>CM054167.1:8847053-8974553 GCA_028751875.1 Rapana venosa | reverse complement strand
AGTTCCAATGAAGTAAATGCATATTCTATCGCAAGAAGAAAAATGTTTTAAAAGAGAAGAGTGCTTTAGTGAGTTGCCATATAACAATGATTTCCTTATTTAAACTCAGGAGTATGTAAAATCATGTAGGCCTATCGCGATTGAAACAGGACGAGTAAACGACACTGAACGCGAAAATCGTTTTTGTAAACAACGTAACATGACTACGATAGGCGATGAGTTTCACTTTATAATGGAATGTCCAAAGTTTTCTAAGTTTCGAAAGAATACCTTACATTCAAGATCCATGTTCACATTTTATCACTGGTTTTCTTCTGACAAAAAAAAAAGACGTTATCACTGAGCAAATTTATAGTCAAGAGTAAAGTTGCATGAAACCGATGAAAAGGGTGACTACAATCTACATTTATATTTCTGTCACATGCAGAGTTGCAATTGTTGTTGTTAAAATTGTGCAAAGTATATACGCTACTTACATTTATTTTTCTTTGCTGAAACCCTCCATGCTCCAAGAGAGGCCAAAGGGTAATTAAATGTTGAATCTTGTAAAAGTTTTTTAAAAAAACCAACCCCAAAAACTAACGATACTAGACTCCACCCTGCAGCCTTTAAAAAAAAAGTATTTAGCATTGAAATCTGTTGGACTCAGCCCATGATCTGAGGCCCCCCCCTCCCTTCCGTATCATACACACACACACACACACACACACACACACACACACACACACACACACACACACACACACACACACACACACACACCACACACACACACAAACAAAGTCCTTCGGATGAGACTATAAACCGAGGCCCCGTGTTCGAACGCATGCAGAACATCTTGTGCACACGTTACATCCTGTTCCGCTTTTCGGAAGAGTAGGCCAATGTGTGCCGGTGGAAACAGATGACAAAATTTACAAAACCGCATACACACGGAGACTGGATGTAAAAAAGCACATGAGTGCTTATTCCATTATCCTCGAAATAAAAGAATAAATAAAAAATAAATAACACACACACACACACACACACACACACACACACACACACACACACACACACACACACACACACACACACACACACACAGGTGAGTTCCACTAAGTAGTAAACACAAATTGAGCGCTTATTAGATTCTTTGCATATTCTCTAAGTGAAAAGAAATGCACGCTGCAGATTTTCAAAAAAAAGTTAATAATTGTCTATCCATGAGAACAAAACTTTAATAGCCACACTGGCCTCTTGTTGTGCAGCAAATTTCATCTTCATGGTTTTCACTTTCACAATTACAAAGGTTACACTCCACCTTTACTGTGCTTGTTAGAACATTTTTTTATTGCCTATTTTAAAAAGAGTTGTTTTTTAAAAAATAAAGTGAACAAATGCAAAAGTTTGTTCTTGGGATTGAGGACTTAACTAGCAGTATTGGGTAGCCACGGGAAAATTTGAAAACGATCATCAAATTAATGATTGCTTGTGTTCCAACAGTGCTGACCCCGCGCGTGCCCGAACAAAGCCTTTCCATTAAAGGCATTAACAATCGAGAAAAAAAAAGGTACAATATAAATCACAATTAAACTCCTTTAAAAAAAAAAAAACAACAACATATTTTGCCGGAGCCAACTCTTTTGTTGCTGTGGTTTTTTAAAATTTTTACGTGTGCTAAATGCGCATTGCACACGGGATCTCAGTTTGTCGTCTTTCAAAAGGCTAGCTCCCAGACCACCACTCAAAGTCTAGTGAATGGAAGAAAACTTCGGGCTGAAAGGGAGATGAAACCCACACGTCTCGCTTTCCAGACGAGTGTGTTACCTCCAGACCACTGATCCATCCAGCCCTCATAGATGTCTTCTTCTTCTTCCTCCTTTTTTGTCATGTTTCTCCCAGGGGAGGTTTGACATTGATGAGCCTGCTCCATCTCTCTCTGTTTTGAGCTTCCTCCTTATTTATGCCCCTTTCTCTAAGATCATCTGCAATACAGGCAGCCCAGGTCTTGCTAGGTCTTCCCTTTGGTCTCTTTCCATCCACTACGAAACCCATTGCTCTTTTTATGATGTGGTGGTATGCATACCGTTGAAAGTGCCCAAACCAGCGCAGTCTATTGGTACTAGCTACAGACTTCAGATCATCAACTTTGCACATTCTCCATAGTTCTTCATTTGTGATCCTGTCTTCCAATTTGATCGTTGTTATATAGCGTAGCATTCGGTTTTCACAGCTCTTCAACAAACGTTCGACGGTTTTTGTGAAAACCCACGTCTCCGAGCCATACAGGAGAACAGGTCTGATGCAGGCCTTATATATCAGGCAGCGTCTCTCCGGTGGGATTTTCTAGATTTTCTAGCCCTCATAGATGCATTACATTAAAAAAAAAAAGCTCCCCCCCCATTCGATGATATGGAAACTCTCTCTGTGGTTAGAACATTGCGCTCGCGGTCTGACGACCCGAGTTCGAATCCCGTTCAAGGGGATATTTTCCCCTGGAGTTAACATCAGTGCAGACTCGATTCTCTCCAAAGTCCTTCGGATAAGACTATAAACCGAGGCCTCGTGTGCGAACGCACGCAAAACATCTTGTGCACACGTTAAATCCTGTTCCGCTTTTCGAAAGAGTAGGCCATTGTGTGCCGGTGAGAACGGATGACAAAACACAAAACTGCATACACACGTGGACTGGATGTAAAAAGCACATTGTGAGTGTTCATTCCATTATCCTTTAAATAAAAGAACAAACAAAAAAATAATAAATGATAATCTCTCTCTCGCTCTCTCTCTCTTCACTCCCCCCCCCCCCCAACCCCACATCTCTCTACTTGAAATTATTAGCTGTGATTAGTATCAATAACAGTCTCTATTCGGGGCAAGGGTCGGATGAAAAAAAAGTGTCATTGATACCTGTAACCCTTGGGAATAAAGATTATAATCAACCAGTTTTCTCTCTATCTCTCCTGTCTGTCTGTCTACTGTTTGTCTGTCTGTCTGTCTGTCTGTCTCTCTCTGTGGCTGTCTATCTAGGCCTACTGTCTGTCTGTCTGAATCTCTCGTGTTTTCATTATTTTAATTTTAATTTTATTATTATTGTTGTTTTTTTTTTATTTCGAGGATAATGGAAGAAGCACTCGTGTGCTTCTTTACATCCTGTCCCCGTGGGTATGCAGTTTTGTGTTTTGTCATCCGTTCCCACCGGCACACAATTGCCTACTCTCCAGTAAAGCGGAACGGGCTTCAACGTATGCGCATTATGTTCTGCATGCGTTCGCATACGGGACCTCGATTTAAAGTCTCATCGGAAGGACTTTTGGGGAGAGTGGAGTCACCACTGGTGTTAACTCCAGAGGAAAACATGAATCTTCCTGAACCAGATTCGTACCCGGGCCTGCAGATTTGTTTTTGCAAAATATAGCGCTATAGTAAGTAGAAGTATGTTCTTTCGAGCCAGAAGGCCCATAGAGCCGGAGCTTATCCCGGTTTCTGTAGCGTTAAGCGAACTGATGGTTTTTCACCACCCCTGTGACAGGACGCTAGTCTGTCGCCAGATACTTCCCCAGCAGAGCTGGTACCCACTTGTACACCTGGGTGGAGTGAGGAAAATAGGAGTAAAGTGTCTTTCCCAAGGGCACAACACCGAGCCGAGCGGGGATCGAACCCGCGACCTCTGGATCACGAGTCGACCGCCTAAACCACTCGACCACGGATAGCGCTATATAAATTCCATTTATTATTATTATTATTATAACGAGCGCAATGCGTATCACTCTAACCACGAGACTAACACGCACGTGTGCGTGTCTGAGTGCGTGCGTGCGTGCGTGCGCGCGCGCGCGTGTGTGTGTGTGTGTGTAAGTGTGTGTGTGTGTGTGTGTGTGTGTGCGTGCGCGCGCGCCCGTGCGTGCGTGTGTGTGAGTGTGACTTTTCTTAACAGATATTTTTCACAACAGATAATATTCAACATATGAAAAGAAAACTTTTAACCCCCCCCCCCCCCCCCCCAGTGTTTTATCAGTAAATCCAGGACTTTAACAGTACCCACTTTCGTGACAAAAAAACCCAAACGGCCATGGATACGTTTAATACGTTTTACAAGTACACACTTTGCGTGACAAAAATGAACGGCCATAGGCTTGTACACACCCACACAGGTAGAGTAAGCGACTTTGTGCCGGGAGAAACCGATAACCAAATTAAACAAACAAACAAAACAAACGAAAAAACGCATGCCCACAACTTAAGTGTCGCGTTTACTTTAGACACAATCCCCGAAGTCAGAATGCGGCTACCTACATGGTGGGAGAAAAAAGCAAAAGGTCGCATACGCAAAAATAACACCACTGGTGAATTTTGGAAATCTAGCCGAGGAATGAAAAGAAAACAATCCAACACCCTCCCCCTCAACCAAACAGGAGTTGATGGCTCCCCAAAAGAAAGCAAGGAAGAAGTCAAGAAATATTGTGTAATGGATGTATTGCTTGCGTCATTTTACACCTAGAGCAGCTTTTCCTGACTCACCCTTTCATTACCATACACATATATGGGTTAATATCAAAACGTAAAAACCCGTTCCGCTTTTCGGAAGAGTAGGCCATTGTGTACCGGCGGGGCAACGGATGACAAAATTTACAAAATGCATACACACGGGGACTGAATGTAACCCCCTCCCCCCCCCCCCCCACCCATACACACACACACACAAGCGCTTATTCCATTATCCTCGAAATAAAAGAATAAAATGTAAAAATTTTTTTAAAAAATCCGATATCACTCCTGGAAGTCGAAATGCAGCTACCTTAATTAATGGTGGGTAAACGGTGGCATGAGGAATTATGTAAAACCTCTCTAGTGAAAGTAGTAGTGTGAACCTTGGAGATCTAGCCGAGGAACGAGAGAGAGAGAGAGAGAGAGAGAGAGAGAGAGAGAGAGAGAGAGAGAGAGAGAGAGAGACACAGAGAGAGGACAGACGACAGACAGACAGACAGACAGACAGAGAGGACTTTTTACTTTTTTTTAAAAAATCGAGGATAATGGAATAAGCACTCGTGTGCTTTTTTACATCCAGTCCCCGTGTGTATGCGGTTTTGTAAATTTGGTCATCTATTCCCACCGGCACAGAGAGAGAGAGAGAGAGAGAGAGAGAAGAGAGAGAGAGAGAGAGAGAGAGAGAGAGAAGATGAGAGAGAAGAGAGAGAGAGAGACAGACAGACAGACAGACAGACAGACAGAGAGGACTTTTTACTTTTTTTTAAAAAATCGAGGATAATGGAATAAGCACTCGTGTGCTTTTTTACATCCAGTCCCCGTGTGTAAGCGGTTTTGTAAATTTGGTCATCTATTCCCACCGGCACAGAGAGAGAGAGAGAGAGAGAGAGAGAGAGAGAGAGAGAGAAGAGAGAAGAGAGAGAGAGAGGGATCTGATTTTCACACACACACACACACACACACACACACACACACACACACACACACACACACACACACACAACATCACTCTCTCTCTCTCTCTCTCTCTCTCTCCTCTCTCCCTCTCTCTCCCTCCCTCCCTCTCTCTCTCTCTCTCTCTCTCTCTCTCTCTCTCTCTCAGAATCTTGCGCACACGTTACACGTTAAATCCTGTTCGCTTTTCGTAAGAGAGGCCATGTGTGCCGGTGGGAACAGATGACAGAATTTACAAAACCGCATACACACGGGGACTGGTTGTGTGTGTGTGTGTGGTGTGTGTGTGTGTGTGTGTGTGTGCGTGTGCGCGCGCGTGCGTGCGTGTGTGTGTGCGCGCGCACGCACGCAGAATGTTATCTTGCGCGCACGTTAAAAACCCGCTCCGCCTTTTAGAAGGGTAGGCCATTGTGACAGGACACCAAGTAGGCTATACTTATGATAAAAAAAAGTATGTTCTTTCCAGCCAGAAGGCCCATAGAGCCGGAGCTTATCCCGGTTTCTGTAGTGTTAAGCGAACTGATGGTTTTTCACCACCCATGTGGCAGGACGCTAGTCTGTCGCCAGATACTTCCCCAGCAGAGCTGGTACCCACTTGTACACCTGGGTGGAGTGAGGAAAATAGGAGTAAAGTGTCTTTCCCAAGGACACAACACCGAGCCGAGCGGGGATCGAACCCGCGACCTCTGGATCACGAGTTGACCGCCTAAACCACTCGACCACGGTGCCTCCCATACTTATGATAACCCTGTCATAATTTACACATGTATGAATCATGAATGACTTTACAGTATTTGCAACTGATGACCGATTCACGAATTATCATTAACGATTACGTACGATTTATAATACTTAATAGATGGGAAATAGGTCACATGTATAGTCCTTCATGTATGCACAAAACCTGCCCACTGGGGAAGCTGGGAGCTCTAGCCCTGGAACGAAAACCAAAACAAAATAAAACCAAAAAGCAATAAGAACAAAACAAACACAATGCAGTTCATTCCTTTAAATTAAAAAAAAAACAACACACCACATCGATAATAAACAACGTGTGGAATTCACCATACAGATTCCGCTACGGTCTCCGGCAAAAGCGAAGTTAGAACTAAGTATTTCAGAGCGATCTTTACACAGCCTAGGACTACCTCAGTACCTGGTCTGATTTTATTTTCTAAAGTATACACTCTCATTCATTGATATACCATAACACAGTTTCATTCTTTCAATCAAAAGAAATGTATACTGATAAAGGTAGCAGAATTAAAAATAACAACAACAACTTACTTTTAACATGTGGTTAAATCCTTTGTTCTCGATGTGCACTGCGTTCACCCTACACTCCACGACATCAACAAAATGAAAGTGGTGTCATTGCACGCCTGGTTAGTTATTTCCCTTAGCTCACCTGATTGGTCAATCTCAGTCACATGCGCATAAAATTTCCGGTCACTTGCTGTTCTCCGTTTTGCTACATCCGGCATTAAAATTTCGCACTTTTTCTTCTGTTTTCCCCATATGACTCTATTATTCATACCGCACGTACAAAGGTATCCACAAAAATAAAAACCACTTTTGTGAAAGGTTAATCTCTGATTTAAAACTCATGTGATTGTGCACAAATTTGGTAGGTTTGAAATTATTTATTTGTTTATTAATTATTTTTATTTAGCAAACACTATCCCCCCCCCCCCCCCAATAAAATTGTGATATCCAATCATGATAGACTCAACATAGATACACTGACAATAGTTTCAATACAGCAGTGACTGAAACAGCAAGCAGTCCTTGGCAAACGCCGACCAGTCAAAAAACCATGGTCACACCTAACATCCTACAACTATGCGACACATGCGATAGAGCAGTTGAAGAAAAAGAAAAATGAAACAGAATGAAAGAGCAGAACAATATAGGCAGTCAACAAAGTATCAGGAGTCCCATGGACGGAGGCAAAAGAGAAATGATCGGTGAACAGTGCCAAGACATTGAAGAGAACATCAAGAAAACAATAGCAAGAAAGCATATCAGCTGGTGAAAGACCTGACTAGCACGAAACAGAGAAAGGTTTAACAATCCAAGACAAAATGGGAAGTGTCTCACTGACGACCAGGATATTCTGAACAGATGGACCAGATACTGCTCCGACCTGTATAACTATAGAACCGCAGGAGATCCAGAAGTCCTTAATGTACCCGAAAGCAAAGACACAGACAGTCACCCTATCCTCCGAGAAGAAGTGGAACAGCAGTCAGATCGCTGAAAAAGGGGAAGTCAGCAGGGGCTGACAACATTCCAGCTGAGTTGGTCCAAGCTGGAGGGAAGCCATGATCAGCGCCCTACTAAGAATCTGCAACAAGATTCTGGCAGACAGGAAAATGGCCAACACCATGGACGCAGTCACTCATCATCACCCTCCCAAGAAAGGAAATCTACAACAATGCCATAATTACCGCACAATCAGTCTCATATGTCACCCAAGCAAGGTCATGCTGCAGATAATATTGAATAGACTGAAGCCACAAGCAGAGACCATCATTGCTGAGGAACAAGCAGGTTTCAGAGCAGGGCGCAGCACAACAGAACAGATATTCAACCTCAGAATACTATGTGAGCGGTACCTTCAACATCAACAAGACCTTTACCACGTATTTATCGATTTTAAGAAGGCATTTGACAGGGTGTGGCATGCAGCTTTGTGGGCAACCATGAATTTGTACAGCATCAATGCAAACCTGATCAGAGTCATCAAACAGCTGTACAGCGAGGCCACCAGTGCAGTGTACTACAACAACAACATTGGAGAATGGTTTCGAACAACGTTGGAGTAAGGCAGGGCTGTCTACTCTCACCCACTCTTTTCAACATCTTCCTTGAGAGAATCATGGCTGATGCACTGGAACATCATGAAGGATCAGTCAGCATTGGTGGCAGAACGATCACAAAACCTCCGCTTCGCAGATGACATTGATGGAATAGCAGGATCAGAAAAAGAGCTTGCCAGCCTAACAGAACACTTGGATAAGGCCTCCAAAACATACGGCATGGAAATCAGTGCAGAGAAGACCAAACTGATGACTAATAACACCAACGGCATTAGCACTGATATCAGGGTTAATGACCAGAAGCTGGAAACAGTTCAAAGCTTCAAGTACCTGGGAGCCATTGTATCCGACCAGGGATCCAAGCCAGAAGTAGTATGCAGGACTGCACAGACAATAACAGCTTTGTCAAAACTAAACACCATCTGGAGAGATAAGAATATCTCACTCATCTCCAAGATCAGACTAATGCGCTCCCTTGTCATATCCATATTTCTGTATGCCTGTGAATCATGGACCCTGACTGCAGATTTGGAGAGAAGAGTACAGGCAGTGGAGATGAGATGCTTTCGGAGACTCCTTGGCATCTCCTACAAAGACCACATAAGCAACGAAAGCGTGCATAACAGAATCCAGCAAACCATTGGACCCTATGAGAACCTTCTAACGATCGTGAAAAAGCGTAAACTTAAGTGGTATGGGCATGTCACAAGATCCCAAGGAATTACAAAGACATTTTTGCAAGGCACTGTCCAAGGAGGAAGAAGAAGAGGCAGACCAAGGAAGAGCTGGGAGGATAACATCAGTGAATGGACAGGCCTAGAACTCAACAAAACCCTGAGAAAGGCAGAACAGAGAGAGGAATGGAGGGAACTGGTTGCTGAGTCTTTGAAGGTGCCCCCACGGTCGTCAGACTACGGGACAGATAGATAGACCCCCCCCCCCCCCCCCTCAATCCTATGATGTCTGCTAGCTTCTTTACGGCAATATGCGTGCGCGGGGTCAACACTGCTATATGATGATCATTTCCAACATTCTCGTGGTTACTTGGTATTGCGCTATGTCCTCAATATCCAAAACAAGTACTCAGTGCATTTTTACATACTTAAAAAATATGTGAAAATCACCAAAAAATTTTCCCACTCCCATTCTATACAATTACATCACCCGCAAGCAAATACCGGAGTGCAACCTTAGGCTGTTTCCACTTGTACCTTTCCGGCCATGATAGTGTGTGTGAGTCAAGTCAAGTCAAAATGATCTTTATTGAGGGTAAAAGATTAAGTTTATACAACTTTTTTCCATCCTGCCCTCACAAAAAAAAGAAAGAAAATTGACATATAAAAGCATTCGTGTGTGTGTGTGTGTGTGTGTGTGTGTGATTTTAAAAAATTCTATTTAATCTTTTATTTTGAGTTTAATGGAATAAACACTCATGTGCTTTTTCATATCCAGTCCCCGTGTGTATGCAGTTTTGAAGATTTTGTCATCCATTCCCATCGGCACACGATGGCCTACTCTTCCGAAAAGCGGAATGGGTTTTAACATGTGCATTAGATGTTCTGCGTGCGTTCCCACAAGGGACCTCGGTTTACAGGCTCATCCAAGGACGTTTGGGGAGAGGATGTACTGATGTTAACTCCAGGGGAAAAATCCTTTTGAACGAGATTCGAACCCGGGTCAGCAGATGCATCACTCTAACCACTATTTATTTATTTTATTCTTTTATATTGAGGATAATGCAATAAGCACTTATGTGCTTTTTTACATCCAGTCCCCGTGTGTATGCGGTTTTGTAAATTCTGTCATCTGTTCCCACTGGCACACAATGGCCTACTCTTACGAAAAGCGGAACAGGATTTAACGTGTGCGCAAGATGTTCTGCATGCGTTCGCACATGGGACCTCGGTTTATAGTCTCATCCGAAGGACTTTTGGGGAGAGTAGAGTTTGCACTGATGTTAACTCCAGGGGAAAATATCCCCTCCAACGAGAGTCGAACCGGAGTCGTCATCAGATTGCAAGCGCAATGTTCTAGCCACTAGGTTATCCTGTCCACTAGGCTCTGTGTGTGTGTGTGTGTGTGTGTGTGTGTGTCCTTTTATATAAACATATTCCTAGTCTTTTGATAATTTAAAAGAGCCAATCTTGACTAGTACATATCCCTAGTTCTTAACACCACATTAAGTTAAACATTTTTTTTTTTATAGTATGACTGTAACAATCTGAGAATCAGTCTGAAGTGGCACTTTTTATTTTGTTTTTTAATACCATTCTTTATTGTTTTATTGTTGTTGTTTTGATTTTTTTAAATTGATGCTAGGCATACCAATAATGTTATTCTCTCGATAATAGTGCAACGCACATGATAAAAGGGAAACAACCGTTAGTTTTTAATACTTTGAAGGAGTAGAGGTATTTTCCCTTTGACTATGCCACTGCATACAATACACATTTTGAACAGTTGAAGCCAGCTTATCCTCAGCACATAACAAAAAAAAAAAAGAAGAAAAAAAAAAGAAAAGAAAAAAAAAGGTGGTGGTAGTAAAGGGAACTAAATGGTTGTAATAAAGTGGAAGTGGAGAGGGAGAGGGTGAAAGCTGTGACACACACCAGTGCGAAATTCTGTCGGAAAGTTGTGTTGATGTGGGCATCTCTGATCATTGTAACTCACAGTCGTTCCTGTCCACTCTTGAGAGCCATGACTGAGCAGCACTGACCATCTGTTGTGAGGATTGATTTATCATCATTTTTTTCCTTTATTTCAAGGATAATGGAATAATCCTTCAAGTGCTTTTTTATTTTTTACATCGTGGGTGTGTATGCAGTTTTGCAATTTTGTCATCCTTCCCAAATCTCAAGGCACCCGTGCGTTCTGACTTCGGGTAATTACCAAACATTGGTGGGTGGCCATTGTCAGTTATGGGTGGGTGCCCCTCAGTTTAAGACCGTTCAACTTCAATCTCCTGGGTCTTTGAAGTCATGGGTTTGAATCTCAGTGGCGTCTGGTGAATTGAGGGTGGGGATTTTTACAATCTCCCAGGTCAACTTCAAGTGCAGACCTGCTAGTGCCTTCACTCCCTTCATGGGTAATATTTTTTTTTATATACACATACAGAAGATCAAATGTGCACGTCAAAGATCCCTTCATTCATGTCAGCGTTGGGTTACGGAAGCACAAACATATCCAGCATACATCCCTGAGTCGGAATATGGCTACCTTCATGGTGGGCAAAAAGTCTCAGCATTAGTGATTCTCAGAGCTCTAGCCGAGGAAGGAAAAAAATTTTTCATCATCATTATCAAAAAATGTTATATTCATGTGCCTGTGCCCTTCTTAGCATTGGCTGAAAGCATCCATGAACATACATGCCCAAGCTGAATTCAACCAGCTATAGTGCTGAGCAGTAGTTACAGTTTCATCCTTCTCCTTATTTCTTGTTTGCAACCTTCAAGTAGGCTAAATGTTGTGCACTTGGTCCTGATTGGCAAATAAAGCATCACTTACATATCTATGCAAGTGTGTGTGTATGTATGTAAGGTTTATGTCTACAATCTCTACTTCATTGTGTGCCTACAGTGGTTGTGTGTGTGTTTGTGTATGTGTGTGTGAGAGAGAGGGAACTCTGAACTCTGAAATGATTTAATGTACATTGGCCTTGGACCACAATACATTTGTTGGGCTCAGGATGGAACAGTGAGTTCATTCATATCATTGGCAAAACAAATAATGATTTATGACTGATTAAAGAAGAAATAAACACAAATATAGATAGCAAACCCATACAAAAAGATGATGTCAGTAACAATTTATGACTGAATACAGAAGAAAATTACATGATTATAAACCTTAAATCAACCATAACCCAATCATAGAGAGAAGATGCTATCTAAGAAATATCATCCATATTGAGTATATCAAATCGTAGCAGTTTTTCAATAAAGTGTTTGAGAGAGAGAGTTAGAAACTCTCCCTGAAACGAGAGAGAGAGAGAGAGAGAGAGAGAGAGAGAGAGAGAGAGAGTGCGCGCACGTGCGTGATCGTGTAATTTTGATTTGAAGTTATTTTGGAATGTTTGAACAAATATCAATCACAGCTATTCTTCACACCTTGTTTTCTTCTTCTACATGATGAGTTTTACCAAGCTGTGTGCCTGTCAGTATTGTGTTTTTGGTAATTGCCCTTCACGGGATGACCGACTCTTTTTGCCGCCAAGTTTCTGACTGAAGAACTCTCTTCAGCACCAAGTATTTTTCAGTGCTGTAGCTGATTTCTCAGTAGATCTCTCTGTCAGAATAACATGGTTTTCTCATTCAAAACTGGGCCCAGGGGTGAAGGAGGATATGTCTGCTGTCATGCATGCAAGTCAACT
Source organism: Rapana venosa (assembly GCA_028751875.1). Lineage (NCBI taxonomy): Eukaryota > Metazoa > Mollusca > Gastropoda > Neogastropoda > Muricidae > Rapana > Rapana venosa. The sequence goes on along the minus strand of CM054167.1, from coordinate 8,961,935 downwards.
GTAGGTGTGAAAATTTGTTACTGTATAAAAAACAAACAAACCTGTTCATTTTAACAGGCGCTGTTCATGAAAGTTACCTACAGTGGTGAATGGTAGTGTCGACTAGTGTTTAAACGTTGCCTATGGTGGCGTAAGAGTTTACGTATATTTTGACTTGACTTTAGACTAAACCTTCTTTTCAGGTCACCAGCTTAGCTTTCAGCAACTATCTCCATGCTGAACTGTGATGATATTTACTGAACACATTTTGTGTATATGGTGTTATGTGTGTGCGTGTGTATGATTTGCATACATGTGGACAAGCATTTACCTATCCAACTTTGTACAAGTGGTCAATGACCACTGTAAACAAGAAGAGGAGGATACATGTATACAAATAATAAAAGTATGCGTCCTCATACACAATCTATACAAATGATAAAAGTATGCATCCTGATACACAACCAAGAAAAGGAAAAAGCTCTCCATATTCAACAAAAGATACAGCTCATCCAAAGGCACACAAAGCCAGAACGAAGAGTCAGTGTCAAAAGAATTTATTACCATTAGCAGCTTTGTACAAAGCAAAATTCCATCGACTTGTATACCCATTCATTCTATTTGTTCATGAGAAGATAAAATGCAAACAACTATGCCATCCTTTTCTTTGACATAAATGGCTCTCCGATGAATGACAATCTGCCAAAAAAACAAATGTGTGGATTACAATGTATGTATATGAAATCGGAAACAATGATTTAAGAATTATCCTCCTGGTATAACCGAGTTGTACAAATATTCCCACACAGTCTAGTATGTTAGAGAAGTTAGTTGGACAACATGGTTTTAGTGAGCGCTAGTCTACAGAGGTGAAGTGAGTTCACTTGGCTGTGCTTTACGACACTGGCTGAACCTGAGCAAAGGGAACAATGGCTAGGTGATTGAGCAAGGTGAATTTTCTACACGATGCCTGCCTGCCTGCCTGCTGTGATTCGACAGGGATAGATACAGGTGTGTGTGTTGTGCATGTGTGTGTGTGTGTGTGTATTACTCACTTAATCCACTTTCTTCTGGTGGTCAGACATTTTGTCTTTTCGCCAGAAAGAGTTGGTTTCTGGGTCCAAAACCTTTCATTCATTAACCCGAGATATTTTCTGTCGGTAACATGTGAAAAGTTGGCAACTTGTAAACACATCACAGGGGAATTTTCTCTTTTTGAAATAATTTTTCAAAAAGTTAAATGGGGTTAGCAAAGACATTCTTTCTTCTTTAATTTCACAAATTATAAGCTGACATGATAGATACACTAACCTACCAGAAATGTTAGAAAACGCAAACCGAAAGAAGCCCTGTGCCCCAAATATTGACATCCTTACTTTTCAATTCAGTAACAATCAGCTTGGAATCTAGTAACAGGAATCATCAAAATTAGATGTCTGTAGAATCGATATAAACCAAGCAGGATTCATCAGATTAAAAAAAAAAAAAAAGACCTGTTCTCTTTCGATTAAATCAATTGTGTGTGTGTGTGTGTGTGTGCATGCGCACACCAAATTAAAAAAAAAAAGTTTTTGGTCAGCCAGATTTTGACCATTTGATTAACAGCTGGAACAACCAAACCAGTCCACTGTTGTGATACAGATCAGTGGAGAGTGCAGCAAGAAATTTCTCCAACAAATATACAGAGGCAGCACACTCAGACTGGACATGACCTGCTGACAGCTCATATGGTAAAATCCCACTTTTGTTTTGCTTTGTTTGATCACTTGTGGCTAGAGCTTCAGTTCCCCTATTTAATCTCAGTGAATTCATGCTGCTTTGCACTTTGCCATGATGGTGGCCAAGTTGAAGTAAGGGACATTTATTTCTCAATGGCTGTAGAAGCAGCAGCTGTACACATTTGTGAACTGTGAAAGAATAGGGACAAGGAAAAAAATCTACAATATCACAGAGAATAAGTTCTCCTGAGAGTGGAATGGCTTGCAGCCGTAGTCTCTGTGATGTTCTCCAAAAGCTGTTGAATGAAGGAACATCTCTTGAATGCTTAGTTCTTCTTTTAAGTCTGGTGTTCAGAACTTTTGATCATTTTGTTGCTGTTTAATTAGGTCTTACGTGGCATTTTTTGTGTGGCATCGTCTCTTTATTCATGCCTTCCACTTAGTGACCATTTTTGTTTTGAGCTTGTCTACCAGTCATGGGCAAGTGACAGGAGAGTGAAAGAGCTAATACTGATGCTCATGGGAACATACTTGCTTAAAAAAGGCAACAACAACAAAAGCTTTCTCTTTATCAATCCATTGTGTGAACTATATATACAGCCAGGTGTGCATGTGTGTATGTGTTCAAATAGTTTGTCTGTGGTTCTTTTTTTTTTAAAAGTTGGGATCCCTAGGACAGATTTTTTGTTATTTATTGTTTCATGCTTACATCCCTTTAGAATCAAGACAATGAATTTGATTAGTTCTTCAAGAACCAGTCTCCCCCCTCCCCTTCCCACCAAACAAACTCTATGATTGTGTGGGAAGTACTGAGGTAAAAAACTGATTATTTTTACTGTCAACTCCTGTGAAAGTCCTATGAATAAACAACATGCTCTCTGCCATAAGTGTGTGAACATGAGAGTATGTCTGTACGTCCCACACATTGTGTTAACACATGTACTCTTTTCTTGATTTGCGTTCAATAACTTGCAAATGAGAAGTTTAATACCGAACTGATCTGATCATGATGCTTGCTGAATTACCAAACAAACAGTGGCTGAATGCTTGACTGATGGAACTTTGTTCGACAATCTTTTGCCAGTAATGACATCTTGCATACACTGCATGTACAACATTTCAATTCAAGAGCAAAGAAACACTGTACACATAAATATGGAATGATGACATTTTAAAAAATAAACTTGGGTACTGTTCTCCATGTTAATCAAACAAACAAACAAACAAACATAAGGGCCATTACACATTACATGTATTCTATAAGGAAATGTCCATCACCTCAGAAAATAAGCCAACGCCCTCCTACAAAGTTGCTGAGAGAAGAACACAAGCAATTCTTCTTGAGACAGATCTCATTCCCTGTGACCTGACTGCATGATTTGAGACACCTTCACACATAGTCCATCATAATAATGAGTAGGTATATACATAGAGTCTTTTTTTAAAGCGGACTAAACTGTTTTTTAACATTAATGAGTTTTTTCTCTTCTCTTTCTTTTCTTTATACTTTTTAATTTCAACAGATTTCCATTTAATAAATGGAACACACTTTATGGATCTTTTGAGAAATTTCAGACATCCTCATGACCAACTTTGTTTTGGTCAGTTTTACTCTTGTGTTCACCATGAAAACCAACTTGGTGCAGACCTGTGGAGCGCTCACAGCACAAACCAAGAATCTGCATTTGTCTGCAAGTAGCAGAACAGTATCAAACAGGACACCTGTAGCGCTCACAGCACAAACCAAGAATCTGCATTTGTCTGCAAGCAGCAGAACAGCATCAAACAGGACACCTGTGTGGTGCGCTACACCTGTGGTTCTGTCACCCATGCAGGCAGAGAGCTTGACAGGAACACAGCTTATACACATAACATCAAGTCTTTCACAGTCGTAGTGCTTATCTTCAAACGTGACAAGCATAATGCATAACCATTGTATTTCTCTGCATTCAAGTGCTTGCTATTTAAAAAAACCAACAAAAACAAACAAGGAATAACACAGAAATGATCAACAAAGAGATGAACGGTTCAAGAAAAAAATCCACCAAAAAACATTTTTTTCAAACAGATCTAAATCCATGTGCATGATTTTGTTAGGTGGGCATGTTTTTGCTTTCCACTTTCCTTTTATTTGAATGTTGCAAACTATACAGACGTCCCTGTGCTCGTTATGAAGATGTTCTTAACAGACAACATGACAGAACACAAACATTGCATAGTGTTTTTCCTTATTAACTTAAAAGTCATGCCTTTCTTTTGCCAGGGAGTGAACTGTTTGACAGAGTGCAGACCCACCTTCATGAAGAAAAGCAGGCCCAAGTTTGGCTCCATTCTTTGACTCTTATGCCCAACCAACCAACCACCAAACCAAAAAACTAGATAACAGGGGTGGGGAGGGGAGGGGAGGGAATGGTACACACCACAAATGCAGCTGTGCACTTCAGCAACACAATTTGTTCACTGATGGAAAAACCCTAAGCTTGTGAAAACATGCAACAAGACAGAGAAATAAACTCTTATTCAGAACTTGCACACACACACACACACTCTACACAATCTCACCCAACAAAATGCTTGACCCACAATCTGGACAACAAATGAATAGGCCCTTTGTCTCAAACCATACAACAGGTGAAATAAAATAAAAAAGTAATTCAGGTACCTGATTCTACTGATGTGAAAAACAGACAAAAAAAATGTCTGCAGAGACTTGCGGTCGTCACTTTCACCAACTTTCAACTTCACCCCAGAATCGTTTGAACATCAAGTCGTTATACTATGACCCTTCTTCCATCATGAGGTGTATCCATAAAAATCATCCCAACAGAGATGAGTTTTTTGGTGTCACTCCCTGGTCTATATCAACCAGCTGTCTGAAAAGACTCTGAGAAGGAGGCGAAAGCTGGAGGGAAATGACGACACGATATGACAAGCCTCTGCAGCAACTTTTCTTTTGGGGGGGTTATACAGACAGAACAAAAAAAATGAGTTTCAATCATTGCATACAAATCTCTGGTCCCACCATATTGCACAGGTCTGTGGAAGGATAAAAGGAGATGACCAGGAAACAAACAATCAGACACAGACTTCATAACTACCAAGATATTCATAAACATTCATGATATAGCTTATAATACAGTATAAGGAAAGAAAGAAGAAGAAAGGAGCGACATTTCTGTACATAACAGTGGCAGCCAACATAATTATCACACACACATGTAATTTCTTCTCAATACTGAACTTACATGGCAACTTTAACTATCTCCAGCTGGGGCATGTTTCCTTGAATCGCAAGGGATCTTCACCCACCAAATATATCCCAATCTAATTTGACTACCTCCCGCTTTTCACTCCATTATCTATCTCTCTTATCACAGACTGAATCAGTTCACGAAAATACAATTTTGGGACACAGACATTTTCCCTGTTTTGTTTGGTCTTGGATCAACTGAGACTTCTTCTGAATAAAAAGTTGTCAAACCCATTTCATTTTATGATTTTGTTGTTGTTTTAAAGACATGGACACTGCATGCCTTCCTAATCTTATCTTAATCTGCAGAGAAAATAGAAAAGCTGTTCACTATGCACATGGACAAATCACATCAACTCAAGGTTTCCTCTGCCACTGGGTTTTGTCTTGCTATTCTGTCCACAAAAACACAGAGAGATAATCAGTGGAGCACCCTAACCTTCACCACGTTTGGTAAGGCGACAACAGACATCAGAAAACGATCAACTGTTCATGATTTACGGAAAATGGACAACACCAATATTCTATTGACGACTGGAATGACACTTTTCATGGCTCCCTGTGAATACACACCATTGTACTAGAACCTCAGGGTAAGATATTTATTCCAAATGGAAAACAAAAAGAAACAAAAATACCCCCAAGATAGGTTAATCTAAAGAGTCTCAATCCACTACGATGTTAAACCCAACACCAAACTGCCTTGGTGACCAGGGGGGGAGAGAGAGAAGGAAGGAAGGAAGGAAGGAAGGAAGGGTCTCTGACTGCTAAAAAAAAGTCCAGCTACACACAGACTGTAGAGGGAGAAAGTGGAAAGAAAGCATGAATCATCCTAGAATCTACGAAACACTGTAGTAAGTGCGCTTAATTAAAGCCAAGTGATGACGACACATCCAGGTTGTGTAGAGCTTTCTTGATCCATGGTGATGCCCGCACTGCCCTCTAACTGCCCGTGTTGCTCAGACTCCGCAAGTCTCCCAGGAATCCTTCAGGTGTCAATATGTGGGTGGCCCCTGGAAAAAAAAAAAAAAGGCAATATTGTTAACACTGGGGTGGGAGGAGGGGAAAACAAAAAAGCATGATGGTGTCTGGACTGGCATCCACAAGAGGAACAGTTTTTACTGAATGCATGGAACATCCAGCACTAGCACTATCACAAAACAACCACAGCAAATGTGATAGCAATGTTTAATCAAAGTCAGTGACATTTTTTTCAAACTGAAATACAACATCTCTGCCAAACCTGGCACAATGATGACAGATGTTGCTATGAATAGATCTGCTAATCTCAGTAAATAGCTTGTCCCTCCCCATGACTTTAAAAAAAAGAAAGAAAAAAAAACCCGAAGGAAAGTAAGAGGTGGAAACATTTACAGAGACCGTGCCCTAGAACACGACAGCAAACATGCTGTGTCCAAAACAGTGCAGCAATTCACAGGACTCCTCTCTCCACCTGACCTGACGATATCAGAGTGTGTTGGAGAAGCCACAAGAATGTTCCACATTGTCACATATGTCATCTTAGCATTCCTGGGAGAAACACACAGGACAGGCCCTGCTCGCAAGGAAACGTTAACCCGTTCCCTCCGAAGCAACACAAAACATCTCCTGTCCACACCACACCCCCACCCTCCCCTTCCTCTATTGTACACCGACTTCTCACTGAGCTCCTTGAGGAGTCACTGGAGAACTTCTTCACTGAGTTTTTCCGGCCACGTGCGAAGGTCAAGCTGACCCTGGCGTGCAGAGCCCAACCCTCTCCTCTAGGACATCGTGCAGAGTCTGACCAGGCCAGTCCTTCACTTAGTACAATAACACCCTCCCTTTGAATCACTGCTGAACTGAACAGGCCAGTCTTTCACTTGTGACACAGTCCAATAACACCCTCCCTTTGAATCACTGCTGAACTGAACAGGCCAGTCTTTCACTTGTGACACAGTCCAATAACACCCTCCCTTTGAATCACTGCTGAACTGAACAGGCCAGTCTTTCACTTGTGACACAGTCCAATAACACCCTCCCTTTGAATCACTGCTGAACTGAACAGGCCAGTCTTTCACTTGTGACACAGCACAATAACACCCTCCCTTTGAATCACTGCTGAACTGAACAGGCCAGTCTTTCACTTGTGACACAGCACAATAACACTCTCCCTTTGAATCACTGCTGAACTGTGAACAGGCCAGTCTTTCACTTGTGACACAGTACAATAACACCCTCCCTTTGAATCACTGCTGAACTGAACAGGCCAGTCTTTCACTTGTGACACAGTACAATAACACCCTCTCTTTGAATATCACTGCTGAACTATACCTTTCATGACAAGCCTAACTTGATATAGCAAACCTGGAGTAGAAATCAACCCCCCCATTTTCACTTGGTATTTGCTTAACAACCTTACTTTTCAACTACCGAGCAATAGGAGAACTGCTCAATTCACACAATACAGCATGATGCCATGCATTACATGAACACACCCACAAAAGAGATATACCGCCACCCCCCTCCCTTTCTTGTTGTTGTTGTAGTTGTTGTCAGGCGCTCCCTAACTTAACATCCTGGGGATCACCACGAAAATGCACTCAAGTCTTTCCCACCCCCCACTTGAGAACCACGTGAGAGGGTAAGAACACACACTGGATGAGAAGTCTGCCTGCATGATGGTTCTTTTCAGGTACCCCATCATGTAGGCAGCAATACTCTGCCTTCAGAAGACTCCGCCCTGTCTCTCTCCACACACACAGACAGACAGGGGTGCACTCACCGATGAGCACCTCCCAGTTCTTGACGGCCTGGGTGACGGAGTAGGCGCAGCGCATCTCGCTGTAGGTCATGCCCCCGATGATGAAGATGAGCAGGCGGGGGCCGCTCTTGTAGCTGGACTTGCCCTTCTCCTGGTGCCACTGGCCGTAGCGGGCACTGCCACAAAAAGCCACACCCCACCACATCAACCCCTGGGCAAAAAACTGATCTGCCAGTGGAATGACTGAGGCGATTCAATCAATCAATGTGTGATATTTGTAGCCCCCACCAGCCGTAAAGGCCGTATCTGGCCTTTTGCCCAACACTGAGGTTAAGACTGTGGAGTACATTTGTTGTGAACTTGTAGCACTGTTGATGACAGAAAAAAGTATGTTCTTTCGAGCCAGAATGCCCATAGAGCCGGAGCTTATCCCGGTTTCCGTAGCGTTAAGCGAACTGATGGTTTTCCACCACCCCTGTGACAGGACGCTAGTCTGTCGCCAGATACTTCCCCAGCAGAGCTGGTACCCACTTGTACACCTGGGTGGAGTGAGGAAAATAGGAGTAAAGTGTCTTTCCCAAGGACACAACACCGAGCCGAGTGGGGATCGAACCCGTGACCTCTGGATCACGAGTTGACCGCCTAAACCACTCGACCACGGTGCCTCCAATGTTGATGACAGAAGCCGTACCATACCAGGCCTGTCTTTTTTCTTCTTCTTTCTGTTTGCGTGGGTTGAACAGCCAAGTAGCCTATACCAGGCCTCAAAACCTACTGGCCCTGAAGATGTGGGTTTCAGGGTTGAATCTTCATGGCACCTCATGCATTAATCAACAGAAGGGGTTTTACCATCTTCCGAGTCAACATGTATGTGCAGAGCCCATCAACATATCCCCTTTAGTGTGTGTGTGAGTTGTGTATGTGTGTGAGTTGTGTATGTGTGTGTGTGTGTATGTGTGTGATGCATTGTACTGTGTTGTATTGCGTTGGGTTATGTTTGTGTTGTGTTGTAGTGTGTGTGCGTGCATGCATGTGTGTGCGTGCATGCATGTGTGTGCGCGTGCATGTATTTGTGTGTGTATACCTAGTGTTTTACCACAGCACTGTGCTATACATGCAGGTGGTCAAGCGCCAAGGATTTCTGGGCAGAGGAAGCGCAGCACAGAGGGAATGGTTGCCCATTGGGTGGCACCTCAGTGGAGAAACTAAAACCCTCCAGGTATGATTAACAAACATCAATGTGACACCCGTTGGGAATGGCTACAAAAATCTTTTAAAAAAAGACAAAAAAAGACTGACAAATCTTATTTACAAATTGACTACATCAAGGTGACAGCAGTGTGGGAAAGACTGCAGAAAGTCGAGGCCCAGCTCACAACAACCTGTCCCGTGCCCTACCTGCGACAGGGTTCATACAGACTTGGTTGGAAAAAATTTAGGGCCTTTTTAGGGCTTTTTAGGGGCCATTATTTCCAAATTTAGGGCCTAGCCACAGGGTATCAAAGTACATTTTATCAACCTGTGTACACGTTTACATTGATAAACTAATCTCAAACTCATGTAAGCAAAGTCTTCTTGTCTACAACTGCTTGTTGGATATTGATTATTGACACAAATTCAAGTGAAGTTCTAGAATAAAATGTCTTTCACTCATAGATACTACAATGAATGAAAATCCTCACACAGTAAAACATCCATGGTGTGATGGAAGTGTCCATGTCTTGAAATACGAAGTAAAGTGAAAACTGAAATAAGTGTCTCTGATTCTAAGATGTTTTTCACAAACAGCTAGCAAAGTGAACTTAAAAGACACTATCCCTCAAACTTGTGAACTAGTCTCCTTGCCTTATCAAAGATGCAGATGGTTGCCTGGTACTAGAACTGTAATAACAATACCCTCACACAGTCACAGTGCCTCTTCCAAATGCACATGCATGCATGCACAAGAGAGACTGAAAGACAGAGAGAGAGGCTGCTGGATGCAAGTTCTCTTCACTATGAATACATGTACAAGTCCCGTATCGTCAATGCAGACAGAGAGGTGGGCCTAACACTGGCTTGAAAAGGATGCCAACACCCTCTCCCCATAGGTTTTTTCTTTTTAAGCAAGAATCTTCAAATCAAGTTGGCCAATAACTGAATAATCTGCGAATTTTAAAGTAAAGTCAACTGAATCAACTACATTGAGTGGTGGAAAATATTCAAATAATATTTGTATTTTTCCTGTACATTTGTAAATATTCAGGCATTTGTGACTTGCCTTATGAACTGGATTCGTTTCTGTATGCGTTCTGCAGGAAATCTGTGGGATAATCTCCTCAAATAAAGAATAGATCTGGCTACAGGTTTTATTGTATTCCCATTCTGACACACGACTCTATCACTGACTGCCATTTTGTAAACTGCCCACAGGAGAAACAATAGGACTTGCTATTCACAGTGCAGCTGTGCTAAAATTGACAAATCTCGTAGAGAAGGACTGTAGCGCAGTAAACAGAAAACTGGTATGTTTTTGACTCATGATTGCAGTTTCATAGTTAAACATCATTTTCCAAGCAAATTACGGGCATACCATAGGGGTAGGTAGTTTTCGGCATGTAAAAAATAACTGGTAACCAGCCGCCATGGCGCAGTGGTTAGCGCCTTGGGTTACGGACTGGAAGGTCGCGGGTTCGAATCCCATAAGAGTCATAGGGATTTTTCGGACTCCGGCCGGCTCCTACCCAGAGTGAGTGTGCTGTGGGCTCAGTGGGAAGACTGGGACCACACAGTCGAGCTTCATCCACTTAACGGATGCGAGTTTGAGAGTGTTGCTCAAATTACCTGACCAACACTGCAGGTGTCTGTATCTCTCGGGCCCGGTTGACGCCGGGATATATTATGATAGTAAGCGTAGAGTACAACCCTGTCAAGTAGTCTCAAAGCATATGCACTTCCACAGAAGCATAATTACGTCATCCTCATTGTCATTGATCATCATGCATTAAAAAAAATTGCCTCTGATTCGGTGGTCCCAGTTTCTCTGGTCTCAGGGTGACCTCAGATTCGGTTTGCCCTTTACACTTCTGTGCCTGTGGTGCTTTTTGTGTCAAAGCCTTTGGGGTTGGAGGTTCGCTGGGGAAGGTCGTTGGAGGGACGTTGTGGTGGTTGCCACCTCGGGTGGGCAACTCACTCAGTCTGGCTCCGCGACTGAGCTAATACTGTCGTTAGTAGGGGGCTTTATAGTAGGTGGTGTCCTGCGTATGTTAAACTCAGAACAGGCACCATGAACACCACCAAAGTGACCCAGCAGCAGTGCAGGGCCCCTCTGGCTGGTGGCCCCACGGCGGCCTGATAATGATTGGCTCCCTGTGGACCCTCCGACTCTGAGGATGAGACATAACAAATCTGGGTGTGGTTGTGGTGGGGAGATTGGAATGAGCGGCTTGGGAACAGCAGGACGGGGGACGTCACAGAAGATGAGGCAGCAAAAAACAACAACAAACAAACAAAAAAAACAAAAAACAAAAAAAAAACTGGTGAAAGCAAAGGAATATGCACTTCCAATGGAGGCAAATTACCTCCCTTGGCAAAATAGGTGGCACGACATGAATAGCAGACAACAGGCTCTATCGGCGATAATATGATCTTTGGACACCCTTCTTGCTTTCATTTCTCGTAAGTTTTTTGTGTATTTGTTTAATCTACATTTCAACAGAAACTCTCACTCATGGTTCCCAATTTTAGGGCTTTTTAGGGCCTCCAGGGCCATAGGTATCATTTTTAGGGCTTTTTAGGGGCCTTATTTTGGATCTTCAAAAATCAGGGCCTTTTAGGGCTTTTTAAGATTTGTACAAACCCTGTGCGAGGTCCGGGCATGTTGAAGGGTCGGGCCGAGGCTCCCCCAGACAGGTAAGGGAAATGCTTGGTGTCCAGACGGTCTTCAATGGCATCCTGGGCACAGAACAATCGTCAGGGGTTGTTACGGAAGTAGACTGAATGATGACCAGGCAAAACTGTACGAAAAACTTTCTCAAAGAGCGTGTTGTGCATCGAGAAAGTTTATTCTTGTGAGTTATTACGATTTTCACTCTGTGTGGCTAGAATACTTAAAACAGTATGGTTAAAGTAAAAACTGAAAAAAAACAACCCCCCAACCCGTGTCTACATAAATTTGTTGGGCTAGTTATATACTTTACCATTATCAGACGCTAGCAAACAAGCTATTATCTGGTATGGTAAAGTAAATGCCAAATTTGATTTCACATCAAATGCTAAGGCTAATCAAACTGATTGGTGATATGTTCTAGATCTATATCTTTTGATGTCTAACTTGTCAGTGCATGATCTTGACACATATCAAACCATCAGAATTTGAACAAATTTGCATTTTGAGTCTTCCAAACTTTGCAGGGAAATAAAAATACAGGTGAAGAACACCACAGCTTATTTTCAAATAACAGAAAAGACCAAATAATCGTGGAGTACACTATTTATCTTAAAGAGAAAAATGCTTAAAGCAATTTGTGAAAGAAAAAGAGACAAAAGAAAGGCCAAAGAAAAATAAAACCTAGTGAATAGTAATACTTAGTCACTGCATGACTTAAAAAGAAATACAAGTGCTTCGACTTAACAATGACAGGCAAGATCTACTGCATGAACCTGTTCCTAAATTCACACCAAATGAAGATGAATGTGTTATATATATATGCATTCACACACACTTCACATTTCTTCTGTGAAAAGATGTTACATGAATTTGAACACACACAAGCACAAACACATTTACACTCACACACTTCACTCACACACGCCCACACCCTGTGCAGCCTACCTCCATGATGTCTTTGATGTAAGGCGTCCACCGTGACATCTGGTAGGAATGCTCGGAAGAACGCTCTCGGCGATTGAACGTCTGGTAGGGCTGGTGGTAGCGGCGGCGACTTCCCTGGCAAAAAGTCACAGCCTCACATTGTCAGCTTTCAGTCACAGTCTTGACGAGGGGGGGGGGGGGGGGGGAGAAATAAATATAAACAACAACAAAACAACAAAAACCAAACCAAACCAGCAAGACGGGTGGTGGGGTGGGGGGGAACAAAAAAAATTAACAAAACAAAAATAATGGCCCCTACACAAAGACATTTGCAGAACCCAACATTAAGAGCGCAAGAGCGCGCGCGCACATACACACACACAGAAAGAAAGATGGTGCTCTATGATCTTCATGTAACTAAGGCCTGTCCAAAAAAAGGGATTGTGTGCGTGTGGGGGAGGGGGCAGGGGTGGGGGGGAGGAGGGGGGAGGGGGGGAGGGGGAGGGAGGAAGGGAAGGTGGAGGGGGGATGATGACTAGGAAGGGAAAGGAGGGAGGCAGGGAATGTGGGGGGAAAAAGTGAAAAGAAACACAAGGCCACTAAGACTGAGGCCAAAGAGAGAAAACATAGGAGGTAGACAGAAATGGGAGTGAAACTTTCGAAATAATAACAAGCCCAAAAAGAGGAGACGAGAAAGATGACATTTCACTACAACAACAACAGCAACAGAATTTTAACTGCTATATACAAACCTTGAATTAAAATAAAAAATCTTTACCACAATACAAACCATGTGTGTGTGTGTGTGTGTGTGTGTGTGTGTGTGTGTGTGTGTGTGTGTGTGTGATGTGTGTGTTGTGTGTGTGTGTGTGTGTGTGTGTGTGTGTGCATGAGCATGTGCAGGTGTATTTATAATATGAGTGTTCTTGCATGTGTGAGCATACACTTGTGTGCATATACATGCAAATTTGTGAGCACCCACATAATATATGCATGCATGCATGCATATGCCTTCAATATGCTAAGTATCAATTTGTATGCTATGCAAAATTAGATCTCATGAATGTGTGCATGTGCGAGTGCATGCATACTTGCATGTGTGTGCGCACATGCCGGCATTTAAGTTGAATGTTATATGCACAGCAAACCACATTGTGTGTATGTTACTCTTTCAGGTGATTCAAGATATTAACAGTACAGAGTACATCTACTAACATCTACCAGTTTTTAGTACTTGCAAGGATATATATATCATACAAATCAGCAAGACAAAACCAACAACTGCAGTTTTAAGTGGTTTAGTTTTGTTTTGTTTTCTGACTGGTCTAGTTTTTAATCTTAGACCCTGAAGTCCCCCCAAAAACAGACCCCCCCGCCCTCAAGTAAACTCCAAAATAACAAATAAAAAACCATAACAAAACAAAAATAACATGTTCAAATGAAAATCTGCAATACACGCCCCCACCCCCTCCCCTTTTCAAGGAATAAAAGCAGAACCATAAAATCAACCAAAAGCAGCACAAAGAAGTCTTTGATTCCCATGAATATAATACACAATCAGCATAATATAGTTACTTGAAACCAAACATAAATACTCCTACCCCCCCCCCCCCCCCCCCCCTCCCCACCTTTAAAAAAATCTTATTTTTACATAGATCTCTCTCTCTCTTCTTCTGATACTCACAGACATGTATGCCTATACACAGACAGACATATGGATATAGTTCTGAGACAGACACAGACTTTAAAAAGTACACACACACACACACACTCACAAAGAGTTAACACATTTCTAACAAATAATGCCTTCATTATAATACAAATAATTTCTTTACTACAATCAACATTCCATCCCTCAAGCAACCCCTCCTCCTTTCTTCATCATAAAAGTCATCACGTAACATACAATCGTTTCTCTACAATTCATCCACTTTCCATCCACCAGTAACTCCAAAAACTTTGACAATTTAAAAAAACAACAAAAATAAACCTACTTGTCTCACGTAAACTACCAGTACATGGAACAGGGACACTGAAATCTACAGGCCTTTAAATGATTTGACACCAAGAAACACAAAAAGTATGTTGCTTATTATATTCACAGGAGAAAAAGAAGAAATCCACTACATTATAGTCACATCATTTGCATCAACTGACATGAAGAAGACAGGATTTTAAAACTGCCACACTGCCAAAAGCGCTATAACTGACATGAAGAAGACAGGATTTTAAAACTGCCACACTGACAAAAGCGCTATAACTGACATGAAGAAGACATGATTTTTAAACTGCCACACTGACAAAAGCGCTATCCATCCTCCTCCTTAAATCCAGAAGCTGCATGCATTCCTGGGCTAAGCTTCAAAACATTCCTCGTCTGAAAATGCTACAGAGAAGCAGGGACGATGAAAACTTTCTGAAGCAAAAGGAAACAAAAACGAAAAATAAACAACCAATAATAAACAAAGAAACTAAGACAATGACTGATTATATATATATATATCTATCTATATATATATATATATATCTATATACACACACACACAAACAGACATGTATACTAATGGTTATAACAATACTGCCATCATGTTCATAAATGCCCACACCATATTTTGACCATGTCTTAAATGCTGTAAATGTTGAATTTCTGTTTACATGATTATATATATATATATATATATATATATATATATATATATATATATATATGCATTGGATTGCTTAAATCTATCTCACAACACAGGGTGGGGGGAGGGGAAGTAGCTTTACCTGATGTAGTAGTGAGGGAAGTAAGCGTAATCTGCAAAGCCTATCACTGCGTTTAATAATAATAATAATGTATGGAATTTATATTATAGCGCTGAATCTTGTAAAGCAACAAATCAAAGTGCTCAGATATATATATATATATATATCTATATATATCTAGGATAATGGAATAAGCACTCATAAGCACTCAGCTTCCCTCTTCTTGTGAAGAAAATTAAAAAACAACTTTTTCCCTAACAGAGGAATAAGCAGGATTTGCGTCTAACATCTGTGAGATTTGCGATTAAAACAGCAAAAATCTGTTCAGATTTTGTGTCACTATTTTAGCTGTGGTTTTGCACTCAACATTAGCGACCTTTCTGCCTAACAGGTACATGCTGTATGCAACAGTCTAGGATTTGCTGAATGTAGTCTGGTGCTTAATGTACGCAACAATCTGGCTTTCCTTTTTTCAGTCACTATAAAATACTATGTGAATGATGTGACGGCGTCACTGTGAAGGCAGCAAACACATGTATATATCTCTTTTCCATAACTTGCAAGCAACAGCTGAACAGAGGTGTGTTAAGAGCTGGAGAGGTCAGCTTCACCGTCGGATTAGCTCATAGGGTATCAACTCCAGAGGTGTGATTCTAGTCAGTCTTCTTCTCCTCTTTGGACATAGCTTGAATTGTAAATAACTGCTTGAAAATAATAAATGTTTCCCTTTTTTTTTTCCATATTCGTTCACACAGATAACAGCCTGTGAAAGTGATATTGTCATAGTTGCTATGATCAGAAAGTATAGATCTACTGATTCCACATTGTCCAACAAGTTTGCTATTAAAGTGAATGGAGTTGGCTTCTGCCATGATAAACACCGTAGGTAGTTACTAAGTTTTCTCTTTATCTCACAAATCAAAGCTGAATGTATGAAAAAACCTTTGGATCAGATAAAATGTTTGATTTTCTTGTTTTTATTTTGGTTTCTAAAGTTCTAGAATTTAAAAAAAAAAAAAAAGGTACATGAAGACATTTGAAAGCAACTGTACGAAATAAAAGCAAACATTGAAAATTCTTTTTCTGCCAAGGCCCAATGCAATCATGCTTGTGTTTGACCAGTTATTCAAACCAGTGAAAAACCTAACATGAGCACAACTAATGGAAAGAAAGTCTTGTATTACATACAGGGTCATAAGACAAAACAGAAAAATCAGAATATTTCTGAAACATAATTATTAATTACTGCAGTCAGGAATTACAAATGTGTGGAAGTAACAATAAAAATTACATGCATATAAGAGCAAAATTTATTTCTAATGATTCACTTACAATGAACAATATCAATAAATAATTTTCTGCATAAATGTTTACCAGTAAAGGCCAATACTGACTGGAAATGAATATAACATACTTTAAACTAAACAAAAAAGAAAAGCAGAAGAAAAGAAAGACAGAAAAGAGAAGAGGAAGAAAAACTGAACTGTTTTGTTGTAATCAGCATCTGATTATCTTAAAGACGACAGAATATGACCTTCACCTAACTGATTGTTGAAAATGAAGGTACTGCTCATGCACAAGGTCATTCACAATCCCAAGTACCAATGCTACATTTGGCAGAAAACAAATGCAGAATGCATCCATTTGATCTTTAGACTAAACAAAAAAGTCCATAAGGGTCTCAGATCTTGTATACTTCTCCTTCAATGTTGGTTTTTTCCCCCCCTTCTCAGCATTCAGAATTCCGTATTTCAAACTGGTTGGTGACCTCAGTACATGTGCACTCTCTCTCTGCTAGTTCTCAAAGCTAGTTTTAACTTTTTTGGGTGTTGATTTTGTTTTGTTTTTTTCTGAAAATTCTATTCCATATTCACATGAAAGAAGTAAACATACTTCTACAGTGACATTTACAGGTAATAACGAAGAACTGGGAATCCCTTACATATCTTTACTGCAAATTTTCATTCACTGAAAACATATAGACTGTATCTCCGTACAGTGAGCAGACAGTATTTAATTTATTTTGACAGCAAGTAAAGTACCCTCCATCCCATCACTGTACTGAGGAAACACATGGACAGAAAACTGCAATACTAAATCATAGCACAAACCAATAAAGAAAAGAACGAAAAAGACGGAAGGGAAGCGGAATGAAGTTGACTCTGTGTGGACTGATAAACAGACCAACAAGACAGAAAAAGTTCAAACATTAATTAACTTAGAGAATTTTGGAAGTTGCTTGAGATTGACTGACATAAAATGAACACAGCTAATTTAAATGTCTGTGTTGCCAACAGAATGGTTTTGAAAAAAGAAAGCTTAAAACCAATTTCAATACATGTTCTTTCTAATCATAACAAGAAGCTTTTAATGCATACATGATTTCTTTCTTTCCTTTAAAAAAAACAAACCATTAAGGGTAATTCTCTCCAATTCCTTCACTATCGAAAAAGTTTAGTTTGTTATTATTTACAAAAACTTGACTAAGTCACTTACTGAGAGACACCTAAATGTTGCTGCTTTGTTCAACATTTTTTTCTTTTTCTTCTAAATCTCAAGAATTTCTTTCCTTTATTTTCCTCTGAAGACTATGAAAATGAAATAAGGAAAAAGACAGGAGGGGAAGGGGTAAGGAAAGGGGCTGCATTGCATTCACGGTAACTACTTTAAAAACAGAACAGGGACAACAACGAAAAAAACAAACCAAACAGCAAATACTCAAGAGTTTATCTGACCAAAAAAAAAAAAAAAAAAAAAAGAGAAAAAAAGTACAGCTCCATAAGACAAAGAGGCAAAATAAAGCAAGGAGCTGTAGCCATTTCAGATCATTCCTCCCTTCCCTCTCTGTCCTGACTTTGCCAATTGTGACCTAGCAAGTGACAGACCAATACTCTCCTACAGGGCAGAAAACAAAATTCCAAGTTATAAGAATTCTTTGGAGATGACTTTTCATGCGACACATTTCTAGATTTAGCTGACCGAAAAAATGTGACAGAACTGACTGACAAAGACCACAGAACTGTGCTAAGAGGTATCACGTTCTGAATCCATGAGCAAACAATTTGGCCATTGGTGGTGGAGGAGGAAGGGGGTGAGAATTCACCGTCAACAGATTTGAAAGAAATTTTATGATCTGAAGTCTCAAAGAAAGTAACTTCAACAGTAAAGCTACATCACTTCATATTGCCTGAATATTCACCTCAAAAGCAATGCTTTGTTACTGTTGGTTGTTTCTCTTTTTGTTGTTTTTATTTTTAACGTTATGGTTTTGGGTGTTATATTCATTTTGTTTTTTATGTTGTTTGTCTTTTGTGTCTTAAGTACTGTTTTAAACTATACATGTTTTTGATGTGTTTGTTGGAACATAAAATACTGTTTTAAACTATGTATGTTTTTGTTGTGGAATTTTGTGTGCTTAAAATGTTGTTTTAAACTATAAATGTTTTTGCTGTGCGTTTGTGTGCTTAAAATATTGTTTTAAACTATAAATGTTTTTGCTGTACCCCTTTCCCAGAACCTGAAAAGATTTCTCAGCAATATTTGAAAACTATCAATGTGTATTTAATTTGTACCAAAGAGCTTAGATACACAGGCGCGAGTCATATCTGAACTTATGAAAGCTACATGCAGATGACTTTTCTGCACACCAGTTCAATTCGACTTAACCTCTCTTCCTCAAGGATTTGGAGCAATGCTGACCTTTTTGTAGCTGAATGAAGAAAGGGTCACACCAATCTACAATGCAGCCGAGAGAGGGGACAGTAGTCAGAGTAACAATCAGAATCCGGTCAGATTAACGAGTTTTACACTTGCAAATTTTCAGTCATGAAAAAACCCCAAACGAATCCACGACAACTGACTGCTATGTCCATGATAAACAGTTGATAACTGAAGCCAGGTACAGTTGTACATATCTTAACTAAAAAACAACTAAAGAATAAAGATCAACAAAGACACGTCAAACTTACAAATAATGTACAAGCAGTCTCCCACCCTCTCAGAAAAATAAGTGAGGAGTAGTACAGGCAAAGTAAAATCCCCATGAAATCACAGCCAATTTCAGACTCCTTTAAAACACCCTTATCAAAATCCTACACACAATACAAAACTTAAAGACGACTAAATACATACAAATGTTAACAAAGGAAGAATAAACAGATGAAAGGGCAAAAAGAGAAGAAAAAAAAAAGTACTGTTCGAACAGATTACCAGAACAACATGCTAATGAGATGGATAACACACGGCAAACTAGTTGCAGAGCCCAAAGCAACAAAATAACAGAGACTGAACTACTCAGAAGACTAAACTAGTCACAAGAACGACAGAATCTATGTACAGAAAAACAAAACTGTTGAAGAAGGAGAACAAGATAAAGAAGATGAACAGGCAATATGGAGTGAGGAGGAGGAGGTGCGTTAAAAAGGAGGTTGAAAATGAAACACTCCTTTGAAAACAAAATCTGTTTGTGTTCTTGGCACTATGCGTGTTTTTTGTTTTTTCAAAACCTACTATTGAAGGCAGGTCTACCCCTGCTATACAATAATATACATCTGATCTTTTTCAAATATTGGCATGACATTTGCTTTGTAATTGTAGCTGGGTTTTTTGTTTAAAAAAAAAAAATCTCATAAGGATGGGATAACTCAGTGGTCGGAGCACTCGCTTTCCCCCAGCCAAGTTAAGCAGCGAACATCGAGGTTACCAGTTGGATGGGTGACCGTTTGTATGCCTTGGTTTCAGTACAGTCCCCCCAGTTCACCCAGCTGTAAATGGGTACCTGCCTCTTTAGGGTCAGGGAAGGTAAAGCAGCGAGGGAGAGGAGATAGGCGCCGCCCTCAATATGCTGGCCCTAGAGAAGTTGAGGTTTCTGAAGCCTCGCTCCCCTACGACCTTATAGGTTATGGGACACCTTTACCTTTACATAAGAAGCAGAGACTGAAAAATACACATCCAGAGAATGGGGTAGGAAAGAGGGTGGGTGAGAAGATGGGAACGGGGTGGTGGTGGTGGTGGATGAGTTGCACAAAGATGAAATTTGTGCCTGATGGTGTGTGTGTGAGTGTGTGTGTGCGCGCGTGCACATGTGTACACGCATACATGTTGCTGTTTTTGCCCCCCCCCCCCCCCCCCCTCACCTAGAGCACTGAGATTTACCAATAGTGAGATTTTGTACAGGACTTCAAGGATGATGTCTTTAATTAAAAACACGACATCAGAGTGCATGTGTCTTTGAAATTTTGACATCCGTTTCTACTGGCATGCGATGGCCTACTCTTCCGAAAGGTGCAACGTGTAGGCAAGATGTTTACTGCATGCATTTGTGCACGGGGCCTCAGTTTCTCGTCTCATCAGAAGGACTTTTGGGGGGAGAGAAGTCAGTAAAATTCCCTTCAAACGGGCATCTCTGTGGTGGGTGGCTTGACCCTAAGCTCAACGCTCTAACCACTGGGTTATCCTGCATCCCTGTGTAAGTGTATAGAAGTGGAAGTGACTGGTCAGAGAGGGAAATGGGGAGGCCAGAGCACAACTATGATCTCCACATGATACTGAAGGAGTGGAAGAGATGAAGTTCAGATAGCAAACACTTGAAGACACAAAAACCGTTTAAAAAAAAAAAAGAGCCTTTAGCCATGTTTTGATGAGAAAAGGTAACAGGTCAGCTTGCCCTGTCTCCAACATTTAAAAAAACAAAAGAAAAATAAAATAAAAGGGTACACCGTTCTATTTCAGAGAATCAAAGTGAAATCTTGTACATTTTTTCTATAACAAAAATTTTGCATCTGTCCTCCCACACCCTTTCCCCCCTGCTTTTCAGTAAAGGCTTCATCACACACACACACACACACACATACAAAGTATTCTGGATAATCCATGAAAAAGAACTTTTTGATGACATTCAAAAAAAAAAAATGTGTTGAATGATGTCCCTATGGAAACTCTGCTGCATTGAATGCATGTGCAGTGTTTACAATGTTTTTGAGCAAAGGAAAATGTTTTTTAAATGGAGCAGTTTTCAATGAAAGGTTCACAGAGATAGAAAGTCCAAGTGAGAGAGAGAGAGAGAGAGAGAGAGAGAGAGAGAGAGAGAGAGAGAGAGAGAGAGAGAGAGAGAGAGAGAGAAGATAGTTACTCCAAGGCCAGATTGAAAAACCTTATCCGCAATAGCAATCAGTACAGAAGTTAGCGAGAAAGAAAGAAAGAAAAAAAACAACCTGAAATAAAATCACACCGAGTACCAAAAAACGGAACTCAAAAAGTAAGCACATAAATATGAAAGAAACCAGAAAAAACAACAACAAAAGTCAGACAACTACAACCGAAGAAGCAAAGCAGCCAACATCCAAACTGAAAATCATCAAGAAGGAAGTTAGGATGCCAAAAGAAGAACGATATCTACAAAAAAAGCACTACCACGTAAAAAAAGGAAACGAAAAAAAAAAAAAAAAAACCGCAAAGACTGCTCCTAACCATCAAACAGGAGAGACTGGAGAGGAAAAAAAAAAGGAGGGAGGGAGGGAGGGGGAAGGTAGGCTCACCTGGATAAAATTGGGCTGAAAAGTGCCGTAACTAGAGGCGTCCGGGAGGAGCCCCTTAACATTTTTACCCTGAGCCTATCTCCGCATGGTGAGAGTGCACAAAAGGGACAAAACCAGCCACACGTTAATCGCAGTCACATGCACATGGTGTTTTTTTTCTGCCTTTTTAAAAATTTTATTTTGCTTTTAGTTTGTTTTCTCTTTTCTCTATTTTATTTATTTATTAATTTTTTTTCCCCTATTTCTATCAGTATTTTCATAATCATCTTTTTAGATGTGAACATGTTCGCCTGAGAGCCTGCAGCTGGGGATTTTACCCCAACATTTTTTACAAAGTTTTTTTTTGCCTTTCACAGTTTTTCAAATTGACTTATTTAATTGATTTTGACTACTATTATTATCTATATATTTTTTCCTCTCGTGAATTTTGTTTTGCCTTGATGAAGGTATGACCTAAATTGTCATCCTATCCCAAAAAGGTGATACATACTCTGGACAGGATAATACTTTTAGATTCTTTTTCCTGCTACAATGATGAGTGATGCATCATGAAGATTTTTGTCCCTCCTGTTGTTGACAAGTTGTGTTTTGTAACAGCAAAGAGGCCAATTAGTACACTGCAGAAAATCACAACATTTTCTTCTTCCATCTTTTTTGTTGTTGGCTTTTGTGGCTTTTTTTTTTTTTTTTCTTTTTAGCTACCGATTGCAAAGGTTTTCTGGTGTTGACAAGTCACAGAGTGCTGGGTTAAAATGTGAGATCTTTTAGCCAAAAATGACAGGCTATCAAGTATATACGTTGCAGAATATCTGAGTTTATTGTGGCTCAGGGGACAAACGGAACATATCAATGTAACAAATGATAATACCTTTAACTAACGAAGACAAGTAACACACAAAACAGAACTTGGTATCGAGATAAAAAAAACAACAAAACAACAAGAACAAAGTGTTTTGCTTGTAAAGATTAGCAATCCGAGGTTAACAGAAGGATTAAAAATAAACATACAAAGGAGCATGAGTGGTGCAAGAAAATCACTGCATGCTTTTGGGGATATAACTACAATAAATAAAAGTCGTTTTTTTTTTAATGTTAGTAAAATAATCATAAAATTCAGATTAATGTGATAAGCTACAAAGAGATGGTTTGGACATCACAAGAAATCATCATAAGATAAAAATTTATAAAAATAATATGGAATTTATATAGCGCTGATTCTTGTAAAACAAACAAATCGAAGCGCTTGCACTCAAATCATTTACACGCATGCAACTTTCCTCAAATAACATAAGATATTCAAATTTATACACACACATATACACACACACTCAAACACTTAGGTGGTGATGAAGGAGATGAAAAATGCTGTTGAAAAGTAGGAACAGATATGAGGAGAAATAAGTGTGTTCTGAGGCTGGATTTGAAGGTATCAAGTGAAGGCTTTTGGCGACGTAAAAGAGGGAGATCAGTCCAGGTGGATGGACCAAAAACAGAGAAGAGTGACAGCCAACAGTGGTTTGTTTGAATCTGGGTGTTCGAAAGCACAAAGTATCTGCAGCTGAGCGAAGGGAACTGGATGGAGTATACAGGTGAAGACAGTTACAGAGATAAGAGGGTGCAGATTTGTGGAGACATTTGAAACAGAGGGTATTAGTCTTACACTTCAGTCTCTGTGAGACAGGTAGCCAGTGAAGAGATCGCAGAAGAGGAGTAATGTGTTCAGATTTTTTCTTTCTTAGGACCAGTCGAGCTGCAGTTTTGTATGAGTCAAAGAGAGTAGATGGATGATGCTGGAAGGCCAACCTAAGGAGAATTACAATAGTCTAAACGTGAATGAGAGATGTGACAAGCTTGGAAGTTGCGTCAGTGGACATATACTTGCGAACTGTGCTTATGCACCGTAATTGATAGTAGCAAGACTGGCAGGTCTGGGTGATGAAGTTTTCATAGAGAGTGTGTTGTCGAGAACCACACCTAAATACTTCACAGAGTTGGCCAAAGGAACCGACGTATTGCCAAATTCTATTTAATTTGTTGTTTTAGGAGGAAAGTTTATGTTCGGTCCCTATGAGCATGGCTTCGGTTTTATCAGCATTAGGTTGTAACTTGTTCTGAGTCATCCAGTTTTGAATGTCTTGAAGGCAGTTGGACATATTTGTCAGGAGGGAAGGCAAGTTTTCAACAGTATCACTGCATTGAAGCTGAGTATCATCGGCATAGAAATGATGATCAATATGATGGTTGTGTATTATATGAGAGAGTGGAGCAGTATAGAGATTGAAGAGAACAGGGCCCAGAAATGTTCGTTGTGGGACTCCATATTCCAGTTTGACAGGTTCTTATTGAATTTTGTTTACAATAAATTTCTAGAATCGGTCTGTGAGGTATGAACTAAACCAGGTGAGGGCTTTGCCATTAATACCAAACGTATTTTGGAGGCGAGAAAGAATTGAGTCATCTATAGTGTTGAAGGCTGCAGATAAGTCAAGAAGAGTGAGGAGGGAGATTTTTCCTGCGTCAGAAGCGAGTAGAAGTGTATCTAAAGTGTGGACTAGGGTGGTTTAAACAAGCAGCATTCAGGAGATGGACCTGTCCAATTCAATCAGTCACAAAACAATCTTTTTTAAAATTTTTATTTTTTCAAAATTTTGTGTTTGTTTTTTTGTCACAAAAAAATCTAACAGAAAATAATATCTTGTACCTCTAAGAGTGTTAACCCCCCCCCCCAAAAAAAAAAAATAAACAGAAAATAACTTTTCGGCCCACTGAAAACAGGAACTATTATTTACTTCTTTTTTTTCTTATTTCAATTTCTGTGATTAATAAGAAAGAAAAGGTTTCTTATTCTTGTGTAATTTGTACACATTAAAATATATGTTTCTTAATCCCCCCCCCCCCCCCCCCCCCCCCCCCTAAAAACAACAAGCCAAACAAAGAAAAAGGCCACCCCTGGTACCTCACCTCCTCCCTGAACTAAATCATCCTTTTGAGTACAGCTGTTCTGTGATTTCTGTTATGTTTGCCAGAAAGAATAAATATTCATAAACTTTTATTTAAACATTACAACATTATGTTTCTCATCAGTTGATTAAAAAACAACAACAAGATATCTGTTAAGTCTTTCACAGCATCATTTTAAAACTAAACAGAACAAAAATCCAACAGCTGTCAATGAGGAAGGTGAATGATACACTTGCACTTTGTTGCTTTGTCAGTACTGCCACAGTCTGACTGGATGACTTACTATCTTGGACCTTATGTGTCTGATTGGATTATCTTGGACCACTTGTGCTAAAACATGATGCATAGAGCTAGCTGTAGACCAAGGGTCACACAGGTCAGTTTACAAACATGTCTATCTGTGATTCTCAAAAACACGTTTTCTGTGTTTCTTTGTAACATTCTGTTTTGTGAATGGTGGTCTAAAGACCCATTTCTTTTTCATTTTTTTCCTGGACTTTTTGAAGGGGTGGGTGCATGGAGGTGACAGTTTTAGTCTTTGGATGGTTGTTTTAATTTTTTGTTGTTGATTTGGTTACAAATGTGCAGAGAAGGCTTGGTAGTTATGCAGCTGTAGAAATCTTGACTATTCTCAATCCTTCTTAACCCCTGTTTACAACAGCACAGCCATGAGTTAGTGCAGAGAAGGGAAAAAGGTGACCATACTCCCACGATTTACTACCAATGCCAGAAGACCAGGGAGCTTTAATGCTAATGGGATAGGATGATGGGGTTGGGTAGCACATGGAATTTAGACAAGACTCCAGAGAAATCAACAAAAGCAGTGTGATGGTGTAATGAATCAAGTATGCTAATAAAGATGTCCCTTGTGCCCAGCTTAAATCAATAACAAAGAACATCTCAAAACATGAAAAATTATTAACGATACATACATACATGAACCCAGTCTGTTGTCGATGTGGAAAGAATGTATGGAGTTCCAGTAAAATTTGGAACCACATACTAGTAAGATAATGATGTAAACAATAACACAACACATTTCAACACAATAACAATGTGAAAAAGCTGTTAGCATTTCTCTTTTGTTCTGCTTGTTTTGTCTCACTGTGTCTGATAGACAAGCTAGCAGTAAATGATTTAAACCAAACAAACTAATAATGAAAATGTGAAGAAATCTTAAAAAAAAAAAAGAAAAGAAAAATAAAACAAAAAAATAACAGACTCATCAAATTGACAATAACTAAGAAATAGTTTAAAATAATATCTGGAACTGAAACAGCCAATCAAACCCTTTTTTGTTTGTTTTTGGTTGTGGTGGGGGGGGGGGGGGGAGATTTCTGTGTGAATGCCGTTTTCACAAACAATTCTGAGATGTTTCCTGGTTGTTGGGTTTTGTTGTTGTTGTGTGCTGTGTTTGTTTTGTCCCTCAGATAGAGCTCTGAGGTTGGCCACAGGTGAGATTTTGCTTAAGTGACTGTGTTTGTGCACCATGAAGATAGCTGCATTCTCCTTCAGGGATGTTTCCTAGTAATATTTTTGGAGATAAAAAAAATTCTGTGAACTGTATTTTAAAAGATCCTTTACAAGCTAAAGTTACTCCAACATGGTGACAGAAAAAAATCAAGGCCCATGACATGAGCTCCTTAAAAAAAAAAGGTTCTTATTTAAGGACAGAAACAAACGAAACATAAGATTCGTTTTTCCTTCATCAACACTTTCTAGGGCACAGCCTGACTGTTGGTCAAAGCCCTGCAGGGCCAGAAAAATGCGTGTGGACGGCGAGTGTGTGTGTGTGTGTGTGAGCGTTAGTGTGTGTGTGTGTGTGTGTGTATGTGCGTGTGTCCGTGCATGTGTGCGTGCGTGCATGCATGTGCGTTTTAATATTGCATGTCCTTCATGCCTCACATCATTCACTGTATAGAGCTCCTTTTTGCTTCACACACTGCTGTGGTTTGAGAACAACGTGAAACTAAGCTGTTATCTATCTGCGTTATCAAAGCTTTCGCAAGAACGGATCTTCCATCTTATTCCTGTCTATGCTAGATTGTACACAATAGTTCAATTTTTTTCCCCCTGTCAGGCATACATTTATCTTTTCCACCAGGTGACCTGAATGTAGAATTTTTACCAAAATGGGGTCTTCTACAACATCGAGAGTGAAAATATAATTTTTTACCAAAATGGCGTCTTCTAACACTCTGAGAATGTAATAGAATTTTTACCAAAAATGGTGTCTTCTAACACTCTGAGAATGTAATAGAATTTTTATCAAAAATGGTGTCTTCTAACACTCTGAGAACGTAATAGAATTTTTACCAAAAATGGTGTCTTCTAACACTCTAAGAATGTAATAGAATTTTTACCAAAAATGGTGTCTTCTAACACTCTGAGAATGTAATAGAATTTTTACCAAAAATTTGCCTTTTTCCACTCAGAGTGAAAATAGGATTTTTACCAAAAAAAAGTGTCTTCTGTCACTCCAAGAGAGAAAAATAGAATGTTTACCAAAAAGGTGTCTTTTACAACTGTGAGACTGAAAACAGAATTTTTACCATAAAGGCGTCTTTTACCACTCTGCGAGTAAAACAGAATTTTTACCATAAAGGCGTCTTTTACCACTCTGAGAGTTAAACAGAATATTTACCAAAAAGTTGTCTTCTATCACCCTGACAGTGTAAATAAAATTTTACAAAAAAAAAAAAAAAGGTGTCTTCAGTTTTCAAAACACAGAAGAATACAATACAAACAAACCAACATTCCAACATGTCAATCTTGTGAAAGAGTTTAAACAGAGAACAAAGAAAATGACCAAACAAAAGGGGACCCGTGTGACAAGAAAAAAAGAAAAGAAAGAAAAAAAAAGAACTAAAACGGTGTCTGAACAATACAAACAATTTGGTGACAAGAAAAAGAGAGGAAAAGAGGTGTTCCATACAAAACTTCAGGTGACAAGAAAAAGTTTGTTTACACAGTGCCCAAATGACGAAAAACAAGAAAGGGTGTTTGATAAAAAAAAAAAAAATCAATGATACTGTTGATAACGAGAAAGCAGTGTGAGATACTGATAACCTCAAGACAACTTGAATATTAATGTTGGGTGTCAACACATGAGAAGAAACCAGCCACGCACAATTACAAAATAAAGAGTGAGATCACACACACACAATCAACAAATGTTTGGGAATGGACATAGGTATATTGAACAATTCAAAATAACAAATGATACCATCAGCTGCCACATAATTCCTTTTGTAATCTACCCCTTTCTTGCTTTTAATCCATCTTTCCTTCAAAATAAAGAAGAAAGAGAGGGAAGGAGAGAGAGAGAGGAGGGGGATTTATTTATATTTTTTAAAATATTATTTTCTTTTATATCAAGGATAATGGAAAAAGCACTTGTGTGCTTTTTTACATCCAGTCCTCATGTGCATGTAGTTTTGTCAATTTTGTCATCTGTTCCCACTGGCACACAATGGCCTACTCTTACGAAGAGCGGAACAGGATTTAACATGTGCGCAAGATGTTCCGCCTGCGTTCGCACATGGGGCCTCGGTTCATAGTCTCCTCCGAAGGACTTTTGGGAAGAGTGGAGTCTGCACTGATGTTAACTCCAGGGGAAAATATCCCCCTTGAACAGGAATCAAACCTGGGTCATCAGATTGCAAGCGCAATGTTCTAACCACGAGGCTATCCCGTCCCCAAATATGAGGATGAGAGAATGAGAGAGAGAGAGAGAGAGAGGAAGGTGGAGGAGGGGAGAGAGAGAGTGAATGAGAGAGAGAAGAGTGAAGAGAGAGAGAGAGAGAGAGAGAGAGAGAGAGAGAGAGAGAGAGAGAGAGAGACAGAGACAGAAACTTCTAAGTTTCAATAAAAAGTACAAGGATTTAAAGAAAAAACAAACAAACCCTAGAGTAAGAAAAGCACACATTTGAAAATACATCGTGTCTTTCTGCACACCGTATAAAAAACCCTTTCTAGAAGCACAGAAGAAAGATCAAGTAACGGTTACAGAGAGTTTACACAGGGCCCACCTGACGAAAAACAAGAAAACCCTATCCACACAGAAATGACGCCAGAATCTGTCTGGATCATTTTCCTTCTAGAAGAGTGTATTGTGAAACCGACTGAAAATGCTTAGCATAAGAAAAGGACACAGTCAAATAATAATAATATCGTGGCTGCTTACAACAGATAGCAGAAAAGATAAGTTACTGGAAAAACCTATATAGGTTGCTTGTTTACTAAAATTTTTTTTTTAAAACAAACAAAAAACCACCACTTAGCAGATTTTGAAAATTTTCATGATTTTCTAGATTATGATTCCTACAGTATTGTGGGTCTGTCAGTGCTGTGCTCTGCCCTGTAACTGCCCCTCATGGCAGGATTATGGTTTTTTTGTTATTTTTACTCAACTTGACTATCTTTTTGTCTTTTGGGATGTTTGTCAATCAACCATACTGTGGGTGTTTTGGTCACGTATAGATTCAAATCAACCTTGATTACGTATGCTCACTCTCAAGAGGATGAAGAACTTGTTTGCGAGAGGTTTCTCTTGTTTGCATTTACATTACTTTTTGTGTTTTCAATCCTTCCTCATGATTTTTTGTTTTTAGTACACAGTGCAATCTGACACTTCCCAGAACTTTTTTCTTTTGTTGTTGATTGCACAGTCCAACTGATACTTCATTGTGTGAACAAAGCAAAATAAACTGTTTTTGATGTCCCCTTTAAAAAATAAAAATAAGATAGTAAATTTGTTTCTGATTTCCTTGTCTGAGCAAAAAGTAAATGCACTGTTTTTGACTTACTTGATTTGGAAATGAATGGTGCGACAGCCCCGATATGACTTCTTACTACCAGTGATGTTGTTGCGATTATATCTGATCTTGCAACAACATCAACATTGCAACAGGTACCTAGCCTGACAGCTGCTGGGCTCAGGCTGGCAAATCTACTTTATTTTATTTATTTATTTATTTTGTGTGTGTGTGTGCAAAACTACTCAGTTTCGCTCAAGCAGTGGTTGGGCTCAGGGCTGAATGAGTTCAAGCTTTTTTCCCTTTCTTTTTGGGGTTTCTCGTTTTTACTTTTTGTTTTATATTTTCCTCTGACCAGAAGACTAGGCAAAAAGCCAAAGAGACCTCTTTTGTGCAATGAGTGACAAAATGTACAATAAAGGATCGTGATTCGTATATAAGAGAATGAAACGTTTGTATATCATAGCGCATCATCTGATTCGTGTGGCACGGTGAAATGGCCACACACTGTCTTCTCTCATGTAACACAGAGTTGCTAAAAGTAAAGAAAAGATTGACAACAGCTATGTGAACAAATTTCGAGGAAAAAAAATGAAGAAAAAAAAAGGAAACAGTAATAAACATAATACAAAGAAAACATGTCACACAAAAAAGGGGGGGGGGGGGGGGGGTGTTATATCAATTACACGCAACAGGTAGAAAATACTACAATGTCAGCAGTGACATTCAGGAACAAGACTTCTGATTTAACTGAAAAGCTCTCACAAACCTATTTCTTTTCAACTCTGTCAAAATTGGAAGCGCTAACACTTTCACTGGGCAAGCAAGGATGGCCACAATGATGCCAAACACTATGCAAAGCAAAAACCAGCCAAAGCCATGGGACACTAATGCAAATAAAGGCCAAGGTTACTACATCAAGGACAAACAAAAAAAAATGCAATGTTGTCCATTCTAACTCATTCAACAGGGACCACCAAAAAAAAAAAATCATATTAACCACACAAAAAGTCACTATCGCTATCTTTGGGATATAGTCAGGCCACAAACAAATTTGCAGGCGGACCACAACTCTGAACTCTATCAAAACAAAGGAAAGCAAACTGACAAGGTCCAGACTACACACAAGATCCAGGATAAAACCTCCAGTGAGGGGGGGGGGGGGGGGAGGAAAAAAAACAACCAGGATGGGAAAACTTTGAAAGAGGGAGAAAGAGCGGGAAGAGGAGGAGAAAGAATGAACATGAGAGTTTGGGCTTTGGAGGTAGGGGGACAAAAAAGGTGGAAGTGGGGAGAAAAAAAAAAGCCACCTACATCCTGAATGATGGGGATCTCCAGGTTCTGGGCGTTGTTGATGATGCGTTCCTCCTCTGCGGGGATCTGTCCGTGCTGCACAAGCTTGGTCAGGTTTTCCTCCGAAATGCCTGCCCACATACACATCCTATCAAGGATTAAGGAAGGAAGGAAGGTGGCAGGATGGTTAAGACGTTTGCCTGCCAACAAGTAAACCGTGAGGTTCTGGGTTCCGATTCCCAGCCTCGCCCTTTCTTTCCAGTTTGACAAAAAAATCGAACTGAATGTCAAAGTCCTTCGGATGAGACTATAAACCGAGGCCCCGTGGGCAAACGCATGCAGAGCATCTTGCGCACACGTTAAATCCTGTTCCGCTTTTCGTAAGAGTAGGCCATTGTGTGCCGGTGGGAACAGATGACAAAACTGACAAAACTGCATACACACGGGGACTGGATGTAAAAAAGCACATACGTGCTTATTCCATTATCCTCGATATAAAAGAATAAAACAAAACAATCCCCTCAAGATCAACTCCCGTCAACCTGCACTAAAACACCTAGTACCTACTCTAGTATTCCTTAAAGCAAACACAACATGGCTTCATGTGCTGAGCATGTCAGACATTCTGCTTCATTTTTTCCTCCCAAAATTACCCCCCCCCCCCCCCCCCAAAAAAAAAAAGAGATAAAACATTTAAAAGAAATAAAAACTAAACTCACATTCAATGTCCTAGAGATAAACAACACAGCAGAATTGACATCCTGCGCCCATCCTGGGAACTCGTTGCCAGAACTTTACAGTACAGCATACAGGCGAAATGTCGTGATATCCTACTGTGTTGAGAGAAAAACCTTATCAAACTTGGTTGACTGAAAAGGATAAGAATGGACTGAAAAGGCAGGAAGAAAGCAAGAAAGAAAGTAGAGAAAGTTTAAGTAAAACAAACAAACAAAACAAACAGAAACAAAAGAGAGTGATGGAAATGGGGCGATTTTTAGCACAGAATTTCCAAAAGGTGGGGGTGATATTTATACTGAAGGAGCCCTCCCAGCATCGTCATGATGAGAGAAATCTATTCAAAACCTGCTGCCTTTCCTTCTGTCAGCAAGCAAACCATGGGTGTGACAGCAGTAAGGATTAAACAACACATTTCCATCAGAACATCTTGCGCACAGGTTAAAACCTGTTCTGCTTTTTGGAAGAGTAGGCCACCATGTGCCGGTGGAAACGGATGACAAAATTTACCAAACTGCATACACATGGAGATTGGATGTAAAAAAAGCACATGGGTGCTTATTCCATTATCCTTGAAAAACACACACTCACACACATACACACAATGACAGCTATAATCTAAAATCTGCATACTTTTCATAGATGCATGCATAGAGATTAAAACAGACAGCTATAATCTAAAATCTGCATACTTTTCATAGATGCATGCATAGAGATTAAAACAAACAAACAATGACAACTGCAATCTTTGATATGAGAACAAAATATACCCCCCACCCCCTCTCCAATGACAGCTGCACTCTTTACTAAAACAAATAAACCACCAATGACAGCTGTAATCTTAAGTCCACCTTCTCTTTGTGCATACAACAGGTAAAATAATAACAACAACAGCAATAATAGTGACAACAACAATAATAATAACAATAATAATACTAAAAGTTAACAATACAATAATAATACTAAAAATTAACAATCTTTAACCCAAGCACACCCCCCCCCCCCCCCCTGTTTTTTTCTTGACTGCATTTTCTGTGATGTGATTCGACATGTCTACTTCAGCACCAAGCAACACAGACGGAGCAGCATTCCAGCGAACGCCATCACGCTATCAGAGCTAGATATGTACGGGACCCAGCACTGTGACACCACCACAGGGCTAGCTAGCTCTCAATCAGTCACAGCCTGCACTGCTGCTAGGTCAGTCCTGGTGGTGTTCAGTGTTGCTGTTATCCTAGTTTATTAAGCCGAACGCCTCTTACGCCCAAATATTGGCTATAGGGAAAAGAAGTCTTCTATAAAGAGGAAGAATTTAAAAAACCTGACATAAACAACACACACACCATTACTGTCTTCATCATCACCATCACATCACCTCCACAATCACCACCACCACAAAATAATAATAATAATAAATAATAATGTATGGAATTTATATCGCGCTGAATCTTGTAAAGCAACAAATCAAAGCGCTCAAAACCACCAAACACAATAAATGAAAAAGGAGAAGAAAAAAAAGCATGATCAATGGTAATGGGGATGACGTAATGATGCTGCTATGAAAGTGCATTACATGCTTTGAGACTACCTGACAGGGCTATACTGACCTCCCTTATGGATGATGTAGAGAAGGATAACACGGATCTTGTCGTAGGCGGTTATGTTCTGATCCAGGAGAATGTGCACAATGTTACGCATGTGATCTTTGATTTTTTCTCCATCAGCATCCATCCCCATTGCCAGATCCTGCACAAGCACATATATAACACAAGTCTTCATGATTAAAAAACCCCCACAACATGAAAATACAAAATAATGCATCAAGCACCGACGTTCATGGACAGGATGCTTTGTAACATCAATAACAACTCTGACTTTTGAAAAAAAAGAAAAAGAAAAATGCAATGTTGAAGGTGTGTCACTGACTGAGATGCACCGAAACATCAGTGAAAATGGAATGAAGCTGATGACCACTCATCGCTGACATTGATTCACTGCTTTTACTGAGTATCCTCTTCCTTTTCTTTTCCACAAACAGGTGGATACCTCTAAACGTCTTTCTGATACAATTCAGAGTTTGTGGTGATAATCTGCCTACAACTCTTGCCAAAATCTTATCCAACAAGTGCATCAAATCAATCAGCCTACTATATGCCCTCTTGGAAAAAAAAGTCACATGATTCAGACAAACAATCAGCTTTTCCCCCCCAACATTTTTAAGCTAATCAGAGGGTTTTTTTCTTTGCTTTGCTGCCTCATCTTCTGTGATGCACCAGTTCTGCTGTTCCCACACCACTGAAGTTCATCTGGTTCTACCCTTTAAGTCAAAGTTCACATGGGACTTTGAAAGTGTGAGGCAGCCAAGAGGCCACGAACCAGTAGACACCCCTGCACCACTGCTGGGTCATTCTGGTGGTGGTGTTCAGTGGCACCTGCTCTGATCCAACACATGTAGGAAAGCACAGACCTACACAATAATCTACTGACGGCAATACTAAAGCATTTTGACTTAATAATAATAAATGGAACTTATATAGCGCTATATCTTGCAAAAACAAATCAAAGCGCATACTTGATATGAAGTCGCAGACCCTGACAGAGGGAGATGCCCACCTGGAAAACAACCGTCCTGATGTCCCTCCTATCGAATGTCTCCCAAGAATTTCCAGACTTGAAGGCTTCTTTGATAGGAAATCGAAACAGGCAACCCCCGTACTTTTCTTTCTTGTGTCTGAGCCCCTACCTTACCCGTACCTCTGTGCGGGCTTGACTCACCTGTTCCACCTTGCAGAGCTTGTCCACGTGTTTCTGATACTGTTTCATGCAGTCCTCCGCCAGGTGCAGGTGGGCAGAGTACTTGCTCAGCTCCTTCTGGTACTGGGGCGCTTTCTTCAGCATCTGGGACAGGTCTCGGATGTTGGCTTTCTCTGTGCCCCCCATGCGCTTTGCCTGGGCGAACTGTTTCAGCTTGCTGGTCACTTGCCTGTGGAAGGAAAACGTTTGGCTCTGTGATGGTTTTGATACAGCAGTCACCAGTTCCTTTTGTTTAGAATCTGGCCTACACTGAAGCCACGGAGCTCAGTTATTCCACAGCAAGAAATAAAACTGTTGAAAAGTCGATACGGAACATAAAAGGGACTGACCATTCTAAACAAAAGATCCAACAAAAAAATCCAACTCCTGACACCAATGTAGTAAACCAAGTACCAATATTCAGATAGACACACACCAAAAAAATTCATTTCAGGCAGGTTATCACAGAACTAAAAATTCATGGGTTAAGTAGAGAAGTGTTTGTGTCTGATATCACAGGAACCTGAACAGAAAAGATATATATGGCAAGAAGCCAAGGGACAGTTTCTAGACAACTCCCTTATTTCCCAATATTCATAGAAGTAGCATGGTTTACTTAAAACATTTTTTTTTTTTATTAACTCACCAACTCAATACACAGCAAATCAAATCTTGCTTTTGCAACACAAACCACACCATTCTCAACCCCCCCCCCGCCTCTCCTCCCTCCACAATACTCTTATTAATTTCCAAATATCAATTTCAACCTTTCTGCAACAAATCTAGAAACAAACAAAAGAGATTGGTAGGAAAACAAAAATCTGTCAAAGAGGAGAGGAAGAGTGGTAGAGGAAAGGGAAACTTACTGGGAGACAATGGCCATGTGCTGGTGTCTCAGCTCTACCCACAATTCATCGTTCTCGTCCAGCAGGGCTTCCTTTTCCTGCACCTCATTGCCGTTGGTGTTCTCATACCTGGCCCAAAAGAGGGAATACACTTCTTGTCATAGCGGCAGAAGAGGAGCTTAGTGGTTAGAGTAATAACTTGTGATCTGATGAGAACTAAGGATGCTGGTTCCTGTCTCTCCTCAAGTGCAAGTTCAGCAAGATTTCGCCCCCAGAGTTTACAATAACACTAACCTCACTTCTTTAAAAGTCCTTTCAGGTGAGCCTACAAACTAGGGTTCTATGTGTGTGAACATGCAGAACATCGTAAGCAAATGTTAAAACCTAATCCACTTTTTACACAACAGAAGGTCAGCTACTGCTAGTGGTATGAATGAACAACATGGACAGACCCAGCATGACCCTGCTTCCTGGAGAGGGTCTACCCATGATACACTTTGGAAAAACTGTGGGCAGTGCCCCAACAATTCCTCCAGAAGGGGAGGGAAGAAAAGTCGAGTCAACTTATTGCTGAATAGAGCAAGGTGGCTCTCTCTTGAAAGTTTTGCATTTCCTCACCATTTTTAGAAAACATATCTTTTAGGAGTTGTTCTTTTTGTTGACTGTTGCTCTCTGACAAAAAGAAAAGCAAAAGGAAGTCGGTGGTGGAAAATGTGGTTTGTGGCAATACAGGAGAATTGGGTTAGTCACTGCCTAGATATGTACAAGAGTGCATATGCATGCATGGAGCGGGGTGGGGGAGCCTGGTGGTTAAAGTGTTAAGCTTGTGACCCGACAGTCCAAGTTCAAGCCACCATCAAGATGTTTGTTCATAGGGACTTTCTCACTTGGGAGTTATCAACATTGTGGACTCCACTTATCTGAAAATCCTTGGATGAGACTATAAACCAAAGCCCAAACACACAGAGAACACCCTGCGCATAAGTTAAAACCTGTTCTGTCTTTTGATGAGTAGGCCATTGTATGCTGGTGGGAATGGATAAAATTAATCTGAATGCACACTGGTGTCATGCGGTTATCTTAACGATAGGGTAAATGGTCACATACACAAAATCTCACATTGGTGAACCTCAGAGCTCTTGCCAAGGAATGAAAAAAAAAAATGTGATCATGCTCGCGCACGCACGTGCGTGCGTGTGTGTGTGTCTGTGTGTGTGAGTGTGTGAGTTTCTGTGTGTGAGTGTGTATGCACATGCACAAATGAATGTGTTTTGGGAATGTGTACCGTGCATATGTGTTAGTGCAAATGCATGTTTAGGCATCCTCCTCCTGGTTGCGCACGCACTGGCATCATGTCCAACTCACCTGTAGACGTCATTCTCAATGGGTAAAAGGTCATAGGCCATGGCCTGAAAGGTCAACTCATGAAGCAAGGGGGAAATGGGGTCAAAGCCTCGATCCAGAATCAGCAGCAATGAGCG
The DNA here is from genome assembly GCA_028751875.1 of Rapana venosa. Taxonomy (NCBI): domain Eukaryota; kingdom Metazoa; phylum Mollusca; class Gastropoda; order Neogastropoda; family Muricidae; genus Rapana; species Rapana venosa. The sequence continues at coordinate 8,925,304 of CM054167.1, read as the reverse complement.
ATCTTTCTGCACCCCCTGAAGCAATGATTGCATGCACACACACACACACGACAAACAAAAACAGACAATGTATAATATCCAAATAAATATATACATCACAAACAAAGACACACAAGCACATCCACACACATACACACACACAAAATATGCTTAACTCATTTGTTCAACTTTCAATTTTATTAAAAGTCTATGCACAAACTTGTACTCTTAGTCTCATATATACAGAACTGACACTTTAAACTTCCTGTTCACTAGATTTGGCCAAAATGAGCTAAAAATGGGTAGGTTTGTTTGAAATATAATCTCTCTCGTACTATTCAACAGATCTGCATGATCTGAAGATAATGTTGGCAAATCTTGCTTTACAAGATTCAGCGCTATATAAATTCCATACATTATTATTATTATTATTATTATTATTATTAAATGATTGTTACATTGGTTCCATAGTTTTTGTTATATATGTCTGTGTCAAATTTATTTGTTTATTTTGTCGGTAACTATGATGTAATCACTAGTAAACAACATAAAGCAAAACTGTGCGAGTGGTGTTTGCACGTATTCTATAATGAAAACTCAGCAAATCGAAAACATACAAGAAACAAATAACATAAAACATGCTTTATGTATTAAAAGACTATATATAGAATCATTGAAAAAAAAACCCCCATCTTGATGCCGCGTTGTCACTTGCGTGAACATCAGCAGAAATTACTTGCCTCGAACGCCACTGGCCAAGCCTCACACACAAATCCTGATTTCTTGCTTTGTTTTTAAAGAATAGAAGTTCATGTCCAATAATTCAGGTGTAAGGTTGATTATGATGAACGAAACTGAGTATGTGCACCTTGCATAGCGACTACTCATAATATTTACTTACAACAAATTTAAATCAGCAACCAGTAGCTTCAAGAACAAGAATACTAAAAATCAACAGAATTCAGAGAATTATCAATCACAGTCACTGAAAATCGACAGCAATGTTACCAAAAAAATGCTGCCAACATAAGAACCCTGCCCCTCCACCAAAAATAAACACAAAAAACCCGACCTGACAGATTCCAAATTATAAAAAAAATCAGTTAGAAAAACAACAACCAGGTTGCATTGCTATTATTGCTAGACATGACTGACCTCTCCCATGGTGTGGTCATCGGCACGGTAGGCGTCCAGTTTCTGCTGGACCAACTGAGCAAACTCCGCATTGCGGTCAAAGTCACTGCACACACGTCCATGCAGATACTTCAATACTTTTCCCATCTGCCACCACGAAACTTACTACACACCAGTCATTTTTAAACAAAGTTGTGAAGCAGCAGGCCTGGACAAACAGCCAGTAACACCTTTCAATTCTATGTATTCCATAACATCAAGTTTCAAACTTGTTCTTAAGGGGGTTTTCTTTGGTGGTATTTCTTAGCACCCCCAATTTGATTTTATGTTTTTTAAAATTTTTTTATCTTATCGTCCAATCCTATCATAATGTTTGTATCCTTGCAGGTGACAGAAGCTATATCATAACTTGTTAGAAATTAACTCACTGATGTTGTATTGTAGTTCAAGCTATGACATTACACCTCAAAATGCAATATCTTAGCTAATAATATGACATAATTTCACCTGTGGGGATGCCAGGGGCCTGTCAGTATAAATACCATCCCCGCCCAACTTCTGGAAATTATGTGCAGGAATTCCCTCTTTTCTATCCCTCTCTTTGTTTATGCCTTGTTCCTTTTCTTCCTGTTATCTTCTTCTTATATATTTTCTGCCTTCTTGGTCCATTCTATGCCTTTTTCTGAAAGACTTTAAAATAACAATTATCTCCTATGCTTAAGTCTGATGTGCTGGGCCTGACTTGTCAGCAACACAAGGCTTTTTCACTCATAGGACAGATGGCAAGAGTTTGCCGTCTGAGCGTTCGAAGAAGAAGAAGGCTACGACATAATTTTTGTTTGTTGTGTTTTTCTTCTTCTTTGAATGCTCAGACAGCAACTCTACCTTATCTTACCTTAGTGACTGTACTCACGACCTACTTGTAAGCAGTCTTAAAGTGTTACAACTCATCACATGTAAATAACTTGCTATAGGATACAAACCATTTTTCAGCCAACAATTTTGTTCAAAACAGAGCAGACAAACACACACACACACAAACATGCAATGAAGAGATAACTACCTGCGATATCGCACAGCAGGGTACTCCCCCAGCGTGGCGCAGAGAGTGGCGATTTGTTCGGCGCATCGCTCCAGGTTCAACATTCGTCCTGCCGTTTTCTGAGGGTTGTAGTAAAACTGAAACGTCTCCACCGAGTCCAGAGAGTACACCTGTCACGCAAACAGACCCGTTTCTTTTTCCACAGAAAAACTGATCCTGACCACCTACTTTCTTTCTTTAGAACATGATCTGCCGTATGTAAACTAAGACTTGTGTCTGGTTGACAGAGAAGCAAAGAACAGTCTGTGGTGTAAGCAGTAATATCTGACATAGGCTACTAACACTGACTTCTCTCCTGAGGCATTAGGACACTGCACTGGAGTTTTTCAGGTTGTCTGTAAGATAAAAGTTGAACTTGGTGGAGCCCATCCCTCACTAGATAGCATTAACTCATTGAGGTTGTGCCGAAGCTTAAGCTTAAGCTTCGGCACTCTTTTTCTTTACTGTGACGTGCCGAAGCTTAAGAATCGGCAAACTTACGAATTTTTTTTAAAACACAAAGTTATGGTTAACTCAAGGGAAAGTACTCTGGCCTGTAGGGCAATCATTTTTCTAAACATGGTTGCTTTCCTTGACCATAAGCTTGCCTAGTTCTTGTCTGTTGGCCAATTTTGTTTGACATGTCAACAAGTGATATCTTTTGGATTTCAGGCACTCCAGTGTTATGATTCTTTAAAAAAAAAAATCAATTGTACAAAAAGTGACATCACATGGATTCAGCCAGCTTCAGGAAACTTTACTTTGGTGAAAATTAATCACATTGCTTCAAGGGGACTAGTTGATGAATAGTTCAAGCCATTTAAGATACCAGCCCTAATTTTCAAAACTTTTTATTTTTCAGCTTTCAGTGACATATTTTGAAAATTTGCAAAAAATAAATATAGTCATCTATTAAAAAACTGTGAAACAATTTCAAAAGAAGACATTATAAACTTTTCAATGATGTATAATGTTTATGTCATTATTATGTTGGGTAAGTCTGCTGAATTTTTCAAATATAGCCCAAATCACACGTCACCACAAAATGCAGTATCCATTTCACTGCGACTCAGACGAGTTAAACAAATTTTCTTTTATTCTTTTATTTTGAGGATAATGGAATAAGCACTCATGTCCATGCGGTTTTGTAAATTTTGTCATCCATTCCACTGGCACACAATGGCCTACTCTTCTGAAAAGCGGAACAGGTTTTAACATGTGCGCAAGATGTTCTGTGTGTGTTTGCACACGGGACCTTGGTTTACAGTCTCATCTGAAGGACTTTCGGGGAAAGTGGAGTTGGCACCGATGTTAACTCCTGGGGGAAACAATCCCCTTGAATGGGATTAGAACTCAGGTCAGCAGATCACAAGCGCAATGCACAACGCTGTAACCACCAGACTATTCCCCCCCCCCCCCCCCCCCCCCCACCCGCATGTTTTTCATGCTGGGTATGTTTGTATTATCCATGCCACTGACCAAACCACTGTCAACTCTTCTACACAAAGCGTCTGCATGGTAAAATGTTTAACATGTGTTGACACACATGACCTCAGTGTACTGTCTCATAGGAAGGACTTTGAAGAATGTTACCGGTACCGATAACATTGACTGCAGGGATGAACATCCCCACCCCCTTCTGAACAGACATCTCACCAGAGATTCACACCTGCACCCTCAGTTACTGACAGATCAGTAGTCAGATGCACATGGCTATTCCACTACAAAGGCAATAGAACCCTGAAAGATAACTGCTGGCATGCGCCAGGCACCAACCACCAACCTGTGACTCGTAGGGCAGGAAAGCGATGTTGATCTCCTTCAGCGTCTTGATGAACTTGGCTGACTTGGACTTGCACAGTTCGTTGAACAGCTCATCTGGGCAGGCTGCAAATTATTCATTCAGTTCATGTTGCTTGGTTAAACTACAGCCAGGTTGTGGCGATTATAGACACAATGTAGCTAAATATTCACGCGCATCTCAGTTATAGTTGAAAATCAAACTAAAAGAAGGTGGTTATGAATGTTAACACTGCAAGATCGATGCAGCTTTCTAGGATGGTATATTGATAAAGGGTGTGTATGTGCGTGTGCGTGTGTGTGTGTGTGTGTGTGACTGTGTGTGAGATCTCTGTGTCTGAGTGTGCAACATAAATGTGTGTATGCTGGTATGCATTAGCAATAAGTGTGTCAATGACTATGCTTTTGTCAAAAAGTGATGATAATAATAATAATAATATAATAAATGGAATTTATATAGCGCTATATCTTGCAGAGACAAATCAAAGCGCCTGATGGGCCTGACATGCGTTTATGTGCTTGCTTTTGCAAATATGTATGTCACAATGTAAGACTGCATATACATTTGAAGATAATCATGTATGGTATGTGTGGGTTACCAATACAAACTAAGCAGCACAAAAAACAACAACAAAACCACGCAGACAAAACAAAAGCTGAAAAGGTAAAAGTCTACTAGCACCTCACCTTCTGTAAAATAGACATGGGCTGCACGATACTGAGTGTTGTTGGGATTTTGAAAGTCCACCATCATCCCCTTTATTGACTGAAACATTAACACATTGAACAGTTTACATCACAACATTACAGTATAATCGTGTGAGTGAGTGTGTGTGTGTGCATGAGTGTTTTATTATTATTTAAAAATTTTAATTTTATTCTCTTATTTTGAGGATAATGGAATAAGCCTCATGTGTTTTACATCCAGTCCCAGTGTGTATGCAAATTTATTAATTTTGTGTGTAAGTGTGCATGCATGCTAGTGTGTGTGTGTGTGTGTGTGTGTGTGTGTGCGCATCTGAGTGAGAATATATTTCATGTACAAACGTGCATGTGTTGTTGTTGCATATTTAAAGTCTGTTCACATTTAGTGAATTTGTGTATGTGTGTATGTGCATGTGTGTGTGTGTGCATAAAATAACAATAAAGAAGAAAGAGAGAGGTGGCAAGTCCTTCTCTCTCTCACTTACATACACACACACGCACACTCACACACACACGTACGCACACACACACACTGTACACTTAATGTTGTTAACATCATAACCCAAACTGCACTAATTCATATCATCTTATAAGCGGTACAAGAAGTTTACCCCATGTGGATGCCAAGGGCCTGTCAGCATAAACAGCATCCCAGCCTTCTGGAAATTCTGTGCCAGGAATTCCCTCTTTTTGCTTCTGCCTTGTTCTTTTTCTGGCAGCACAATGCACTTTTTGCTCATATGACAGACAACAACAGTTGCTGAGTGTTTGACAATGAAGAAGAAAAGTAATAAGTTTTGTTTCATCCATTATTTAAAACCAAAGGTACTCTTGTGTGCGCACTTTGGTTTCAGTACAGTCCCCCAGTTCACCCAAATGTAAATGGGTACCTGACTCTTTAGGGTCAGGGAAGGTAAAGCAGCGAGGGAGAGGAGATGGGTGCCGCCCTCAATATACTGGCCCCTAGAAAAGTGAGGTCTCTGACACCTCACTCCTCTACGACCTTATGGGTTATGGGACACCTTTACCTTTTCTTTTTACTCTTGTGCATCAATCAAGTTACCTTCTCTGTTGGAGTGATGAGATAGATGGCCTCCAGTAAGGGCAAGGGCTCTCTCCTCTTGGCAATGTCTTCTACCACTGCAATCAGTCCATTACAACAGTGTGAGTCAAAGGACAGAAGCAATCATTTCATGTTCTCTGAGGGTGTGTGTGCGTGTGTGTGTGAAGGTGATGCATGTGCATACATAATTATGAGTGAAGTTATCAAACCTATGAACCTGAAGAAATTGCATTAAGTGTGTAAACTTAAAAAGAAGCATTTAGAGTGACACTTGATACTCTTCTGATGTTATGTGTACTACTACTAGGAAGAGTTGCAATTGATGCGAGTTTTCCTGGAACATTGTTTGTTCTGACATAATCAACACTTCACTAGCAACTAAAAACAGCCATATGAAAATTACAGCAGTAGGTTAACTTACTTGTATGCTGTACAAGATTGAACCAGGATTTTCAGGGGTGGTGGTGGTGGTGGTGGTGTATGTTTCAATGCTTGTTTAAGTTTTTTTTTAAAAGAAAAAACAAACAAACTTAGTTTTCCTTTATGAAGACAGCTACAAACAGTTAAAAAAAAAAAGAAGAGAAATAAATACATTCAAATTTGCACTTTAAACAATGACTACACAAAATGTTTTCTCTGTATGACAGCATGCGAGCATGAAAGAGAGAGAGAGAGAGAGAGAGAGAGAGAGAGAGAGAGAGAGAGAGAGAGAGAGAGATCAGAGGCTCAAAGACATTGAGAAGCAATCCAAGTTATTATGCAGAACACAACTTGCACACTTACCATAATTAAAAAGAAAAAAAAAAGCATCTATGTTATAAATAATTTGTCCTATAATGATTCTGAACATAGTAACACAACTGACTGCTAAATCATGCTCGTTAAATAACACTATCGTAATAAAGTTACAACTAAGAGCAGACTGTTACAATGGACATTAAACAACACTAAATATTACTTATCAGTAACAAGCCCTATCTTATACCAGATGACTTTTTTCTCCAGTGCTCCAACCCTTCGGTAAAGACACACGTATGCTTATTAAAAACATGGTCTTACTAGTTTATATCATAAATACAATAGATATCCTTACCAAAAAAAAATGTTACATATACCAGATACCTTCTGATTTATTTGTCAATATTCTTTTTACATGTACATCAGACATCTTTGTTAAAAATACATGTTCATGGTTTAATATTTTCTCAATTCATGTTTTAAAAAAACCCAACCCAAAACCCAACGTGAATGGTATTCCTTGAGACAGGCAAGTGACTTACGTGTGATGCCCTCGGAGGTGATTTCACACATCTTGCAGCAGGCTGACAGCATGCGCATGCTGAGCTGATCCACCACCAGCACCTTCCATTCTGCCGCCTTCTTCATTGGCCGGATCACATCATTCAGGATCTCTGTGTGTAAGAAAACAAGTGTGCTTTTTTTAACATGAAAAACCCCCCAACAACAAACGACGACAAAAAAACCTTTCTAGCAGAGTTTACTGGTCATTCTCATACTAGAGCTCTGCTATCTCCACTGATGGTGTCTTTCTTAGGACTACTTTATTTATTTATTTATTTTATTTTATTCTTTTATATTGAGGATAATGGAATAAGCCACCAGAAACAGACTGGAGAAACATGTATGCCAGTTCACATGATATTGCTTTTGGTTTCATTTTCTGCTTCAGCTGGCTAAAACCACTGTAGTGTATGATATTTTATTTTTATTTATTTATTTATACCACTTTAAGTCACAGCAGATTTCTCTGCGTGAAATTCGGGCTGCTCTCCCCGGGGAGAGCATGTCGCCATAAGAGCAGTGCCACCCATTTTTTCTTTTTTCCTGTCTGCAAAAGTATTAGTTTCCCTATCAGAGTGGCTTTTTTCTACAGAATTTTGCCAGGGACAACTCTCTTGTTGCCGTGGGTTCTTTTACGTGCACTAAATAATTATGTGCAACACACGGGACCTTGGTTTATCGTCTCATCCAAAAGACTAGCGCCCAGACCACCACTCATGATCTAATGGATGGGGGAAAAGTTTCAGGTCCAAACCGGATACAAACCACCACACACTTCTGACCGGGCCTTTTTGCTTTCTAGACAGGTGCGTTACCTCTAGGCCACTGATCCATGTTCTATATTGATAGAACTGAAAACTGGTGAGAAATTACCACAATGGCACAAGCTACTGACTCCATCTCTGTATCATACAATCAAGTGTGTCTCTTATGATATGTTTGTTTAAAATATCAAAAAGCCACTTTATGAGGTGACCCACCCATCCACTCACCCACACACACTTAAGACAGATGCGCAAGTGCACACTAAAGAGACTGATAAAAACAACCCTACACCCTAAGGCTACCCTAGATAATAACAACAAACAAAACCAAACAAAATAAACCTTGTTAAAGACAGAGTAAGAAACAAGTGAAAGTAGCCACAAGACTCTACCTGAGACTTTGATTTTATCTGTGGTTTGTTTTGTTTCATCCAGTTTGCTATCTTAGAAACTAAGAAAGCAGTGAACAGTAACTGAGTAACTCAGTAACTGAATAAGTATAGTTAGTATACAGTATACACTGCAGCTCTTTATTTTACAATGCCATGGTCATATTTTAATTATGAATTTTTATTTCAGAAGCATTCAAAATATTAAATGCTCACTACTGAAACTGAAACAGTGAAAGTGGAATCATTTGATTCCCCCTCAGCAAAATACTTACAATTAAATAGCTGCCAGCAGTCTTTATGAATAATCAGAAAAAAAGTGTGTGTGTGTGTGTGTGTGTGTAGCATGAAAAAATATTTCAAAAACATCTTTTAAGCAAACTTTCATTGATTTTAATAAATTAATCTAACACCTTAAAACTAAAAAAAGTTAATATTAGGACATGAAGTCATCATGAAATTACTTGCTGCAGGATGATGCATAAATCTGTAATTAGCAACTTTAATAGTGTGTCAAGTCCTCCCACTCCCAGCTCAGCTTAAGTAGAGCAGATTGTGCCCACATACCTTATAACTATATAAGTTTTAAAAAAAAACAACCCAACCCAACAGATATTGTTTTTTTTTCCCCACTTTAATGAACTAATAAACAAGGCAATACCACTTGCTCGAGTCTTACTTCTTCATATTTTGATAAATTACTAATTTAGTCTTTGCTGGTCATAGTGATCAACCATGGCATAATTTGTGTGATGGTGTCAGATGAGTCATTTTTCACTTGTCTTTAAATATAATCTGCTAGGCCTATGGTGTGATGCCTCCTGAAAAATTATCAAAGCTGGATAAAAACAATCATATAATAATCTGTTTCAGTATTTGTGAGAATGTATCACAGGGATTTTTATGCGTATGTCACACCGATCCATTCAAAATTTCCTACATTACTGTGATTAGGCCTAGGCCTAGTGATGTACGCATTAGTGCCAGTGATGGTTTTCGTATTGCATTAGTTCAGAATGACCTGCTGTTTCCAAGATTTCTAACAATATACTATTATTAATAAGACAATAACAAAAAATAAGAACTGTTGTGTCGAAAATACAGTAAAAGACGGACATCCGGGCAAAAAATTACTATATTTTTCAGACTAAACTAACAGTTTCTCCTACAAGCAGACGAAAAGCCTAGAACTGGGATAGGGGGAGTGGAACACTATTTTCGATGGCATCTTTCAGGCGAGAAGGCGTAAATCAAATAACAATCGTGATATATCTATATTCTCTCGAACAAGGTGCAAATTTCTATCATGATTAGGATCTTGCTAACGATAAACTACCCTTTAAACAGGCAAATTTATACTCACTTTCGTGGACTGCCTCCTTCAACGCCATCTTGAATGTTTAACAACAAAGTGCATGATGGGAAATGCTAATAATCATAGGCACTGGGAGTCGAACAGTAGGGTAGAAAAAAAATTCAGAGAGGAAAATTTTTCTCCTAATTACAGAACCAGGAAATAATATTATGAACCAACTATTTCTGTAACACCACAACATCAAACTTTGTTTGATGCACAAACAACTTACCCGGCCTTTCAAGCTATACTTAACTTTTCAGTTGAGTTTTACGTTTTCTTATATGGTTTTGTTGTTGACTATTAGGCTATTAATTTTTTTGTTTCAGTCATTCCAGATATAACTCACCACTCAGAAATCTCCGACCATACTTTCTTCTCCCCTTTTGCCCATTTTTCAATCAGTCTTCATATTTGTAAAATGTGGGTCTGTACCATCTCCTGTTAACCAGTCAGAACTTACTATTTTTTTGTATTTTGAAATGTTGTCTTTCACCCATATTTGTCTTTCATCCACCCCCTTCAGCTATAACTCAAGTTCCATCATTGACGACATTTGTGTGTGTGTGTGTGTGTGTGTGCGCGCGCGCGTGTGCGTGTGTGTGTGTGTACAGTACATATTCCCCAAATTTATCTATGGATGCTACATTCTGTTTCCTGGGATCAGTGTTTTTATATTTGTATTATATGTGGGTCAGGTCAGAGAATCCCTCTGCTACTGGTAACCATGTAACCCAGTACCACCTGCCACATGTGGGGAGTAAACCCAACCAAAAAATCCGACCTGGAGAGGGATGGGCTCCGCCAGGTTTGATTTGCCCAAGACACACCTATGACAAAGACAGCCAGAATCTCCATACCGGATCGGTCGTCGCCCGGGTTACCAAGGACCGCGCCTTCTGTTGCTCATCAGGACAGATGTCGAAAGTATGCTACTGATGTAAAACGCAGCAAAATTCGTGCCAGTACACAAACACCATCATTGGCACATGGAATGTACGAACACTAAGAGCTGCAGGCAAAGTGGAAGAACTGAACATGAGATGTCCAGATATCATTGGCACATCCTTGGGCTCTGCGAAGTCAGGTGGAAAAACATGGGAGAAACAACGACCCAGGAAGACCACAAATTATACTACAGTGGAAAACAGGATAAACATGAACACGGCGTGGGGTTTCTCGTTCACAAAGACACGTGAACACCGTCATGAGCTGTCAGCCTGTGTCCAGCAGACTTATTACCATCCGCCTGAGAGCAACCCCCTTTAACATAACTATAGTACAGGCATACGCCCCTAATCAGACTGCACAGATGAAGCCGTAGAAGAATTTTATGACCAGCTACAAGAGGTTCTGAATCAAACACCCAAGAAAGACATCCTCGTTGTGCAAGGCGACTGGAACGCCAAGGTAGGAGAAGATGCATGAAAGACTGGGAGGGCGTTTGTGGGCCACATTGTAATAACCAATCAAATGAAAGAGGCTTGAGACTCCTGGAGTTTGCCAGTAACAACCACCTCCAGCTAGTGAATACACTTGGCCCACACAAGAAATCAGAAAATGGACATGGCATAGCCCAAATGGAGAACACCACAACCAAATAGATTACATCATGGTGAAAAGACGGTTTCAGTCTAGCGTTAACATCGCACAGACACGAAGTTTTCCAGGAGCAGACATAGGGAGTGATCATGATCTTGTGATGATGACTTTCCGACTACGTCTAAAGAAAATCCACAAGCGGAACAACTTCAGGATCAAATTTGACCTCGAGAAGCTGAAGGACCCGAAGGTATTAGAATTTTTCAAGCAAGGATAGGTGGAAAGTTTGCAGCACTCACTTGTGATAGACTCAGACATAGATACACTGACGAATAGTTTCAATACAGCAGTGACTGAAACAGCAAACGAGCTTCTTGGCAAACGCCGACCAGTCAAAAAACCATGGGTCACACCTAACATCCTACAACTATGCGACAAGCGTAGAGAGTTGAAGAAAAAGAAAAATGAAACAAAAGAAAGAGCAGAACAATATAGGGCAGTCAACAAAAGAATCAGGAAGTCCATGACGGAGGCAAAAGAGAAATGGATCGGTGAACAGTGCCAAGACATTGAAGAGAACATCAAGAAAAGCAATAGCAAGAAAGCATATCAGCTGGTGAAGACCTGACTAGCACGAAAACAGAGAAAAGGTTTAACAATCCAAGACAAAAATGGGAAGTGTCTCACTGACGACCAGGATATTCTGAACAGATGGACAGAATACTGCTCCGACCTGTATAACTATAGAACCGCAGGAGATCCAGAAGTCCTTAATGTACCCGAAAGCAAAGACACAGACAGTCACCCTATCCTCCGAGAAGAAGTTGGAAACAGCAGTCAGATCGCTGAAAAAGGGGAAATCAGCAGGGGCTGACAACATTCCAGCTGAGTTGGTCCAAGCTGGAGGGGAAGCCATGATCAGCGCCCTACTAAGAATCTGCAACAAGATTGGCAGACAGGAAAAATGGCCAACACCATGGACGCAGTCGCTCATCATCACCCTCCCCAAGAAAGGAAATCTACAACAATGCCATAATTACCGCACAATCAGCCTCATATGTCACCCAAGCAAGGTCATGCTGCAGATAATATTGAATAGACTGAAGCCACAAGCAGAGACCATCATTGCTGAGGAACAAGCAGGTTTCCGAGCAGGGCGCAGCACAACAGAACAGATATTCAACCTCAGAATACTATGTGAGCGGTACCTTCAACATCAACAAGACCTATACCACGTATTTATCGATTTAAGAAGGCATTTGACAGGGTGTGGCATGCAGCTTTGTGGGCAACATGAAACTTGTACAGCATCAATGCAAACCTGATCAGAGTCATCAAACAGCTGTACAGGGAGGCCACCAGTGCAGTGTACTACAACAATAACATTGGAGAATGGTTTCGAACAACAGTTGGAGTAAGGCAGGGCTGTCTACTCTCACCCACCCTTTTCAACATCTTCCTTGAGAGAATCATGGCTGATGCACTGGAACATCATGAAGGATCATCAGCATTGGTGGCAGAAACGATCACAAACCTCCGCTTCGCAGATGACATTGATGGAATAGCAGGATCAGAAAAAGAGCTTGCCAGCCTAACAGAACACTTGGATAAGGCCTCCAAAACATACGGCATGAAATCAGTGCAGAGAAGACCAAACTGATGACTAATAACACCAACGGCATTAGCACTGATATCAGGGTTAATGACCAGAAGCTGGAAACAGTTCAAAGCTTCAAGTACCTGGGAGCCATTGTATCGACCAGGGATCCAAGCCAGAAGTAGTATGCAGGACTGCACAGACAATAACAGCTTTGTTCAAAACTAAACACCATCTGGGGAGATAAGAATATCTCACTTATCTCCAAGATCAGACTAATGCGCTCCCTTGTCATATCCATATTTCTGTATGCCTGTGAATCATGGACCCTGACTGCAGATTTGGAGAGGAGAGTACAGGCAGTGGAGATGAGATGCTTTCGGAGACTCCTTGGCATCTCCTACAAAGACCACATAGCAACGAAAGCGTGCATAACAGAATCCAGCAAACCATTGGACCTATGAGAACCTTCTAACGATCGTGAAAAAGCGTAAACTTAAGTGGTATGGCATGTCACAAGATCCCAAGGAATTACAAAGACAGTTTTGCAAGGCACTGTCCAAGGAGGAAGAAGAAGAGGCAGACCAAGGAAGAGCTGGGAGGATAACATCAGTGAATGGACAGGCCTAGAACTCAACAAAACCCTGAGAAAGGCAGAACAGAGAGAAGAATGGAGGGAACTGGTTGCTGAGTCTTTGAGGGTGCCCCCACGGTCGTCAGACTACGGGACAGATAGATAGATAGATAGATTATATTATTATGTTTGAAAAGGTTGACTACATTTTTATTTCTGTCACACGCAGTGTTGTAAGCGTTTTTGTTAATGCAAATTATATAGTTGATTTTGTTGGCTGAAATCCTCCATGCCCCAAGAGGGGTTAAAGGCGAATTAAATCTTGAATCTTTAAAAAAAAAAGTTTATATAGATCTGCACTTGACCTATTCATTGGTTTTCAAAAGAGTGGAAATGGAATGGGATTTAATGTGGGTGCAACATTAGGCATGTCAACACATAGGGCCCTAGTTTAAAGTCTAATCCAAAGGACTGAAGGGGATAGAAGTGTGCACAAATGTTGGTCTTGAAGAAAGAGTTTCTTCCTACCTTGAGCAATGGGGATGCGGGGATGGGATAGCCTGGTGGTTAGAGCGATGTACTCTTGATTTGCTGACCCGGGTTCGAATTTTGTTCAAGAGGATTTTTCCTCTGGGGTTAACATCAGTGCAGACTCCACTTTCCCCACAGGTCCTTCGGATGAGACTTTAAACCGAGGTCCCGTGTGTGAACGCATGCAGAACATCTTGCGCACGCGTCAAAACATCTCCCGCTTTTCGGAAGAGTAGGCCATTGTGTACTGGTGGGAACGGATGACAAAAATGTACAAAACTGCATACACACAGGGATTGGATGTTAAAAAAAAAAAAAGCACACAAGTGCTTATTCCATTATGCTCGAAATAAAAGAAAATAAATGGCTGTTAGTGGGACTCTTACTTTACATGGCATGTGTGGGGTGTCAAAAAGTCTTTCTGGTCCTCTATGAGTGTCTGAAAGCATTCTATTATTGTAGACTGGTGCCCAGACCCGTTGATGTAGCAAAACCATGCGGTCAACTGTGAGCTGAATTTATTATTTTTAAAAAGGAAAGATTTACACACCAAAGTTCCTCCCCCAACAAACCAAAAATAAGGAAACACTAGTAAAACCAGCCACAATGGCTGTGCAGTGGTTAGCACACTGGATTCCTATCTAGAAAGGTTGTGGGTTTGAATCTCATAAGGGGCAGAAGCTTTGTTTGTTTGTTTTGTGTGTTGTTTTTTGCTGTTTTCTTTTTGTTTGTTTGGTTTTTGTTTCGTTTGTTTTTGTTTGCTGTTCTTGATGTTGTTGCTTCATGACTTTAAGATCGTTATTCACATGTTGCAAATGGGATTGATGACTTACCAAACATTTGTTTAAAATGATACCAACTGTAGTTTCCTTTGCATTCTTCGTTTTTTGTTGTTGGCTTGCCAACCTTCTTAGTCATGGTGTCTTCTTTTCTGCCTCCCTTTTCGTAGTGATTTTAATCCACTTCTGGAGAAGTACATCCCCATGATATTACTTGTGGTGCAAGGTTTGAATTTCTGATGGCTTATCCCTAGAATTTTGGCTGTTGATTCATTTATAACATGCGTGTGGTGCGTATGTGTGCAAGCATATCCACATGCGTGCCTTGCTTAGTGTGTGATATGCTGTGAGCCTGAGTGAGTGTATGTACGTCATTGTTTGCTCACATATTTAAATGTTATTCTGATTGATTGTTCTTTCTGGTCATTGCGATAGCGGTTTTTATTTCCCCAACCATTAATGGTCATATCTTTTCCCTGTCATACTACCACCATTTATCTGGGGCCATCTATCTTACTGTATCTTAGCACTTAAGGCTATTTTAAGGTAAACAGCTACACAAGTTTCAACATATATTACATTTTCTGATTTTGTTTTTGTTCCTTGGCTAGAGCTTCGAGGTTCTGCAATGGTGAGATTTTGCGTATGTGACCTCTTTATTTGCCCACTATCTGGAAAGAGACCAAAGGGAAGACCTAGCAAAACCTGGGCTACCTGTACTGCAGATGATCTTAGAGAAAGGGGCATACATAAGGAGGAAGGTCAAAACAGAGAGAGATGGAGAAGGCTCATCAATGTCAAACCTCCCCTGGGAGAAACACGACAAAAAAGGAAGAAAAAGAAGTATCCCCGATTTTGGAATGCGGCTACCTTCATGGTGGGCAAAAATAATTGCAGATGCAAAATCTGACCATTGGTGAACCTCAGAGCTGTAGCCGAGGAACACACACACAAATTGCTCATAATTTAGGGAGCTGCATCCTGGATGTCGTAACAGGATACCAGTGCACATGCATTCCAAACATTTGTTATCTGTTTCTACAGGCACAAAATGACCTACTCCTTTGAAAGGCTGTACAGGTTTTTATGTTTGCACAAAATGTTTTTCATGCGTTTGCACTGGGGCCCTTGGTTTATAGTCTCACCTGAAAGACTTTTGGGGGATTGGAGTTGGAACTGATGTTTACTCCAGGGGGAAAGTCCCCTTGATTGGGTGCCTCTGTGGTGGCTTGAACCGGTGCCATCAGATCATGAGCTGAATGCTCTAACCACTTGGCTATCATGTCCCCCCATCATTTGAAATTGTTTGTGAGGGCTTCAAAGTCTTTTTTAAGCCCCAGAAGTGTGGTGAGTTTTCCTCCTGTGGTTTTTGAAAATTTTTCAGTGACAAAAATCTTTTAGTTTGTCCATGACAGATGCTGTAGCTCAGTGGTTAAGACTTGACTTCAATCCTGTGGGTCCATGAAGTCATGGGTTCGAATCTCAGCCACATCTGGTGGATTAAGGGTGGTGTTTTTTTTTTTAATGATCTCCCACTCAACTTCAATCACAGACCTGCCAGTACCGTAATTCTCTTCATGTATACATATATGAAGATAATCAACAGGCAGCCAATGAAACATGTATGCTAAAGATTCTGTAATTCATGTCAGTGTTCATGAATTATGGAAACACGGACATGCCCAGCATGCAACCTATAAAATAAAATGAGCTGCTCTGAAGTCGGAATGTGTCGGGTGAGGCCAATGGGCACACCTCCTGCAAAATGACAAGCACAGAAGAAGACCAGGCACTATGCATCCCTCCAGGAAAGGGAACACAGAGAGAATCTTTATCTTTATTTTTCAAGGGTAACAGAATAAGCATGCGCATACTTTTTTTTCATCCAAGAGAGAGAGAGAGAGAGAGAGAGAGAGAGAGTTAGTTTTCCCAAACTGAATCTGAGATGGCTGCTTTTTTATTTTCTTGATGCCAAACCTGTATCAGTGCTTCACAACAATATAATCCAATGCTACATTAACCAATATGAAATGTAGTATTTTTGTATCTTTCGAGATTGTGATATGTATTGTCAGTTATTGTAATTGCCCTTCATGGGATGATTAAAGTATTTTTGACTTTGACTAATCCATCTGGCTGTAATTTTATACTGCTCTTAAAGTCTGGTATCATGCTGCCTTATTTGTCTACTACAGATTTCGCACACACACACACGCATATTCCCTGTTCATATGGACGATATTCAGCACTGCATACTCTCCCGTTAAGATGGCTTGCAAAAACTAAATCAACCATTATTATATCATATTGAACTGTATTGTGCAACACTGCAGTGTATACACATGCATACACAACTACAGACACATGAAAACTGCTTTGTCTAATATCACTTATGTGAATAGATATTAAACTGAAGAACATACACAAACCGCTGCTCTGTATACATAGCATTAAATACATATCAACACAGAGGACCCCTCTCTTCACTTTTTCCAGCAATAACCAAGACATATAAATGATTGTACCATTTTTATTCATACCCACATTGTGCAACAAACCACTTGAAAAAAACCCCCAATGTGGATTTTTACCTTGGAACCATCACAGATAAGCGCTTTGATTTGTTTTCTTTATGAGATTCAGCGCTATACAAATATCATACATTATCATCATCATCATCATTATTATCAAAAGGAACATGATCAGCTAAGAATATCAAAGGGGAAAAAAAGGCTTCAGGTTTGAGATCAGTGCACAAAACATAAAAATAAAATTAAAGCAAGAGTACATTAAAAACAGAAAAGCAATAACTTGTTGAGAGAGAGAGAGAGAGAGAGAGAGAGACAGAGACAGAGACAGAGAGCAAGAGCGAGATTGAGATTGAGGTCATACTGATACTGAGACAGAGAGACTAAGAAAGAAAGGCCAAATAGAGAAGGAGAGAGAGAGAGAGAGAGAGAGAGAGAGAGAGAGAGAGAGGTGTGGGGGGGGGATGGGGGGGGGGAGGGGGGGGGGGAGGGGCGGGGAGTTGTAATGTTGCTTCTCATTGTCATACAAACATGCAATGACTATGTCATAAAAAATAATTTCAAAACAAACGAGTATTCACAGTTCAGATTCTAACTGCTAGCCCATTCAAACACTAAATAATCTTAACAACAATGACAATATGTTCACATTGTTAAGAAATCCTTTTCCATTCAGAGAATGATAATTATGATTTTAAAATTGTTAAGTTTAGACTTAAGACTTTATTGCACAGGTAAAGAAAAATATATAAACTTAAAAAAGCAAAAAAAAAAACTTTGAGCATAATCTAGGAATTTAGAGAGCAAATAGTAAAATGAATCCACAACCCCCACAGCATGCAGGAAAAATTCACCTAACATGCAGTACCTGACAGGGACGAGAATACAAAAAACCCCAGTGAAAGCAAACTTTCTTTCTTTCTCATAAACTTTTCTTAGTGTCTTACAGACTGCCCTGCCTGCTAGGATGATGATTGCCAGTCTGGAAAAAGGAGGAACTAACAACAACTCCCCCATCCCCCCCCCCCCAAACCTCCAACATTATTAGGGACCTTTTTCTACCAAAACAGAAATTGAAAAGGCACATATCACGTCTGAGCTTGTTGGTTCCTAAAGTGGCTGCAAACATGCTGCTTCCTTAAGAATACATGAATGTACTGAATGTATACACTCACACGCACGCACACATGCATGTACACACATTATGTAAAAATAAATGCAAACACACTACTCACTAGCTCTCTCTTTTTCTCCATCACACATACACACACACCCAAGTCCAATAAACCTGACAGGAAGAGGTTAAATAATGACATACATATGTAAGATTCAAACAACATTCTTTGTAATGCATCTTTCAACAATATACCCAAAATCATAAAACTGGTTTCATCCAAGATAAAATGGAGGTATTTGTTATGCAATCATAAATTAATGTTTAAATGGAAAATGTTACTGAAAGCAGGATTGTGGTACAGAAAATAAAATATACCCCTGCATAAATTAAAAAGAAAATATTATATATGAAGCACAACCAGAAATGAAACAAAAATAAGTGACAGGCATTACCTAACGAGGAAAATGGAACACACATTAGGACACATTACGGCATCCTTCAGTCTGGGAAGATTATGGAGTTGCACTCTAGGTGTTAATTCTGGTACAGTGTCAGTTGTAGCTGACCAGTCTAACACAGAACACAGACACACCACAACAACAAAACAAACCAATTGAACACAAAAGTGTTCAGACAAAAACAACCCACTCAAATTAAAAACACTATAATCAAAGACAGCAAACCAACTTGAAGTTAACTCTTTCACTGTCACGTTTCTGACTGAAGCGCTCTCTTCAGCGCCAACTATTGTTTTTCAGCACTGTTCCTAATTTCTCAGCCTTCAGTCTGTGTCAGAATACCATGGTCATATTTTTCACTTAAAACTGGATCAGGGGTGAAGGACGATATGTCTGCTATCATGCACACAAGCCAACTGAGGTGTGAAACCTTGTTACTGTATGAAAAAACCTGTCCTTTTTAATATGACCTGCGCTGTCAACAAAAGTCACCTATGGCGGTGAAAGAGTTAACCAATACAAGGTTTTAGGCATTTGTTTTCTAGCTTGAAAACAATACATATACACTCCAGGGGGAGGGGTGGGTGGGTGTTTTTCACATAATTGAAAGAGGTAGTGCTGTTAAATGAAAAAACCAAGATAAAGCCTAGGAGAAATAAACTCAATGGAAACAACCTCCACTTCAAAGGCCACATCACTGAATCCCATGGCATGAGAATCCATGAATCAGCAGAGCCAGCAGACACTGGAGCAGATGGAGAAGGAAGAAGGCTCATGTTGGGGTCATTGGGTGCCACAGCTAACCCTGAATCCAGCGACGCAGACAAATGAGACTTCATGGAATTGATAAAAATGGAAATTAAACCAAAAAAAATCAACAACTAAACTGCAATCATACACAACAAATTTTTTTATCTTTTCTTTCTAGTTTGAAATTAACACATGGAAATACAAAACCAGACAATGAAACAATATTGTCTACTACAATTGTAAACCACTGTTATTGCTTTCAATATCAGCAGTACCAAGTTTCCACAGCAACACACAATCAAATAATAAAAACTGCGATAATAGAGAGTACTTCGCTAATTGTTAAACAATGAGTGGATATCTGATAAACTGAACAAACAGAAACCTGTTGCAAAAGCATATAAAACCTTCACAGCAATCTGACACACTTTTAATCATTCAAGCACTGACGTACCACTGTGTTCATGACAGAGGCATTTCTGACCCAAACTGAATCTCAAAACTTGTTTGTTTTATATCAAGGGTCACGCATGTCGGATGCATTGGGTCTGCATGCAGTACAACGCATTGTCATTCTAGGGGCAGACAACAAAAGTTGCTGTCCGAGTGTTTGACGAAGAAGAAGAAGATAAGGATATAGGTTTCAAAGATTTAACTCGGGCTATGACGTTTTGACCTCAATCAAGGGATAATTCCCAGGTGATGTACACTTCTCCTGGTAGAGGGCTTGAGAAGCTGTGGTTCCAAATTCATACTCTGAGCTCATCATCAAGACATCTCCAGGTGCAAACTCTATTCTCATGACAATGTTATAATACAAAATATCCCCCCAAAAGTTTGAATGCGGCTACCTTCGTGGTGGGCGAAAACAGTTGCATAAGCAAAACCTCACCATTTATGAACCTCAGAGCTCTAGCCAAGGAATAAATCAAACTAAAAAAATCTCTTTTCATTAGAGTGGCTTAAATTCTAGATGTGATATGTCGTTTCCCCAAAACACAGTACTGGCTGAAAATGTTCCCCCCCCAAAAAAACCCCCCCAACAACAACCCAACCCCAAACAAAAAAAAAAGGAAAATATCATTACGGGTAGCGTCTGATATTCACTTTCATAAGTCACAACCTTCAGTCCAAGTCTTTTGACCGATTCAAGTACTTCACTTTTTTTCTGCTGCCTCTAGCAGCGAGGTGTCAATGAAGATAACGCTGATGATGCCTATGGCAAGGTCAGGAGGCCTGGAGTAATGGCACACCAAGGCTCTGACTTCCAGCAAGGGAGAGAATCCTAAAAGGTCATTTTAACTGGTAAATGCTTCGATGCGATACTTGATTCCTTGGCTTCTTAAATCAAACCTTATTTCGGATGAGACTATAAACTGAGGTCCCGTGTGTGAATGCACGCATAACATCTTGCGCACACGTTAAAACCCATTCCGCTTTTCGGAAGAGTAGGCCATTGTGTGCTGGTGGGAACGGATGACAAAATTTACAAACTGCATACACACTTGGACTGGATGGAAAAAAAAGCACATGAGTGCTTATTCCATTATCCTCGAAATAAAAGAATAATAATAATAATAAACCTTCAGCAGCCAATTAAAGCAAAGGTACCCAGTTTCTTCTGATAAGTTGCTTGAACTAATTTTAAAAAAATGTACTGAACTAATATTTTAAAAAATGTACACTGTTTTTGTTCCTATAATGTATTAGCTTGAATAATTGATATGTGTGTGTGTGTGTGTGTGTGTGTGTGTGTGCATTTATTTATTCTTTTATATCGAGGATAATGGAATAAGCACTCATGTGCTTTTTTTCATCCAGTCCCCGTGTGCATGCAGTTTTGTCATCTGTTTCCACCGGCACACAATGGCCTACTCTTCTGAAAAGCGGAACAGGATTTAACGTGTGCGCAAGATGTTCTGCATGCGTTTGAACACGGGGCCTCGGTTTATAGTCTCATCTGAAGGATGTGTGTGTGTGTGTGTGTGTGTGTGACAGCCTTTTCAGTGACAGTATCAGAAACAAGGGACAATGTAGTTTTGTCATGGGCGGCCAAGCTTCCTCTTTCGTCATGTTAGCTGCTGAGAATACTTGTCAACGTATACGAAAACACTATCCCATAATTGAGAACTTGCCTCCATTCATGCGCCACAGAAATTCCACTCAAAAAAATGAGTGAGGCACCGCATACAAAAAAGCAATCTGAGTGTAGAACAGTTCATAAACAATCTTCAGTCATCTCCATTAACAGCAAGTCATGAACAATATTGAGCCTTGATATTCATGAAATCCTTTCCCTTTCTTGGTTCTATTCTTGGTATAAATCTATGGGAACAATCTTTATCCTCTCCCCCTCTGCATGTTGTCTAAAAGAAACAACCCCCCCCACCCCCCTCACACCCTTTTTCATTGGACTTTAGTTGACAAGGCCACAACTAAAAAAAAAATTGACCATAAAATAGTTTGGGACTAACATGATGTGTTCACACTCTCCAGTCACTTTGATGATTTCTTTCGGTCATAAAGCTTGGCCCCTCTCACTAGTCCCAGCAGCATACTGGCACCAGCGCCGACGGTGGCCACGAGAGAGAGTCCTGTGAGGACCACGTCAGCCTGGTCGCTCTTTTCCTGCCCATAGCGGCACCAGGAGGCAAAGTGCTCGCAGTTCTTGTACAGCACGTTGTAGCCCACCTCCCCCAGCTTCATCAACGCGTTGCCCACGATTTGGTCAGCTGGTAAAGGTCTGCAACGACAGAAATGAACGTATACATATGTAAATGAATGCACGACTTCAGAAGGAGAGTGGCAAGGATGGTTAACAGTTTGAAGACGTTCGCCTGCCAACAAGTAAGCTGTGAGGTTCTGGCTTCGATTCCCAGCCTTGCCCTTTCGTTCCAATCTGACGAAAAAAATTGAACTGAAGGTCGAAGTCCTTTGGATTAGACTATAACTGGGGACGGGATAGCTCAGTGGTCGGAGCACTCACTTTCCCCCAGCCAAGTTAAGCAGCATAGAGCGTGGTTACCAGTTGGATGGGTGACCATTTGCGTGCCTTGGCTTCAGTACAGTTCCCCCAGTTCACCCAGCTGTAAATGGGTACCTGCCCTCTTTAGGGTCAGGGAAGGTAAAGCAGTGAGGGAGAGGAGATGGGCGCCGCCCTCAATATGCTGGTCCTAGAGAAGTGAGGTCTCTGACGCCTCGCTCCCCTACGACCTTATAGGTTATGGGAATCCTTTACCATTACCTTTTTATAAACCAAAACCCAGTGTGCAAACGCAAGCAGAACATCTTGCGCACATGTTCACAAAACCGTTCCGCCTTTTGGAAGAATAGGCCACTGTGTGCTGGTAGGAACAGATGACAGAAAAAAAAACCCTGCATGCACACAGGTGTCATATTTAGACACCATCCCTGAAGTGAAAATACAGCTACAGCTAACGGTGGGGGGAAGATTGTCACACATGCATAAATCTCACCATTGGTGAACCTCGGAGCTCTAGCAGAGGAATGAAAAAAAAAAGACTGTATGATTAAAAGAGTGTATACAAATCCGCACACCTGCAGACAGGTATGATTGCAGCATGGGAAGAAAGGAGAAGTTTCACAGAAGGTGGTGGAAACGGTGAGAGGGCGACTGATAAAAGATATGAGAACTCTACAAGTTGTTCACATGCGGTAAAATATACAACACACTTGCAAGCCTGCACACAGGCGTTCGCAAACACATGCATGTACACATACACACTTGTATACACAAAAACACACACACACAAAAGACAGCATCGCTAGAAAGGTGGCAGGATGGTTAAGATGTTCGCCTGCCAACAAGTAAACCGTGAGGTTGTGGGTTCGATTCCTAGCCTTGCTCTTTCTTCCCAGTTTGACCAAAAAATTGAACTGAATGTCAAAGGCCTTTGGATGAGACTATAAACCGAGGCCCCGTGTTCAAACGCATGCAGAACATCTTGCACACACGTTAAATCCTGTTCCGCTTTTCGGAAGAGTAGGCCATTGTGTGCCGGTGGAAACATGACAAAATTTACAAAACTGCATACACACGGGGACTGGATGTTAAAAAGTACATGAGTGCTTATTCCATTATCCTCGATATAAAAGAACAAATATATAAATAAATAAACAGATAGTGGAACAAGGCTTAACTTTCTGATGAATTAAAGGTAAAGGCGTCCCATAACCTGTGAGGTTGTAGGGGAGCTCACTTCTCTATGGGCCAGCATATTGAGGGAGGCGCCCATCTCCTCTTCCTCGCTGCTTTACCTTCCATGACCCAAAAAGGTAGGTACCCATTTACAGCTGGGGGACTGTACTGAAGCCAAGGCAGGCAAATGGTCACCCATCCAACTGGTAACCACGCTCGATGGTTGGCCGGGGAAAAGCGAGTGCTCTGACCAGAGCTATCCTGTCCCCTCTGATAAATGGAAAGGAGGAGTCCCATAACCTATAAGGTCGTAGGGGAGCGAGGCGTCAGAGACCTCACTTCTCTAGGACCAGCATATTGAGGGCGGCGCCCATCTCCTCTCCCTCGCTGCTTTACCTTCCCTGACCCTAAAGAGGGCAGGTACCCATTTACAGCTGGGTGAACTGGGGGAACTGTACTGAAGCCAAGGTGCGCAAACGGTCACCCATCCAACTGGTAACCACGCTCGACGCTGCTTAACTTGGCTGGGGGAAAGTGAGTGCTCCGACCACTGAGCTATCCCTCTGATAAATAACTAATTGAAAAATGTACACTGTTTTTGTTCAGGATTATATTTGTTAAAACTCTGTGTGTGTGAGTGTGTGTGAGTGTGTGTGTGTGTGTGTGAGAGTGCATGCATGAATGTAAGCGTGCATGTGAGTGAGTGTGTGTGTGTTTAATGGTTCTAAGGAATTAAAAAACTAAGATACCTTGTTCTTTCATAAAAATTATGATTGTTTTTCAGGTTCAAGGTGTTAATATGAGGGGATTGCCAGTTCTGCATATATATCTAGACAACCAACTCACTTTTCTCACACTGGAGTAACATCTGCAGCGCAACTTGTGTGATTTGATAGCATTCTTGCTGTGAGAAATGGAGTTCCAAATTTGTAACATCTACTATCTTTGCTCTTTTTTTGTTCTTGCTAAAATGCATGCTTACACGTGTGTGTGTGTGTTGTGTGTGTGTGTGTGCATGCATGTATTTGTGTGTGTGTATGTGCTTGTGTATTTGTGTCCCTGGCTTTATTGGCCTTAAGAAACAAAATGACAAAATCTCTGTCAATCTCATGTTATCTTTTCCCCCCAGATTGACAATGTTGATATTTGAAGGGGTTAGGGGGTGATGATCGTGAACTTGAAGAGAATGTCTTTGCACTTTATTACAACTGAATGAGATGACAGCCTCGATAATAATTAATGGTGTTTGTGGTCGGTAGGGCTACAAACATCAAATGAAATAAAATCAAGGCAAAGTCATGCTACTGTCCAGCTGGGTCAAGATTAAAATACTAGCGACCAGTCCAGGATCAATACATTGTGAGTGTATTGTGAGTGATGACACACATGTGCTTGCAAAATATTTTGAACTCCTGCCTTCTCAAAAGCGCTACAGAGTACCCAAGTCTAGAACCCTGCGATTTATAAATAGTTTTATTCCAACCTCAATTCTGCTAATTAATAGATGTATGACAATAAATCTGAATTGAACTAAAGCCCACGACACAGAGAGAGAGAGAGAGAGAGAGAGAGAGGGGGGAGGGAGAGAGAGAGAGACTAAAGGCTACCTTTTATTAGTGTAAACTGTGTTCAGTTTCTAATAGAATAGAGTATTAACTTCACTGATATTTGTCTTATCATACATGTTATACAAATGATTAAAAAAAATAAAATAAATAAATACGTGCGCATGTTATTATTTTACACTGTTCAATATCTTAAAAGAACATAGTATTAATTTAATTAATATTTGTCTTATACAACATAACAATTTGACTTATATTATTAAAATGCGTGAGCATGGGTACGAATGTTTACAATGTGCGAGCGTGCGTGCGCGAGTGACTGTGAATGTGTGGACGTACGGGTTTACTTGTGCGCACATGAGTAAAGTGATTTTTGTTGGGGTGTGTTTGTGGCTGGCTGAGATATTGCTGATTTGTGGTGCGTTTTATCTCATGATGGGTGTGTGCTGATGTTGGACAGTGTGTGTGTGTTTTAAATATTATGTTTAAATGTTTAAATGTTTATTGGTTTTAATGTATGGCGAGTAACCCGCCGGAATTTCTCTGTCTTTGAGATAATAAAGCTTTTGAATTTGAATTTGGCCATTGGAGGTAATAATCACAAGCCAGGGAGCTGATACCTACGTGAACTGTTCGTCCTTCTTGTTGTTACGGATGGCCTTGCTGTGTCCTGCGACATCCAAAAAGTGGTCCACTTTGACAAAGGCTTTCTGGAAACTCTGTCCACAGATGGTGAACAGGTGAGTGGAGTCCACTTTTCCGTCAATGCCGTCATTGTCTTCACCAGCCAGATGAACCACCTCCCCCTCTCCTGAACATAATCAACATGGATAAATAAATATATATATATATATGTACATATATATATATATATATATATATATATATATATATATGTGTGTGTGTGTGTGTGTGTGTGTGTGTGTGTGTATAATTGGCTTGGACTAAGAAGGAAGTATTCTCTCTCCCCCCTCCAAATTTGTCTGTTTCTGGTATAGCGGATTCTGAATGGAAAAAAAAGAAAAAGCAAAGGGCCAGGGAGTGGGTAGGCATTTCATATATCAATACATCCCCAAAGTCACTATGCGGCTACCTTCATGGTGGGCAAAAATGGTTGTATACGCAAAACCTCACCATTGGTGAACCTCAGAGCTCTAGCTGATGAACAAAAAAAAAAAAAAGAAAAAAAAAGAAAAAAGAAAAAAATCAATACGAGCGCTTTGTGCCCATGAAGCAAATACCCTTCAACTAGCTCAAGCTAAAAGTTGAAGCTGTAGTTCTTGTGGGCTCCCCAGGGAAACACCCTGGGACGACCCAGAATATATATATAATGCACTTTGCATCCCCCATCTCATCTTGGTATGCCTGTCAATGTTAGATGATAAGAACACATTGGGCGCGAAGGTTCCATACATGTATAATTCACACTTGACGGTTTTCAAGTACATTGCTGTGCACTATAGGCAGCAATATGTCCGATGATTTTTTAATGTATTTTAAAGGCGAGTACAGGCTGCTATGCTAAGAGCTTGTCATGGCTGGTGACAGTCTCAAAACACCGCTTTATATAACAGCATTTTGACATATAACACTGTAAGCCCTGGGTAGTTGCCTATGTCAATAAGTGAAAAAAAAAAGGACAAAGCTTTAGATTTGGGCCATAGGGTTGATGTGAGGATACCAACAATAAGGGGTTTAATTAATAATAATAATAATAATCTATGGAATTTATATAGCGCTGAATATGGTAAAGCAACAAATCAAAGCGCTCTTTAAGGCATTTCTAACTTTTACTGATGACTTTAATTGAAAATTCCTTCATTCATCTGAGGGTGCATGTTATGAAAATGAAAGTAACTTCAAACTTTTGAGGATCAGTTTGGATTACATTACTGCACTTTTCATCTTCCTTATCCTGGTTTTATCCCTCTCACAAGACCGCCAATTCAAGCTAACAAGGCTTTTAACAGCACTTTGCTTCTAACAAACTTGTACTTTCTTTTGAAAGAAAATGATACACACATAAATATACATACATACGTATGTATGTATGTATGTATGTATGTATATTGTGTGTGTGTGTGTGTGTGTGTGTGTGTGTGTGTGTTGTGTGGTGTGTGAGAGACTGTGGAAGTGTATGACTCTATACAACTTCAGTGCATATATATATTCTTCTGTTCATCAAAGATCATAACGATGCTTTGTTTGTTTGCTCCTGTATAAATGCTAATTGTGGTAAAATATAATGACCAATATTATTATTATTATTTGTGATGAAACTCCCCTCTCACCCCCCCCACCCTCCCAACCAAACAAAAACCCCCACTACAACACACACATTATCTATCTATCTATCTATCTATCTATCATCTATTTTATCTGTATGTATGTATGTGTATACACACACACACACACATATATATATATATTTTATATATATATATATATATATAATATATATAATATATATTATCTATATATATATCTCTCTCTATATATGTGTGTGTGTATATATATATATATATATACACACACACACACATATATATATACATATACATACATACACACACACATACGCACATACATTCTAATATATATATATATATACAGTCTTTTCCTATAAAACCAAGATAAGTAAGAGACACCATCCTTTCAGCTCTGTGTGTGTGATAGGGGAAGCTGCACTGTTGCTGACCTATGTACACAGCCCAGTGGGAGTAGAGGCCACGTGGGAACTGCACCAGGTCTCCCACCTCCAGCTGCTTCTGAAGCTGAGAGTTGTGAGCGAGGATCTCCAGCGATACCTTAGACATCTTTCACCGCCACCAGCACCGTCACCCTCTGTGGACAGAGAGAAAAATGATGCACAGAGAAATAATGATAACAAAATTGTATTTTCTGAGGGTAATGCAATTATGATGCACAGAGAAATAATGATAATAATGATAACAAAATTGTATTTTCTGAGGGTAATACAATAAGTACAACACTTTTTTTTGTTTTTTTATACATCCAGCCCTAGAGGGAAAAAAAAGTCTCTAAGAAAAAATCCACAAAAAGAGAGAGAGAAAAAAAAAAAACAGAGAGAGAGAAACAAAAACAGAGAGAGAGAGAGACAGACAGACAGAGATATTATTTACTTTTATTATTATTTTGGGGGGTGGGGGGTGGGTGGGCAGGATACCCCAGTGTTTAGAGTGTTGCAGTCCTGATCTCACAGACCAGGATCGAGCCACCACAGAGATACATGTCCGTTTTAGGGGATTTCCACTGGAGTTAACATCTTAACATCAGTGCTGACTCCACTCCCACACAAGTTCTTCAGATGAGACTATAAATTATACTATATAAAGCCAGGCCCAGTGTGTCAATGCATGCAGAAATTTTGTGCACATATAAAAAAAACCACGTTTCCGCCTTTCAGAAGAGTAGGCCATTGTGTGCCTGTAGCAACAAATGAAAAAAACCCAACAACACCTGCACACAGAAGTTTACACATGATTCCCAAAGTTGGAAAAATAGGTAAAAACAAGTGCATACGCAAAATCCCACCGTTGGTGAATCTTGGACTTGGAAAGTGTGTGTGTGTGTGTTCATTTTTATTTAATTTAATTTATTCTTTTATTTCAAGGATAATGGTATAAGCACTGATGTGTGCCGTTTTAAATGCAGTCCCCGTGTGTATGCAGTTTTGTAAATTTTGTCATCCATTCCCACCAGCACACAATGGCTTACTCTTCTGAAAAGCGGATTGGGTTTTAATATGTGTGTAAGATGTTTGCACACAGAACCTTGGTTTATATTCTCATCCGAAGCCAGCGAAGGACTTTTGTGGGGAGTGGAGTCAGCACTGATGTTAACTCCAGGGGAAAATGTCTATTTGAATGGGAGTAGAACCCCGGTCAGCAGATCACAATGTACATCATTCTAACCACCAGGCTATCTCATCCCCCCCCAAATTCCACTACAAGTGATTGATACACACACACACAGACTTGCGTGCACACACACACACACACGCATGTGTGTGCGCATGTGCACTTAAATGTGTGTTTAATATGCAGTATAGATATTTTATGTGTGCATGCATGTAATTTTTGTAAATGTTGAAATAGAGATGTTTATCAGTCAGTACTCAGTGTCTTCCACACACAAACATTTTTATTTGATAAACAGTGTAGCACAAAATAAAATACTTCATAGTAATCTTTTAGAATTGCAATACTTTTACAGTTTTAGTATCAAAATTAACAAAGTATTTTTTGTCAGTTTGTGCATGAACACACACACACACACACACACACATGTAGGTGATGTACATAAACACACACACACAATTGCAAGAGAAAACGGGGAGGGATCCACACAGACTGAGAGAGAAGAAAAGCCTTACTGTCTAACAACAAAATGTTTTTTTCAAACAGATGACCATTAAAATGCAGATAACAAGACTCCAAATCAGTGATTCAGAAACTCCCTCCCTCATGTAAGTATATTTTCTGTTTAATGGCACATGTAGACCAAGCTATGTTCAGACTCATGTTAACCCAGAAACCTGCTGCCAAGCAGATTAAGTGGTACTGTGTTACACATGTATGATCCGGATAAGATAACTCTTGGGACTAACTTTAATGTTTTTGGCAAAACCTGAATCAACTGCAAAATAGCCAGTTTAATGTAGTTTTAAAGTCTAGGCCTATATGATACTACAAGAATGGTTATGCCACTCTAATGTATGCATGTCTTGCAGGTGAAAATTGTGACGATTGTTTAATTTGATATCGTCTTGTGCACTTTTATCCCTTTACCCAATTCCATTGCTAAAAATATACAATTTGTTAAGGTCGTTTGTTTAGTGTTGATGATAATAGTAATATTAAACTTTAAAGCTTCAATTATTGAATATCATGATGACTAAATTTTAAAATTCATACTACGATGAAAGTGACAAACTTTTGATAAAAAGCGACAATGAAGTCCCTATAAAACAAAAATTTCAATAACCTTGTCGATAAAAAGGGATAATGAAGTCCATATAAGACAAACATTTCAATCACATAGCCTGTCGTTTATATCAAACAAAATATCTTTCTAAGCAGAACAAACAAAGCCTTGTTTACAGGTTTGGCTAAAGAATAAGATGACGAAGATTGACTGACATTATAGTGACAAACCGAGTAATAAAACCAACCTGATACTGGGAAATGTCAGTGTCATTCTCCTGTTTCGGTGTTTGTGTTGAAAATGAAGGAGCTGTCTCCACTGTAAGGGGGCACAACTCCCATTTATTGGCCACAGTCTACAGGTACCAGTAGAACCAAATCTTCTATACCCCCCCCCCTTCTTAAAAAAATCCCCAACCCAACAACCCCCCCCCAAAAAAAACAACAACAACAACAACAAAACAACCCAACCCAAAACAAAACAACAACAAAAAGCCACACCAAAACGCCGTTGGGAGTCATTAAGGCACAGCACGGGAACAAACTGTTGAACTTCTGAATTGTCTCCATTTATGCTGGTTGTGTATTAATGGGTGTAACTTTTATTTAACGTCATTTTACACATGTGATTTTAGTCGACGCCCCCCCCCCCCCCCGTGTGTGTGTGTGTGTGTGTGTGCGTGCACGCGCGCCAATGGTTACTCTATCCATTCTAATGGTCAGAAGTCCATCCACTATTAATTCAGTTTACCTTTCCTGTGTGTTTACATTTGTATTTGTAAAAAACTGTTAATTGTGCGCGTGTGTGTGTTTACATTTGAATTTGTAAAAATCTATTAATTGTAACTGGCTGCATGTGAGAGACTAGGATGAATGAGAGCGCTTTGATTTGTTTATTTGCAAGATATAGCGCTGTATAAATTCCATGTATTATTATTATTATTATTTTTTTTTTATATTTTATTTATTTTTTATATTTTTTTTTTGCTTATCAAAAAAACAATGCTTTTATGTACTGAAGTAGGCAAGTGGTTCTGCTAAAGGCTGAGTTTATTCTTTTTTTATTTTTTTTTTTGGTTTGGGGGGGTGGGGGGGGGGGTTGTATCATTTCCTGTGATAACAGTTTTCTTGTATTTTTATTTATGTATGGCTTATGACTCACCTTCATGTTTCTGTTATTGAATACAAAATTAGTATTCGTAACAGTTTTAACAAGGGTTTCGTAAAGTGGGTCTACAAACATCATTTTCACTTATTTTCTTGACTGGCTGAAGTCAGCCAGCGACATTGCAGTATGCGACATGACCAGTTTCTGATGGTTAGGCTGCTGCTTACATGCCGTATGCTCAGTATCTGATGGTCACATCGGGTTTGGCGGTGCGCTTCTTCATCAGTGGTGTGATAATTAATGTAGCTTGTGATTATACACTGGGTCAATGAGGGGAACAGTTGACTCGACGTTGCTATACTTCTACCAACCGTACTCTGAGTCATGTGTAAGTAAGTCTTCCACTTTAAGTGATACCAGCTGAGTCATGTGTTTAATCGCACACAGACCACAGCCAGTTTGTATATTCCTTCCTTCACCTTTACCTATCCTTTAGTCCCGTGGACCGTGGGGGGCACCAATGAAGATTTAGCAACCAGCTTCCTCCATTCCCCACGGTCCTCTGCCCTCTGTAGCACATCGATTCACTCAAGGCCAGTCCACTCTCTGACGTTGTCTTCCCATCGTTTTCTCTGTCTGCCTCTTCGTCGTCTTCCTTGTACTGTTCCCTGTAGGACAGTCTTGGCCAGTCCAGATGTTCGTGTGACGTGCCCGTACCACTTAACGTTTTTTCACTGAAGTCAGGAGCTCTTTAATATTCAACATTGTACATTCATTTCAATAAAACTGTGGCCAAAAGGACTATGCTCACCATATACACCCAGAAGATTGATATTAACTGTTTTACCCCGTGGGGATGCCGGGGTCCTGTCAGTATAAATAGCATCCCCACCTTCTGGAAATTCTTGTTCCTTTTCTTCCTGCCACCTCCTTCTTGTCTATTCTCTGCCTTTTTAGTCCATTCTCGCGCCTTTTTCCCCCAGAAAGACTTAAAAGATATCAATTCTCTCTTATGCCTAAGTCGATGTACTGGGCCTGACTTGTCAGGCGCTTAACGGCAGCGTGACACATTTGCGCTCATATAACATACAACAAAAGTTGGTGTCTGAGCATTCGGCGAAGAAGAAGAAGAAGAAGAAGAAGAAGAAGAAGAAGATAATTATAGACTGTTTGATTCTTTCACATAAAGCTTTAATATCTATCTATCTATCTATCTATCTATCTATCTATCTATCTATCTATCTATCTATCTATCTATCTATCTATCTATCTATCTATCTATTATCTATCTATCTATCTATCTATCTACATATGTATGTATGTATGTATGTATGTATGTATGTATGTATCCATCCATCCATCCATCCATCCATCCATCCACCTATCTATATCTATCTATCGATCGATCTATCTATCTATCTATCTATCTATCTATCTATCTATCTATAACTATATAACGTACCTCACCTGTCGTCATCACCAGGTAGTGTGTTAGCTGTTGCATTGGGTAACACCTTAAAGGCCATTTTCTTCATTGGTTCCAGTCTTCACTGGCCCTGCTGACTTCATGGATTCTCATGCCACTTGACTTGGTGATGTTGCCAAATGAGAGAAGCTAGTGGTCTGCCTTTTTGTCTTGTTGCCTCTGTCTTGCCTTGAAAGCAGTCTTCACGATTTCGTAACACACAGGCTACATTTTCCTGTCATTTTTAGGCCTAAATGATATAATTTTGTTGTTGCTCCCAAGTTCGTGTCATATGCTTTTATTTGTTTTCTCTATTTGTCCAAGCGACACTGCAGCTTCCGAAAAGATCACATCTCATGGGCTTCGATTCTTTTGTCATCGTCTTTTCCTTGTGTCTAGGATTCGCAGCCATAGGGCATGAAGACATTTCAGCATTTTCTTTGGGAGATGGTTAGGAAGGAGGCAAACTTTCCGGGTGGTGTTCAGTTGGATCGTTCTACTTTTAGTCATGACTCTATGTCTTTTACACATGATCCATCTTAGTCTTGACTGAGCCTACCTAGATGTTTTAAAGTCATTGACATTTTCTAAAGGAGTTTATCATATCTTTTTTCATACTCTGTTTGACAACTGATTCTGGCAACATGCAGAGCTCTTGTCTTTTTGGTATCAAACTCGAAACTGGCTTTTCTTCTTGGTCTGTCTACTCTGCGGAAAACTCTCATTATGCTTGTGAAAAACCACGAGCACACATACACTAGGTGTAAAGAAAAAACAAACACCCGAGTGCTTTTTCATTATCCTTGAAACAAAAGGAGTTTAGACAGACAGACAGACACACACACACACACAACGCACGCACGTAGGCACGCACGCACGCACGCACGCACGCACGCACTCACGCACGCACACACCACACCACACACACACACACACACACCACGCACGCACGCACGCACGCACGCACGCACGCACGCACGCGCGCGCGCGTGCGAAAGAAATCATACAACAAATAGGCACTATTTGTGTAATAGTTATTTATAGATGAACAGATTCTTCTTCTTCTTCTTCTTCTTCTTCTTCATCATCATCATCATCATCATCATCATCATCATCATCATCATCATCATCATCATCATCATCATCGTCGTCGTCGTCGCCGTCGCCGCCGCCGCCGCCACCACCTCCACCACCACCACCACCACCACCACCCCCATGGATGTTGGTAATGATGATACTGGTCTTGTTTTTGCTCTAATGAGTTTTCCGGGATGCATTTTTTGGGGGGTATTGTTTGGTTTGCTTGTTGTTTTTTTGTTGTTCTTGATGGTTGGTGTCCTTGTGTGTGTGGATATTTTCCCCTGGTTCCTTGGCCTAGGTGGTCGTCTAGTGGACACAAGGGGATGCAGTGGTCAGTGATGTTTCTTCTTAACCGGTCAGTCTTCAGAATTTGACAGTAGCATTGTCTGGCCAACGTCGGTTTGTTCTTGGATTTTTTTTTGGGGGTGGTGGTTGTCCAGCTCTTTTCCTGTCTGCCTCTTACGTTTTCCTCCCTCACGTTTCTCCCAAAGGATTCAACTCAATTCAATTCAATTCAATTCAACGGAATGACTTTATTGACTCACAAATCAGAGAAAGTCATGTGGGTTACAAGCCGTACATAAAAAAAATAGTGAATAGGAAAAACATTGATCACAGAAGAATAACACAGCAAAGTACGCACATCCATCACCTCCCCACACATCGCAAGGTAATACCTGTACCAATACCAATACCACCAAATAGTCTTAGCAATCGAAAGATTTCATGATTTCATTCACGTCATGATTTCATTCACAATATTCTGATATGTGTTTTAATATAAACAATCAAGGTGTAAGCCTTCGTTGCGCAGACAAAATGGTTAAAAGTTACAAGCTTGTCAAGAAGTATTCAGACAGATTTGGAGACACAAAAAAAATCTCTCCCTCACAACACACACACACACACCACACACACACAACACACACACACACACACACACACACACACACACACACACACACACACACACACACACACACACAAGAGGAACGTACAAACGCGCACACACAGAGAACTATTTGTGTGACAAGTTACAGAATTACCTCATCAGTGGAGACCACGTTTGGTAGAAAGCGGTACGATACAAACAGGGCAACTTTCCGTTTTGTTCACAGAGTTATCCTACACAACGTAGCACATCACGAGACAGTACAGTGCAGTACAGTGCAATGCAGTACAGTACAGTATAGTACAGTACAGTAAGGTGCAGTGCAGTACAGTACAATGCAGTGCAGTACAGTGCAGTACAGTACAATACAATATAGCGCAGTGCATTACAGCGCAGTAAAGTACAGAACAAAGCAGTGCAGTACAGTACAGTACAATGCAATGTAGTGCAGCACAGCACAGTGCAGTTCAGTAAGTGGTACAGTATAGTGCAGGTTTTTGCAGTATAGTACAGTACAGTGCGTCAGTAAGGTGCAGGCAATACAGTACGTACAGTACAGGCAGTACAGTACAAAGCAGTGCAGTCAGTGCAGTACAGAAAAAGAGGCAGTATAGCACAGTACTAAAAAGAGGCAGTACATACAATGCAATTGTGCACCCAGGGGTAGTGCAGTGAGACAGTACATTGCAGTACAGGTGCGCCGTGCAGTAGTATAGTCGGTGGAGTACGTGAGTAAAGTACATACAGTGCAGTGCAGTACAGGCGTTGTCAGTACAGTACAGTGCAGTGCAGTACAGTGCGTATAGTCAGACAGTGAGTGCAGTAACAGTACGTACAGTACAAACAGGAAAATCAGTGCAGTGAGTACAGTGAGTAAGGGCAGTTAGTGCAGTACATAGCAAAACGAAAGTGCGTAAATACAGTGCAGGAGAAGGCATACAGTGTAGACAGTGGAGTGCGGTTTCATCACAAAAGGAGATCAAACCCGGACTTTTGGCTTTTAGGCAGGTGTGTTCCCCTTGACCCCTGATCCACCTCATGCTAGGTGGAAGGAACGTGTCAACTCTACAAAGTTTCATCTCCCCCACTTTTAGGCTGGGAATTTATTTTAGGTGCATCTGCTACGCGATCTTTGCATGCAGGGATGGGGGTGAGAAAAAATGATTTTCGATATGAAACCCTTTTTATATGATATGAATCGGTCGAAATTTTTACATGTTTTCACAGTCTGTTGTTACAGACAAATTCAAAAACACTTTCCACTAATGCAGAAATAAGTCATTAAGTCAAATCGTATTATCACATTCTTATGTATAATGGGTTTTTACTAGCTATATGAATTGCAAATTTGATGCTTTAGCTGTTAATCTCTTTTCTTTCTCACATTCTTGTGTTTATGGTTTTATGGTTTGTTCCATGTAGATTGTTAATAGGATATAAATAGCTATGAAACCTCCCCCCAACACATTTTTCCTGTCTGATATCACTATTATTTGTATTAAGTGGAAGACGTTAAACTGAGAACTAACAAAAAACACAAACACTCACACACTAACTCACACACTCAACATACACAAATCCACACACCTAATATATACTGTGTGTAAAACAGACATTAAATTGTACACACACACACAGACACAGACACAGGGACTACACACAACATAATATAACTGAGAGTTAAACAGACTTAATTGAACACACACAGGGACACACACACAAACACCACAGACACACACGAACACATTCCACACACATCACACTTAAAACTCACACAGGACAACACACACCACACACTCACACACACAGACACAAACACACCACACACAACCACACACTCACACACAATCACACAAACAACACACACACCTAATATAAAAAATGAGAGTCAAACATACATTAATAATTGTACACACACAACCAACACACAGAACCCCCCCCTAATATAACTGAGAGTAAACATACATTAATATTGAACACACACACAGACACACACAAACAACCTGACACACCACACAGAAACACACACATCTCACCACACGTTCACACACACTCACACATAAAAACTCCAAACACAAGACACTACACACAACCTATTATCACTTGAGGAGTAAACAGACGTTAAATTGAAACACACAAACACACACACTCAAACACACACCACACACACACACTACACACTCACACACACACCTAATATTCACTGTTGTAAAACACACACCACACACACACACACCCACCACACACACACACACACACACTCACACACAAACACACACACCTAATTTCACTGAATAAAGACAACACACACAGGACACTACCATTCCACACTCACTCACCACACACACACACTCACAACACACACACACACACATACACACACACACACACACACTCCACACACAACACACACACACACACACACACCCGCACACCACTATTGAGTCCTTTCGCCCCCTATGGGGTATGGTAGGTAGTGCGCACGTCAGGAAATGACAGGAAAAAGCAAAACTCCAACAAACAAGGATTTACTGCTGTATGTAAATCAACTGATTACTCATGTAAATCAACTAATTACTTATGTAAATCAAGTAATTACTCAACTTTAGTAGACATATTCATTTTTTTAAAGCTACTGAACCTTTCTTTCCATTCAGCAGAAAACATCACTTAACCCAACCCCCCACAAAAAAAAAAAAAAATAAACAACAACAAAAACCGTAGCCCAACTTTGGAGTAAGAAATGGTGTTGGCAAATTAATCTGGTTTCGCAAAGTAACAGATGTGAGCAACCCAAAAATGAAATGTATTATTCATTAACGGACTGACTTTCAAGCATACCGCATTTACTACATAATCTTTTTTTCCCCTTGGAAAGGCAAAACGGTGATGGCTTCATCTGATTGTTTATGAAAAGAGCGTGGACAGTTTGTTTGCCTTTTTCTTCCTCAGCTGTAGCTTCCATGGTCACCGGTGAATGGCGAGATTTGTGCTATGGGGAATTGAACCTAGCAACGTTGCCCTGACTATGGGAATCTACCTCCTTGCTCTTTCCAAATTTCAAATCGTGGGTGCTTTTGGCGTGAACGAGTTTGTAAAAACACCACCACCACCGGTTGGACTGGTTTAGAGTCTCCTCTGGAAAGCCTTCACATTCCATGTTTGATTTTCTGTCAAATGGAAAGAAGGGAAAAGGGCTGGGAATTGGAACCCAGAAACTCACGGTTTTTTCGTGCTATGCAGGGGATGCGTCTTAAACCTCCTGCCACCTTCCTTCTTGTCTAAATAAAGCGCTATATGTATGAGACTATAACGAGGCCGTGTGCGAAACGCATGCAGAACATCTGGCCACACGTTAAAATCCTGCTTGTTCTAGCTTTTCGACAAAAGAGTAGGCATTGTGTGACGGTTGGATCAGATGACTAGATTTACAAAAAAGCATACACACGGGGACTGGATGTAAAAGCACATGAGTGCTTAGTCAATTATCCTCGATATAAAAGATTAAATAAATAAAATAAAGATTAAATAAATTAACAAAAAAATCCTTTACGTTTTTCATTGCTGGGCTAGAGCTCCCCCCGTCCCCCCAAAAAAAAAAAAAGTGTGCGCTGCTCTTGTGGCGACGTACTCTTCCATGAGGGAGCAGCCCGAAATTTCACGCATAGAAATTCTGCCGTGGACTTAACTGGTATAAATAAATAACTAGAATAAAATAAAAGTAAATAAAGGCTCACCAGTGTGTATGTATGATTTGCCATCCTGTCGTTTTTTTTTTACCCACCATAAAGATCGTTCCGGGGAGATAAAAATCTACGGAAATGTATGGCATACTTGGTATATAACTTTTCAACTAGGAATACAGTTTTGATAATGTGTAGGAAAAACATTGATCGCTCGTTTCGATTTCAGAGAAGCCATTATCTGACACAGAGTTGTGTAAACTGGCACTTCCACCATGCTTCACAACGTCCTGATTTTGTGTGTATATAAATGTAAAATGCTGCTTGCCCAAACACATCAAGCCAGGTTTTGACACATCTTTCTCATGGACACACCGCTGATTGATCGTTTCGTTATTGCCTACATAAACTATTATTATAATGGTTTGACATTTGTTGGCTGAAAATTGCCCCCATAATGGCTGGACTGGTATCACACACACACCACACACACACACACACACACACACACACACACACCACACACGCGCGCGCACACACACAACAACACACACACACACAGAGGCTTCCGCGCACGCGGTGCACACGAGATACATCCTTCTGCTGAGCTACTTACCGAACAAAGGGAATGGGGCCTTTTCTTCATTCTGAGAGGTATACAACAACTAAGGACCAACATGATAGACCACAATATTCCCAGGCCCAAGCGAAATACCACTACAACTTTTTTTCAGTAATTATTTAAGGTATACAATCGTATCTCCACAGAGGCCAACACAGGCAGATTTTGCAGGGCAGCCATTTCACCAATAGGCCGAAGCGGTATGGAAGGAAATTATGTCAACAGGCTAGGCTGATAACGTTGTACAGCCAGCCAGTCAGTCAGTCAGTCAGTCGATGGACATACCAACGCTTTTCCCCCCCCCCCCTCCCCCCCCCCCCCTCTCTCTCCGCTCTCTTACTTTGCCACTCCTAATTTTAAATGAATAACCCTTTGAATGCTTCTTTCCTTGGTTTCTGACACTCTTTTCTTTCTTTCTGCGGGCTTTGTATGCTCACACCCACACACACACACACACACACTCGCACGCACGCACGCACGGCACGCGCGCTCGCGCGCCACGCACACACACACACAACACATACACACACACACACACACACAACACTAACTCCACACACAACACACACACACATCACACAAACACACACACACACACACCACACTCACACAACAAACTTGAAATTCATTCATCGTTTATATAAAAGAGCAGTTAAAAAACTTGTATTGTTAAAAACAAGCACCCTGACAATTGGGATTATAAAAAAATTAAAAAAAAGGGCCAATCTTAAATGTCCTGACATTTCGAAACCGACTTTTATTTCAATAAAAGCTGTATTTTTGCAAAAGTTTGTTAATCAAAATGCACTCCCAGGTATTACACCAAATCTTTCAAGTTAACCAACCAAAGACACAAACATTTGCTAACATTCCAAGATCCAGAAACAACCTATATAAAAATCGCGCCCTATGTATTCAGGCAGTTGACCTATGGATAAACTTCCCCAAAAATTTTTAAAATGTATTAAAAAAGCAAAAATCAGTATTATAAAACATCATCATAAAAAGATATTTCATGAATAAATGTACAGAACACGACTTTGTAAAACTAAGAGAGTGATTTAAGTGTAACTGAAGTTAGTCTTGTCATTAAAATCAGATATGACCAAAGTTTTCATATTCAAATTAGAGACATGTGTAAGCATTTGATGCTATATATGGGTTTGATATGATTTCAACCCTGCTCGCTTTGAATCTGGTGTGTGTTGTGTTGTGTGTGTGTGTTGTGTGTGAGTGTGTCGTGTGTTTGCTATTTATTGTGTTGTGTGTGTGTGTGTGCGCGCGCGCTAGTGTGTGTGTGTGTGTGTGTACAAGTTGTGTGAGTTGCGTGATTACTTCAATTCTTGTGTTGTGTAATTGGTTCTGTTTTGGTTTTTACTTTCTTGCTGTATTGGCCTTTTTATGTTCTTTTGTGTTACACAAAAATATGTCTGATTATTAGTTTTGTCGCTGTTAGTTTTCTGTTTCATTGTATTAGTTGAGCTAAATTGTTATTGCTGACGTTAGGTATGCTGGGTGGGTTTACATTGCCTGAAAATTCTTTTGATCGAGGATTAACGTTTGCTTGCTCAAATCAAAAAGGCACATGTACTAATAATAATTAAAAATATAATGGAATTTATATAGGCTGTATTTTGCACAGCAAATCAAAGTTTCTTTCACTCACAATTCTTACACATTCACACAACAACATAAGAAACATTTCCACAAGTCCAAATGACACACAAACCCACACAAACCCCACCACACCCACCCCCCCCAACCACCCCCAACCAACCCACACCACAAACAACCACACAATCCCAACCCCCCCCCCCCCACCCTTACATTTCCTTTATCTTATCATTATACAAAATTATAATTCACCAATCTTTATCTCACATCCATCCCTTCTCTTCCCCAAACTTAAATCCCCCCCCAATACATCTTTTCAAACCCCTATACCCCTCCTTCAAATTCTCTCTCTCACTTATTACATTTCCATCACTTCTTCCTCCACAAATTCCTCTTATTCTTATTCATATTTTCGATACTTAAAAATCTCACTCACACTATCTACTCTCTCATAAAATACCATCCACAACTCTCTTCTTTTCAACCTCTTCCTCTACATAGCTCAAATATCCTTACTTATTTATTAACTATTCTCAAAACCCCATTTAACACCCAACTCTCACTCTCACTCGAACACAATTAAGAGAGATATATAGAGAGAGTATATAGAACACGACACTCACATCAATTTCCATTAAAAAAAACTCTCGCCTCACTCGCACCCTCGCGCTTTTACTTATATAATAATTAAAAACAATAAACCAAACACATATACTAAAACAAATTTAGTAGCTCAATCACTGTGTCAATGTGTCGATACGCATGATATCATTACTTATACATATCATATACATCTAGAGATAAAACAATTGTGTGTGTGTGTAACCCTTACTATAGTATATATACTCGAGATACTTATTAAAATTTAGATAGAGAGATCAAATCAGAGCGCGCTCGCTCTCACGCGCTCTCGTCTCTCCGCACTCTCTATGCTCTCGCGCTCTGAAGAAGATGTACATCTTAAGTCTGTGTTCGAGAGACCTCGCGCGCGCACGCGCCCCGCTCGCCCCCTGTGCTCTCTCTCTCTCTCGCGCGATAGAGAGAGAGATAGTGAGATAGAAGTGTGCTTTACACCTCGATAGAGAGAGAGAATAGATATATTGTTTATTGGCGCTGCCGCTCATGTCACTTCGTTCTTCGCCATGAGAGAGTGATACGAGAGCAGATGTTGTGTGTGTGTATGTGTGTTGGTTTGGGTGTGGTATATGGGTGTGATTGTTTATTCTTCCTTGTTGTGGTTGTTCTTGTTGATTCATCTTTTTTTGTTTGTTTTAATTCAGTTGTTTGTATGGTTGAGGTTTTTGTGTTGTATGTGTGTGTGAGGGGGGGGGGTCGGGGTGAGGGAAGCTGTGGTGTGGGTTTTAAATTTTTTTTCGGTTTTGTCTTCTTTGTTTGTTTTTGGTTTGGTTTTTTTTTTATTGTTGCTTGTTTGTTTGTGTTATTTGACGGGTTATTTTTTTTTCAGGATTTTTGAATTAATTTGAATTGTATGGTTCATATTTTTCTGGATTTTTTTTTTTTTAATTCCAATTTGCATATGTTATGTTTTTTTTTGTTTGATTTGTTATGTTTACCTTAGATTAGTTTTTTTTTTATTCTTTGTTGAATATTACATTATCTTTTTTTCTCTTCGCTTTTTTCTTTCCTTTAGATAGATGGCCCTTGATGAAATAAAAGCATATGCCACTGCTTATGAAATGTACATCTGAAAATATACAGTTTGACTTTGTCTATTGCTTTGACTTTGAAACACACACCACACACAAATACACACACACAAACACACACTCACAAAAACACTCCAAACAAACGCACACACACACCACACACCACAACACACACACACACGGCGGGACAGCCTTGGTGACGGGATAAACCTGGTTGTTACAGTGATGTATTCGGATAGTGCTGACCTGGGTTCGATCTTGTTCAAGAGGATTTTTCCTTCTGGAGTTACATCAGTGCCTTCTCCACTCTTCCCCCAAAATTCCTCGATGAGACTACAAACGTCAAGGTCCCGTGTGTGAAGCACGAAGAACATCTTGAGCACACCTTAAAACCCGTTCGCTTTCGGAAGAGTAGGCAATTTGTGTGCCGGTGGGAATCGGATGCAAGATTTACCAAAATTGGAATACACTCGGGGGGACTGGATGTAAAAAATAGCTCCATGAGGTGCTTATTTCCAGTATCCTCGAATAAAAGTATATGAAACTCGCTCAACACACACACACAACACACACCACACACACACACAACACACTCACACACACACAAACACACACACACACACACTCACACCACACACACAACAAACACACACACTCATGAAATAATGATGAAAATATTAACCCATATTTTGTAAAAGTTTTCTTTATCTATCTTTATTTTCAACCAAATGCGTGGTGAGCCAACAGCTAAGGCTACTCGAGAACGCTCTGTCAGTGGACTCTGCCGTAACCAGGCCACCAAGGTGGTCTGAAGAGGAAGTGTTTCATTATGTCAGGATGTGAACCAGGGATGCCCATTGTGTTCGGTAACTGTGTTCTGTGGCTTAAATGCACTCTACCTGCTACACCTTCTTCTTCAGTAGACCCATGGTGTAATCAGCCTCTCTCCCCTCCCCCTCTGCTCCCCCATGTGGTCATCAATCTCACCACACTCCCACTCCCATCTTTTCAAAACCAACCTTCTCCATTCAAAATCTCCGTAACAACCAAAGCTTAATGCCCCCCAGAAGCCACACTACACTCTTCAACGGACAAACGTGTAAGCAACGATAACGATGCTCCACAAAATCGCCCTAACTTGCAGCACAATCTCACTATCTCCAACATGCATAATACGGTATATCTACACGCTCAAAAATAAATTTATCAAATATCGCATTCTGACAAAACTCAACAG
Organism: Rapana venosa; assembly: GCA_028751875.1. NCBI lineage: Eukaryota > Metazoa > Mollusca > Gastropoda > Neogastropoda > Muricidae > Rapana > Rapana venosa. The sequence continues at coordinate 8,881,819 of CM054167.1, read as the reverse complement.
CAGGACACATCTATGTCTCTGAAATAGAATAAAAACCTCCATAATGTTAATGGAAAAGGAGAAGCATCACAGCAAATGACAGCTACCAAATACAGCACAAGAACTCTCCTAGTCCCATAATTGAAAGAAATCTGCTCAAAAACTCACTCACTTCACTCAGGCCCATGTCCCAAAGGAGTAGGCTGGGGACATGTGACGAAGAAGCAACATTAGATCTTTTTCCATGCTTCACGATCATGTGTGGCTAGTAGAAGGTGTTGCTGGGGTGGGCGTGTCCAGCTTTGATGTTGTATCCCATGAATTGTCTTTTGGCGGCCTCTTCTTCTCTTGCCTTGGATTGTTTCCTTGCAAGATGGTTATTTGCTAAGGTGTTTGTGTTCTTGTGGTGTGACCAACCACATCAGTTCAGTTTTCTCCTCTTTATGTGGAGAGCAAAGGTTCTTGGGGCCCACACGCGATTGATTTCTTCTTTCACAAGTTGTTGGTCTTTGTGTTCTTTGTATGATCATTTTAAGGAGGTCTTCTGTGGCACTTGTCTCGAATGCTTGGATTCTCCTCTCTAGCTCTGCTGACAGAAGTCCATGATTCCAGCCATATAGGGGATAGATATCACGAGGGATTTGTAGAGGTGGTATTTGGTTTGCAGATTAGCTGATGTTGCTTATGATGATCCTCTCGAGTCTGGCCTTAGCGCAGATGATTGCTGTTGCAAGCGAGCTTTCACTTCATTGTTTGATGTGCACTTTTTTGTTAGGATGGAGGCCTAAGTTTTGAATTGGCTCACCTCTTCCAGTATTTCTACATTCATTGTATTTCCGTGCTGTCATTACTTCGCTGTTGACCATGATCTTTGATTTCTCTGTACTGACCTCCATGCCGTATGACCGATTCGCTCGATCTGATAGATATTGTGGGTTTGCTAGTTATTTTTTATGCCGCCCATGAGGTCAATGTCATCTGCAAGTCTGAGGTTTCAAAGGTGTCTTCCACCAATGGAGATGGAAGTGTGGTTGTTTTGCTGTGTTCTGGTATGATGCGGACGGACCCAACCGTTGGTCTTGAAGAACTCGACAAAAGACTCGCTCTTCAATACTACAGTTCATTCGAAGACAGTCAACACAACATCAACAATACTACCAAGAAAACGATACAAAACCTTCAGCACATCCAGACTTCACAAATCACTCCAGCAGTCAGGAATGACCCAACGCTGATCACTCACAGAACAAGCCCACACAAGTGGAATACAATATCAACACATCCAAACAGATACACTCTTTTAGACTGACTGAACCATGACTGGACCACTTTCCTACACACTGTTCACACACACAAACAAAACAAACGAGAACAATTCAACTTCACCACAAACACACAAGCAAACAGCTCTCCTCACAAACACATTGAATAATACACCTCCACACTCCTTCCGCACTCACCCAAAACACTCATACTCCATTTTCAGTTCACAAATCCACCAGGACGAGCAACCCCCTTTACAGTCCCTAATCGTCCTTCAACAAATCAGTACCAGACGAGTGGTGACACCTTGTTGACTCTAGTGCTAAAGGGTGTGGACGAGAAAAAAGATTCAGTTGTTCGGCCGGCTAGTCTGCAACCTCTCTGTACAGGCCTGACAGTTCCACACCTGTGTCAGTGGTGCAACAAGCTGTCCCTCTCCCAATTCAGCGCGTCACCTGTCACGTGGGCATCAACAGCTGTTAAAGCAGACCGTCACAACAGCAGAGTGGACCAAAAACTGGATCCACCTGCTAACATAGTCTTCCCCCATTGCCACTCTCAGGACTCCTTCCTTCCTCCTTTGGACGCCACACCTCTACACCCCTTAAGAGACACGGCTTCAAGGTTCACGCTTCTCTTAGGGAATCCTGCAGCCAAGAGGGGGTTGTGTTTATTGACAACACCCCTGTTCTTTCTCACCAGGGATGGAAGCTCTAAAAAAGTCATTATACTAAGATGCTCTACATCAAGACCCCCGAGGTAACAGAAACGCTTGCCCTCAACATTCGTTTCCCTGGAAACCACTCGAAACATTCCGCAGCCATGAAGCCTGAGGGACTAACCACCGACTTATACAGACCGCTACAACACAGTCAGCTAACAACCAAAAAAAAGACGACACAACCCCTCCCTGTGACTAACAACAATACCACACTATTCATATACCCAATTTCCCCTTTCTCAGCCAGGAACCCCCTATGTTCAGAAGTCCGCCTGTGTGTTAGGGAGGACATCAGCCACTCCATCCCACACACTACCGATTTGTCAATGTGCTTTCTGAGCTACTTAGTTATTTGACAAAATAGTGTAGGTGTGCATGTGTTGTGAGTGCATGTGAGTGTACATGTGTGTGATGAATGTGTGTGACTGAACATGTGGTATTTGAAGTGAATGAAATGAGTGTGTTTGTGTGTATGGTGCGCGCGTGCGCATGCGTGCGTGCACTTGGCGTGCATGCGTGTGTGTGCATGTTGTGTGTGTGTATGCCTGTCTGCCTGCATCCAAACAGAGGTATAATATATTGATCACTAAAAGTATTATAAATGATTCCTTCAATTCTTCCCCAACAATTTCCCCTCCCCCTCTCTCATACTTTTTTTCACCTCTCCTCCCTCCCCTCTTTCCCCCCCAGTAAATTAAATGATGTTGATCAATGTCATACTGCTCTGTGGTTTATAAAGCATTCTGCTTGACTGAAACAATTGACTTTTGTGACTAGCAGCTATATTGCTACACCAGAGACTCTACCAACAGAACAGTTGTGTTAGTGACAATTAATTTTTGAATTTTGATTTTCCAAGAAACTCTATAACTTTATTTTTGTATCTACTGCTTGTGACTGTATCTTCCTTGTTTTAGAGCTTTATATGAATATGTGTATTGTGTAAGTGATAGTTATTGATTTAGAAAAAAAGATTGCAGTATCTTATTATCGAAATATTCTACATCTTTAACCTATGTGTGGCATACTTTGATCTCCATTTAGTGTATGTAATATAAAGGGGACTGGATTTATACACTGTGTTGATATAACAGATCGATTTTTTGCAGATCTAGAGCAGCCTTTGAATTTTTTTTTTATAGTATTGTTCCGTTTTTATTGAGTGTTTTCTTTATTTAATATTATATTCTCCTGTTTGATTACTGAATTGAAAACCTACTAAACGGGTCTTCTATTTTGATAGATCACTTAAACGTACAGAACAAGAAAAAAATTAGCAAATCAATCCTGACATATAATATGTCTCTAACTTCAGACAAGTGGCCAACAAAACAGAGCCTCCGTGTAGGCTACCTGAATATCAACAGTGCAACAAACAAAAAAGATTGAGATTTGTGCAACCCATACTATACAACAAGTGGGAATAATGTTTCTTTTGTTTTTTTGCCTGGCTGATATCCCGACTTTCTCCAAATGTATTCAGGTGCATACATGAATAATACAGGGTATATCTAATCTTCCCTGAAGATCCCACAACCCAAGTTCACCGGGTTACTTACATATATAGCTTCCTCGCTCAGTTGTAAAGAATATATAACCTTGAGGTTTTATGACATTGAATCCATGTGGATAGAAATCATAATTAAAATGCAATAGACCAATATAATAGGAATTTATATACAGATACCTTCAGAAACAGAGACTGGTTAGAACAAATTCAGCTCCCTTATAGAGGGTTATTCTTCTAAACAATGAAACAATTATTCTTGGGGATTTTAAAATAGACTTATTTAAAACCTTATCCTAAATGGGGTCACAAGATTACTAAGTTTGCCTTGAACAAGTAAGAGATAGGACCAAACTAGGATAACAAATAACTCTAGAACATTTAATAGATCATTCTACACTACTACAAAACCAACCACACAGAAGTATGGGCTCCTCATGTGGATGCATTGATCATATTCCAGTGTGCTTTATTATGCTTTAAATATCGTATCAAAATCCCCTAAAGTTAGGGCATAAAATATTTTTTACAGGAAATTATAAAAAATTTTAACGATCAAGATTTTCTTCCAGACTTGACAAAACTCGCCATTACAAGACATATATCAAATCAGAGACCCTGATGGAAGCTGCTGATTTTGGAATTAGCCATTTTACTTCAGTATAATGACAAACTGCCGCCTTCATAAAAAATAGTTAAGAAAAAATCAAACAACCTTGGATAACCAAAAGACAGAATCCGAATTCACCTAAGAGACTATTTGAAAACACATGGTTCAAAAGAGCAGTTCAGAGCACAAAAGGAAACAAAGTAACTTCACTAAAAACGCAAATCAACGTGATTACTTTCAACAAGTTGTATTACAACTTCCGAATCTCGACAAGTATGGAAAGCCATCAATACATTATGTAATTAAACCTATATCAAAAAGTCAAAAGACAGTTAATGATATATCGCTATGAATTGAACAACACTTTATCAAACATTGCAGACCAAAGTAATATCATAATGACAAGTAAATGGAAAATGATATCCCATAACTACTTAGTACAATATATTGAATCAAAAGAAATAAATTCCCTATTTAAACTACAGCCAATGACATCACAGTACGTCTTGGGAAAGCCGTCTCTTTTCAAAAAAGCTCCAGAACACGTGGTTTAGACAATCTAGATGAAAGAATAATTTTAAACTTTGTGGTCAAAAGTTATAGCTGGAACACTGACATACTTGTATACTTGTGCATAGAGAAAAAAAACCAACTTCTGTCAGTATTTAAAAAGGCAAAAATCATACCAGTCCACAAATCAGGTGATCCTGCTTGTCCTTCAAATTACAGACCAATTTCAATTCTGTGTCTTATCTAAACCCATCGAAAAACATATTAAAAAATACGTATATTCCTACTTTGTAAACAACAATCTATTAAATGAAGATCAGTCAGGTTTTTGTAAAAACTATTCCTGGCCAGAGAAGATCTCCAATGAAGACCTACTACGGAGATGTAGGCAAGAGGACTTGGGAACCATCATCACCAGACGGCGGTGGAAGTGGATTGGGCACATCATCCGAAGAGACCCACAGTCCAATCACTAAGATCGCATTGAATTGGACCCCTGAAGGAAGAAGAAGAAAGGAAGACCAAAGCATCGTGGAGGTGGACTGTAGAAAGTGAGATGAAAGGCCATGCGATCTTGGGGCATCAGTGACATGGTTAGCCCAGGGATCTAGCCAGGAGTGGAAGCGCTTTGTTGCTGCCCTACACACACTGGGTGTATGGTTAGATTGATGATGATTCTGTCACACAGCTCTTACACAAAATTACGGACGTCATACACAATATCAATGAAATAAATATATAGGTCTTCTGTTGTTGGAATTTGAAAAGCATTTGATGTAATATCATCATTCCCTTTTATTGCGTTATATTCACTTGTTTTAATACTAACACCTGAATGGATTAAATCTTTTTGTAAAAGCTTTTTGACGAATGGCGAGCAGCTAGTAACTGCAAATATTCAAAACATCAGAACTAGTACCTATTAATCTATGGAAAAGTTTTTTTTAAAACCACTAAGGGTCAATATTGGGTTCCACTTCTATTTTCAAATCTATGTAAATGACTTCCTCTATTTACTAGTATGGATGGAAATGTTTGCTGATGAACATCCTCTATTGTAGTGATTCTGACCCCCACAGGACTTACACTCACACTTCAAAACAGTATTGACGAATGGTCCTTGGACTCACGTCAAAACCATATGTCCTAAATTCACGAAAAACTACGTGTATGTTTTGTACTAACAGACAAAAGAGATCAAAAAAATGAAAGATAATTCCAACCTCTGTTGATAGGTATAAGAGTATTGAAGAATTTAACTCTCACTGAATTCTGGGGTGTAATTATTGACAAAAATCTTACTTGGATGACCACGTGATGGCGTCGCTAGGGAAAATGTCTCGCTTACAAGCTACTTCAGTTATCAAAAATAAAAACATCTTTACTGAATAACCACTTATCCAAACTCTTTTTTTTTGGGCCATATGTTGCAAATAGTTGACTATGCTTCATCTCTTTGGACAGCCTTGCTAGTGACTAAAAATTTAAAATGATTCATCGATTATATAAGAGCACTGAAATTTTTCTATTAAAATCATGCTACCTACCAATCAATGATTATAAGCAAACAAATATTGTAACCTTCAAAAACAGAACTTAATCTAAATAAAGCTCTTATTTGTCCTAGAAAGTTGTCAATGGGAATGCCCCCTCCATAGAATCACAAATAGCTTCAAAATCAATGAACACAGACATAATCATCTACTACATTTCCGAGCCAAGAAATAATCTGTTAAAAAAAGCTTCTTGATACTAAGGTAGTGATTTATGGAACAAACTCCCCAAAACGCATAAAAATGTTCAAAACAAAAATCAGTTTATGACCAGCTAAAAAGCCTCTAATGCATGTATTACCTAGAAAATGAACTAATAAGGCAAATCAACCATGACTAATAGGGGCAATCAACATACTAACATTTATCAGCACTTATTGCATTTCTTAATACAAAATCAAGTATGTGTACTGTGAATGAATTCAACACAGTCACTCATATGTATGTGTGTGGGGGTACGGAGGAGGCAGGAAAGAGGCAATCTTCTTTCTAGCCAAAAAAGTAAGAGTTATCTTTACAAGCTCGTATATAATCTACAAATTTAAAACAACATGGAAAGGGAGAAAACTTAAAAAAAAGGTAGACCTGATAGCTAGATAATTGAGACCCTCCCTCCCTCCATCCCCCTCTCTCTCTCCTCTCTCTCTCTCTTCTCTCTCTCTCTCTCTTCTCTCTCTCTCTCTCTCTCTTCTCTCCTTCTCTCTCTCTCTCTCCTCTCTCTCTTCCATCTCTCTCTCCTCTCCTCTCCTCATGCCCGTTCTCTTGTCCAATTCAATAGGTTTGATCGTGGATGTTGTTCTTATAGCAGTTAGAGATGAGGTCATTAGTACTATTATAAGCGATATTGTTTTAGTTAGATAGTCCAGGTGATTATGGGCTTTTGATTTTTGCATTGTATGGGGGTTTTACTTGTTTGAATAATTGTTTCTTTATTATTATTTTTCTATTTGATTGAATGTGTTTTCCCCCTTCCCCTTGATACTCCACCCCCACCCTTCATCCTTTGTTGTTGTCTCATGGTGACGGGGATTATTTGTTATATTGTTGTCTCATAGTGATGGGTGATTGTTGTTATTATTGTACCTCTATTATAATAATCATTATCATTGTCTTGTTTGACTTATCTTGCTTGTTTGATAGTTATTGTATGAATATAGTTATTTTTAAAAGCAAGCGCTTTTTGAAGTGTAGGAGCGTTGAAGGTATGATGGGGGGAGTGAAGTAGATGGGGTGGGGTGGAGTGAAAGTAGGATGGGGTGGAGTGAAGAGTAGGATGGGGTGGAGTGAAGTAGGATGAGTGTGGAGTGAAGTAGGTTGGGGAGGATGTGAAAGTAGGATGTGTGGAGTGAGTAGATTGGAGAAGGTGGGGGTGTTGGAGTGATCGTAGGATGGGGGAGGATAGAGAAGAGGATGGGGTTGGAGTGAAGTAGGAGTGGGGAAGATGTGGTTTAGTGAAGTAGGATGGAAAAAGGAGTGAAGTAGGATGGGGAAGGATGTGAAGTTGGATGGGGAAGGGAGTGAAGTAGGATGGGGGTGGAGTGAAGTAGGTTGGAGGTGGAGTGAGGTAGGATGGGGATGGACGTGAAGTAGGATGAGTGTGGAGTGAATTAGGATGGGGGTGGAGGGAAGTAGGATGGAGGTGGAGTGAAGTAGGGTGTGGGTGGAGTGGAATGGGATGGGAGTGGAATAGAGATGAACGGAATGGGATGGGGTGGAGCAGAAGATTCCAGAGGGTGGTTTGATGTCTAAGTGATCAGGACATTGTATAACTTTAGGAACTTGGAATATTTATGATTTCTTTTTTTTTAATCCCCTAGCAGAATTAGTAGTGGAAGAAAACGAGTGCAGGTAACCACTCAACAACTTCTCCATCATTTTGAAAAATGATTGATCAAAGATGCAATTAAAAAGTTACCCTCTAGACAACAACAAACATCTTTCATTGGAAGCATTTTAGGGCCATTATTTTTGGAGTAAGAACCGTGCCTTTGGCCCTGACCTGACTCAAGTTTCAGCGCCTGGTATGCGCCTTCATCAGAATCCCTGTGGTCATATTGAAGGATTTCAACAGTCTTCTTTGTTGTGTTGTGTGTGTTGTGTGTGTGTGTGTGTGTGTGTGTGTGTGTGTGTTGTGTGTGTGTTGTGTATGACTTTGTGTTTTGTGTTTGGTGTTTTGTGTATTTTTGGGGGGAGGGGGGGGGGTGTTTGTTTTGCTTTCTGTTTGCTTTTTTTTGGGTGTTTTAATACTTACAAGCATACGTTGTTAACTTTTGGTGTAAATTGAAGTCAGGTCTTGCGAGGCCAAATAGATGCTAAAAAGTGTTGGAAGGAAGTAAGTTTTGTACGGACCACGGATGGATTACCACCTGTGCGCACTGTGCTGGCGTTAGTCATTGATGGTGTCGGATTTCCACTTCCCCCGTATTCGCTGGTTGGATTGCTGTTGATCTGACTTGACTTGATACTGGACACTGACTTCATTTGACTTGGCTCGTCCCGTGACTCTTTCAAGGGTTGTCGTGGAATTGCATTCTTTTATAGGGCAGTGTGTCTTGGACAGAATGTGTCACATTCTTTTAGAATGCAGAGAATCTGAAAAATACTTTTACCTGTTTTCACAGTCTGTTGCTTACAGCAAATTCAAAAACACTTTCCACTAATGACAGAAATAGTCATTAAGTCATAATCGTATTATCACATTCTTATAGTATAATGGTTTTTACTAGCTATATGAATTGCAAATTTGATGTTTAAGCTGTTATCTCTTTCTTTTCAACATTCTTTGTTTTATGGTTTTAATGTTTGTTCCATGTAGTTGTTAATAGGATATAAATAGCTATGAAACCTCCCCCCAACACATTTTTCCTGTCTGATATCACTATTATTTGTATTAAGTGGAAGACGTTAAACTGAGAACTAACAAAAAACACAAACACTCACACACTAACTCACACACTCAACATACACAAATCCACACACCTAATATATACTGTGTGTAAAACAGACATTAAATTGTACACACACACACAGACACAGACACAGGGACTACACACAACATAATATAACTGAGAGTTAAACAGACTTAATTGAACACACACAGGGACACACACACAAACACCACAGACACACACGAACACATTCCACACACATCACACTTAAAACTCACACAGGACAACACACACCACACACTCACACACACAGACACAAACACACCACACACAACCACACACTCACACACAATCACACAAACAACACACACACCTAATATAAAAAATGAGAGTCAAACATACATTAATAATTGTACACACACAACCAACACACAGAACCCCCCCCTAATATAACTGAGAGTAAACATACATTAATATTGAACACACACACAGACACACACAAACAACCTGACACACCACACAGAAACACACACATCTCACCACACGTTCACACACACTCACACATAAAAACTCCAAACACAAGACACTACACACAACCTATTATCACTTGAGGAGTAAACAGACGTTAAATTGAAACACACAAACACACACACTCAAACACACACCACACACACACACTACACACTCACACACACACCTAATATTCACTGTTGTAAAACACACACCACACACACACACACCCACCACACACACACACACACACACTCACACACAAACACACACACCTAATTTCACTGAATAAAGACAACACACACAGGACACTACCATTCCACACTCACTCACCACACACACACACTCACAACACACACACACACACATACACACACACACACACACACTCCACACACAACACACACACACACACACACACCCGCACACCACTATTGTGTCATTTTCGACCCCTATGGGGTATGGTAAGGTAGTGCGCACGTCAGGAAATGACAGGAAAAAGCAAAACTCCAACAAACAAGGATTTACTGCTGTATGTAAATCAACTGATTACTCATGTAAATCAACTAATTACTTATGTAAATCAAGTAATTACTCAACTTTAGTAGACATATTCATTTTTTTAAAGCTACTGAACCTTTCTTTCCATTCAGCAGAAAACATCACTTAACCCAACCCCCCACAAAAAAAAAAAATAAATAAACAACAACAAAAACCGTAGCCCAACTTTGGAGTAAGAAATGGTGTTGGCAAATTAATCTGTTTCGCAAAGTAACAGATAGTGAGCATCCCAAAAATGAAATGATATTATTCATTACCGACTGACTTCAAGCATACCGCATTTACTACATAATCTTTTTTCCCCCTTGGAAAGGCAAAACGGTGATGGCTTCATCTGATTGTTTATGAAAAGAGCGTGGACAGTTTGTTTGCCTTTTTCTTCCTCAGCTGTAGCTTCCATGGTCACCGGTGAATGGCGAGATTTGTGCTATGGGGAATTGAACCTAGCAACGTTGCCCTGACTATGGGAATCTACCTCCTCTGATGCTCTTTCCTATTTTTTCAAATCGTGGGTGCTGTTTGGCGGTGAAACGGTTTGTAAAAACACCACCACACCGGTTGGATGGTTAGAGTCTCCTCTGGAAAGCCTTCACATTCCATGTTTGATTTTCTGTCAAATGGAAAGAAGGGAAAAGGGCTGGGAATTGGAACCCAGAAACTCACGGTTTTTTCGTGCTATGCAGGGGATGCGTCTTAAACCTCCTGCCACCTTCCTTCTTGTCTAAATAAAGCGCTATATGTATGAGACTATAACGAGGCCGTGTGCGAAACGCATGCAGAACATCTGGCCACACGTTAAAATCCTGCTTGTTCTAGCTTTTCGACAAAAGAGTAGGCATTGTGTGACGGTTGGATCAGATGACTAGATTTACAAAAAAGCATACACACGGGGACTGGATGTAAAAGCACATGAGTGCTTAGTCAATTATCCTCGATATAAAAGATTAAATAAATAAAATAAAGATTAAATAAATTAACAAAAAAATCCTTTACGTTTTTCATTGCTGGGCTAGAGCTCCCCCCGTCCCCCCAAAAAAAAAAAAAGTGTGCGCTGCTCTTGTGGCGACGTACTCTTCCATGAGGGAGCAGCCCGAAATTTCACGCATAGAAATTCTGCCGTGGACTTAACTGGTATAAATAAATAACTAGAATAAAATAAAAGTAAATAAAGGCTCACCAGTGTGTATGTATGATTTGCCATCCTGTCGTTTTTTTTTTACCCACCATAAAGATCGTTCCGGGGAGATAAAAATCTACGGAAATGTATGGCATACTTGGTATATAACTTTTCAACTAGGAATACAGTTTTGATAATGTGTAGGAAAAACATTGATCGCTCGTTTCGATTTCAGAGAAGCCATTATCTGACACAGAGTTGTGTAAACTGGCACTTCCACCATGCTTCACAACGTCCTGATTTTGTGTGTATATAAATGTAAAATGCTGCTTGCCCAAACACATCAAGCCAGGTTTTGACACATCTTTCTCATGGACACACCGCTGATTGATCGTTTCGTTATTGCCTACATAAACTATTATTATAATGGTTTGACATTTGTTGGCTGAAAATTGCCCCCATAATGGCTGGACTGGTATCACACACACACCACACACACACACACACACACACACACACACACACCACACACGCGCGCGCACACACACAACAACACACACACACACAGAGGCTTCCGCGCACGCGGTGCACACGAGATACATCCTTCTGCTGAGCTACTTACCGAACAAAGAGCCTTTCTTCATTCTGAGAGGTAATACAACAACTACGACCACACACTGAAATGACCACAATATTCCCAGGCCCAAGCGAAATACCACTACAACTTTTTTTCAGTAATTATTTAAGGTATACAATCGTATCTCCACAGAGGCCAACACAGGCAGATTTTGCAGGGCAGCCATTTCACCAATAGGCCGAAGCGGTATGGAAGGAAATTATGTCAACAGGCTAGGCTGATAACGTTGTACAGCCAGCCAGTCAGTCAGTCAGTCAGTCGATGGACATACCAACGCTTCCCCCCCCCCCCCCCCCCCCCCCCCCTCTCCTCTCCGCCTCTCTTACTTTGCCACTCCTACTTTTAAATGAATAACCCATTAGAATGCTTCTTTCCTTGGTTTCTGACACTCTTTTCTTTCTCTCTGCGGGCTTTGTATGCTCACACCCACACACACACACACACACACTCGCACGCACGCACGCACGGCACGCGCGCTCGCGCGCCACGCACACACACACACAACACATACACACACACACACACACACAACACTAACTCCACACACAACACACACACACATCACACAAACACACACACACACACACCACACTCACACAACAAACTTGAAATTCATTCATCGTTTATATAAAAGAGCAGTTAAAAAACTTGTATTGTTAAAAACAAGCACCCTGACAATTGGGATTATAAAAAAATTAAAAAAAAGGGCCAATCTTAAATGTCCTGACATTTCGAAACCGACTTTTATTTCAATAAAAGCTGTATTTTTGCAAAAGTTTGTTAATCAAAATGCACTCCCAGGTATTACACCAAATCTTTCAAGTTAACCAACCAAAGACACAAACATTTGCTAACATTCCAAGATCCAGAAACAACCTATATAAAAATCGCGCCCTATGTATTCAGGCAGTTGACCTATGGATAAACTTCCCCAAAAATTTTTAAAATGTATTAAAAAAGCAAAAATCAGTATTATAAAACATCATCATAAAAAGATATTTCATGAATAAATGTACAGAACACGACTTTGTAAAACTAAGAGAGTGATTTAAGTGTAACTGAAGTTAGTCTTGTCATTAAAATCAGATATGACCAAAGTTTTCATATTCAAATTAGAGACATGTGTAAGCATTTGATGCTATATATGGGTTTGATATGATTTCAACCCTGCTCGCTTTGAATCTGGTGTGTGTTGTGTTGTGTGTGTGTGTTGTGTGTGAGTGTGTCGTGTGTTTGCTATTTATTGTGTTGTGTGTGTGTGTGTGCGCGCGCGCTAGTGTGTGTGTGTGTGTGTGTACAAGTTGTGTGAGTTGCGTGATTACTTCAATTCTTGTGTTGTGTAATTGGTTCTGTTTTGGTTTTTACTTTCTTGCTGTATTGGCCTTTTTATGTTCTTTTGTGTTACACAAAAATATGTCTGATTATTAGTTTTGTCGCTGTTAGTTTTCTGTTTCATTGTATTAGTTGAGCTAAATTGTTATTGCTGACGTTAGGTATGCTGGGTGGGTTTACATTGCCTGAAAATTCTTTTGATCGAGGATTAACGTTTGCTTGCTCAAATCAAAAAGGCACATGTACTAATAATAATTAAAAATATAATGGAATTTATATAGGCTGTATTTTGCACAGCAAATCAAAGTTTCTTTCACTCACAATTCTTACACATTCACACAACAACATAAGAAACATTTCCACAAGTCCAAATGACACACAAACCCACACAAACCCCACCACACCCACCCCCCCCAACCACCCCCAACCAACCCACACCACAAACAACCACACAATCCCAACCCCCCCCCCCCCACCCTTACATTTCCTTTATCTTATCATTATACAAAATTATAATTCACCAATCTTTATCTCACATCCATCCCTTCTCTTCCCCAAACTTAAATCCCCCCCCAATACATCTTTTCAAACCCCTATACCCCTCCTTCAAATTCTCTCTCTCACTTATTACATTTCCATCACTTCTTCCTCCACAAATTCCTCTTATTCTTATTCATATTTTCGATACTTAAAAATCTCACTCACACTATCTACTCTCTCATAAAATACCATCCACAACTCTCTTCTTTTCAACCTCTTCCTCTACATAGCTCAAATATCCTTACTTATTTATTAACTATTCTCAAAACCCCATTTAACACCCAACTCTCACTCTCACTCGAACACAATTAAGAGAGATATATAGAGAGAGTATATAGAACACGACACTCACATCAATTTCCATTAAAAAAAACTCTCGCCTCACTCGCACCCTCGCGCTTTTACTTATATAATAATTAAAAACAATAAACCAAACACATATACTAAAACAAATTTAGTAGCTCAATCACTGTGTCAATGTGTCGATACGCATGATATCATTACTTATACATATCATATACATCTAGAGATAAAACAATTGTGTGTGTGTGTAACCCTTACTATAGTATATATACTCGAGATACTTATTAAAATTTAGATAGAGAGATCAAATCAGAGCGCGCTCGCTCTCACGCGCTCTCGTCTCTCCGCACTCTCTATGCTCTCGCGCTCTGAAGAAGATGTACATCTTAAGTCTGTGTTCGAGAGACCTCGCGCGCGCACGCGCCCCGCTCGCCCCCTGTGCTCTCTCTCTCTCTCGCGCGATAGAGAGAGAGATAGTGAGATAGAAGTGTGCTTTACACCTCGATAGAGAGAGAGAATAGATATATTGTTTATTGGCGCTGCCGCTCATGTCACTTCGTTCTTCGCCATGAGAGAGTGATACGAGAGCAGATGTTGTGTGTGTGTATGTGTGTTGGTTTGGGTGTGGTATATGGGTGTGATTGTTTATTCTTCCTTGTTGTGGTTGTTCTTGTTGATTCATCTTTTTTTGTTTGTTTTAATTCAGTTGTTTGTATGGTTGAGGTTTTTGTGTTGTATGTGTGTGTGAGGGGGGGGGGTCGGGGTGAGGGAAGCTGTGGTGTGGGTTTTAAATTTTTTTTCGGTTTTGTCTTCTTTGTTTGTTTTTGGTTTGGTTTTTTTTTTATTGTTGCTTGTTTGTTTGTGTTATTTGACGGGTTATTTTTTTTTCAGGATTTTTGAATTAATTTGAATTGTATGGTTCATATTTTTCTGGATTTTTTTTTTTTTAATTCCAATTTGCATATGTTATGTTTTTTTTTGTTTGATTTGTTATGTTTACCTTAGATTAGTTTTTTTTTTATTCTTTGTTGAATATTACATTATCTTTTTTTCTCTTCGCTTTTTTCTTTCCTTTAGATAGATGGCCCTTGATGAAATAAAAGCATATGCCACTGCTTATGAAATGTACATCTGAAAATATACAGTTTGACTTTGTCTATTGCTTTGACTTTGAAACACACACCACACACAAATACACACACACAAACACACACTCACAAAAACACTCCAAACAAACGCACACACACACCACACACCACAACACACACACACACGGCGGGACAGCCTTGGTGACGGGATAAACCTGGTTGTTACAGTGATGTATTCGGATAGTGCTGACCTGGGTTCGATCTTGTTCAAGAGGATTTTTCCTTCTGGAGTTACATCAGTGCCTTCTCCACTCTTCCCCCAAAATTCCTCGATGAGACTACAAACGTCAAGGTCCCGTGTGTGAAGCACGAAGAACATCTTGAGCACACCTTAAAACCCGTTCGCTTTCGGAAGAGTAGGCAATTTGTGTGCCGGTGGGAATCGGATGCAAGATTTACCAAAATTGGAATACACTCGGGGGGACTGGATGTAAAAAATAGCTCCATGAGGTGCTTATTTCCAGTATCCTCGAATAAAAGTATATGAAACTCGCTCAACACACACACACAACACACACCACACACACACACAACACACTCACACACACACAAACACACACACACACACACTCACACCACACACACAACAAACACACACACTCATGAAATAATGATGAAAATATTAACCCATATTTTGTAAAAGTTTTCTTTATCTATCTTTATTTTCAACCAAATGCGTGGTGAGCCAACAGCTAAGGCTACTCGAGAACGCTCTGTCAGTGGACTCTGCCGTAACCAGGCCACCAAGGTGGTCTGAAGAGGAAGTGTTTCATTATGTCAGGATGTGAACCAGGGATGCCCATTGTGTTCGGTAACTGTGTTCTGTGGCTTAAATGCACTCTACCTGCTACACCTTCTTCTTCAGTAGACCCATGGTGTAATCAGCCTCTCTCCCCTCCCCCTCTGCTCCCCCATGTGGTCATCAATCTCACCACACTCCCACTCCCATCTTTTCAAAACCAACCTTCTCCATTCAAAATCTCCGTAACAACCAAAGCTTAATGCCCCCCAGAAGCCACACTACACTCTTCAACGGACAAACGTGTAAGCAACGATAACGATGCTCCACAAAATCGCCCTAACTTGCAGCACAATCTCACTATCTCCAACATGCATAATACGGTATATCTACACGCTCAAAAATAAATTTATCAAATATCGCATTCTGACAAAACTCAACAGCAGGACACATCTATGTCTCTGAAATAGAATAAAAACCTCCATAATGTTAATGGAAAAGGAGAAGCATCACAGCAAATGACAGCTACCAAATACAGCACAAGAACTCTCCTAGTCCCATAATTGAAAGAAATCTGCTCAAAAACTCACTCACTTCACTCAGGCCCATGTCCCAAAGGAGTAGGCTGGGGACATGTGACGAAGAAGCAACATTAGATCTTTTTCCATGCTTCACGATCATGTGTGGCTAGTAGAAGGTGTTGCTGGGGTGGGCGTGTCCAGCTTTGATGTTGTATCCCATGAATTGTCTTTTGGCGGCCTCTTCTTCTCTTGCCTTGGATTGTTTCCTTGCAAGATGGTTATTTGCTAAGGTGTTTGTGTTCTTGTGGTGTGACCAACCACATCAGTTCAGTTTTCTCCTCTTTATGTGGAGAGCAAAGGTTCTTGGGGCCCACACGCGATTGATTTCTTCTTTCACAAGTTGTTGGTCTTTGTGTTCTTTGTATGATCATTTTAAGGAGGTCTTCTGTGGCACTTGTCTCGAATGCTTGGATTCTCCTCTCTAGCTCTGCTGACAGAAGTCCATGATTCCAGCCATATAGGGGATAGATATCACGAGGGATTTGTAGAGGTGGTATTTGGTTTGCAGATTAGCTGATGTTGCTTATGATGATCCTCTCGAGTCTGGCCTTAGCGCAGATGATTGCTGTTGCAAGCGAGCTTTCACTTCATTGTTTGATGTGCACTTTTTTGTTAGGATGGAGGCCTAAGTTTTGAATTGGCTCACCTCTTCCAGTATTTCTACATTCATTGTATTTCCGTGCTGTCATTACTTCGCTGTTGACCATGATCTTTGATTTCTCTGTACTGACCTCCATGCCGTATGACCGATTCGCTCGATCTGATAGATATTGTGGGTTTGCTAGTTATTTTTTATGCCGCCCATGAGGTCAATGTCATCTGCAAGTCTGAGGTTTCAAAGGTGTCTTCCACCAATGGAGATGGAAGTGTGGTTGTTTTGCTGTGTTCTGGTATGATGCGGACGGACCCAACCGTTGGTCTTGAAGAACTCGACAAAAGACTCGCTCTTCAATACTACAGTTCATTCGAAGACAGTCAACACAACATCAACAATACTACCAAGAAAACGATACAAAACCTTCAGCACATCCAGACTTCACAAATCACTCCAGCAGTCAGGAATGACCCAACGCTGATCACTCACAGAACAAGCCCACACAAGTGGAATACAATATCAACACATCCAAACAGATACACTCTTTTAGACTGACTGAACCATGACTGGACCACTTTCCTACACACTGTTCACACACACAAACAAAACAAACGAGAACAATTCAACTTCACCACAAACACACAAGCAAACAGCTCTCCTCACAAACACATTGAATAATACACCTCCACACTCCTTCCGCACTCACCCAAAACACTCATACTCCATTTTCAGTTCACAAATCCACCAGGACGAGCAACCCCCTTTACAGTCCCTAATCGTCCTTCAACAAATCAGTACCAGACGAGTGGTGACACCTTGTTGACTCTAGTGCTAAAGGGTGTGGACGAGAAAAAAGATTCAGTTGTTCGGCCGGCTAGTCTGCAACCTCTCTGTACAGGCCTGACAGTTCCACACCTGTGTCAGTGGTGCAACAAGCTGTCCCTCTCCCAATTCAGCGCGTCACCTGTCACGTGGGCATCAACAGCTGTTAAAGCAGACCGTCACAACAGCAGAGTGGACCAAAAACTGGATCCACCTGCTAACATAGTCTTCCCCCATTGCCACTCTCAGGACTCCTTCCTTCCTCCTTTGGACGCCACACCTCTACACCCCTTAAGAGACACGGCTTCAAGGTTCACGCTTCTCTTAGGGAATCCTGCAGCCAAGAGGGGGTTGTGTTTATTGACAACACCCCTGTTCTTTCTCACCAGGGATGGAAGCTCTAAAAAAGTCATTATACTAAGATGCTCTACATCAAGACCCCCGAGGTAACAGAAACGCTTGCCCTCAACATTCGTTTCCCTGGAAACCACTCGAAACATTCCGCAGCCATGAAGCCTGAGGGACTAACCACCGACTTATACAGACCGCTACAACACAGTCAGCTAACAACCAAAAAAAAGACGACACAACCCCTCCCTGTGACTAACAACAATACCACACTATTCATATACCCAATTTCCCCTTTCTCAGCCAGGAACCCCCTATGTTCAGAAGTCCGCCTGTGTGTTAGGGAGGACATCAGCCACTCCATCCCACACACTACCGATTTGTCAATGTGCTTTCTGAGCTACTTAGTTATTTGACAAAATAGTGTAGGTGTGCATGTGTTGTGAGTGCATGTGAGTGTACATGTGTGTGATGAATGTGTGTGACTGAACATGTGGTATTTGAAGTGAATGAAATGAGTGTGTTTGTGTGTATGGTGCGCGCGTGCGCATGCGTGCGTGCACTTGGCGTGCATGCGTGTGTGTGCATGTTGTGTGTGTGTATGCCTGTCTGCCTGCATCCAAACAGAGGTATAATATA
Source organism: Rapana venosa (assembly GCA_028751875.1). Lineage (NCBI taxonomy): Eukaryota > Metazoa > Mollusca > Gastropoda > Neogastropoda > Muricidae > Rapana > Rapana venosa. The sequence continues at coordinate 8,862,916 of CM054167.1, read as the reverse complement.
TTGATCACTAAAAGTATTATAAATGATTCCTTCAATTCTTCCCAACAATTTCCCCTACCCCTTTATACTTTTTTTCACCTCTCCTCCCTCCCCTTTTCCCACCCAGTAAATTAATTGATTGTTGATCAATGTCATACTGCTTGTGGATTATAATGCATTCTGCTTGCACTGAAAACATTGAATTTTGTGACTAGCAGCTATATTGCTACACCAGAGACTCTACCAACAGAACAGTTGTGTTAGTGACAATTAATTTTTGAATTTTGATTTTCCAAGAAACTCTATAACTTTATTTTTGTATCTACTGCTTGTGACTGTATCTTCCTTGTTTTAGAGCTTTATATGAATATGTGTATTGTGTAAGTGATAGTTATTGATTTAGAAAAAAAGATTGCAGTATCTTATTATCGAAATATTCTACATCTTTAACCTATGTGTGGCATACTTTGATCTCCATTTAGTGTATGTAATATAAAGGGGACTGGATTTATACACTGTGTTGATATAACAGATCGATTTTTTGCAGATCTAGAGCAGCCTTTGAATTTTTTTTTTATAGTATTGTTCCGTTTTTATTGAGTGTTTTCTTTATTTAATATTATATTCTCCTGTTTGATTACTGAATTGAAAACCTACTAAACGGGTCTTCTATTTTGATAGATCACTTAAACGTACAGAACAAGAAAAAAATTAGGCAATCAATCCTGACATATAATATGTCTCTAACTTCAGACAAGTGGCCAACAAAACAGTGCCTCCGTGCTTGGCTACCTGAATATCAACAGTGCAACAAACAAAAAAGATTGAGATTTGTGCAACCCATACTATACAACAAGTGGGAATAATGTTTCTTTTGTTTTTTTGCCTGGCTGATATCCCGACTTTCTCCAAATGTATTCAGGTGCATACATGAATAATACAGGGTATATCTAATCTTCCCTGAAGATCCCACAACCCAAGTTCACCGGGTTACTTACATATATAGCTTCCTCGCTCAGTTGTAAAGAATATATAACCTTGAGGTTTTATGACATTGAATCCATGTGGATAGAAATCATAATTAAAATGCAATAGACCAATATAATAGGAATTTATATACAGATACCTTCAGAAACAGAGACTGGTTAGAACAAATTCAGCTCCCTTATAGAGGGTTATTCTTCTAAACAATGAAACAATTATTCTTGGGGATTTTAAAATAGACTTATTTAAAACCTTATCCTAAATGGGGTCACAAGATTACTAAGTTTGCCTTGAACAAGTAAGAGATAGGACCAAACTAGGATAACAAATAACTCTAGAACATTTAATAGATCATTCTACACTACTACAAAACCAACCACACAGAAGTATGGGCTCCTCATGTGGATGCATTGATCATATTCCAGTGTGCTTTATTATGCTTTAAATATCGTATCAAAATCCCCTAAAGTTAGGGCATAAAATATTTTTTACAGGAAATTATAAAAAATTTTAACGATCAAGATTTTCTTCCAGACTTGACAAAACTCGCCATTACAAGACATATATCAAATCAGAGACCCTGATGGAAGCTGCTGATTTTGGAATTAGCCATTTTACTTCAGTATAATGACAAACTGCCGCCTTCATAAAAAATAGTTAAGAAAAAATCAAACAACCTTGGATAACCAAAAGACAGAATCCGAATTCACCTAAGAGACTATTTGAAAACACATGGTTCAAAAGAGCAGTTCAGAGCACAAAAGGAAACAAAGTAACTTCACTAAAAACGCAAATCAACGTGATTACTTTCAACAAGTTGTATTACAACTTCCGAATCTCGACAAGTATGGAAAGCCATCAATACATTATGTAATTAAACCTATATCAAAAAGTCAAAAGACAGTTAATGATATATCGCTATGAATTGAACAACACTTTATCAAACATTGCAGACCAAAGTAATATCATAATGACAAGTAAATGGAAAATGATATCCCATAACTACTTAGTACAATATATTGAATCAAAAGAAATAAATTCCCTATTTAAACTACAGCCAATGACATCACAGTACGTCTTGGGAAAGCCGTCTCTTTTCAAAAAAGCTCCAGAACACGTGGTTTAGACAATCTAGATGAAAGAATAATTTTAAACTTTGTGGTCAAAAGTTATAGCTGGAACACTGACATACTTGTATACTTGTGCATAGAGAAAAAAAACCAACTTCTGTCAGTTTTTAAAAAGGCAAAAATCTTCCCAGTCACAAATCAGGTGATCCTGCTTGTCCTTCAAATTACAGACCAATTTCAATTCTGTCTGTCTTATCTAAACCATCCGAAAAAACATATTAAAAAATACGTATATTCCTACTTTGTAAACAAAATCTATTAAATGGAGATCTGTAGGTTTTATGTATAAAACTATTCCTGGCCAGGAAGTCTCCAATGAAGACCTAATACTGGAGATGTAGGCAAGAGGACTTGGGAACCATTCATCCACCAGACGGGCGGTGAAGTGGATTGGGCACCTCATCCGAAGAGACCCACAGTCCAATCACTAAGATCGCATTGAATTGGACCCCTGAAGGAAGAAGAAGAAAGGAAGACCAAAGCATCGTGGAGGTGGACTGTAGAAAGTGAGATGAAAGGCCATGCGATCTTGGGGCATCAGTGACATGGTTAGCCCAGGGATCTAGCCAGGAGTGGAAGCGCTTTGTTGCTGCCCTACACACACTGGGTGTATGGTTAGATTGATGATGATTCTGTCACACAGCTCTTACACAAAATTACGGACGTCATACACAATATCAATGAAATAAATATATAGGTCTTCTGTTGTTGGAATTTGAAAAGCATTTGATGTAATATCATCATTCCCTTTTATTGCGTTATATTCACTTGTTTTAATACTAACACCTGAATGGATTAAATCTTTTTGTAAAAGCTTTTTGACGAATGGCGAGCAGCTAGTAACTGCAAATATTCAAAACATCAGAACTAGTACCTATTAATCTATGGAAAAGTTTTTTTTAAAACCACTAAGGGTCAATATTGGGTTCCACTTCTATTTTCAAATCTATGTAAATGACTTCCTCTATTTACTAGTATGGATGGAAATGTTTGCTGATGAACATCCTCTATTGTAGTGATTCTGACCCCCACAGGACTTACACTCACACTTCAAAACAGTATTGACGAATGGTCCTTGGACTCACGTCAAAACCATATGTCCTAAATTCACGAAAAACTACGTGTATGTTTTGTACTAACAGACAAAAGAGATCAAAAAAATGAAAGATAATTCCAACCTCTGTTGATAGGTATAAGAGTATTGAAGAATTTAACTCTCACTGAATTCTGGGGTGTAATTATTGACAAAAATCTTACTTGGATGACCACGTGATGGCGTCGCTAGGGAAAATGTCTCGCTTACAAGCTACTTCAGTTATCAAAAATAAAAACATCTTTACTGAATAACCACTTATCCAAACTCTTTTTTTTTGGGCCATATGTTGCAAATAGTTGACTATGCTTCATCTCTTTGGACAGCCTTGCTAGTGACTAAAAATTTAAAATGATTCATCGATTATATAAGAGCACTGAAATTTTTCTATTAAAATCATGCTACCTACCAATCAATGATTATAAGCAAACAAATATTGTAACCTTCAAAAACAGAACTTAATCTAAATAAAGCTCTTATTTGTCCTAGAAAGTTGTCAATGGGAATGCCCCCTCCATAGAATCACAAATAGCTTCAAAATCAATGAACACAGACATAATCATCTACTACATTTCCGAGCCAAGAAATAATCTGTTAAAAAAAGCTTCTTGATACTAAGGTAGTGATTTATGGAACAAACTCCCCAAAACGCATAAAAATGTTCAAAACAAAAATCAGTTTATGACCAGCTAAAAAGCCTCTAATGCATGTATTACCTAGAAAATGAACTAATAAGGCAAATCAACCATGACTAATAGGGGCAATCAACATACTAACATTTATCAGCACTTATTGCATTTCTTAATACAAAATCAAGTATGTGTACTGTGAATGAATTCAACACAGTCACTCATATGTATGTGTGTGGGGGTACGGAGGAGGCAGGAAAGAGGCAATCTTCTTTCTAGCCAAAAAAGTAAGAGTTATCTTTACAAGCTCGTATATAATCTACAAATTTAAAACAACATGGAAAGGGAGAAAACTTAAAAAAAAGGTAGACCTGATAGCTAGATAATTGAGACCCTCCCTCCCTCCATCCCCCTCTCTCTCTCCTCTCTCTCTCTCTTCTCTCTCTCTCTCTCTTCTCTCTCTCTCTCTCTCTCTTCTCTCCTTCTCTCTCTCTCTCTCCTCTCTCTCTTCCATCTCTCTCTCCTCTCCTCTCCTCATGCCCGTTCTCTTGTCCAATTCAATAGGTTTGATAGTGGATGTTGTTCTTATAGCTGTTAGAGATGAGGTTCATTAGTACATTATAAGCGTTATTGTTTTAGTTAGATAGTCCAGGTGATTATGGGCTTTTGATTTTTGCATTGTATGGGGGTTTTACTTGTTTGAATAATTGTTTCTTTATTATTATTTTTCTATTTGATTGAATGTGTTTTCCCCCTTCCCCTTGATACTCCACCCCCACCCTTCAATACTTTGTTGTTTGTCTCATCGGTGACTGGGGATTATTTGTTTATATTGTTGTCTCATAGTGATGGGGTGATTTGTTATTATTGTAAAATCTATTATAATAATCATTTATATTGTCATGTTTGACTTAATCTTGCTTGTTTGATAGTTATTGTATGAATATAGTTATTTTTAAAAGCAAGCGCTTTTTGAAGTGTAGGAGCGTTGAAGGTATGATGGGGGGAGTGAAGTAGATGGGGTGGGGTGGAGTGAAAGTAGGATGGGGTGGAGTGAAGAGTAGGATGGGGTGGAGTGAAGTAGGATGAGTGTGGAGTGAAGTAGGTTGGGGAGGATGTGAAAGTAGGATGTGTGGAGTGAGTAGATTGGAGAAGGTGGGGGTGTTGGAGTGATCGTAGGATGGGGGAGGATAGAGAAGAGGATGGGGTTGGAGTGAAGTAGGAGTGGGGAAGATGTGGTTTAGTGAAGTAGGATGGAAAAAGGAGTGAAGTAGGATGGGGAAGGATGTGAAGTTGGATGGGGAAGGGAGTGAAGTAGGATGGGGGTGGAGTGAAGTAGGTTGGAGGTGGAGTGAGGTAGGATGGGGATGGACGTGAAGTAGGAATGAGTGTGGAGTGAATAGGATGGGGGTGGAGGAAGTAGGAGGAGGTGGAGTGAATGTTTAGGGTGGGGGTGGAGTGGAATGGGATGGGAGTGGAATAGAGATGAACGGAATGGGATGGGGTGGAGCAGAAGATTCCAGAGGGTGGTTTGATGTCTAAGTGATCAGGACATTGTATAACTTTAGGAACTTGGAATATTTATGATTTCTTTTTTTTTAATCCCCTAGCAGAATTAGTAGTGGAAGAAAACGAGTGCAGGTAACCACTCAACAACTTCTCCATCATTTTGAAAAATGATTGATCAAAGATGCAATTAAAAAGTTACCCTCTAGACAACAACAAACATCTTTCATTGGAAGCATTTTAGGCACGTTTATTTTTGGAGTAAGAACCGTGCCTTTGGCCCTGACCTGACTCAAGTTTCAGCTCCTGGATGCGCCTTCATCAGAAGTCCCTGTGGTCATTGAAGATTCACCAGTCTTCTTTGTTGTGTGTGTGTGTGTGTGTGTGTGTGTGTGTGTGTGTGTGTGTGTGTGTGTGTGTGTGTTTGTGTTTGTGTTTGTGTATTTTGAGGGGAGGGGGGGGGGGCTGTTTTGTTTTGCTTTGCTTGTTTGCTTTTTTTGGGTGTTTTAATACTTACAAGCATACGTTGTTAACTTTGAGTGTAAATTGAAGTCAGTCTGCGAGGGCAAAAAGATGCTAAAAAGTGTTGGAAGGAAGAAGTTTGTACGGACCACGGATGGATACCACCATGTGCGCACTGTGCTGGCGTTAGGTCATTGATGGTGTCGGATTTCCACTTCCCCCGTGACTTCGCTGGATTGGACTTGCTTTGATCTGACTTGACTTGACTGGACACTGGACTTCATTTGACTTGGCTCGTCCCGTGACTCTTTCAAGGGTTGTCGTGGCATTGCATTCCATTTATAGGGCAGTGTGTCTTGGACAGAATGAACACGAGAAGAAAGGCTGCAGTCCAGGCAGATAGACAGACCAGCATTGTCAGACTTCATCTGTGCCTTCCTCTGCCATAGGGACTGTCTGTCATTCCCACGTGGGACTTCTTTCTTCTTCTTCTTATTCCTTATAGCTCCTAGCGGAGCACAGGGCCTCAACAGCGTCCCTCCACCTTCTCCTGTCTCTGGCAAGGGTCTTGGCCTCTTCCCATGTCAGGCTGGAGTCTCTCAGCTCACTATGCAGGCTTCTCCTCCAGGTCTGTTTGGGGCGCCCTCTCTTCCTTTTCCCCCGCCGGTTCCACTCGAGCGCTTGTCTGGTGATGTTGCAAGGCTCCTTCCGTAGGGTGTGGCCGACCCAACGCCACTTTCGCCACCTTACTTGGACTTCCATAGGCTGTTGGTTCGCCCTCATCCACAGGTCGGTACTTGGCACTCTGTCGAACCATCTGAGATGAAGCCGCGTGGGATGGCCAGCCACAACCGACGCTGTACCAGAATGAACACCTAGAGCGCAACTCCATAGTCTTCCGAGACTGAAGGATGTCTTTGAGAAGTTGATCCTGGTACCGCCTGAGAATCGTGGGCTCTTTCAGTATAAACAGCATCCGCACTTTCTGGAAATTCTGCGCTAGACGTTTCCTCTTTTCTATCACTCACTTTGTTTCTGCCCTTTTTCCTTACCCCTCTCCCCCTCCTCTCCCCCTCTCTCTCTGTGTATAATCTTCTGCCTACTCATCCCATGCTCCTGCTTCTTTTTAAAAGCAAATCTGACTTTTTTGTGATGAACTTTGTTGATGAGCTATCTGCTCTGAAGTCGGAACGTGTCGGCTGAGGCCAGCGGGCAGACCTCCTGCAGAGTCACTAGCGAAGAAGACCAGGCAGGTATTACGCTTTCTATCCAATATGGCCATGCAATTTAGAAAGACCAGAGAAAGAAGAAGAAGAAGGAGGAGGAGGAAGAAGAAGAAGAAGAAGAAGAAGAAGAAGAAGAAGAAGAAAGAAGAAGAAGAAGAAGAAGAAGAAGAAGAAGAAGAAGAAGAAGAAGAAGAAGAAAAGAAGTAAGAAAATAAAAAAGATATGGAAGTTATAAAGCGCTGAATGTAAAAAAAAACAAATCGAAGAAGAAGAAGAAGGAAGAGAAGATAGAAAGAAAAAGAAGAAGAAAGAAGAAGAAGAAGAGAGAAGAAGAAGAAGAGAGAAGAAGAAGAAGAAGAAGAAGAAGAAGAAGAAGAAGAAGAAGAAGAAGAAGAAGAAGAAGAAGAAGAAGAAGAAGAAGGAAGAAGAAGAAGAAGAAGAGAAGAAGAGAAGAAGAGAAGAAGAAGAAGAAGGAAGAAGGAAGGAAGAAGAAGAAGAAGAAGAAGAAGAAGAAGAAGAAGAAGAAGGAAGAAGGAAGAAGAAGAAGAAGAAGAAGAAGAAGAAGAAGAAGAAGAAGAAGAAGAAGAAGAAGAAGAAGAAGGAAGAAGAAGAAGAAGAAGAAGAAGAAGAAGAAGAAGAAGAAGAAGAAGAGAGAAGAGAAAGAAGAAGCGAAGAAGAAGAAGAAGAAGAAGTAAGAAGAAGGAAGAAGAAGAAAAGAAGAAGAAGAGAAGAGAAGAAGAAGAAGAAAGAAGAAGAAGAAGAAGAAGAAGAAGAAGCAGCAGCAGCAGCAGCAGCAGCAGCAGCAGCAGCAGCAGCAGCAGCAGCAGCAGCAGCAGCAGCAGCAGCTGGTTAAGCCCACCCCACACCAGCTAGCAGGGTGCATTAAGGCAGCTGCATCCCGACTTCAGGGATGATGTCTAATCACGACATCAGTGTACATACGTTTGTTGTTGTAGTATTTTTTTTAGATATAATTTTTATGATCCGTTCTTACCGGGACGAATGGCCTACTCTTCCGAAAGGCAGAACGGGATTTTCTGCGTGGGTTTGCGCACGGGGGCCTTGGTTTATAGTCTCACCCGAAGGACTTTCGGAAGAGTGGGACCAGTAGTGATGTTAACTCCAGGTAATAAAAAAAAAATCCCCTTAAACGGGCGTCTCTGAGTGGTTGGAACCTGAATCTAGGCTGTCAATTTGCGAGCGCAAACCTCTAACCACTAGGCTATTGACTTCCTGCGTTCTCAATATCTGTCCTGTTTCCCGCGTTTCCCACGACACCTTTGACATTCTCCATGTTTGGTGTCCTGTCACCCGTGTTACGCACGACACCTTTGACATTATGTTTGGTGTCCTGTCACCCGTGTTACTCACGACACCTTTGATATTATGTTTGGTGTCCTGTCACCCGTGTTACGCACGACACCTTTGACATTCTCCATGTTTGGTGTCCTGTCACCCGTGTTACGCACGACACCTTTGACATTATGTTTGGTGTCCTGTCACCCGTGTTACTCACGACACCTTTGATATTATGTTTGGTGTCCTGTCACCCGTGTTACGCACGACACCTTTGACATTATGTTTGGTGTCCTGTCACCCGTGTTACGCACGACACCTTTGACATTATGTTTGGTGTCCTGTCACCCGTGTTACGCACAACACCTTTGACATTATGTTTGGTGTCCTGTCACCCGTGTTACGCACGACACCTTTGACATTCTCCATGTTTGGTGTCCTGTCACCCGTGTTACGCACTACACCCTTGCCATTATGTTTGGTGTCCTGTCACCCGTGTTACTCACGACACCTTTGACATTATGTTTGGTGTCCTGTCACCCGTGTTACGCACGACACCCTTGCCATTATGTTTGGTGTCCTGTCTCCCGTGTTACGAACGACACCCTTGCCATTATGTTTGGTGTCCTGTCACCCGTGTTACGAACGACACCCTTGCCATTATGTTTGGTGTCCTGTCACCCGTGTTACGAACGACACCCTTGCCATTATGTTTGGTGTCCTGTCTCCCGTGTTACGCACGACACCATTGACATTCTCCATGTTCGGTGTCTGATCCAGCACAGGGCTGTTTTGATTTCAACACAAGAGCAACAAGGACAGCAAGAACAGCGGGACAAATCTGCTTGTACTGTGCTCTGACACTGAAGGGGGGGGGGGGGATGACAATGACTTCGATACCAGTTTTGTTTCTGGAAATAAACAAATCTTCTTTTATTGCCTTTCGACACTAAGGGGTTAACAATGACTGCAATACTAGTTTTGCTCAAATCTTTTTTTTTTAACCAACCAACCAGCCAACCTTTCCTATGCTCTGTCAAAACCAACCAACCAACCAACCAACCAACCAGACAATCAGCCAACCAACCAGCCAGCCAGACAACCAACCAGCCAGACAACCAACCAACCAGCCAGACAACTAGACAGACAACCAACCAGACAACCAGCCAGCCAGACAAGTAGACAGACAACCAGTCAGACAACTAGACAGACAACCAACCAGCCAGACAACTAGACAGACAACCAGCCAGACAACCAGCCATCCAACCAACCAGCCATCCAACCAACCAACCAACCGGCCAACCAACCAACCAACTAACCAGCCAGACAACCAGCCAGACAACCAACCAACCAGCCAGCCAGCTAACCAACCAACCAACCAACCAGCCAGCCAGCCAGCTAACCAACCAACCAACAACAAAACAAACATTTCCTAGGCTCCATCAAAGACTTTGCCTTGGAGCATACTCTAATGCTATGCTTTGCTATGCTGTCTTGTGCTATGCTATGCTATGCTGTCTTGTGCTATGCTATGCTGTGCTATGCTACAATGTGCTATGCTATACTATGCTAGGCTGTGCTATGCTATGCCATGCTGTACTATACTATACTCTGCTATTCTGTGCTATACTATACTATGCTCTGCTGTGCTGTGCCGTGTTATGCTATGCTGTGTTATACTATACTATGCTATGCTTTGCTATGCTATGCTATGCTGTCTTGTGCTATGCTATGCTGTGCTATGCTACGTTACAATGTGCTATGCTATACTATGCTAATCTATGCTGTACTATGCCATGCTGTACTATACTATACTATGCTGTGCTATTCTGTGCTGTTCTATGCTACGCTATGCTGTGCTGTGCCGTGTTATGTTATGCTGTGCTATGCTATGCTGTATTATGCTATGCTATGCTGTGCTATACTATACTATGCTGTGCTGTACTGTATTGTACTATGCTATGTTATGCCGTGCTATGTTATGCCGTGCTATGCTGTACTGTGTTGTACTATGCTGCGCTGTACTGTACTGTGTTGTACTATGCTGTGCTGTACTGCGCTGTGTTGTACTGTACTATGCTGCGCTGTAATGTGACGCGAGGTTGATGACCTTCTCTCTCCCTCCTCCCTGCAGTGAGTCATGAATAATTTGCTTCAGCAAAGCGGGGTCAGCTGGCAGTGGGCAACAGGACTCAGGGACGTGGAAGCTTGCCCTGTTTTCAGTGCAGCGTGGACCCCTGCCCTCCCAGCCTTTTCTTTCTTTCTTTCTGTCAACTGCAGGAAGTTTTGACAACAGCTGAGGGTGGTACTTAAGAAGAACGGGCCATTTCTATGACACTTGTGGCTTACCATCAGAACATCAACGCTCGAACGAAGTCCGGAGGATGACCCTAGGTCCAGTGTACGAATGCGCGCAGAACATCTTCCGCACACGTTCAAAACCTGTTCCGCTTTCAGGAAGAGTATGCTATTGCGTGAGGAAAGGGACGGATGACGAAAGAAAAGTCAAAACAAAACAACAACAACACACACACTCACACACACACACATACACGCACTCACACACACACACTCACACACAGACACACACTACTCACACAAATACACACACACGCACACACACACGCACGCACACACACACGCACACACACACACACTACTCACACACACACACAAACACACACTACTCACACACACACTCACTACACACACACTACTCACACACACACACTCACACACTACTCACACACACACACACACAAAGACTACTCACACACACACACACACTACACACACCACATACACACACTACTCACACACACACACACTACTCACACACACACACACTCACAAACACACACCTACTCACACACACACACACACCACACACACTACTCACACACACACTACTCACACACACACACGTCACACACACGCTACTCACACACACTCACTACACACATACACACGCACGCAATTACACACACACACACTACTCACACACACGCACACACACACACACCCTTTGCACACCTTCGCTTCAGGACAGTTCCCCCAGCTGTCAATGGGTACCTGCCATCTTAAGGGTCAGGGAAGGTAATGCAGCAAGGGAGAGGAGATGGGCGCCACCCTCAATATGCTGGCCCCTGGAGAAGCTGAGGTCTTTGACATCTCGCTCCACAACGACCACTTAGGTTATGGGAACACAAACACACTCACGCGCGCGCGCACGCACACACTTGCTTGCGTGCTGGCTTACAAAGACACACACACAGAGCACATACAGAAATATACATACACACACATATAACCCCCTCCCCCCCCCCCCAACACACACAAACATTGATTTTGGATACGTCAGGGCCGAATCAGCAAGGAAGGACACACAGAGAAACACACACACAGAGAAAACACACACACACACACACACACACACAGAAACACACACACACGTTCTCCCTATAATTATTGTAACACTATCTTTTGTCTAATATCACCTTGAGTGAACAGACGTTAAATTAAAGAAAGTACACACACACACACACACACACAGTTCTAAAAGTCAGGGCGCTCGCGCTTCTTTCCCAGCAGCGAAAAAAACCCACAAGCAGCGGGAAAGGTAGTGCAGGGGCTGAAGAACCAGGCCTCCCTGCCCTGACTGGATCTGCTGCCTCCACTGTTGATGGTGGCCAACCCGAGGAACAGCCGGCACTTCCCATTGACACAGTAAGTGCCGTTAATGATTTGAAGAAATGACGTCATAACATCGTTATATGACCGTATCTCCAACCTAGAAAAAAACCGGTCGAAGACCGAAAGAAAACAAGAAACTCTTTCTTAACAAAAACATCGACTAGATCTGTTGTGTTACCGATAGAGGACACAGACAGGCAGCATGGCTGAAATAGGGAGGCCTTGTCAGACTAGCACAAGCAGATCTAGTCCCACCTATGCTGATGTATGAAAGTCAAAGTCGACCCAGGCAGTTGCGGGAACAGTACCAAAGCCAGCTGCAATGCCTGTAGTTGACAAGACTTCCAAACAAAAAGGGGATAGAAATAGACCTGAAGTCAATTTTAAAAAAAGTGACGTCAAAATGTCAAATGATGCCATGCAACAATCTCGACTCCCCAAAGGATAAAAATTCCTAAATTTAATTATCATACTGCTAATTGGAACGAGTTTCACAGTATTCTCTCCAGATGTAACTGATGAATTTTTAGCTAGTAACGTAGATGAAGCATATGCCAAATTTGTTGAAACTGTTTTAAATGCAGCAAATAAATCCATTTCAAAATGCAGTTTAGTCAAGTCAAATAAACGTTTTGGCAATGTTTGGTGGAGTGAATCATGTGAAATAGCAAGGCTAAACAAAAAGAAAACATTTAATATTTATCTTAAAGGTAGGAACAACGTTTGGAAAATGATGGAAACGAAAAAGGCAAAAAATTATTGCAATAAAGTAATAGCACAAGCTAAGCTTCAGCACTGGTCTACTTTCTGTAACGATGGCATATTAGCTCAACAGATCAGCAAAAAGTTTGGATAAAAACTGAAAGAGATGAAACAGGGTGCAAATCTACCAAACTATCCTATCATATTAGACAACGAATTCCCAACCCCACTTGAAAAGGCTGAAGCTTTGTAGAAATGTTTTCTGAGACGTGTTGTTCACAAGGGTTATCTGAAGAAGACAGAATTTGTAGAGAAAATGAAGCTTGCATAGAAAAATACAAAGATCCTCCAGAAGATAAAGAACATTACACAAATGCTTCCATCACTTTTCAAGAAGTAAAGGATGCCATTTCTACTCTTAGCTCCAAGAAATCTTCAGTTGGTCTTGATACTATCTCTAATGAAATGATAAAACACCTGCCTGATAATTTTATTTTATTTCTTCATAAATATTTCCAAAAATGTTAGTCAGAGGGAACAATGCCATCCTTATGGAAGCAGTCTGTAATTGTACCTACCTGTAAATAAGGTAAACAGAAATCAGATATAAACAGTTATAGGCTTATTTCACTGACATTCCATGTGGGAAAGTTGATGGAAAAAATAATATTAAACAGGCTTATTCATTACTGTGAAAAAAGGAATATCATTCCAGTAGCCCAAACAGGTTTTAGAAAGAGTAGATCAACAATAGATCACCTTATTAAATTTAACACTCACATGAAACGTCAATTTGCCAGAAGAAAAAATGTACTTGCTACTTTCTTTGACATCAAGAAAAACCTATGATCAGGTATGGCATGTACGATTGCTTCACAAGCATAAACAGATTGGTATGTCTGGATGTATGTACAATTATTTTAAAACTTTTTTTTTTTGAGTAATAGATCTACTCAAACAAAAATTGGAAATGTATATTCCAATCCAAGATTTATAGATATGGGGATCCCCCAGGGATCAGTAGTGGCACCTATACTCTTTAATATCTTAACATATGATCTTCCCAGTATAGTGTCCAACAATATTGAACTGGTTCAATATGCAGATGATCTATGCATATGGATGAAAGTAACCAAGCATACTCCAGGCATACTCCAATAAGATCTTTTAACTATGTTAGAAAGGTTTATCAAAATGAGTTAAATAAGATATATAAATTTATGAAAGAAAATGGATTAATGCTATCTCCTGACAAATCCTATATGATGCTTTTCAACACTGGCTACAATCCACAGGCACTGCCCTCCTTTAAAATAGGAGATTCTGTGTTAGAATATAAAGACAATTTTAAATGTCTAGGGGTATTTCTCACCACAAAACTGTCATGGAATAGTCACATTTAATATGTCCTGAGCAAAGCTAGAAAAAAATCTTAATTTGCTAAAAATGGTGAGCAAGCAACACTGGAGCCAAGATATGCAATCTCTTATCCATTTAGCAAATAGCACTTGTTCGATCTAGATTAACTTATGCACAGGAAAATTTTTTCTATGTTCCTACATATTTGCTAAGAAAAATTCAGAGTGTATACAGTAAGTCATTCAAGTTGGCGATTGGTGTTCCTGTACACGCATCAACTTTAAAAATGTATTGCTGAAATAAATATCCTACTTTTTGAAGAACAAATTAAGCTTGCCTCGGCAAAGTATGTTTTAAGAAGTTCGACAATAGCAATTCTCATGATAGCTTCACAGTTTAGAAGAATTTCTATTTAAATTTTAAAAATCGAGTGTAAGAATTTCCAATAAGGGCTAAATCCATCAACTCTACAAAATCAGTTCTACACTCTGAATCATCACATCTACAGAAGAACAAAATGTAGCATCTCGCCACAGTATTTCTACACAATTCACAATTCAGTGAGTTCATATTAAAAACATAAAACGATGAGATTCACACAAGGCACACACCACAACACATCACGACACAACACACACTACACCTACTCACACTACAGAGAATCAAAAGTAGCACGCACAGCACCACACACCAAAGAAAACACACAACACACACACACCCCACACACACCACACAACACACACACACACACACACACACACACCACACACACACACACACACACACACACAACACAACACACACACACACACACACACAGTACACACACACACCAACACACACACACCACACACACACACACACACACCACAACACACACACAACACACACACACAAACACACACACACACACACACACACACACACACACACACAGCACACACACTATCATACATTGTAAACACTTATCTTGTCTAATACACCTGAGAACAACTTAAATTAAAGAAAGCCACACACACACACACACACACACACTACACACACACACACACACACACACACACACACACACAACACACACACACACACACACACACACACACACGCACACACACTGTATCTATACATTGTAACACTTTATCTTTGGTCTAATATCACCTTGAGTGAACAGACGTTAAATTAAAGAAAGACCACACACACTCACACACAAACCACACACGTACACACATACACACACACACACACACACACACACACACGCACACACACTGTCTCTATACATTGTAACATTTTATCTTTGGTCTAATATACCCTTGAGTGAACAGACGTTAAATTAAAGAAAGACCACAGAGCGGCAGAAACAGGTTTTAACTGGGGCAAGGCAAGACAATGCGATCTGTTTGCAAGAAAGCTGGTGCCTAGCAACCGAATTGATCAGCATTGATCGGGTAGGCCTTTACACCCGCTCATTTACCTGCCCACCCGGCATTTGCTATGCAGCTGATGATCGACTCGCTCTTCTCGGATAGGAGTGGGGGTGGGGGTGGGTGGATGGGGTTACTGAATGACCTAAAAAGCTCAACAATCTTCTTCATTTTTAGATTTCACTCATGCAAAAAACCCCAACCCCAAACAAACAAATTTGCAGGCTGGATAATTTACTATGTCCGTTGTCATTCATCCATACATAAACCATCGACCATACTCTTCCTTCTACCAAATTAAACTGTGGATGGATTAATTATTTATTTACTCATTTATTTATTTATCTTTTTTGACTCGCAAGCAAGGTGTTATAAAAGCG
>CM054167.1:8834553-8842053 GCA_028751875.1 Rapana venosa | reverse complement strand
TCCTCGAAATAAAAGAATAAGTAAATAAATAAAGTATAACTATAACTGTAAGGAAAACTGCGCAGGGGAACAGTTATTTATGTACTTATTTTTTTATATCGAGGATAATGGAATAAGCACTCATGTGCTTTTTTACATCCAGTCCCCGTGTGTATACAGTTTTGTGAATTCTGTCATCCGTTCCCACCTGGCACACAATGGCCTACTCTTACGAAAAGCGGAACAGGATTTAACGTGTGCGCAAGATGTTCTGCTGTGCGTTCGCACACGGGGCCTCGGTTTATAGTCTCATCCGAAAGACTTTTGGGGAGAGACGAGTCTGCACTGATGTTAACTCCAGGGGAAAGTATCCCCTTGAACGGGAATCGAACCCGCGTCGTCAGATTGCGAGCGCAATGTTCTGACCACTATACACTATACAACCAGCCACACACTATACAATCATTCCTCTAGTACTTGGTTGCAGACGGCTGCTCTACTACAATAGCCCTCCCAACCCAACACTATGATATCACCTACATATCAAAAAGGGAAAAACAAATAGCCTGTCCTTCCCTGCTTTGATTTGTTGCTTTACAAGATTCAGCGCTATATAAATTCCATACATTATTATTATTATTATTATTATTATTATTATTATTATAATAAATAAACGGCATCAGGCACTTCAGCTACCCACTTTGCATCCATGGGTTTTTCTAGAAACGTGAGAATGTATGGCAACCTTTGCGCGCTGTGTTGACATTGTCAACATTGTTTTATCGATTGAGTTTCACTCCTTTGTGGGATTGTCAATCAGCATATTTCCCCCCCTCCCCCTCCAAAGAAAAAGGCAGATTCTCTCTCTCTCTCTCTCTCATCTCTCTCTCTCTCTCTCTCTCTCTGTGTCCGTCTCTCCCTATGTCTCTGTCTCTGTTTCTCTCTGTCTGTCTGTCTGCCTGTCTGTCTGTCAGTCTGTCTGTCTGTCTTTCTATCTCTCTCTCTCTCCTCTCCTCTCTCTCTTTGCATTCCTTTTCTTCTATTTTCCATTTACATTATTGAAATAACTTTCTTGAACTTCATCTCTCTCTCTCTCTCTCTCCCTCTCTCTCTCTCTCTCTCTCTCTCTCCTCTCTCTCTCTCTATATATAATATATATATATATATATATATATATTGTGTGTGTATGTGTGTGTGTGGTGTGTGTGTGTGTGTGTGTGTGTGTGTGTGTGTGTGTGCATTATGAAATTAATTAGCCGTGCCTATCCTTGCTTGGTTATTCCTGTTTATGTTATTTAAAATTTTTTTTTTTTCATGATAAAAAATTAATTGGGGTGAATTGGAAAGGAAAAGTCCTCATAAAATGTATTATTTTTTCTTTTTTTTATCATTCTTCAGCTTTGTATTGCACTTTTAATTACTTTCAATTTTTTTTTGAGAGGGCGGGATGTAAAAAAAGCTTTTTTTATCTTTTTTCTTAACCCTCTATAAAAAAAATGTGTTCATTGTTCTTGTTTCTTCTCTTCTCTCTCACTTCTCTCTTTGGTGACTTAAATTTGACCCCTGAAACGTAAAGACTCAGGGGGTACAACTGATGAATCAAACTTAAGTAAAATTTTGATTTCCGCAGAGAAAACGTCAATTCTTTACCCTTATGACCAGGTATGTCCGTCAAAACAAAAACATAAAAGAATTATTTTTCCCTGTATTAGCTGCAGGACCATATCCTCTATTGTAACTGGTCAAAAAAGGGGAGTTAAGTTTCCAAGACATGTCCAAAAAGATTACTTACAGTGTTTTAAGAAGTTTAATAAGGCTCTTTTTTTTCGACTTAGCAACTCTTTATAAATTTTTCCAATAACTGTCCTGATAAGGGTAACAGAATCGGGGTAAAAATTTTCACAGAATCATGACAAACGCCCCTTTAATAACTCAAGAGTGAAGACCACATCAAACCTCCATGGTTAACAAAAGAGTAAAAAAGAAAAAAAATTTTCGAAAATATTTAAAAGCAACAAAGCAAAAATTTTAAAAGAAAAAGAAATAAGGAAACACATTGAAGCGTAAAAAAAATTAAAATATTTAAAGTTTTTAGTAACCATAAAAAAGGGTAAAGGGTCGTCTGGAAAAATCAATAAAATTCCCAAACAAAGCTATTCGAATAAGAAAATATAAATGTTTTAAAACCCAAGCACAATCAACGATTACTTTGTAAATGCCTGATAATTTGTTATTAAAAAAAGACGGGGAAAAAAAAGATTTAGAAATTTTTAAAAAAAATATGCTCTGCAAAAAATATGATGAAAAGGGAAAATTTTCCTTTTTATATCAGTACCAAAGTTAATGCGGCTCTTTTGTCTCAAAAAAATTCAAAAAAAAAAGTTTGGGGGAAAATTTGAGGAAATATACTCAAACTTTCATCCCCTGTATAGCAGATACACGACTTTTATTTATAAACTGTGCATTAACAAGAACATTTTCCCTTATGTTTTAAGCAAGCAAAGGGTAATTTAAAAAATTTTAAAAAAGAGACCCTACAAACCCATCCAATTTTAGGCCAAAACAATTTTTCGTTTTGTCAAAGCCATTCGAAAAAAAAATTTGACAAATTTTAAATTTCCATCTAACAAATAAAACTTGATACATCCAAAGCAATCAGCTTATAGAGAAAACCCTCTTTCCCTACAGCATAAACCCCAAAGATTTTAAAGGTTTTAAATTAAATACAATGAACCACTGGAAAGTTTCATTGCTTTGCTAAGGATTGAGTCATTAACCTACCTTTTTTTTAAAGAATTAATGGGAATGGTTTTTTAGATTCCACAGTCCAAAATAATTTCCCCCTTTTTTTCAAATAAAAACAATTGTGTGTGTGAACTTTTCTGTTTCAGATTTCAAGACTATTAAACAGGAGACCTCAAGGGTCCGTACTGGTCCCCTTTATTCATATTATATATAAAAAATTTGCCCAAAGCATCTGCAACAACTTGAACATTTGCAGATACGTTCCCTGATTGTAACAAAGTTGCCTTGTAAATTAAAAACAACCTCCAAAAAAGTATTTTACAAATTGTTGTTGGAAACAACCAATCAATGTGCCAAAAAAACACAAAAAACAAATGCATGTGTATAACTCTAGACAGAAACGAAAAAATGTATTAACACATTTTTTTCTATTTCATTTTCCCGGGACAAAGTGTGGAAATGCAATTCGCATCGTGTACGGGGAACATTATTGACAATAACCTGTCATGGACAGACCACATTTCTCATATTTGCAAACGAATCTCCAAAAGTTTCCCATTATCAAAATTAAAAACACTTTTTAAACATTCATCCCAAACTTTTTTTTTAAAGCACCATTCAGTCGTTTAGGACTTTGCCCTACATTGTGGATTCGCAAGTGAAAAAAGCCTAAAACCTTTATGGGGCTACACAAGCGAGCTCAAAATTATTTCTTCTTAAGTAAAGTTCATTGACCTAAAATTAAAAACATTGGGTTTTTTCCCATTAAAGGAGATGCTGCTACAACAGGCACTGTTGATGCAAAGGAAATTTAAGGAGCGGCACCACTTCCATTTCAGATTTTTTTCCATATAAATAACAACGGGATCATTTTAAAATAGCATTTCCCCTCCCAAAGTTGATATCTTTAAAAAAAATTTTTCTACATGGGGGTTCCTTGTGGAATCACTTCCATCACTCTTAAAAGATTTCTACCCTAATCCTTGAAGCTCTTTGAAAATCACCTTTTTTTTGTAATGATGTTATATGACAAAAAATTGCAAAAGAAAAAGTAGGATATTGAAAGTTTTTACGGCCCTTGTTTTTAATAACTTTTTTACAATTGCACATATACTCTGGTGTGTGTGTGTGTTGGGGTGTGTGGGGTTTTGTTTTGTGTGTGTTTTGGGTGTGTGTGCGTGTGAGTTTTTTGTGTGTGGGGGTGTTTGGCAACAGGCAAGCCGAGCGTGCACGGGTGCGAAGTGTAAAAGTATAGTGTTAGAGTAATTTTATATGATATGTATTAACGAGTAGTATTTTAAATTTTAAATTTATTGTATGCCGTTTGGGTCGCGGCCCCGTTTCTCTCGTGTGTTTTGGCTGCTCTTCCCCCGGGAGAGCACGTCGCCAAGGGGCAACGCGCCATTACATTATTTTTTATATAACATTTGGGGTATGCGACCAAGTGGGGTGCTCGGAATTGTCGTACGTGATGGGGAACGTATTCCCTGTATTTTGGGGACTTTATGTGCCTGGGAGAAAAATGAATGAAGTGGATGCAAGCAGAGCTCTCTCTCCTCCTCTCTCTCTCTCTCTCTCTCACTCTCTCTCTCTCTCTCTCTCTCCTCCTCCGCTCCTCTCTCTCTCTCTCTCTCTCATCTCTCTCTCTCTCTCTCTCTTTCTATACATTTATTGTCATAGATTCCCCCCCCCCCCCCTTTGAAATTGGTTGTGATTTGTGATTTTTGGTGGAAATTGTATGATTTGTATTTTGAGCAAGTATTCTTCACATTGGTTTTTGGAAGCTGTGAGTGTGTATTTGAAAGGGATTTTTTTCCCCCCCCCCCCCCCCCCCCCTCCAAGGGCAGGTGGAACAGATCACGAAGATATTCATTCCTATGTCCATAATGAAAAATAATATGATGTGCCTTTTGCCTTGCCTTGATTCTTCCATCCATTCTCTCTCTCTCACTCTCTCTGTCTCTGTCAATCTATTTGTCTGTCTGCTGTCTGTTTGTTTGTCTGCCTGCCTGTCTGTCTATCTACCTATCTATCTATCTATCTATCTATTTCGCTTATCTGTCCCCTCTCTCTCTGTTACTCTCTCTCTCTGTCAGTCTCTGCCTCTGTGTCAGTCTGTCTCTCCCAATGTCTCTGTCTCTGTTTCTCTCTCCCTGTCTGTCTGCCTGTCTGTCTGTCTGTCTGTCTTCTTTCTCTCACTCTCTCTCTCTCTCCTCCTCTCCTCTCCTCTCTCTCTCTCTCTCCTCTCTTTCTCTCTCTCTCTTCTTTGCATTCCTTTTCTTCTATTTTCCATTTACATTATTGAAATAACTTTTCTTGAACTTCATCATTTTGTCTTTATATATATGTATGTGTATGTATATGTATTGTTGTGTGTGTGTATGTACATATATATATGTGTGTGTGTATGTATATATATAATATATGTATATATGTGTATGTTTATATATGTATATACATGTGTGTGTATGTGTATGTGTGCATGTATGTATGTGTATGTGTATGTGTGTATGTATATGTGTGTGTATGTATATGTATGTGTATGTGTGTATGTATATGTGTGTGTATGTATATGTATGTATGTATATGTATGGGTGTGTATGTGTGTATGTATGTGTATGTGTATATATATATATATATATATATGTGTATGTATGTGTGTGTGTATGTATATGTATGTAATATATATATATATATATATGTGTGTATGTATATGTGTATATATATGTATATATATGTATATATATATATGTGTGTGGGGGGGGGGTGCATTATGAAATTAATTAGCAGTGCCTATCCATGTTTGGCTTATTCCTGTTTATGTTTACTTAAAAAAAATTATGTTTTTCATGTATGAAATTAGATTGGGATGAATTTGCATGGAAAGTCCATCATCAATGTATGTATTTTTTCTTTCTTTATATCATTCTTCATGCTATGTATTGCACATTAATTACTTTCGATTTTTTTTTTTTTTTTTCAGAGGGCTGGATGTAAAAAAGCTATTGTTATGCTTATTCTATAACCCTCTATAAATAAAATTTGTTCATTGTTCATTGTTCTCTCTTGTGCGCAGCCTTGCTTTATATATGTGAAAAGCCTCTCTCTCTCTCTCCTCTCTCTCTCTCTCTCTCTCTCTCCTCTCTCTCTCTCCTCTCTCTCTCTCTCTCTCTCTCTCTCTCTCTCTCTTGTGCGCAGCCTTGCTTTATATATGTGAAAAGCTATCTCTCTCTCTCTCTCTCTCTTTGTGCGCAGCCTTGCTTTATATATGTGAAAAGCCTCTCTCTCATCTCTCTCTCTCATCTCTCCTCTCTCTCTCTCTCTTGTGCGCAGCCTTGCTTTATATATGTGAAAAGCCTCTCTCTCTCTCCCTCTCTCTCTCTCTCTCTTGTGCGCAGCCTTGCTTTATATATGTGAAAAGCCCTCTCTCTCTCTCTCTCTCTCTCTCCTCTTCTCTCTCTCTCTCTCTCTCTCTCTCCCTCCCCTCTCTCTCTCTCCTCTCTCTCTCTCTCTCTCTCTATTTTCTTTCACCAACCCCTTCATGAAGGGCGGTGGCCTAAACATGAATAAATAATCCGAATCCGATTCCCAATCTCTCTCTCCTGAAACCTCCACCTCCGCCTATCCCCTAATCTAGTAGTTCACTGGGGCAACCCCTGACAATTTTGCAACCAGCTTCCTCTACTCCTTTCCTACATATAAAAAGGTAAAGGAGTCCCATAACCTATAAGGTCGTAGGGGAGCGAGGCGTCAGAGACCTCAGCTTCTCTAGGGGCCAGCATATTGAGGGCGGCGCCCATCTCCTCTCCCTCGCTGCTTTACCTTCCCTGATCCTAAAAAGGGCAGGTACCCATTTACAGCTTGGTGAACTGGGGGAACTGTACTGAAGCCAAAGCTCGCAAACGGTCACCCATCCAAATGGTAACCACGCTCGATGCTGCTTAAACCTTGGCTGGGGGAAAGCAGGTGCTCTGACCACTGAGCTATCCGTCCCCTTGCCTACATATAGATACCAAATAATTATTATGATTGGGTATACAGCTGGGCCAGACTGGAAGGAGGGCTACCTCATCAAGCTACCCAAGAAAGGAGACCTCAGTAGCTGCGCCAACTATAGAGGGATAACGCTTCTGTCGGTGCCAGGAAAAGTCTTTAACAGGATCCTCCTCGAGAGAATGAAAAATGCAGTCGACCCTCTCCTCCGAGACCAGCAGGCCGGCTTCCGCCAGAACAGATCATGCGTAGATCAGATTGCCACCTTGCGCATCATCGTTGAGCAATCTTTAGAGTGGAACTCATCTTTATACATCAACTTCGTTGATTATGAAAAAGCATTCAACAGTGTGGACCGCAACACCCTCTGGAAATTGCTTCGCCACTATGGAGTGCCAACCAAACTGGTCAACTTGATCAAGAACTCCTACGAAAGAATGACCTCCCGGGTGGTCCTTGGAGGACAACTCACAAACAGCTTTGAGGTGAAGACCGGAGTCAGACAAGGCTGTCTCCTGTCACCTTTCCTCTTCCTCCTGGCGATCGATTGGACCATGAAGACATCAACAGCATACAGAAGAAATGGAATCCAGTGGACACTGTGGGACCAGCTGGATGATCTCGACTTTGCAGACGACCTGGCCCTGCTTTCTCACAGCCGCCAACAGATGCAGGACAAGACTACAGAACTAGCAGCCACCTCATTACAAGTTGGTCTCAAGATCCATGAAGGCAAAACCAAGATTCTCAAGATCAACGCAGCGAGTGAGGACCCAGTCACAC
>CM054167.1:8822053-8824553 GCA_028751875.1 Rapana venosa | reverse complement strand
TTGGTTTCCCCGTCACACTGGGCTTCTTTGTTCCAGCAGACACCACAGATCAAAGTCCGCTCCTGTTGACGTCATCCATCAGGGATGACGAGCCCTATGTTCAATGCTTCTAAAGCCCCTTAGGTTGTGACGTCAACCGCAAAAAACGCTTCTTTGTAGATTTTTTCCCCTTTTCTATTGATGATGGACGAGATAGCTCAGTGGTCGGAGCACTCGCTTTCCCCCAGCCAAGTTAAGCAGCGTCGAGCGTGGTTACCATTTGGATGGGTGACCGTTTGCGCGCCTTGGCTTCAGTCCAGTCCCCCAGTTCACCCAGCTGTAAATGGGTACCTGCCCTCTTTAGGGTTAGGGAAGGTAAAGCAGCGAGGGAGAGGAGATGGGCGCCGCCCTCAATATGCTGGCCCTAGAGAGGTGAGGTCTCTGATGCCTCGCTCCCCTACGACCTTATAGGTTATGGGACACCTTTACCTTTACCTTTGTTATCGAGGATAATTGAGGTTATATTATAGTCCCAGGGGAGAAATCCGATTTAGGGACTGTGGTCCCAAGTTATCCCACTTTGGCGCCGCGGGGCCACCCTAAAAATAGTACAATAATTCTTGAATAGCAACAGTGCTATACACTGGTCCATTGATGTGGAATGATTCCCCCCCTCTCTCTCTCCGCCAAAAGCCTTCTTATGACACTTTTAAATCCAGTCTCAAGACATATTTATTTCAAACCTAAGATTTTCCTCTCCTGCCTCATCTCATAGTTTTTCCCTGCCTTCAACAGCCAAGATTCTATTGCCCTGCCAGGGTGTGTGACCTCTGTGTGTGTGTGTGTGTGTGTGTGTGTGTGTGTGCGTGTGCGTGCACATTTGGACTTGATGGAACTATTACTTGTTACTGGTTGTATGACTGTGTAAGAATGAGTTGAGTGCAAGCGCTTTGATTTGTCTCTGCAAGATATAGCGCTATATAAATTCCATTT
Source organism: Rapana venosa (assembly GCA_028751875.1). NCBI lineage: Eukaryota > Metazoa > Mollusca > Gastropoda > Neogastropoda > Muricidae > Rapana > Rapana venosa. The sequence goes on along the minus strand of CM054167.1, from coordinate 8,823,581 downwards.
ATTATTATTATTATTATTATTATTATTATTATTATTATTATTATTATTATTATTCTTATTCTTATTTAAGTGTAAGGATGATGCGCAAGCCTTATACTCCTAAAACCGAAACGGAATACATTAGTTTTCGAATCTCACCGAGAAAAAAAAAACAACACCAAAAAAACAACAACCCCAGTGACAAACACGGACTTTACTTTCCCTCCTGATGAATGGTCACATTGTTTTCTTCCATGGATAGGGAGGGGAGAAAAAACAAAGAAGTAAAGATAAGCAGTGACGTCACATCTTAAACCAAACTTTTAAGGGTATTGGACATATGCCACGATGAGAACGCCCAAACAGAAAAATGGTTAGGAAATGACATGACCGCTGTCTTCTCCTCCTCACCCCCCCCCCCCCCTCCCACCCCCCTTCTGCAGCTGACGTCAAAATGCCCCCCCCCCCCCCCCCACCCCAACAAATCCCACTTTGTTCTTTCGGCAGTTCCTCAGATTGATTGGGTTTTCAGTTCATGGTGAATGGGAAATTGTGGAAATGGAGAGAGGAAGATTGTGGAAATGGAGAGAGGAAGATTGTGGAAATGGAGAGAGGAAGATTGTGGAAATGGAGAGAGGAAGATTGTGGAATATCTGGGTGAGGAAGACACGTTGACATGACGTCTTTATGGAAACCATCTCTTGTCTGGTAAGCGTCGTGGGAAAGGTAAACGTGTGGTGTGTGTGTGTGTGTGGTTGTGTGGTTGTGTGGTTGTGTGTGTGTGTGTGTGTGTGTGTGTGTGTGTGTGTGTGTGTGTTGTGTTGTTGTGTGTGTGTGTGTGTGTGTGGGGGTGTTGTGTGTTGTGTGTGTGTGTTGTGTGTGTGTGTGTGTGTGTGTGTGTGTGTTGTGTGATGTGTGTTGTGTGTTTGTGTGTGTGTGTGTGTGTGTGTGGTGTGTGTTGTGTGTTGTGTGTGTTGTGTGTGTGTTGTGTGTGTGTTGTGTGTGTTGTGTGTGTGTGTGTGTGTGTTGTGTGTGTGTGTGTGTGTGTGTGTGCTTGTGTGTGTTGTGTGTGTGTGTTTTGTGTGTGTGTGTGTGTGTGTGTGTTGTGTGTATTGTGTGTGTGTGTGTGTGTGTGTGTGTGTGTGTGTGTGTCTGTGTTGTGTGTGCTGTGTGTGTGTGTTGTGTGCGTGCGCGTGTTGTGTGTGTGTTTGTGTGTGTGTGCTTGCGCGTGTGTGTGTGCGTGTGTTCGTGCACGCGCGCTTGTGTGTGTTTACTTAATTAATTTATTCTTTTATTACGAGGAAAATGGAATAAGCACGCATGTGCTTTTTTTTTCTTACATCCTGTCCCCGTGTGCATGTAGTTTTGTAAATTTTGTCATCTATTCTGAACTGCACACAATGGTCTACTCTTCCGAAAAGCGAAAGGGGTTTTAACGTGTGCGCAAGATGTTCTGCGTGCGCTCGCGCACGGGACCTCGGTTTATAGCTTCATCTGAAGGACATTTTTTGGGGGGGGGGGGGGGGGGGGCGGGGGGGGGGGGGTTGGG
>CM054167.1:8777053-8812053 GCA_028751875.1 Rapana venosa | reverse complement strand
AGTTTAAAGAAGTACTCTCATCATTATTACGTTCGCAGTTTCAACTGAGTTTCTTGGTTTGTTTATAGTAATATCTGTTTTTTATATTACTGTTATTCTGGGTCGTTTTTTCATATGTGTTGTTGGTAGGAAACAGTGTGCAAAATTGCAGTTTAAAAACAATTTCTTGAAAATAAACAAAAACCCCCAACAAAACAACGTTTGGACCAGGTTCGTGCAGCTGAGGGCTTTAACCTATCCAGTTGAGGACAAGAAAAAACACCCCATTTAACGACACCACACCCAGGACACACTGTCTGAAAACTGTAGTACACTCTGTGAACTACTCCTCGTACATTTACGATGGGAGGGGTGGGGGTGGGAGTTGGGGAGGGGGTGGACAGGGGGAAGGGATAGCTGAGTGGTCAGAGCACTCGCTTTCCTCAAGCTAAAACAGGTTTGAGCGTGGTTACCAATTGGATGGGTGACCGTTCGCATACCTTGGCTTCAGTACAGTTCCCCCAGTTCACCCAGCTGTCAATGGGTACCCGCACTATTTAGGGTCAGGAACAGGTAAAGCACCGAGGGAGAGGAGATGGGAACCGTCAAAAATGCTGGCCCCCTAGAGCTGAGGTCTCTGACACCTCGCTCCCCAACGACAGAATAGGTTTTGGGAACACATACACCTTTGTTTAATTTTTTTCCCAATAAAATTCTTTTTAGATAGACATTTAAATGTGATTTTTACTAGTTATATGATATATATATATTTAACCTTTGAACGGGGGTCGATATACAGGCACTCCAAAAACAGAAAGATTGCGTAATGTGAGTAGAGTTACAGAAGGTGAATTTCATTTGATGGGGGGGGGGGGGGGGGGGGGGGGAAGTGCTTTTTTTCAGGGTCTACGAAGAAATCTATTTAAAGAGGCACAACAACCCAGCCACTTATTAATTGGACCAATCCAACAAATGTGTTTGGATAATTTGGTCCCAAGTGATTTTGTACACTTTCTCGGACTTCAAGGACCATTTGCGAAGTATGTTTTTGATTGCATGAATCTTCAGTGAGTTTTTCCTTACTAGTTTGTTTACTTGTGTCAATAAGCCATCTGGGCTTGCACACACACACACACACACACACACACACACACACACACACTATCCATTATCCGCGATATAAATGAATAAAATAAAATAAAACTAAATAAATAGATAAAATACACACAGACAGGCACACACTCACGCACTACACACTTCCCTCCCCCAAAGCACACACACACACACACACCATTGGTAATCAAGCGTCGAGTAATGACACGGTCGCTGTGTCCCTCCCAATCCTCATTGCAAGGGAAGCCATTGTCACAGGAACATGGCGGGCTCCGGATCTCACGTGACCCCGTGGGCAGGAATTCCGCCTGCATGATCACCCTTGTTTGACAGGGCTTGGAGGATGAGGAGCAACGGGGGCCTTCCTGCCACTGAAATACATTAATAAATAAATAATGATAATAAAAGTAATACATGAATAATAATGATAATAAAGTAATAAATAATAAGTAATTTTTTAAAATGGTAATAGCAAATATTAGTAGTTTGGTTGTATAGTAATGCAGTATGTATGCATGTATGTATGTATGTATGTATGTATGTATGTATGTATGTATGTATCTATATTGTGTGTGTGTGTGACAGGGCTTGGAGGAAGAGGGGCAACGTGTACCTTCCTGCCACTGAAATAATTAAATAAATAGATTAAAAAACATCAGTGGTATGATTGTATAGTATTGCACTATAGTGTGTGTGTGTGTGTGTGTGTGTGTGTGTGTGTGTGTGTGTGAGTGTGCGTATGTGTGTGTATGAATGTGTGTGTACATGCATGTGCATGTGCGCCGCGTTTGAGCGTGCAACTAAGCTTACATTGTTATTAGTAGGTTTAGTACACTGTATCAAGCTCACGTAGTTCAGAACATACACTTCTGAACACCACCAAAGCGATCTAGCAGCAGCAGTGCAGGGCCATTGTGGTTGGTGGCATCGTGGCAGCCTTACGTGGATTAACTCTCTGTGGACTTCTGGCCTTTAAAATTGGCCTGCATCTCCGTTTTGAGTATTACACAGTAGTGATTACAGAAGACATTTATAGAAAATATAGAATGTTTAAAACAAAACTATGTGTTGAAAAGTATTTACTCTTATTGCAATTCAATATTTCTGTTTGATTTGTCCAGTTTCGCACAAATAAGAACAATCTTCCTATTAATATCCTCCCTTTTGAGGGAATTCAAAGAAATGAAAGATACTGTACAAAATGCAATAGTGGTGATATTGCTGACAAATTTCATTACCTGTTTATTTGTCCAATGTTTAACGAAACTGCAAGATGATGATCAAAATATTACACTTAACATCTAAACACTTTGAAGTATGAACAACTCTTTTCTTCATCAAATAAGAAAATTGCTCAATGTTGTTAAAATGATTAGTACTAAAAGAAATAACATGTAAACTTTGTTCAAAGAGGTTGATATGTGTAAACAGACAAATTTTTTCCCTATGGTAATGTATTCAAATATCCAGTTAAATGATGCTTGTATGTTGCTCAGTTATGGTTTTGTTCATTGACACTGTGTAAAATAATCCTCCATATCCCTAAAGGGATGACAGGAAATAAAGATTTTGTATTTGAATTTGAGTTTAGGTGGGGTTGTGAGGTGGGTATGGGCGACATGAGACTAACACAAAATAATTATATATCACAGAAAATGAGGCAGTAAAAGAGTCTATGAGACAGACAGACAGAGAGAGAGCGAGAGAGAGAGAGAGAGAGAGAGAGAGAGAGAAATAGATAGATAGATAGATAGATAGAGAGAGAGAGAGAGAGAGAGAGAGAGAGAGAGAGAGAGAGAGAGAGAGAGAGAGAGAGAGAGAGAGAGAGAGCGAGCAAGCACAATACTGAAGTAACAGATCATTAACAAGCTAGCTACTCCACACAAATTCTCCACAGTCGGATACAACTGTATATAGTATTCTACATTCAGGGCATCTGAATCAGATTTCCATCCCTTCTGATGCCCGAGATCTGTCCCCTAGAAAGCGGTCACTGTGAAGTCAGAAACCCAAAACGGCGCCATCCTTAAACAGACAGTCTCTACATTGAGAGAACTTGGATGACTTATTTCCGCTTTGGATGACGCATTTCCGGACCGAGACTATTCTGGTCCATTTCTACAGTACACACTGGGGCCCTGACTGTAGTCATTAATAGCGTCATTGTTTTGTGTGATAGAGGTCCTAGATGTTGTAGCGTGTGAATTTTAGGCTGTTTTTTCCGGAGAAGAGCAAGTCCCTGTAACAGTTATGGATAGCACTGCCAACCACCTCTCTTGTCTGTTTTCTCTAGGAGTCTGTCTGTTTCTGTGTCTGTTTTTCTCAGTTATGAGAAATACTAGTATCTTCGTTTTTCCTGTATTTTTGTATGTTATCGGACTTGGCAATGCCTTTTGTTTAAAGTAGGTTCTTCTGTTTATACCGCGTTTATTTTTTAAGGCTGCCTTTCACAGGGAATTATGGCCCTGATGAACAAACTACCTCAAGTTAGAAGTCTGTGTCTCTCTCGACTTTTCTGTCTGTCTGATTATCTGTCTGTTTGTCTGTCTGTCTGTCTGTATCTCTGGGGACTAGATGTAAAAAGGCACATTATTCATTTTTCTCGAAATAAGATAATTTGATTTGATTTGATTTGGTTTGGTTTGGTTTGATTTGATTTGATGTGATCTCTCTCTCTCTCTCTCTCTCTCTCTCTCTCTCTCTCTCTCTCGCTCTCTCTCTCTGGGGGTACGGGATAGCTTAGTGGTTAGAACATTGTGCTCGCAATCTGACGACCCGGGTTCGATTCCCGTTCAAGGGGATATTTTCCTCTGGAGTTAACATCAGTGCCGACTCCACTCTCCCCAAAAGTCCTTCGGATGAGACTATAAACCGAGGTACCGTAAGCGACCGCACGCAAAATATCTTGCGCACACGTTAAATCCTGTTCCACTTTTCGTAAGAGTAGGCCATTGTGTGTCGGTGGGAACAGATGATAGAATTTACAAAACCGCATACACACGGGGACTGGATGTAAAAAAGTACATGTGTGCTTATTTCATTATCCTCGATAAAAAAAATCTCTCTCTCTCTGTCTGTCAGATTCTCTCCACAATAATTTCAATATTTTTCTCCCCTTCTTTTTAACACATAGGCTCTAAACTAGTTTGGGAATCCTTGGATTACTGTATGAGCCAATTGCCCCTTATTCATGAAACACATCCCAGTTCCAATTCAAGTTCTTGAAATCAATCAGAAGCTAAACAATGTTTAGTGTTGTCTGCACCCTATTGCTCATTCCTTTCTTCTTGTTTGCTTTCCTGTACATCAAATCCAATCAAAACAGGGGACGGGATAACTCAGTGGTCACAGCGCTCGCTTTCCCCCCAGCCAAGGTTAAGCAGCATCGAGCGTGGTTACCACTTGGATGGGCGACCGTTTGCGCGCCTTGACTTCAGTATAGTCCCCTAGTTCACCCAGCTGTAAAGGGTTACCTTTCTCTTTAGGGTCAGGGAAGGTAAAGCAGCGAGGGAGAAGTGATGGTGGCCCCCTAGAGAAGTGAGGTCTCTGACGCCTCGCTCCTCTAGGACCTTAAAAGTTATGGGACACCTTTACCGTTTAAACTTATGCAAACAAAAAAGTATTAACTTTCTAAACTTTTCATTTGAACCACCCAGGGGGCGGGATAGCCTTGTGGTGAGAGAGTTGTACTAGTGATCTGACGACCCGAGTTTGAGCCACCACCGAGGCACCAGCTCAAAGGGATTTTCCCCCTAGAGTTAACATCAGTACCGACTCCACTCCCCCTAAAAGTCATTTTGGATGAGGCTATAAACCGAGGTGCCGAGCATAGAACATCTTGAGCTCACGACAAAACCCGGTCTGCCTTTTGGCACAGTAGGCCAGTGCGAGCCAGTAGGAACAGATGACAAAATTAAAAAAAACAACACATCGGCCTGCACACTGGTGTAATTTTTAAACATTATCCATGAAGTCGGAATGCGTTTACCCGTAATGGTGGGCAAAATCAGTAAGGTAAAGGTAAACGTGTCCCATAACCTACGTGGTCGTAAGGAAGTGAGGCATCAGAGATCTCAGCTTCTCAAGGGGCCAGTATGTTGAGGGCGGCACCCATCTCCTCTCCCTCGCTGCTTTACCTTCCCTGACCCTAAAGAGGGCAGGTACCCATTTACAGCTGGGTGAACTGGGGAACTGTACTGAAGCCAAGGCGCGCAAACGGTCACCCATCCAAGTGGTAACCACGCTCGATGCTGCTTAACCTTAGCTGGGGGAAAGCTTGTGCTCTGACCACGGAGCTATCCCGTCCCAAATTGGTAGTATCCCCCAAATCTCACCATTGGTGACCCTCTAGTGGTGGAACAAAAACAAAAACACAAAAAACAAACGAGCAATTCAGTACAGGGATCTTTTTTGTTCAGATTATAACTAATATTACTTTACTCTATAAAAAGAGAAAAGAATCTGGTCTTCCTTTTAATTCGTTTTCAACTCTTCTGATTTGGCAAATCAACAAGGCAAGGTTATGTATAGTAACCTTAACAGAACAGTTCCAGTTGATTCATCATCATCATCATCATCATCATCTTCTCTCTTCTTCTTCTTCTTCTTCATCTTCTTCTTTCCTTTCTTCTTCTTCTTTCCCTTCTTCTTCTTTCCTTTCTTCTTCTTCTTTCCCTTCTTCTTCTTTCCCTCTCTCTTCTTCTTCTTCTTCTTCTTCTTTTCTTCTTCTTCTTCTTTCTTCTTCTTTTCTTCTATGCTCAGACAGCAACTATTGTTGCCTGTCAAAAATGAGCGAAAATACGTTGCGCTGCAGTTAAGCACCTGACAATTCAGACGCAGCGCATTCTGACGTATGACTACTGTTTTCGTTGGGCGCTCCACAGCTTAACACCCTGCTGGTCACGCAGACTAGGCGCTGTCCCCCTTCTAGGACATCACACCTGGGAATCACTGGACAGGAAGGTCACAGAAGGTGAAGCTGCAAAGACCTCCCCCCCCCCCTCCAATCCTCCCCCATCCCTTTCACCTTTCATGCAAAAAACAAACACTGGTACCACTTACCCTTCCCCCGTGAGCATTGTAAGGTTGGCTGTAGACCCCTGTGGTCAAGGTCACACACAAGGTCATCCATAACAAGGTCACGGCGGCCATTTTGTGACCTGTTGTTCAGTAACAGAATTATCGTCTGATGGATGCATATCACAAGAAATAATAATAATAATAATAATAATAAATGGAATTTATATGGCGCTATATCTTGCAGAGAAAAATCAAAGAGCTTGCACTCAACTCATTCTTACACAGTCATACAACCAGTAAAAATTAATAGTTCCACCAAGTCCATATGCCGCGCGCACGCACACACACACACACACACACACATACACATGAGTGAAGTATAACAAATTAATAGATAAATAAACTAGCATGATTATAATTGTTTAAAATTTGTTTTTCATTGGTACATATTCAACAGTTTTTGTTGCTGTTGGGGTTATTTTTTTATTGTTGCTTTTCATTTATTTATTTATTTTTTAAAACAGAATTTCGTGAGTAATGTGAACAAAAACAAATCAGTGAATAGAGGCATATAGCATATTTTTATTATCCACATAGCCGTAATTAATGAGTGAGTCTCATGGTAATGATCATGATACTTCTGCTCATGTTAAACTAATCCACTTCATTAACTAACTAACCAACAAAAAGTTTAATGAATAATTTTGATACATGAATAACCAAAAGTTAAGAGGAATAGTAACCAACCAACCAAACTAAAACCGCAAACATCTCTTGCAACATAAAAAGCTTCAAATGCATTTTCAGCAGACATTGTCATTTTCACAATAACTGACAAGGGTATGATGGAGGCGGTAATAAAGTTACCTCCCATGGGAGGAGAGATGAGCCCAATAACCTGTTTCTAAATTGGGAGTCACTAGCAAATTTTTCCCAAAATTCCCACTCATAACCCATAAAGTAGTGTACACAGTTGATGGTAATATGTGATCGGGTGAATGGGACTCCTTTCGTTTTGAGAAAGAGTGTAGTCAGGGAAGAGATCGTATCAGGCACCCATTTCACTAATTAATGCCAAACAGGTCAAAAACAACTCATCAGCAATATTCCCAGTTAAAACAAAACTACAAACCCCCCCAAAACAATACAAATACAGACTTTTACAATTAAAATTATGATTGTTTCCTGTGTGAGATGTGCTTGTCATAGAACTTACTGACTGCAGACATAGAGAAACACATAGAGAAGCACAGTGTCACCTGCTTAGGAAACTTTTTAAAATGGAATTGAAAGACAGAAGACTGTCAAAGAAGATATGATGACAACTGCAATATCAAAAAAGGATAGAAACCGAAGTCAGAAGTGGTTACCTTAACGCTTTTGTGTCAGGACCCTTTGTGGAAAGTATTTCCTAAGAACCTTTTAAGCGAAGGTTCAATGGTAGAAGGTTAGAAACCCCCCTCCATTTTTGTTTTGACTTACAATCACCTCGCAGTTTTAGATCATATCCAGTTTATTTATTGTGTACTTTTTGGGCAAAGTTTTAAAGTGCTTTTGGCGAGAAAAAATATCTAATAAAAAGATTTGAGTGATGCCCAGATTCTACATATACTCGACCTTGATTAGAAAAAAGATAAAGGTGAAACTACACTGACTAGATTTTGAATAAAGCAGTGACAATTCAGAAGGAACAGAAGTTACTCAAACACTTCCAAGTGACTATGAGCCAAGACAAATTGCCAATAATCACTATAGTGTAAAAGTATCCGTAAAACCATAAAATTATCTACCTGTTCAATAGGTCAAACAAAAAGCCAGCAACACAATAGTTTAATATGTAACAAAAAGAACGTAGCATCAATTTTCCACAAAGTATACCAAATTTGGTGTAGATTAAACTTCATGTAAGAGATTTGTTTACAAGAAGTTAACAGGGATTTGTTAACAGGGATCTGTTTACAAGCAGTCAAAATCTGGCTCTTTTCCACTGCATGCCCAGACCAGCACAATGATTTTCCTGTAACAGCACCAGTCAGAATAGTACTGCCCACCACAGCCGCAAATGCCAATCTCTCCATGGCAAACCTTGGAGCTTTAACTCATGAACGAACAAGAAAAAAAAAGAGGGGTCTAAAAGACAAGGTTTCTGCAACAGACTTCTCATTAGACTTGGATACTAGCTATGTACTGACAGATCTCCTGGCAACCTGACAATCCTGCCATCCTGACAATCAATGGATACTAGCTATGTACTGACAGATCTCCTGCCATCCTGACAATCATGCCATCCTGACAATCCTGCCATCCTGACAATCAATGGATACTAGCTATGTACTGACAGATCTCCTGCCATCCTGATAATCATGCCATCCTGACAATCAACGAATACTAGCTATAATGATAGATCTGCTGACATCCTGACAATCATGCCATCCTGACAATCAATGGATACTAGCTATGTACTGACAGATCTCCTGCCATCCTGCCATCCTGACAATCAGTGAATACTAGCTATGTACTGACAGATCTCCTGCCATACTGACAACCAATGAATACTAGTTAATACTCATATATATCTCCTGCCATCTTGACAATCTATAGATGGCTCAGGCCCTTAGGAAAATACCAGCACAACATTGTGTAAAGTCTGCCTTCTGAAGCCATGGCAAAAGTTTTAGAAAAGGCAACCAACCAAACAAACGAAAACTGGAGAAAGGGATTTTTTTTTTTTACCCCACAAAGCTTGAATGGCAATCACTAAAAATGTAACTACTGTACAAACAACACAATGGGTGGTGCTGGTCTTGAGACGACACACTCTCACCAACAGAGCATCCAGAATTTCACACAGAAAAATCTGCCATGACTTAAAGGGGTATAAACACAAACAAACAACAACACAACCCCCCATCCCTACTAGTGATGAAAATACAGCACCATACCTTATCACAAGAAAGGCCCCACACAAACACTTCCTGCAGATCTGACTGAGAACTCCAAACACTACAAACGTGATATCAAACCCCTACAATCACAACAAAACACTACAATCACGAGCCGAATTCACAGGAGGCTTTGACTTAAAACTCAATCCACAATCTGACAAAAAAATGCCAGATGGCTTGAGAATCCATTAATTAAGACGCAGATGACTGCAAAAAAACCCCAAACTCACTAGGGATCAGGTTTATGGTGGAACTGAACTGAGGATGAACACAGACAAGTCAGAGCAGTGAAGGGGAATGAATCCCCAGTCAGCTAAGTAAGCACTGGCCTGGATAGGGCTGGGCTCTTCATTAATAAAGCCTTTTGTGTGTCAACAGAGTCCGCAGGAAGTCAGCTCTCTGACCAGAGTCACACACCACATCCGCCTGGGTCCTACCCCATTCACCGACTTCCGTTGCGTCCCTGTCAGCCCTGCTATTTTTAGACTGTTGTTTTTCAGGGCTCACACTTTTTGGATTGTAAGTTTTGGCGATTCTTGCCACTTGGATTTCATGATCGTTGAATGTGTCAATTGCTTTAGTGAGCAGCAGCAGTGAGCAATTGTATTTAAAATTTTTATTTTTTATTTCGAGGATAATGGAATATGCATTCATGTACTTTTTTCATCCAGTCCCCGTGTTTATGCAGTTTAGTAAATTTTGTCATCCGTTCCCACAGGAACACAATGGCCTACTCTTCTGAAAAGCAGAACGGGTTTTAACATGTGCACAAGATGTTCTGCGTGCATTTGCACACGGAACTTTGGTTTATAGTCTCATCCGAAGGACTTAAGTGGAGTCGGCACTGATGTTAGCTCCAGAGGAAAAATCCTCTTGAACGAGATTCCAACCCGGGTCAGCAGATCAGGAATACATCACTGTAACCACCAGGCTATCCCGTCCCCTCCACTGAGTGAAGGAGAGACTAAAGTTACCATTGGTTCAGATCAATCTCCTCATACAATTGCCATGTCTGACAATCTTCCCCTCAAAAAGGTTCAGGACTATTGCACAGAGCATACAGATTTTCCTCTCACTCTGCAGTGGATTGGTGGTCTACAGATAACGCTCCTGCCTAGAAAGCGAAAAGTCCCTGTTCGAAGTGTGTGGTGGTTTGATCCCCGTTTGGGCCAGAATCCCCACTCTCATCCATTAGACCGTGAATGGTGGTCTGGGTGGTAGTCTTTCGGATGAGACGATAAAACGAGGTCCCGTGTGTTATAGATTTAGCGCACGTAAAAGAACCCACTGCAACAAGAGAGATGTCCTTGGCAAAATTCTATAGAAAAAAAATCCACTCTGATAAGGAAAACAATTACAGTTGCAGACAGGAAAAAGAAACACAAAAAAATGGGTGGCGCTGCTCTTGTGGCGACGCGCTCTCCCTGGGGGAGAGCAGCCCGAAGTTCACGCAGAGAAATCTGCTGTGCCTTAAAGTGGTATACAATGCAATACAACACAATACAGTACATAGGCAATAATCAATCGAAAAAACAACTACTCAAGAATTCTGTCTTAACTACTTTGCCACAAAATTAGAACTAAGTGTCTCTCTCTCTCTCTCTCTCTCTCTCTCTCTCTCTCTCTCTCTCTCTCTCTCTCTCTCTCTCTCTCTCTCTCTCTTTCCATTCAACATTACAACCCTGTAAACAAGGTGGGGGGGGGGGGGGGGGGAGGGGGGGAAGAGGGGGTTAGGGCAGGGGGGGGGGGGGGGAGTAGGGGGAATAATAATTTCAGATTTGTGTAGCATAATAATATAGTTCTTCAGATTTTTCCTCTGATTCGGCACTTAGGCCTAAAACTGCACGAGTGTGTTTGCTACATCTCTCTCTCTCTCTCTCTCTCTCTCTGTCTCTCTCTGTCTCTCTCTCTCTCTCTCTGTCTCTCTCTCTCTCCCTCTCTCTGTCTCTCTCTCTGTCTCCGTCTCTCTCTCTCGCTCCGTCTCTCTTTCTGTCTGTCTGTCTGTCTGTCTGTGCACACTGAGGCCTTGAGTGTTTGAGGAAAGACTCTCAGTTCTCTCTCTCTCTCTCTCTCATTACCAAGTGACACGACAACTTCGTCGCACGTCCTTCCACTTTGGCATACCAGGGGTCACTTGACACAGCACGTCACAGTGCGACACTTATTCAACGTAACAAGTCCTAGCAAGCGCCTTACAGGGGAGGGGGTGGGGGGATGGGGGTTGGGGGGAGAGGGGGGGAGGAGGGCGGGGAAGCGTGGGTGATGACACGTAGATTGAGTATTTAAAAAAAAAATTTGTTTCACGTCATCAGTCTACAAAATGACGTCTTTAGTTTGCTTTGTCGTCACTTGGCTAAAAGGTTTTTGTTTTGTTTTTGTTTAATGTCCATTCACTACTTGGTGATAAGGACACACCTGCATTCAAACCAATTTCTCTCTCTCTCTCTCTCTCTCTATTAATTATATGTATATTTATATTCTCACAACTATCTACAGTAGAGGTCTTACTGGGAAAGAATATATAACCTCAGCAACTGATGTTATGAACTGCTGAGAGTCATATAAAACTTCTTGAACAGTGGAATATTTTTTATGAATAACTATTCCTCTCCTTTTAAACAGGTCAGTTAGGATTGGGCAATCAAACAATAAATGGTGGATTGAAAGAGATTGGGAACAGCAACATGTCATATTTTTAGAATATTTGGTGTTCCATTCATTTAGCCTCATTTTATATATTAAAATTTCTACTTTCCGCGAGCAAGAAATGTTTTCAAAGTGTGTTTTCTTCATTTTAGAATGTATACAATTCATCAATTTAGCATTAATTTCATGCGAGGACAATGCGAGATTGGAACCAAACGTTTCAATGTTGCAATCCGAGGCACCTTGTTTTGCTAAAGAATCAGCCAACTCATTCCAATAGATTCCACAGTGAGAAGGGACTCAGCAAAAAGTTATTTGTATGCCTCTGCTTGCAATACAATGTATCAAGAATTTAATCTCAAATACAATATCTTTCCTTATGTTCCCATGCCAGTGCTTTAGTGCCATCAATACTGCTTTTGAGTCAACGCAAAAAGTTGCTAAAAGTTTTGTTTCGTGGAGTACTATTTTGTGTGTCTTTATTTTTTAAAACTGTATTTTATTCTTTTATTTCGAGGATAATGGAATAAGCACTCATGTGCTTTTTTTTCTTTTCATCCAGTCCTCGTGTGTATGCAGTTTTGTCAATTTTGTCATCCGTTCCCACCGGAACACAATGGCCTACTCTTCCGAAAAGCGGAGCGGGTTTTAACGTGTGAGCAAGATGTTCTGCGTGCGTTCGCACAAGGGACCTTGGTCTATAGTCTCATCTGGAGGACTCTGTGTGTGTGTGTGTGTGTGTGTGTGTGTGTGTGTGTGTGTGTGTGTGTGTGTGTGTGTGTGTGTGTGTGTGTGTATGTGAATAGTAATGATCGACAATTTCAAATATACCAAAATGAATATTACCAACAAAATAATGAGCATCATATTGAAATATTACTGTTTCTTTTTTCTTTCGTAGTAGTGTTGGTAGTTTTCCTCCAGATCTCGATTAAGATTCTATGTAGTGTCAAAGTATTCTCTAGTTAATGGACAATAAATGCTTTCTTTTATATTTTCATTGATACGTTCGTCTGTGTTTTTGGTTGCTCTAGTGTCTGGTATGTGCGGTGTGTGTGTGCGTGTGCGTGTGCGTGTTTGTGTGTGTGTGTGTGTGTGAGCGCGCGTGTGCGTGCGTGTGCGTGCGTGCGTGCATGCGTTCGTTTCCGCGTGCGTGTGTGCGTGTGTGAAAATTCATTTGTGTGCTAATCTCGATGGTATGAGAGATTTTTCAGGAAGAACTTTTTGGATTGTTATGGAATCTTTTGGTATTGTCCTATCTTTAAAGTATAATGTTTTAAACTATGGATGTATATTTTCTAGAACTGCTTTTATTAAAAAAAATTGATACGCATGGAAGTAAGTTTGTGGGTTAATCGATTCTATTGTAATTTAAAAAAAAATTGTTGTCAATTCACAATTCACAACAGTTTATTCCCATTAACTCTTTTGAGCTATAGAGAAACAAAAAAGCAGACACATCAATAAATGAATGACGGATATCAAGAGGAAGAGTAAACACAAATAAACAAAAGACAATAACAATGGAAAGAAATGAGACATTGTTAAATGCTATTAGGGTTAATGCACCGTGGATGGATGGCAAACTACTCATGCACTTTCAGGAAGTGTACAGGTATCTGAAGTGACAAAAGAGAGAGAGAACAACAACAACAAACAACAACAACAACAACAACAACAACAACAACAACAACAACAGTTACACAAATGATAGGAGAAATGGGCCAATAACTGAGTAAGACATCAGTCAACATCATGGAGGATAAGGCTTTACGAAAAAAATGAAAACGATTACCAGTCACCAATGACGCGAAGCCTGAACTAAGGGAGAGAAGTCTATCTCAAGCGAGAAGATAAGAAACGTAGTTAGCTACCTTTACAAAGGATATGCTTCCAGCCCCTTAAAACCCCCCCACCCCAACAACAACAAAAAAAACCCAAAAGCAAACAATTTTTTTTAAAAAGCCCAACCAAGCCCACTGTGCATTTTTTTCATACTTTAACAAATCTATGAAACTCAACAGAAATTGCTGGGATTAGCACTCTAAATAGAGGATATTAATACATGACCCGGAAGCTAAAGCTGGAGTATGGCCTGTATACAAAATTAAAGTTGGTACATTGTGTGTTTAAGATGATGCAGGAACGCTACAAATGAATGCTACGTTAAATCAAAGGCCTGGAAACTCTTGAAGTTCCACAACTCTCTTCGTCTTTGTTTTGGCAGATTCCTAGATTAGGACGGAAGTTGGCCCCCCCCCCCCCCCCCCCATAGGAATGCCGGGAGTGGGGGCTGTCATTATAAACAGCATCCCCACCTTCTGGAAATTCACTCACTGGGAGTTGTGGGGGGCTCCTGTAATCCAGCTACCTGGAGGCTTGAGATGGGAAGGGCTTGAGGAGGGGGAGGGCTCTGTCAGCAGGCGTGCCATGTGGATCGGGTGTCCTCACTAAGCCAGGCATCAATGTGAACCCCCAGGGGGAGCTTTGGGGGGCTGCCCCAGGTTGTCTCAGGAGAGCCGTACTGGCCCAGGCTGGAAATTCTGTGCTAGAATTTCCCTCTTTTCTATCATTCTCTTTGTCTCCGTCTTGTTTTTTTTCTCTCTCCCCTTCCTGTCACCTCCATCTTGTCTATTTTCTGCCTTCTTGGTTCATTCTCCTGCCTCCCCCCACACCTCCCCCCAGAAAGACTTAAAAAGATAACAGTTCGCTCTTGTGCCAAAGTCAGGTGCGATAGGCCTGACTTGGGGTTAGGAAGCTAGCAGACGACAAAAGGGGTACAGTGTTTGCTGAAAAATTAAAAAGAAAATTCGAACCTACCCAATTTGTGTAAAATCACACGAGTTTTGAGTCAGAGGCTAAGTTTTTCACCAAAAAAATGATTTATTTATTTCTGTGGATGCCTTAGTACGTGCGTGCAGTACGAATGCGAAAAGTAATTATAGGGAAATAGAAAGAAAAGGGGCCAAAAATTAAAGGTGGTGTGTAGCCCAAAACCGAGAAGCAGAAGTCTAGAAGCAATGGCATTCCCAAGGTGACCAAAGGGAGGCAAACTGACAGCGAGAAACCATCTGTGCTTCAGCCAAAGGTTGCTGCTGGCTTCTCTCCACTGGCAGGACAGGCTTCCAAGTGCTTCCAACACACCCAACGTTCCCAGTGCAGGAAAATTGTTATTGTTGTTACTGTTGTTGTTGTGCGTTCCCCAGCTTTACACCCTGGGGGGGTCACCCAGAACGTGCCACACTCTGACTCACTTCATCATCCCACCTGGGAATCACTCACTGTGAGATAAGGAAGTAGTACACCGGATGAGAAGTTGGCGTGTAAGACTCTTTTCAAAGTACCTCACGATTATAGGCAGCCATACTACGACTTCAGAGGATTTTTTTCCTCTTCTCCTTTAAACAAAGGAGAGTGCAGGTTGTTGCGTTAGGAGCTTGAAATAGCTGAAGGCGATCTTAACACAAAACGTTTTTACAACATAACGACATTTTAGTGTGGGCCTTAGCAATAAGCTGACATCAATAACTGAAACAGCTTTTGGAACTGGGCTAGAATGCAGGAATGAAAATATTTCATAGGCAGATAACGATTTTGCAGAGATCGCACCAGCTCCCATGATTTAATTAAATGATAGAGCAAGGGAGATAATATACAACTATACCGAGAGAGAGAGAGAGAGAGGAGAGAGAGAGAGAGAGAGAGAGAGAGAGAGAGAGAGAGAGAGAGAGAGAGAGAAATGTAAGCGTTGTACATAACACAATAGAAGATGATTATTACTTGCTTGATGCTTGTATACTATCTATGATATTTATTTATTCCTTTATTTCGAGGATAGTGGAATAAGCACTCGTGTGTTTTTTAACATCTAGTCCCCGTGTGTATGCAGTTTTATAAGTTTTGTCATCCGTTCCCATGACACACAGTGCAGTGTTCTACTCTTACAAACGGCGGAACAGGTTTTAATGTGAGCGCAAAATGTTCTGCATGCGTTCGCGCGCGGGACCTCGGTTTATAGTCTCATCCGAAGGACTTTGGGGAGAGTGGAGTTGGCACTGCTGTTATTTTAAATTAAAAAAAAAAAAAAATTCTTTTATATCGAGGGTAATGGAATAAGCACTTACGCGCATTTTTTTTACATCAAGTCCCCGTGTGTAGGCGGTTTTGTAAACTCTGCCATCTGTTCCCACTGGCACACAATGGCCTACTCTTACGAAAAGCGGAACAGGATTTAACGTGTGCGCAAGATGTTCTGCATGCGTTCGCACACTGGACCTCGGTTTATAGTCTCATCCGAAGGACTTTTGGGGAGTGTTGAGTCTGCATTGATGTTAACTCCAGGGGAAAATATCCCCTTGAACGGGAATCGAACCCGGGTCGTCAGATTGCGAGCGCAATTTTCTAACCACTAGGCTATCCCGTCCCCATGTTACAGCAAGGGAGATAATATAGAACTCTCCCCAGAGCAAAAAAAGGAAAATGAAAGTGTTATACGTAACACAATAGAAGATGAGTATCACTTGCTTGATGTTTGTATACTGGGGGGACGGGATAGCCTGGTGCTTAGAGTGATATATTCGTGATCTGCGGACCCGGGTTCGAATCTCGTTCGAGAGGATTTTTTCTCTGGAGTTAATATCAGTACCGACTCCACTCTCCCCAAAACCCTTCGGATGAGACTATAAACCGAGGTACCGTGTGCGAACGCACGCAGAACATCATGCGCACACGTTAAAACCCGTTCCGCTTTTCGAAAGAGTAGGCCATTGTCTGGCGGTGGGAACGGATGACAAAATTCACAAAACTGCATGCACACGGGGACTGGTTAAAAAAAGCACATGAATGCTTATTCCATTATCCTCGAAATAAAAGACTAAAAAAACCTAATAAAGTAATAAAATAAATATGCAGATTCTTCCATAATTTCCAGGTATTTTTTTGGGCAATATACTTTAAAATGATTTTGTGCGATACATATTAAAAACCATTTTTAATTTGATGTCCTGTCCTTTTACAAATTAAGACCCTCCTCCCCCTCCCCTCACCCCCCCCCTCCCCTCCACTGAACTTATTCTATTGCAATGATATTATGAAATTTTCTGTGTCAGAAGCCAAGTGAACTTCAGGGATAAAATCCCTTCAAATAGACACATCATGTATGTGCATTTGCAATAAAATTATGATCCAAAGTAAAAAGATGGCAGCATTTCTTCTTGTGGCCACTATAATTATTGATTGATTATTGACATTTGTTTTATTTGGGGGGTGTTTTAAAACCATAACTTTTGGCTTGCTGAGTGGTGGTAGTGGTAGTGGTGGTGGTGGTGTGTGTGTGTGTGTGTGTGTGTGTGTGTATGTGTGTGTATGTGTGTGTATGTGTGGTTGTGTGTGGTGTTTTGTGTGTATGTGTGGTGTGGTGGTGTGTATGTGTGTGGTGTGTGTGTGTGTGTGTGTGTGTGTGTGTGTGGTGTTTATGTGTGTGTGTGTGTGTGTGTGTGTGTGTGTGGTGTGTATGTGTGTATGTTTGTGTGTGTGTGTGTGTGTGTGTGTGTGTGTGTGTGTGTGTGTGGTGTGTGTGTGTAGTGTGTGGTGTGTATGTGTGTGGTGTGCATGTATGTGTGTATGTGTGTGTATGTGTATGTGTGTGTATGTGTGTGTGTATGTGTGTGTATGTGTGTATGTGTGTGTGTGGTGTTAGGAGGGAAGTAGGAATGAGGAAGGGAAAGAACTCCGGTTTGGCAAATTCTCAGACCCCCTGTCTGAAAATAGGCATGCCAATTATCTGTCCCTGTGCGCGGCTTTGTACAGAATATTTTGGCACTGTCATTGTTCGTGCGCGGGTGTGTGTGTGTCGAGAGAGAGAGAGAGTGTATTAGTGTATTGTGTGTGTGTGTGTGTGTGTGTGAGAGAGAGAGAGAGAGAGAGAGAGGGGAGAGAGAGAGAGAGCGCGAGAGAGTATTAGTTATTGTGTGTGTGTGTGTGTGTGTGTGTGTGTTTGTGTGTGTTAGTTAATTAGTATGTGTGTGTGTGTGTGTGTGTGTGTGAGAGAGAGAGAGAGAGAGAGAGAGAGAGAGTGAGAGTGTTATATTTAAAATTTTGTTCTGTTATATCGAGGATAATGGAATAAGCACTTATGTGCTCTTTTACATCCAGTCCCCGTATAGCACAGCCGCCAAGGATTAAATTCTGACGCGGAGTGACAGCTAGCCAGTTTGCATACATATACTTACCATTATAATGACCAATATTAGCAGGGGAAACATGAATCCGTGCCTCCCCAACTCACCCCCCCCCTGCGTACTCCCCTTCCCCCAACTACCCCCTCTGGATTCCCCTCCCCATATTCTCCTCCCCCTCCAAACTTACCTTCCTACCCCCCAACCCCCTCACCCACTCTGCTACCCCTCCCTCATCTATTTTCCCACCAAGTTACCCTACCTCCTTTCCCAAGCTACCCCTTCCCAAAAATAGAATTGTAAAAAAAACACAAACATGGGAAGATAGACAACACATCTCCTCCAAACTTCAGAGGATTAGAAGTTAGGAGTGATCCTCATAAAGATCACAAATTCCTATAGCTCACAGCTAAGTTGCTGCATTTATAGTTTAACAACATTTTATTGAAGCTAACAGTTCCAAACTGTAAAGGTGTCTTTTCCTATATTACTTCGGAAATAGCAAAATTGCTTATTCTAAATACCCAGTTTCACCCTGTCCTCGTTTCAGACAGGTGAACAGTAGAGTCTACAATTCTATATAAAAATTGCTGCTTTATTTCCATCAGATACAAACTTTTATCTGGACTTCTGAGCAATGTCAAACAATGAAAAGGAATGTAACTGTTTGTGATAGCCTACGAATGGGAGGTAATATTGCCATCAGATACAATGAAGGCTTTACTTCACACATATAATGTGTCCAAAATACTAAATACAGTTGAGCAACGTTTATATGCAGCATGACTTAACACATGTAAAATAACTTACACCTTGAAGAGAGTTAAGGAGGATTAGGAGGTCTTCAGCTGTGATTTTATTTAATCTTATAGGTGTTTAAGTTAGGGGGGGGGGGGGGGAGGAGAGGATAGAATAGGGGATGGAGGGGAGTTAGGTGTAATTAAGGGTGGAAGAAGAGATAGAATAGAGAGAGGAAGTAAGTTATTCATTTGTAAAAATGTATTTATTCTTTTATATCGAGGATAATGGAATAAGTACTCTTGTGCTATTTTACATCCAATCCCTGTGTGTATGTGGTTTTGTCAATTTTGTCATCTGTTCCCACCAGCACACAATGGCCTACTCTTTCAAAAAGTGGAAAAGGATTTAACGTGTGTGCAAGATATTCTACGTGCGTTCGCGCATGGGACCTCAGTTTATAGTCTCATCCGAAGGACTTTTGGGGAGAGTGGAGTATGCACTGATGTTAATTCCAGGGGAAAAATCCCCTTGAACAGGATGCAAACCCCGGTCATCAAATTGTGAGTGCAATGTTCTAATCATTAGGTCAGGGGAGGGAAGGGATAGATCATCGAGGAGGAGGGGTAGGTTTTGGGGAGGGAGGAGGTGAAAAGATATGGGGAGGAGAGGGGTAGATTAGAGAGAATGAGGGGATAGGTTGGTGGAAGGAGGTAGGTTAGAGGGAGGAAGGGTAGGTTTTGGGGTAGTTTAGGTGGAAGGAAGAGGGAATAGAGTAGGGGAGGGAAGGGTGGGGTAGTTTAGGGAAAGGTTTACATTTGTCATGGTCTATGATAAGTAGGCCGCATATCTTTAAGTACCAACTTAAGTGGGAAACAGATGGTCAATATAGTGTTTCCCATGCCAGTATTGTAGAGGAGGACCCAAAGTATGTGTATGCCAAAGGCACGCTGTCACTCTCATTTGCAGGTTTTGACCAATATCCTTGCATTAACGGCTGGACTAGTATGTATGCGGTTTTGTAAATTTTGCCATCTGTTACCACCGGCACACAATGGCCTACTCTTACGAAAAGCGGAACAGGGTTTAACGTGCGCGCAAGATGTTCGGTTTATAGTCTGATTCGAAGGACTTTTGGGGAGAGTGGAGTCTGCACTGATGTTAACTCCAGGGGAAAATATCCCCTTGAATATCCCCTTGAACGGGAATCGAGCCCGGGTCGTCAGATTGCGAGCACAATGTTCTAACCACTAGGCTATCCCGTACCCCAGCTAGTTGTTAGTTATTGTGAGGATGTGTGAGTGTGTGTGTGTGTGAGTGTGTGTGTGTGGGTGTGTTGTGTTGTGTGTGAGTGTATGTGTGTGTGATGAGAGAGAGAGATGAGAGAGAGAGAGAGAGAGAGAGAGAGAGAGAGAGAGAGAGAGAGAGAGAATGTTTGTGTGTGTGTGTGTGTGTGTGTGTGTGTGTGTAAGTGTATGAGTGTGTTAGTGTGTGTGTGTATGTTAGTGTGTGTGTGTGTGTGTGTGTGTTGTGTGTGTGTGTGTGAGTGTGTTAGTGTGTGTGTGTGGTGTGAGAGTTATTGTGAGTGTGTGTGTGTGCGTGCTCGCGTGTGAGCGCGCATGCGTGTGTGTGCGCACGAGCGCGTGCGCGCGTGTGTGTATACGCATGCGGCTATGTGTACGTATGTGTGTGCATGTAGGTTTACACGAATACGTACATACGCTTGCAAAAGGCACATTTTGAGCCTCTAAGTGTTCGTGACTGTCTATGACTTTGTCTATCTCTGTATACACGACTGCCTGTCTTTCGCTTGCGCGCGTGCATATATGCATGAGTGCCTGCCTGCCTGCCTGCCCATGCGCGCCTGTATAATTATATGCATGTGAGTGCCTGCCTGCCTGCCTGGCCTCTTTGCCTGCCTGCCTGCCTGCCTGCCTGGGAGCCTGCGTGCGCGCGTGTTTATTTATGTTTGCACTGATGGGTCTTGCTGGTTCTGATGAAAGGAGTCTGCTTCTCTTTCTTTTCTTCTTCTTCTTCTTCTTCTTCTTCTTGTCTCTCTGCTGACCACCAGGTCAATTGGTCAGCGCCAGTCTGGGAAAGCTTACAGGAGGAGAATCAGGTCCACAAAGCTGGAACTCGTTTCCTATTTCCCCCTGTGTGTGCCTGCCTGCCTGTGGTCAAAGAAAACCAGTCTGGCGAGCACATCCTTGAGAGGTGCAACGCTATGAATTCAGTGACCCGAAGAAGATAGCGTTCTCTCTGTCTCTCTCTGTCTCTCTCTCTCTCTCTCTCTGTCTCTCTCTCTCTCTGTCTCTCTCTGTCTCTGTGTCTCTCTCTGTCTCTCTCTCTGTCTCTCTCTCTCTGTCTGTCTGTCTGTCTGTCTGTCTTAAAGCTTATCATCTAAATGAATGTTCTGTAAACCTCTCTTAATGCCCTGTGTTTTTTACCCCATACTTTGTGCTAATATCTACGTTCCCAAAGTCCAAACTTTTTGGCTAGTTATAGTACCTATTGTTAGTTTTCAGAGTTTTTCTTGTTCTATTTGTTATCCATGACTGGTTGAAGATTTAGAAACATGTTCTTGATTATTCCCCTAAAGGCTGGTTTTTTTTTTTTGGGGGGGGGGGGTAGTTGGTTTTTTTTTTAGCAAGGCCCTAAGTTTTGTATAACTGTTTGTTGATTAGGCTTTTTACTGGCACACACACACACACACACCACACACACACACACACACACACACACACACACACACACACACACACACACACACACACACACACACACACACACACACACACACACACACACACACACACACACACACACACACACGCAAGACCCCCACAACATACTTGCATGTTCACACGCAAACAAGCACGCGCGCGCACACACACTCATACACACCTACAGGAACACACATACATAACTCAATTTATGTGATATATTTACTTACACATACACACGCGCACGCACACACACACACACACACACACACACACACTCACACACGCCAACAATTTCACTCATATACTCACACTCATTCACTCACACACACTTACACACACACACACACTTACACACACAAACACACACACACGCATGCACGCACGCACATACACATACGCACACACTCGTACATGCACACACATACATACACGGACGTATACACAATCTCATACGCACACTCACACATGCACGCACACTCTCTCTCTCTCTCTCTCACACACACACACACACACACACACACACACACACACACACACACACACACACACACACACACACACACACACACACACACACACACACACACACACACACACACACACACACACACACACACACACAAAATCGTCTGATATCACTTTTTGGTGGAAGGACGTTAAACTGAAGAACTAACACACACACACACACACACACACACACACACACAACACACACACACACACACACACACACACACACACACACACACACACACACACACACACACACACACACACACACACACACACACACACACACACACACACACACACACACACACACACACACACACACACACACACACACACACACACACACACAACCATTATCTATTATCCTCGATATAAAAGAATAACATAAAATATAAAAGAAACCTACACAAACACACGCACATGCACATCTACCCACCCACGCACGCACACACACACACACACCAACACACACAACACACCCGCACCCCCTCAACCCCCCCCCCCTCCCAACCCACAAACCTCCCATCCCCCCGCAACCTCAACCCCCTCCCCACCCACTCCACACACACACACACACACACACACACACACACACACACACACACACACACACACACACACACACACACACACACACACACACACACACACACACACACACACACACACAACGCACGCACATTTATAGCATGCATGCAGTCACCAGGCTTCAGTGATTCCAGAATTCTGACAATGTCATCAGAAGGAATGAAGGATGAGCTCTGCTGGAACCGTCAGGTCGATATTCCTCTGTAGAAAGATAGGACTTACAGGTGACACCACCACTCTGCTGTCTGTAGACAGGTAGAATCTACAGGTGATAGCACCACTCTGCTGTCTGTAGAAAGGTAGAATTACAGGTGACACCACCACTCCACTATCTGTAGACAGGTAGAATCTACAGGTGACACCACCACTCTGCTGTCTGTAGACAGGTAGAATCTACAGGTCCACTCCACTGTCTGTAAACAGGTAGAATCTACAGGTGACAACAGCACTGCACTGTCTGTAGACAGGTAGAATCTACAGGTGACACCACCACTCTGCTGTCTGTAGACAGGTAGAATCTACAGGTCCACTCCACTGTCTGTAAACAGGTAGAATCTACAGGTGACAACAGCACTGCACTGTCTGTAGACAGGTAGAATCTACAGGTGACACCACCACTCTGCTGTCTGTAGACAGGTTGAATCTACAGGTGACACCACCACTCTGCTGTCTGTAGACAAATAGAATCTACAGGTGACACCACCACTCTGCTGTCTGTAGACAGGTAGAATCTACAGGTCCACTCCACTGTCTGTAAACAGGTAGAATCTACAGGTGACAACAGCACTGCACTGTCTGTAGACAGGTAGAATCTACAGGTGACACCACCACTCTGCTGTCTGTAGACAGGTAGAATCTACAGGTCCACTCCACTGTCTGTAAACAGGTAGAATCTACAGGTGACAACAGCACTGCACTGTCTGTAGACAGGTAGAATCTACAGGTGACACCACCACTCTGCTGTCTGTAGACAGGTTGAATCTACAGGTGACACCACCACTCTGCTGTCTGTAGACAAATAGAATCTACAGGTGACACCACCACTCTGCTGTCTGTAGACAGGTAGAATCTACAGGTGATAGCACCACTCCACTGTCTGTAGACAGGTAGAATCTACAGGTGACAGCACCACTCTGGTGTCTGTAGACAAATAGAATCTACAGGTGACAGCACCACTCTGCTGTCTGTAGACAAATAGAATCTACAGGTGACACCACCACTCTGCTGTCTGTAGACAAATAGAATCTACAGGTGACACCACCACTCTGCTGTCTGTAGACAGGTAGAATCTACAGGTGACAACACCACTCTGCTGTCTGTTTCTCTGTAGACAGATAGGACTACAGGTGACAACACCACTCTGCTGTCTGTTTCTCTGTAGAAAGATAGGACTTACAGATGACACCACCACTCTGCTGTCTGTTTCACTGTAGACATATAGGACTACAGGTGACACCACCACTCTGCTGTCTGTAGACAGATAGGACTACAGGTGACACCACCACTCTGCTGTCTGTTTCTCTGTAAACAGATAGGACTACAGGTGACACCACCACTCTGCTGTCTGTAGACAGATAGGACTACAGGTGACACCACCACTCTGCTGTCTGTTTCTCGGTAGACAGATAGAATCTGCAGGTGACAATGCCACTCTGCTGTCTGTTTCTCTGTAGACAGATAGGACTACAGGTGACACCACCACTCCACTGTCTGTAGACAGATAGAATTACAGGTGACACCACCACTCCACTGTCTGTAGACAGATAGAATTACAGGTGACACCACCACTCCACTGTCTGTAGACAGATAGAATTACAGGTGATAGCACCACTCCACTGTCTGTAGACAGATAGAATTACAGGTGATAGCACCACTCTGCTGTTTGTAGACAGGTAGAATCTACAGGTTATACCACCACTCTGCTGTCTGTCGCCCAGTTTCGCACAAAGAATAACAATCTTCCTATTAATATTCTCCGTTTTGAGGGAATTCAAAGAAATGTAAGATACTGTACAAAATGCAATAGTGGTGATATTGGTGACGATTTTCATTTCCTTTTTATTCGTCCAATGTTTAACGAAACTGGTAAAAAAATATTTACCAAAATATTACTCTAAACATCCAAACACTTTGAAGTATGAACACAAATTTTGAAAATATGTGAAAAATGTTGCCGTTAATAAAAACAAGCCTACTCATAGATTGTCTTTGCCCTGGCCCCATAACAATCTCTATAAATCAAGCCTTGCTTATTCAGGAAGAACAGTGTGGAATAGTCTGCCTATCTCTTTAAAATCAGCTCCTTCGCAACAAACGTTCAATAAGTCCACTCTTATACTCGAGGTTATCTTACATCAGGCTACCTTGTTGTTATTCCTACCTTTGTTGTTTGTATTTTCTTCATTTGTTGTATGACTTGGGCTTATGTTATACTGTCTTGGTTTTGTTTTATCTTGCATTGTGAGTCTTGTTTTTGTTTGTTTTTGTTTTTTGGTATTGTTTTTTGTGTGTTTGTTTGTGTGTGTGTGTGTTTTTGGTTGTTCGTTTGTTTTTGTTTTGATATTTTTTTCTTCATTTATCTATACGACTTGAGCTTATGCTATACTGTCTTGATTTGCTTTATCATGTTTTGTTAGTCTGGATTTATATTAAAAAAATCTCCATAGATTTTGTCTTCAACATGTGTGAACATTGTATTTTGATAGTTTTTATATGTCAATTTTCTTAATTTTTTTTTTTTTTTGGTGAGGGCAGGATGAAAAAAAGTTGTATAAACTTAATCTTTTACCCTCAATAAAGATAATTTTGACTTGACTTGACTTGACTTTTCCTCATCACATAAGAGGACTCTGCTCAGTGTTGTTAAAATGATTGGTACTGTCAGAAATAACATGTCAACATTTGTTCGAAGAGATGAGTAAGCGGACAATTGTTGTTCTATCGTAATGTAAGGTGGATCGGTGGTCTAGAGGTAACGCGCCTGTCTAGAAAGCGAAAAGTCCGGGTCGGAAGTGGGCGGTGGTTCAAATCCCGTTTGGACCCGAAAAATTTTCCCCATTCGCTAGACCTTGAGTGGTGGTCTGGGCGCTAGTCTTTCGGATGAGACGATAAACCGAGGTCCCGATGTTACACAAAAATTATTTAGCGCACGTAAAAGAACCCACGGTAACAAGAGAGTTGTCCCTGGCAAAATTATGTAGAAAAAAGCCACTCTGATAGGGAAACAAATGCAGTTGTAGACAGAAAAAAAATGGGTGGCGCTGCTCTGTGGCGGGAGAGCAGCCCGAATTTCACACAGAAATCTGATGTGACTTTAAGTGATATAAATAAATAAAATAAATAAATAAATAAATATTCAGTTACGTGCTGCATGTATGAAGTTCAGTTATGATTTTGTTCATTGAATTTGTGTAAAATCCTCCATATCCCTAAAGGGATGATAGGAAATAAAGAATTTGAAAATTTGAAATTTGATGAGACCTACAGGTGATAACACCACTCCTCTGTTCCTCTGTAGACAGAATATTTCTACCTTATGGGATAGTGCGCGTGAAACAAACCTGAAGCATATAAGCCGCCTACATAAAAGAGCTGTCAAACTAATCCCATTGAATCCTAATACACCACGACCAAGACCAACTACAAAGAATTAGATAGTCTTCAACTCAAAGACAGTCTGCATTTCAGCAAGTGTCTTATGTATGTACAATACATTAAAATTTTGCCGTTACTAAAAACAGGCCTACTCATAGACTGTTTTTGCCCAGGCCCCATAACAATCTCTGTAAGTCAAGCCTTGCTTATTCAGGAAGAACATTATGGAATAATCTACCTCGCTTTTTAAAATTGGCTCTTTCAAAACAAACGTTTAGGAAACTTTTGAAGATACACCTGATGTAGAAATTATAGTCCACTTTGATGCTCAAGGTTACCTTAAATATATAGCTGGTTTGTAAATTGCTATTCTTACCCTCGTTATTTTGCATTTCGATTATTTGTCCGTATGACTTGCGCTTATGTTGTACTGTCTTGGATTTTTGTTTATCTTGTATTATGATGTATGGATTGATATAAACAAAATTCCTCATTTATATTTCTTTCTTTCAACATGCATTAGCATAGTCTTTTGAATACTTTTACATGTGAATTTGCTTTCTTTTTGTTTTTTGTTTTTTGGTGAGGGCATGCAGGATAGAACAAGCCGTGTACACTTAATCTTGTACCTTCAATAAGGATCATTTTGACTTTGACTTGACTTGACACTATAGTCAATCTTTGCAAAAAAAGTGCCGAGAAAGGAACTAATTGCAATAGTAATGATTTTATGATATTTGGATAGGAAAGTACCTAACTTTTAACATATCCAAAAAGTAGGACGATCTAAGTGTCGGAAGACCATTTTTTTTAAAGATATGACGTCATCAAATTTCGATTTTATAAAATTTTTTAAACAGAATGTAATATGGTCTTGTGACATATCATTTGAAAGCTTTCAACGTACTGATTACAAATTTAATAATAGAATCACCATTAGACGTAATAGAAAGCAAAAATTAATGAAAATATGGCGCATATGTTCCATATTTAGAGTTCGAAGCCCATTAGCATGCTAAATCAAGTATATCTCAGGCATTTACCTCCAACGTGGAATGCCAGGGCCTATCAGTATAAATAGCATCCCCACATTCTGGAAATTCTGTGATAGAAAATTTCCTCTTTTTTATCTCTCTCTTTGTTTCTCCCTTTGTTCCTTTACTGCTTGTCACCTCCTTCTTGTATATTTTCTGCCTTCTTGGTCCATTTTTGCTGCCTTTTATTCCCAGAAAGACTTATAAAAGATAACAGTTTTCTTTTATGCCGCAGTAGATGCGCTGGACCTGACTTGTAAGGTGCTTAAGAGTAGCGTGACGCATTTTTACTCATATAACAGACAACAATGGTTGCTGCCTGAGCGTTGGAAGAAAAAGAAGAATGCATTTTACCAGGATTAAACCAAAGTTTCGACCACTGTACAATTCCCATGGCAGAGCAAAGTGGTAGTCTCTCCTTGAAGGTAAGAACTTCACAAGGAGTATAAGATAAAACAGTGCAGGTAGAGGCAAACAGCATCAGAGTTAGTTCAAATCACTGTGGCAAGTCACTTCAGTCCAGCATAATCAGAACATGGAAAGCTCAGTTCATCCAGCGCACTCTTGCTGGAATGAAGTAACACAGCAGAATCGATCAAGATCAGGTACACCTAGTTCTCATCCACTTCCTGAAGAGTGGGTGCATTGAGACAGCTCAAGTCTTTGCATTGTCCCTAATGCCATTTGAAATTGGAGCCCATATCTTTTTCTGCAGTCCGTAGTAATGATAAGAAGAAGAAAAGAAGAAGAAGAAGAAGAAAAAAGAAGAAGAAGAAGAAGAAAAGAAGAAGAAGAAGAAGAAGAAGAAGAAGTATGGAATTTATGTAGCACTGAATCTTGTAAAACAAACAAATCAAAGCGCATCGCAGGACCGTTATATTCTCTGGAGCAGGAGGGAGATCAGTCTTCCCTGAGACAAAGTGCAGTGTGGAGAATAGCCACTCCTATTAGTGCAGTGTGGAGATAACCGCTCCTATAAGTGCAGTGTGGAGAATAACCAGCTCCTATTAGTGCAGTGTGAAGAATAGGCAGCTCCTATTAGTGCAGTGTGAAAATAACCGCTCCTATTAGTGCAGTGTAAGAATAGCCAGCTCCTATTAGTGCAGTGTGAAGAATAACCAGCTCCTATAAGTGCAGTGTGGAGAATACCACTCCTAATTGTGAGTGTGGAGAATAACTTGCTCCTATTAGTACAGTGTGGAGAATAACCAGCTCCTATTAGTGCAGTGTGAAGAATAACCAGCTCCTATTAGTGCAGTGTGAAGAATAACCTGCTCCTATTAGTGCAGTGTGAAGAATAACCTGCTCCTATTAGTGCAGTGTGAAGAATAACCAGCTCCTATAAGTGCAGTGTGAAGAATAACCAGCTCCTATAAGTGCAGTGTGGAGAATAACCAGCTCCTATTAGTGCAGTGTGAAGAATAACCTGCTCCTATAAGTGCAGTGTGGAGAATAGGCAGCCCCTATTAGTGCAGTGTGGAGAATTGACAGCTCATATTCGTGCAGTGTGGAGAATAAGCAGCTCCTATTAGTGCAGTGTGAAGAATAGCCAGCTCCTATTAGTGCAGTGTGAAGAATAGGCAGCTCCTATTAGTGCAGTGTAGAGAATAGGCAGCTCCTATTAGTGCAGTGTGAAGAATAACCAGCTCCTATTAGTGCAGTGTGGAGAATAGGCAGCTCATATTTGTGGGGTCCATGTCTATAATGTAGAGAAATTGTGAAGTTGCTCTGACCTGAATATTTCCATTGCACACAGCTTCCCTCATCCCTGACTATCCTGAAGGTGGGGCACAGGAGGCCAGGACATTTTCTTTCCTCAGAATGTCCAGTTCAGGCTTTGTCATGCTTACCAAAACTGTAATATTTGGTATGCTAATGACAAAGTAGCTGCAGAATTTTCAAAATAGCCAACGGAACATTGTCTCTGGTGATAATGTTAGATTATGATGTACAGCCTTACAGTGTTTGGAGCCAGGGGTGCTGCTCCAATAATGCCCATACCATGGAAGGTACCAGTTCTATCCAGTGTCCTGATCTGATGATCTACATTGTCAGCAACAAACTGGATCCAGCTGTTGGGTTCATGCCTACCAGGTCTGTTTCCTAGTCAGTAGCACACACATTTTCAAACAGACTGACCTCCTTGTATGAAGAACAAACCCAAGCTTGTGACACGTTCAACAAGGTTTTTGGAGCCAGTCTGCTGGGGTATGGCAACCCCAAGAGCAATCTGAAGAGGGGGGATGAGTACTGTTGGTCGTGCTGCCACTACAGTGCCTGACCAAGAGAAGCAATTGTCAAGTCAGGATCTGTTTTCCTTCCCAGCCAAGTTCTGAGAAACAGATCCAAAGAAGATGGTAAAATTAATAATCCCAACTGTTTTAGGGGGGAAATCTCAATTGTTTGAGTTACTTGCTTCTGCAGAAAGATACTCTGTTGTTGATGTGTTGACGTTTCTGATATTTGATAGGACAGTTTTGTAAGTGTCTGAATCATTCTGATTTTTTTCTTTCTCTGCATCTTTCTCTCTGTTGGATTTTGAAAATTTCTCCAGGATCTTCTCTGCATTTGACCTTATTGTAATGACATTCTTTTTCCCTCTGATGCAGGTAATAATTGCTAAATCACCAAAGTGACTTCTAGTTTCTGCCACATGTATTTCTCTGTGTATGGAGTGTCACTATGGAGATACTATTTCATCTTTTTGCACAAGTCCATGATTGTGATTTTTTTTCATCATCATTCTCTTTGAAATAAGTCATGACATGTCTGAAAGCTTCATCATGAGCTGTGTCTACTGGTCTGCCTGCAGTTGCTGTGGTTTGTTCCTCTGAAGAACGGCGAATGCTAGAGGGTTAGATTTCATAGTTGTGAAATGGACACTGCACTGCTTGTGATACACAACATCTGCAGCATGAAGGTCACTGACAGCTTGGATTCTTTTGCACACTCTTTCTGCCCATTTGTTCTCTGGTCCATGCTTTAAAACCACTTTCTTGAATCTGCTGCTGGCAATTGCATGTCCGAATTTGATACACAGCTGTGTTTCGTTTCTTCCCGAAATCATTAATGGACTGACCACAAAAGAGACAAAAAAGAGGAATTATTTAAACCTAGCTTGCTTGGATCAAAGAGCTGTGTTGTTTACACATTGAATATCTTGCTCTTTCCCTCTGTCTCTACATTGTCATCCTTCAAACAGCATGCTTTTTGGAGACCTGCTATACCTTTCTCAGTCTGCCTTACTTCATCTTGGCTATCAGTCAGCAGTCTTTCTCCACATAATAACATACAGACATACCCATTCAGTCCTTTCATGTGGACAAGGGAAAAAATGTGATCAGTTATTGGGAAAATTTTGCAAAATGGCAACTAAAATATTTAATCAGCACTTTTGTAGAGCAGGAGAAAAAACCACAAAAAACATCACACCCCACCCTTAGCTTCAAGTTAAACTGAAAACAGTTGCAAGCCTTTTATTCAGAATTTTAAATACACCAGTAGGGTAAATAGGACTGGGCAGACATTTGGATCCAATGAATTCAGATCATCTGTACACACAGTCAGAGACAGGAAACCTACAGAGAATGAAACAGAATGAAAAATACCTATATTTTATTTATTTATTCACACACACCACACACACACACACCACACACAACACACACACACACACACACACACACACACACACACACTTTTGCAGGGAGCACACAGATTTACTTTCCAAAAGCAGAGAGCACACAGATCTACTTCCCGCTTTACTGGATCAAAGATATATCAACAGAAAGGGGATAGACCCCAGTGTGTATACACTCCCTTCCTAATTTCTATGGGCAGATTTCTCCAGTGCCTGTCCTATCCAGTGTTCTGTGGACAGATAAGGCCTCTGGCTATGTTTATGAAAGTTAAAAACACTTTGAAGTAAAACAACACAAGGCACCCAGAGAGCTGATTTTGGCAAAAGTGGTTTACCATACAAGAATCACTACCTTACTGTATTGTGTAGGAACTGGTCATGATGTGGACAGTTATTTTGATGTTGTCTGGTTTAATACGTACATCAGTGATGTAACGATCACATACCTCGTAAAAACAAGCAAGCAGGTACTTTTAGTGTGTGTTAAATTTCAAAAGATAAGTCATTTATGCTCATCTAAACCAGAATCAGTAGGTCAAGAGCATTTGCCGCCATAGCCCTTTCTGGGTCAAAAATGGGTGGAGCCTTACCAAATAAGGGAGGATGCCGCGGTGTGTGAGGCAGGCCAGCTATAGCAAATGATCAGTCTCAGAGTGCCAAATATTGTTTTTGAGCTTGTTTGTTTATTGATTTTCGGCAACTTCCGACACCTACTTTTTCCTACTTTTTTGATATGTTGTTAGTGATATTTTTATCTACCTGTTGCACCAAGTTTGAAAACTATTGCAATTAGTTCCTTGGGAAATGCAAGGATTGACTAGCCTACTATTCCAGCTCCCTCAGAGCACAACGCACGCCCAGCACCCTGACAGGGAAGGAGGGAGGGAGACAGGGAGGGAGGGCGGGAGGCAATGGTTAGTTAAGGACACTCTTCCAGCTAAGAGCAGCACGTGCTGTCCGGTACAGTGGAATGGAGCTATGACTGACTGACTGACTGGCATATGGGAAGCCTGTCTGTCTCCTTCCTTTTGATGCTGGCACTTTTCCATCACCACTTAGCCTGTGCAGCCTCGGCTGTCTGTTTGGCTGTCTGTCTATTTGTCTGTTTGTTTGTCTGTCTGTCTGTCTGTTTGGCGGTCTGTTTGTTTGCCTGTCTGCCTGTTTGTCTGTCTGTCTGTCTGTCTGTCTGTCTGTTTGACTGTCTGTCTGTCTGTTTGACTGTCTGTCTGTCTGGCTGGCTGGCTGGCCGGTTGGCTCTTCCTCTCTCTCTCTCTGTTTTTCCATCTCGTCTCTTTCTATCTGTTTATTTGTATACATCTCTGTCTGTCTGTCTGTTTACCTCTCTCTGTCTCTCTCTGTCTCTGTCTCTTTCTATGTCTCTGTATATATCTCACTCCCCTTCCCCCTCTCTCTGATTCTATATCTCTGTCTCTGTTTCTCTGTACGTTTCTTTATCTCTGTCTCTTCTGTCTGTCAGTCTCTGAGTTTCTCTGTCTGTCTGTGTGTCTGTTTCTCTGTGTGTTTGTCTGTCTACCTCTCTCTGTGTTTCTCTGTCTCTCTGTCTTTCTGTCTGTCTCTGTCTGTCTGCGTCTGTGTCTCTCTGTCTCTGTCTCTATCTCTATCTCTCTGTCTGTCTCTGTCTCTCTCCACTCAGGAAGCATGGCCAGAAAATGTGTTTATCTATTCCTCATATCAGCTGAGATCAACTTTACAATCATAACTCTTCGTGCTCATCTTCCGTCTTTTGTGTGTGTGTGTGTGTGTGTGTGTGTGTGTGTGTGTGTGTGAGTGTGTGTTGTGTGTGTGTGGTGTGTGTTGTGTGTGTGTGTGTATGAGTATGAATATCTGTGTGTTGATATAGTGGTGAATATCATCCTAGTATGAGATTCCCCTCATGAAGGGCAAGGCCTTTTATAGATAACGTTCTCTGAATCCACATCTTTGTGTATGTGTGTGTGTGTGGTGTGTGTGTGTGTGTGTGTGTGTGTGTGTGTGTGTGTATGTGTGTGTGTTTGTGCGTGCGTGCGTGCTGTGTTATGTGTGTGTGTGTTTGTGCGTGCGTGCATGCGTGTGTATATGTGTGTGTGTGTTTCTCTGTCTGTCTCTCTGTCTCCTCTATCTTGAAGTCCCCACCTCTACCTCTCTCTCTATGTCTCTGTCGCTGTATTTTCTTCTCTCTCTCTCTCCTCTCTCTCTCTCTCCTCTCTCTCTCTCTCTTCTCTCTTCTCTCTCTCCTCTCTCTTCTCTCTCTCCCTCTCTCTGTCTCTGTTTATGTCTCTGCCTGTCTCTGTCTGTCTGTCTGTGTGTCTGTCTCTGTCTCTCTGGTTATCTCACTCTCCCCCTATCTCTCTCTCTCTCCTCTCCCCCCCTCTCTCTCCCTCTCCCCCCCCCCCTCTCTCTCTCTCTCTTCTCACATCCTTTCTCCCCTCCCACATCTGGTTTTTGTCACGTCTTCTTCCCTGTCCCCTCCTTTTTATGTCTTTTCTCTCTCCGTGCTGTGTTGTGTGTGTTGTGTGTGTGTGTTGTGTGTGTGTGTGTGTGTGTGTGGTGTGTGTGTGTGTGTGTGTGTGTGTTGTGTGTGTGTGTGTGTGTGTGTGTGTGTTTGTATGTGTGTGTGTGAGAGAGAGAGAGAGAGCGTGCGTTGCATTTGTGCGTGTGTGCGTGTTGTGTGTGTGTGTGTATGTGTTTGTGTGTGTGAGAGAGAGAGAGAGAGAGAGAGAGAGAGAGAGAGATAGAGAGAGAGAGAGAGAGGAGAGAGAGAGAGAGAAAGAGAGAGAGAGAAAGAGAGAGAGAGAGACAGCACGTGTGCGTGCATTTGTGCGTGCGTGCGTGCGTGTGCTCGCGCACGTGTGTGTGTGTGTTGTGTGTGTGTGTGTGCATGTGTGTGAGTTGGCAAGCATGTATGTATGTGTGAGCACGGCGTGTGTGCGCGCGTGCGTGTGTGTGAGTTTGCGTGCATGTATGTGTGTATGTGTGAGCATTGGGCGTGTGTGCGCACGTGCGTGCGTGTATGTGTATGTGTGAGCTTCATAGTGACATTTCCATAACAGCTGATTCCTGAAAACAAAAGTGGTAGAAAGACAGGTGCAGATAGTGCTATTTCGTATGCTTGAAATGCAGAAGTGCTGGGCTCCACAAGGACAACTCCAATGATGGGAGGCAACCTCTGCTGCAGCTTTCTCTTAATGGGAGGTAATTAATTTTTGTTGCTTTTCTGAATGTTTTGACAGTCCTACTTATATGAATGAAAATGATTTTTAATTTGAAACCCGTTTTGCTCATTTTTGAGATTACATATTTAAAACAGTAGACTTCAACACACAATCGTCAAAACTGGAGATTTTTTCCCTTAAAAAAAAAAAGTGAACGTTTTAGAAAAAAAGAAGCAGAATAACAATTAATTATATGTGACATTTAATTTGTTTGCCATTTATCTCAATGAACAGGATGTAATTAAGATTTTTGAAGAATAAGTCATATGATGCCCATAATAAAACCAACTACAATGTAAATTTACTAATATTAAATCTGAGAGAGAACAGGGGTTACAACAGAAAATGTATTTAATCATTAGAATATTGCACCCCCCCCCCCCCCCCCCCCCTGAAAACTGTCCTTAAACATTACCTGCCTGTACTAGCTCTGTGTGTGGGGGATGGTGGTTATTACATAATCACAAGTTATACGTTTCACCTTTCAAGCGTTCGTAATGCTATCATCAGTCACACATGCGTATGCTTACGTGTGTTTGTTTACACGTGCGCTTGCGAGTGGGTTCTGGGAAAAAGAGATCCCCAGCCTGCCCCTTTGTTTTCAACAGTTCACAGTTCTGTTTTTGTGTGTGTGGTTTTTTTTGAGTGGGAAGCAAGCTAAACGATGTAGCACACAGTTCATTACCCGCCCCGTTTTTTTTAAAGTTTTTTTTTTTTACTGTCACACAATGGCCTACTCTTCCAAAAGGCAGAACAGGTTTTTAACAAGTATGCAAGATCTTCTGTGTGCATTCACACATGGGGTTTCGGTTTATAGTCTCATCTAAAAAAAACTTTTGACATTCTTGTTCGATTTTTATTTTTATTTTTTTATCAAACTGGGAAGAAAGAGCGAGATTGGGAATCGAACCCAGAATCTCAGGGTTTACTCGTCAGCAGGCGAACGTCTTAACCATCCTGCCACCTTCCTCCTTGCCCCTTTGTTTTGAACAGTTCACGGTCGCTTTTTTTCGTTGTTTTGTTGTTGTTGTTGTTGTTGAGGGGGGAAGGAAGCTAAAGGATGTAGCGCACAGTTCA
>CM054167.1:8769553-8772053 GCA_028751875.1 Rapana venosa | reverse complement strand
CACACACACAATCTACAAACACACACAGACACACACACACAGACACACACACACACACACACAACACACACACACACACACACACACACACACACACACACAACACACACACACACACACTACTCACACACAATACACACACATCTACAAACACACACAGACACACACACACCACACTACTCACACACAATACACACACATCTACAAACACACACAGACACACACACACAACTACTCACAACAATACACAACATCTACAAACACACACAGACACAAACACACACACACTACTCACACACAATACACACACATCTACAAACACACACAGACACAAACACACACACACTACTCACACACAATACACACACATCTACAAACACACACAGACACAAACACACAACACACACACTCCACACACAATACACACACATCTACAAACACACACAGACACAAACACACACACACTACTACACACACAATACACACACATCTACAAACACACACAGACACAAACACACACACACTACTCAAAACACAATACACACACATCTACAAACACACACAGACACACACACATACACACTACTCACACACAATACACACACATCTACAAACACACACAGACACAAACACACACAACACACACACACACTACTCACAACACAATACACACACATCTACAAACACACACAGACACAAACACACAGACACACACACACTACTCACACACAATACACACACATCTACAAACACACACAGACACAAACACACACACACTACTCACACACAATACACACACATCTACAAACACACCACAACACACACACACACACACACTACTCACACACAATACACACACATCTACAAACACACACAGACACACACACACACACTACTCACACACAATACACACCACATCTACAAACACACACAGACACACACACACACACACACACACACACACACCACACTACTCACGCACAATACACACACATCTACAAACACACACAGACACAAACACACACACACTACTCACACACAATACACACACATCTACAAACACACACAGACACAAAAACACACACACACTACTCACACACAATACACACACAATCTACAAACACACACAGACACACACACACACACACACACTACTCACACACAATACACACACATCTACAAACACACACAGACACACACACACACAACACACTACTCACACACAATACACACACATCTACAAACACACACAACACAAACACACACACACACACTACTCACACACAATACACACACATCTACAAACACACACAGACACAAACACACACACACTACTCACACACAATACACACACATCTACAAACACACACAGACACACACACACACACACACTACTCACACACAATACACACACATCTACAAACACACACAGACACAAACACACACACACACTACTCACACACAATACACACACATCTACAAACACACACAGACACAAACACACACACACTACTCACACACAATACACACACATCTACAAACACACACAGACACACACACACACACACTACTCACACACAATACACACACATCTACAAACACACACAGACACAAACACACACACACTACTCACATACAATACACACACATCTACAAACACACACAGACACAAACACACAGACACACACACACTACTCACACACAATACACACACATCTACAAACACACACAGACACAAACACACAGACACACACACACTACTCACACACAATACACACACATCTACAAACACACACAGAACACAAACACACGCACTCTCTACTCACACACAATACACACATATCTACAAACACACACAGACACACAGACACACTACTCACACACAATACACACACATCTACAAAACACACACACACACACACACACACACACACACACACACAACCACACACACAACACACACACACACACACACAACACACACAACACACACACACACTACTCACACACAATACACACACACATCTACAAACACACACAGACACACACACACACACACACACTACTCACACACAATACACACACATCTACAAACACACACAGACACAAACACCACACACACTACTCACACACAATACACACACATCTACAAACACACACACACACACACACACACACACACACACACACACACAACACACACACACACACACACACAC
Organism: Rapana venosa; assembly: GCA_028751875.1. Lineage (NCBI taxonomy): Eukaryota > Metazoa > Mollusca > Gastropoda > Neogastropoda > Muricidae > Rapana > Rapana venosa. Next base: position 8,769,834 of record CM054167.1, on the reverse strand, counting down.
ACACACACACACACACACACACACACACAACACACACACACACCACACACTACTCCACACACAATACACACACATCTACAAACACACACACACACACACACACACACACTACTCACACACAATACACACACATCTACAAACACACACAGACACACACACACACACACACACACACACACACACTACTCACACACAATACACACACATCTACAAACGGTGGATCGGTGGTCTAGAGGTAACGCGCCTGTCTAGAAAGCGAAAAGTCCGGGTTCGTATCCCGT
>CM054167.1:8754553-8764553 GCA_028751875.1 Rapana venosa | reverse complement strand
CACACACAGAGTCATACACACACATCACACACATATACACATCACACACACCCTCACTCACATGCACACACACAAACGCACACACACACACACAGTCATACACACACATCACACACATATACACATCACACACACCCTCACTCACATGCACACACACAAACACACACACACACACACACACACACACACACACACACACACACACACACACACACACACACACACACACACACACACACACACACACATACACACACACACACACACACACACACACACCACACACACACACACACACACACACACACACACACACACACACACACGTACACAGCCCCAATCAAAAACAAACAATAAAATCAATAAAGCATCACCACTACCAGCATTTCCCTATCCCAGCCCAACCCCCCCCAGCCCCCCACTCCCCGCCCCTCCAGCCCCCCCCCCCCCCCCCCCCCCACCTCGCGGGCCGAAGAGAGAGAGAGAGAGAGAGAGAGAGAGAGAGAGAGAGAAGAGAGAGAGAGAGAGAGAGAGAGAGAGAGGGAGAGAGAGAGAGAATGACAATGACAATGACAATGACAAATTCTTTTATTTCGAGGATAATGAATAAGCACACATGTGCTTTTTTACATCCAGTCCCCGCCCGTTAGGGATACATCTTAATAATAATAACCCAATACTTATACAGTCTTACAATAAAAACAAGGGGAAATAACCCTTTTCAAAACAGCTCCCCCCCAACAACCCCCCCCCCCCCCCCCAAAGCAAGTAATTAAAAGAAAATCCTAAAAATACCCCACCCTACCCCCATCCCCCAAAAAACCCTAACCAAAACAAACAAACAAACAAAAGAGAAGAAAAAACCAAACCAACAAAAGATGATAAAGAAGAGAAAAACAGACAACAACAACAACAAGAAGAGAGAGAGAGAGAGAGAGAGAGAGAGAGAGAGAGAGAGAGAGAGAGAGAGAGAGAGAGAGAGAGAGAGAGAGAGAGAGAGAGAGAGAGAGAGAGAGGGGAAAATCAGATTTAATGCAAGGTAATCACAGCAAATGGAAAGCAAGCAATGAAATCAGCAGCCTGACCTCATCCCATTAACAGACCAGCACGATTCCATTTATCAGCAAAGTGCAGACCCGCTACTGCCAATACCATTACGTGGCCACATTGTCCACCGTCCATACCTTTCTGCCTTCTTTCTTTCTTTCTTTCTTTCTTTTTGTCCTTCCTTCCTTCATGCCTTCCTTCCTTCCTTCCTTCATGCCTTCCTTCCTTACTTCCTTCTTTCCTGACTTTGTTTGTTTGATTCTTTCTTTCTTTCTGACAGCTTTCTTTCTTACAGTCCTTCGGATGAGACTATAAACCGAGGCCCCGTGTGCGAACGCATGCAGAACATCTTGCGCACACGTTAAATCCTGTTCCGCTTTTCGAAAGAGTAGGCCATTGTGTGCCGGTGGGAACAGATGACAAAATTTACAGGGCCGCATGCACGCGGGGACTAGATGTAAAAAAAAAGCACGTGAGTGCTTATTCCATTGTCCTCGATTAAAAAAAAAAAGTCATCTGAGCGCTTTTATTCGTTGCTTTACAAAGATTCAGCGGTATATAAATTCCATACATTATTATTATTCTTATTCTTCTTCTTCTTCTTCTTCTTCTTCTTCTTATTATTATTATTTTCATGTTTTCCAATGCCGTTTCACCACCTGCTAGTAACAGATTAAGAATTTTTGCAAAGACGGCTATTTTTAATCTGAAGATTCCCGGTAACTTTTTCGTAGGTTTGATTCCACATGTGACGTATTCTGCTTAATGACGTACGTACGCTTGATGTGACGTGACTTCTATCACCCCCCCCCCCTCCCCTCCCTCCCACACAAGGTAACTCGTATTTGTCAAAATTCTGGAAAAAAAGTCCTATTTCCAGTTTCATTCTATTTTTTAAAAAGTGGAAGCAAAATGTTTATTGTATGTCCTGTTTAGTTCGGATAATCTATAAGATTCTACTTTATTTAGCAAATTGTGTCAAGCAAAGTTGTCTCTGTTATTACAAATTTCTTCAAGCAAAATGCCCTCTTGCAAATGGTTTTTTTAGCAAAATTCCCTCTTTTACTGCAAACGGTTTTAAGCAAGATTCCCCGTTTTATTGTAAATTGCTTACAGCAAAATGCTCTCTTTTATTGAAACATGGTTGTTAGCAAAATGCCCTCTTTTATTGAAAAATGGCTTTTAGCAAAATGCCCTCTTTTATTGAAAAATGGCTTTTAGCAAAATGCCCTCTTTTATTGGAAAATGGCTGTTAGCCAAACTCCCTCTTTTATTGCGAATTACTTCAAACAAAATTATCTCTATATTTAAAAATGGCGGAAAGCAAAATTCCCTTTTATCACAAATGCTGGAAAGCAAAATTCTTTATTTTATTGCAAATGGCAGAAAGAAAAATTCCCTCTGTTATTACAAATGGCTTTAGGGAAAGTTATTTCTTTTATTACAAATTGCAGAGATAAAAATTTGCCTCTTTTATTGCAAATGTTTGCAAGCAAAATTGTTTCTTATTCTGTGAGTGGCTGTGTGCAAATTTCTCTCTTTTCTTGCGAATTGTTTTAAGCAAAATTGTTTCTTGTTCTGTGAATGGTCTTAAGCAAATTTCTATCTGTTATCACCAATTAATCAAAGCCAAATACACATTTTTTCATATTGCAAATGGTTTGTTGCAAACTTCTCTCTTTCATTTCAAACGGCTTTAATCAAAATATCATTCCAAAACTGTGAATGGCTTTGTGCGATATTCTCTTGGATCCAAAAATTGATTTATGGAATTTTTGTTTAAAAAAAAAAGATTTACTCGACGTTATTCAACACAAAGCAATGTTCAACTATCATCAGTCTACTCGAAAGGGATTCACTGAACAATGCAAGAAATGATTTGACATGGATCATCACAGAGTGACTCAGTCAACAATCTTCCAGAAGTCATGATTCATATGACATTGCCCAACCCCCCAAAATGATTCATTTGACATTGTTCAACACAATGCCATACATTTGTCATTGTTGATTCATTTGACACTGAGGGGGTGGGGTGGGTGAGTCGGGTGAGAAGAAAACTGCATTCTTCAACATACGACGTATTCCAGAGAATACAGCTCTCTTTCAGGACTGACTGTCTACCTGTCAACCTCAACGCTGTTTCTATACCATGATAGATGTCCCATCACCCTTCCAAAGTGTATGACCTTCGTGTGTGTGTGTGTGGTGTGTGTGTGTGTGTGTGTGTGTGTGTGTGTGTGTGTGTGTGTGTGTGTGTGTGTGTGTGATGTGTGTGTATATGTGTGTGTATGTGTGTGTGTGTGTGTGTGTGTGTGTGTGTGTGTCGTGTGTGTGTGTGTTTTGCGTGCTTTTGAAAAACTGGTTTTGACTATTGCAATTTTTATTTTTATAGATTTGGTCTGCTGCATACCATGTTTGTAATATCTGTTTGTTTGAACTATTGTTTGTTATTGGCTACATGACTGTGTAAGATTAGGTTGAATGCAAGCGCTTTGATTTGTCTTTGCAAGATATAGCGCTTTATAAATTCCATTTATTATTATTATCATTATTATGATATCAAGTTGGATATGCTGGGCCTGATTTGTCAGGCGCTTATAACTGGCAGTGCAACGCATTTTCGCTCATATGACACCAGACAACAATAGCTGCTGTCTGAGCGTTCAACGTTGATAAAGAACAGTCACATTTTGCTCACATTAAAACATTTTGAATATACTCCTGTATTACCTTGTGGGCCATGTATTGTTTGGTGATTTTCACATATTTTTTAAAGTATGAAAAAATGCACTGTGTACTTGTTTTGGGGGTTGAGGCCATAGATTACCCCCCAGGTAGTGATGAGAAAGTAGGGAATGATCATCAAATGAGGACTGCTTGTGTTCCTACAGTGTCGACCCCGCGCATGCATATTGCAGTGAAGTAGCTAGCAGACGACAAAGGACTGAGGGAGGTACAGTGTTTGCTGAAAAATAAAAGTTCAAACCTACCAAATTTGTTCGTATTGTCCTGAGTTTTGACAGTCAGGGGCTATTCTTTCACACACACACAAAAGTGATTTTTATTTCTGTGGATGCCTGGAGTAGGAATGTAAGAGTGCTATATCTTCTTCTTCTTCGTCCATCGGGATCGATGATGACCATCTATTCATCCTGGGATTGCGAGGGTCCATTTCTGTGGGTGCGAAGATGACTTATTTGGCCGAGTGCTATATGGAACTAGAAGGAAAACTGCCAAAAGCTAGTATCAGGCGTGCAGCCTGTTTTACAGTAAGCAACAGGGTTGACAGGTATACTTCTTGTCTGGCACTCACGCGCGCACGTACGAACCGACGCCAGTGCTAGTAGCTTTCGTACCTAGCCTATCCGCTTTTTTTTTTTTGGCTCACGCGCTCAGAATAATTCGCAACACACCCTCTCACACTCACACTAGCACACACACACATACACACGCGCGCTCGTGTGCACATGCTGCTACTGCTAGTTAAAGAACCCATAACCTTTCCTGAGCCAATACTCGAAAGCTTCGGAGCAGAGATTGCAGACCTGTTGAGTAACTCGAGCAGAGCACGGTCGATAGAGTAAGAAAGAGAGAGAGACGAGCTCTTGCTCACTTTATTAATGAAACAAGTGTGGTGTAGGCCTTATAGTTACTCAGCGCTTTCTCTGTGTGTGTGTGTATGTGAGTGAGTGTGATAGAGGATTTTCTTCTCCCTTTGCGCTGCTCTGGCATCAGTCAAAGATCTGCAGAAGTGTTTTGAAGTGGAGTGAAGTGAAGTGAAGTGAAGTGTAGGTAGTAGTGCCTAGCCCCTGACTGTGATGATGGTGGAAGGAAGGGAGGAGGGAGAGAGAGAGAGAGAGGGGTGGTTTTGCCCAAATCGCCTGCTTTGATTTGATTTGACGCCGTGGAGTGAGAGGAAGGTAGGTAGGTAGAATGTAGTTTGTTTGTTTGTTATTGTTGTTGTTATTATTGTTGATGTTACATCATTATTATTATTATGTTGTCCCTTCTCAAGCTTAACTAACACTCTGGGGGGTCACCCAGAAGGTGCACTTATGATTCACTCATATCATCCATCCCACCTGGGAATCACTGTGAGATCGAAATTGCACAACTGAATGAGAGATGATTTGCGTGTAGGACTGTTTTTAAGTACCACGCCGTTTAGGCAGCCATACTCCGACTTCAGAGGATTTAAAAACAAAATCTCTCTCCTTTAAAAGAGCGTGTAAGTTGTTATGTTAGAGAGCTTGTCATGGCTGAAGGTAAGAAACCTTTGGTTGGTTGGTGGTTGTTTGGTTGTTTGATTGGTTGTTTGTTTGTTTGTTTGTTTGGCTGGTTGGTTGGTTGTTTGGTTGGTTGGTTGTTTGGTTGGTTGGTTGATTGTTGGTTGGTTACTTGTCAGAGTTTATTTGTTTCATTGTTTATGCAAAATATGACTGCGGTTGTCAAAGTCAAACTTTTATTTCCAGGTGGAACATTAAATTAAATAAGAAGTGCTATTGCTTTTTTCCCATCAAGCTATTCATCTATTGAAAAGACACTACTTATGCGTACATAAGAATTAAAACGTAAGCAGAACAAACAAAAAAAGTAAACAAACACAAATTAAAAAAAAAAGCTCTCTCAAAGAACACACACACACACACACACACACACACACACACACACCACACACACACACACACACACACACACACACACACACACACACACACACACACACACTCCTTCAGATGAGACTATCAACCAAGGTCCCGTGTGCGAACGCACGCAGAACATCTTGCGCACACGTTAAATCCTGTTCCGCTTTTCGTAAGAGTAGGCCATTGTGTGCCGGTGGGAACAGATGACAGAATTCACAAATCCGCATACACACGGGGACTGGATGTCAAAAAGCACATAAGTGCTTACTCCATTATGCTCGATATAAAAGAATGGGATAAATAAATAACACACACACACCTACACACCTACACACACACACACACACACACACACACACACACACACACACACACACCTACACACACACACACACACACACACACACACACACACACACACACACACACACACACACACCACACACACACACACACACTGACACACACACACACAACAACAACAACAACAACAACAACAACCACCACAAAATACTCTTCACAAAACTCCAAGGACACAGTTACGTTGTTTAGATATATTATTACATATTATGCGCTTGTGTTGTTTTGTGTTGTTATGCATTGTATTGTGTTGTTATTTTTTGGTTATGTGTTGAGTTTTCTTTGTATTGTATTGTAGCCAATTGTATTTGTTACATTGTTTAATATTGTGTTGTACTGTATTATACTGAACGTATTGTGTTGTCGTGTGTTGTGTTTGTACTAGACTGTAAATCTGATATTGTCTTGCATTTGCAATGAAAGACGTAAGGTATTTACCCTGTTTTGCATTGTATTGCAATGTATCGTATTGTGCTGCATTGTATTATATTGCATTGCGTTGTATTACATGGCATTATATTGCATTGTATTGTATTGCGTGGCATTGTATTGTATTGCATGGCATTGTATTGTATTGTTTTGCATTGTATTACATTGTATTGTATTGTTTTGCATTGTACTGCATTGTTTTGTATTGTATTCTATTGTATCGTAGTGCGGTGGTTCAAAACCAATCCACAGCTGGCCATTTCTCTCCTGTTTCACCCGACCTAAGTGATGGTCAGAGTGCTAGTCTTTCGGAGGAGATGAGTCTCTAAATTAAGATCTCGTATGCTACATTGGGGACGGGATAGCTCAGTGGTCGGAGCACTCGCTTTTCCCCAGCCAAGTTAAGCAGCGTCAGCGTGGTTACCAGTTGGATGGGTGACCGTTTGCGCGCCTTGGCTTCAGTACAGTTCCCCCAGTTCACCCAGCTGTAAATGGGTACCTGCCCTCTTTAGGGTCAGGGAAGGTAAAGCAGCGAGGGAGAGGAGATGGGCGCCGCCCTCAATATGCTGGCCCTAGAGAGTACGACCTTATAGGTTATGGGACTCCTTTACCTTTACCTATGCTACATTATGCTTATATCATGACAAAAACAAACCTTAGTTGTTGCAGCTGCCCTTAGGGTGCGGTGTGGGGTGTGGTGTGTGTGTGTTTTGTGTGTGTGTGTGTGTGTGTGTGGTGTGGTTTGTGTTGTGTGTTTGTGTGTGTGTGTTTGTGTGTGTGGGGTGTGTTTGTGTGTGTGTGTTTGTGTGTGTGTGTTTGTGTGTGTGTGTTTGTGTGTGTGGTGTGTGTGTGTGGTGTGTGTGTGTCTGTTTGTGTGTGTTTGTGTGTTTATGTGTGTGTGTTTGTGTGTTTATGTGTGTGTGTTTGTGTGTGTGTTTGTGTGTGTTTGTGTGTGTTTGTGTGTGTGTGTTTTGTGTGTGTGTGTTTGTGTGTGTTTGTGTGTGTGTGTTTGTGTATGTGTGTTTGTGTTGTGTGTGTGTGTGTTGTTTGTGTATGTTGTGTTTGTGTGTGTGTGTGTGCGTTTGTGTGTGTGTTTTGTGTGATGTGTGTGTTTGTGTGTGTGTTGTGTGTTAATGTGTGTGTTAATGTGTGTGTGTATGTTTGTGTGTGTTTTGTGTGTGTGTTTGTGTGTGTGTGTGTGTTTGTGTGTGTGTGTGTGTGTGTGTTTGTGTATGTGTGTGTTTGTGTGTGTGTGTTTGTGTGTGTTTGTGTTTGTGTGTGTGTTTGTGTGTGTGTGTGTGCTTGTGTTTGTGTGTGTGTGTTTGAGTGTGTGTGTGGTGTGTGTTTGTGTGTGTGTGTGTTTGAGTGTGTGTGTGTGTTTGTGTGTGTGTTTGTGTGTGTGTGTGTTTGTGTGTGTGTGTGTTCTTCTTTAATTTAACGTCTTTTCACATTACGTGATATTAGACAAGTGTGTGTGTGTGTGTGTGTGTGTGTGTGTGTTGTTGTGTGTGTGTGAGTGTGTGTGTGTTGTGGTGTGTGAGCGCACATGTGTGTGCACGTGTGTGTATGTGAGTGTGTGTGTGTAAGTGTGTTTGTGTGTATGTGAAAGAGAGAGAGAACATACATGGTGTGTAGATCTGTGTACATATTTGTGTATAGAGTGTGTGTGAGTGTGCGGGCGCGCATGTGGTTTTGAATGTGTGTTGTGTGTGTGTGTGTCTGTGCGTGCGTGCGTGCACGTGTAATGTATGCTGTGTGGTGATGTGTGGTGTGTTGTTGTGTGTGTGTGTGTGTTTTGTGTGTGTTGAGTGTGTGTTTATGTGTGTGTGTGTGTGTGTGTGTGTTTGGGTGTATATGCATGTGTGTGTAAGGTATGTGTGTGTTTGTGCGTGTGTGTGTGTGTGTGTGTGTGTGTTGTGTGTGTGTGTGTGTGTGTGTGTGTGTGTGTGTTGCATAGGTACTGTATACTCTACATCAGCTAGGAATCTGTAGGCCTACATAGTTGTGATGTTTAAAAAAAGAATAATATTATGTTAAGAAATCAAACGGAAATAAAATTTAACTTGAACAGGAACAACAAATACTTTTATAAAAACCGACTGACTGGGCTCTTACTCAAGCCTTTCACTATTTCTAGCATTTTAAGATTATCAAACAAAATGTCTGTGTGGGATAAACTAGCAGAGTTGTTGTTAGACAACCAAGCCGGCAAATAAGGCTTCAACTGATCACAATAAAACATAACATGTTGTGGCGTAATCTGATCACCACAATACATGACACATTTCGACTGAATTTCGTTTTGAGAGCATCGAGCCTTAGTCTGTATATCAGACTTGTCAACAGTCTATGACACAATTTGTTCCGATCAGAGAAATCGTTGTATTTAGACTTTGTCGACTTAGGTCTTGCACATCCTTTTGAATGATAAGTTTCATGATATAGAGTGCCAAACTGATCCCAGCAAGTCTTCTTTAGAAGGCAACATCCCTCTTGTAAAGACAGCGGCAGTTGCATTTTGATGGTATTTTCCTTGTTCATTGCACCCCTTTTAGCTGTGCAATCTGCCCATTCGTTTTCCCCAAAGACCACAATGGGATGGAATCCAACAAAATTGTATACAGGTACCACGTGTGGACAAAAAATGAATTAAATGAACAATTTCAGTCACAATTTCACCTCTTATATTAGTACTAAAGGATTGTAAAGACTGTAGCACAGACTTCGAATCAACACAGAATAATACTTGTACACAGGTGAAAGGAAAATTAAGCAGGAAGTTTAACGCCATCACAATTGCAACAAGCTCTGCTGAGAAAATAGAAAAGTCTTTTCCAATGTAGTAAGACCTTTCAATTTTCAGAGCTGGAATTACAAATCCAGCACCTGCATCATTACTATCAAGTACAGAGCCGTCTGTATAGATTTTCAAATGATTATTATAATTTTCATATAGATGAGATCTAACAAATGCCGAAAGAACAGGCCCATCATCCTTTTTAAGGTCAGCATAGTCTATGTCAAATTTGGCAATGTTAAGCTCCCATGGAGGAATAACACTAAATGACAATCGAGGAGCAACATTTTTGGGATTCACACCTGATTTTTTCAAACAGGTCAGATGTGAAGCTCCCTATCGGAGTTAAAGAACTTATTGTTTTTGCTCTTTTGGGATAATGGGATTCAGCCTTTAAATCAAGTTCTGGCATACATGAGTTTTGATTTGTATGACTTCTCAAGATGTATTTAGCTGAAGCAAGCTTCATTTGTGATTCAAAAGGCATCACTCCAATTTCGGCATATACACTCAGTGTCGCAGTATGAACCGGCACACCGAGTGCAAGTTTGTAGGCTTTGCTATCTACGCTTTGTAGTTTTTTAAATAGATATTTTGGAGCCGAGAAGAAAATTTCTTGCGCATATTTAATTTTGAACGAACCAAAGATGTTGCTAGGTGTAAAAGGGTATGAGTATCCTGACCCCAAGGTTGCCTACTCACAATCTTCAAAAAGTTT
>CM054167.1:8732053-8749553 GCA_028751875.1 Rapana venosa | reverse complement strand
CGCTTTTCGGAAGAGTAGGCCATTGTGTGCTGGTGGGAACGGTTGACAAAATTTACAAAATCGCATACACACGGGGATTAGATGTAAAAAAAAAAGCACATGAGTGCTTATTCCATTATCCTCGAAAAAATAAAAAAAAGTAAATGAATAAATAATTAAAAAAGACGTTTAACTGCACAAACCTAGTCAAAAAATAACTTGAACTTCTTTTTAAACTGCTTAACACATCAGTTTAAAAAAAAATCCTCAACACACTTTAAAAACCCCAACACGACCTAAAATAACGTCTGTAAAAAGAGATTACATACAATTAATAAAAACTCGAGGTCTGAGACTGCCAAAGCAAAACATGCACTCCCTAACTTTCCCAGGAAATTTGTCGTTTTACCGGATTCGCAACACTCACAAAGATGATATAACAGGAATTGTCAGATTCGGGATCGTTTGTTTTGTGATTTGCAGTCTGCGCATTTGCAGCCACCTGGTAAAGGAAGGAAAGGAGAAGGTTTTTTTCTTCTTTTTCTTCTTCTTCCACAGGAAGTTTCCAGGTCAGAGAAGGAGTTCTTATCTCCCTTGAGCCTGCCCACTTTGGCTACACTCCTGCTTTAAACTTGCGGGCCATGTAGTGTCTTTGTATAGAGTTGCTTGTCAGGAAAAAAAAATCGGTTGATTTTCACAGATTTTCTTAAATAGAAAAAAAAATGCACTGTGTACTTGATTTTGGTATTGAGGATATAGAGCAATACTAGGTAGTCACGAGAAAATTGGGAATAATCATCAAATAAGGATTGCTTGTGTTCCTACAGCGTTGACCCCGCGCATGCATATTGCGGTTAGGACGCTAGCAGACGACAAAGGACTGAGGGGGGGGTATAGTGTTTCCTGAACAATTATAAACAAATTGAAACCTTCCAAATTTGAGCAAAATCACATGAGTTTTGAGTCAGAGAGTAGTCTTTCACAAAAAGCATTTTCAGTTTCTGGAGATGGCTTAGTACGTGCGGTACATACGAATGCAAGAGCAATAAATTATAGGAAAACAGAAATAAAAGTGCCAACAAGTAAAGGTGGTGTGTATGTAGCCTTTACGACAATAAGCCATTTACCACACAACAGACGTAACAACAGAACGGAAGCACTGTATCTAGCGGATACATACCTATGTATTTCGTGGCTGGACTGTAGGAATGGCTGACCTCATTTCTTCCTTAACTCCCAAAGAAGTCATTAATCTTCAGCATCTATCCCCGAAGTCAGAATGCGGCTACCTTAATGGTCGGCAAAAACAAAACAAAAAAAAAAACAAAAAAAAAAAGGGTCGCATACGGCAAAAATCTGTTCTTTTCTTTCTTTCTTTTCTTGTTTTATATCGAGGATAATGGAATTAGCACTTGGGTATGTTATCAAGGCGGAGCCTGTCCTTCTCCAAGGAAGGAGAATTTTCACAGAACGAAGGAAATAAAGAAAAGAGGAGAAAGACTAATTTAACTGAAAGAACGAATGAATGAAAGAATGAATGAATGAATGAACGAATGAATAACAGAAGGGAAGACAAAGAGAAGGAGAAACAGGAGAGAGAGAGAGAGAGAGAGAGAGAGAGAGAGAGAGAGAGAGAGAGAGAGAGAGAGAGAGAGAGAGAGAGAAGACAAGAAAATGTTACGAGAATGATGATAAGATCATGTAATCATCAAGAGAGAGAGAGAGAGAGAGAGAGAGAGAGAGAGAGAGAGAGAGAGAGAGAGAGGAGAGAGGAGAGAGAGAGAGAGAGAGAGAGAGAGAGAGAGAGAGAGAGGAGAGAGAGAGAGAGAGATAACAATGACAAATTCTTTATTTCGAGAATGATGAATAAGCACTATGTGCTTTTGTACATCTAGTCCCGAGAGAGAGAGAGAGGGGAGAGAGAGAGAGAGAGAGAGAGAGAGAGAGAGAGGAGAGAGAGAGAGAGAGAGAGAGAATGACAATGACAAATTCTTTTATTTCGAGAATGATGAATAAGCACTCATGTCCCTTTTTTACATCCAGTCCCCGAGAGAGAGAGAGAGAGAGAGAGAGAGAGAGAGAGAGAGAGAGAGAGAGAGAGAGAGAGAGTGGGTGAGGAAGGAGGGACTTCGTCAAATCAACGAGAGAAGGAGAAGAGAAAGACAAGAGAATATCCAGGAGAGAGAGAGAGAGAGAGAGAGAGGGGGAGGAGGGATGAGTAAAGAAGAGAGATAGGAGAGAGAAGAAGAGATAACAGAAGACAAGACAGAGACAGAGACTGAAAGCAAGCAAGTGTGAGATAGAAGGGAAGACAGACAGACAGACAGACAGAGAGACTGGAAGACAGACTGAAAGACAGATCTCATTTGTTGGTAAAAAAATAGTACCAATGTTAAACAACAACAAAAACAAAACAAAACAAGTCATATGACTCTTGCCTACGTTCATACTAAGAACTCTGTCTGTCTCTGTCTCTCTCTCAATTAAAAAAAAGATTCTTCAAGCCCATTGAAACATAGGGCGAAGCGCGCTATCGATTTTGCAATGAATATCGTATGTTGTCATAGAAATAAGTGTGTGTGTGTGTGTGTGTGTGTGTGTGCGTGCGTGTGCGTGCTGCGTGTGTGTGTGTGTGTGTGTGTGTGTGTGTGTATGTATGTATGTATGTTCGATTTCATTTTACGTCTCTTCACTAAATGTGATATTATTCACAGAAAGGCCAGAGGTGTGTGTGTGTGTATGCATGCGTGCGTGCGCGTGTCTATGTGTATGTGCATGTGGCGCGTAAGTGCGTGTGTGTGTGTTTGTGTGCGCCACACACACACGCTTGCTTGGTTTTTCGCAAACGTGCATGCGTGATACATACCTGTGTGTGTGCGTACGTGCTTGCGTGCGCGCGGGTGCGTGTGTGCGTGCGTGCGTGTATGTGTGTGTATTTGTGTGTGCGCACGCACCGCTTGCTGGGTTACTCGAAAACGTGCATGCGTGATACATGCGTGTGTGTGCGTGCGTGCGCGCGCGCGCACGCGCGTGCGTGGGTGCGTGTGTATGTGTGTGTGTATTTGTGTGTGCGCAAACACACACGCTTGATTGGTTACTCACAAGCGTGCATGCGTGATACATTCGTGTGTGTGCGTACGTGCGTGCGTGGGCGCGCGTTTGTGCGCGCGTGCATGCTTACGTTCGCGCACGTGCATGCGTCCGAGCGTGCGCATGGATTTGCAACAGAGGATTCTCAGCTTGCCTGTTGCATTATTTTGGCAACAGATAGAGGTCTCAAGTGAAAACAAAAAAAAAAAAACAAGGAAAAATTTCCAGGAAAAGAATTTTTGTCTCTGAAAGAAAAAAAGGGGATTTAAGGGGCCAGAAAAGGGGGAAGGGGAAGGGAGAAAAACGAGGCCATAGAAAAAGGGAAAAAAGGGTGTGGGTTGGGGGGCGGCCGGCGGCTGCGGGTTTGGGGCTTTTTGGGGGTTTTTCTTTTGGGTTGGTAAAAATGTAAATGTTCAACAAAAAAAAACCCAAAAAAAACAAAGGGCCAAGGCTCTTGTGTTTTGAATGCTGCTCGTCCTTTTTAATTGATTTTCCCCCTTTGTGGGGGGAAGGGGGGTTTTGGTTTTTTGGGGCCAAAAAACCGCTTGTTGGGTTTTGAAAAGGCTGGTGTTTTGTGTGTTGGGGTTTTGTGCGGGGGCGGGTGCGTTTTTTCGTGGGCTTTGGGTTGTGTGTGTTTTGTGTGTGGGAGGAGGTTTGTTGGGTTTTTTAAAACGTCTCTTTTAAAGGGTGTTTTTCCCCGGGAAAGGCCAGGGTGGGGGGTGTTTTGGGTTGTTTTTGGTTTTGTGCGCCCCGTGGTTTGGGGTTTCCAGGGTGCGCGGTAATTCGTTTTCTTCTTGTGGGTGGGTTTGGGGCGCCCCCCGCTTGTTGGTTTTTGGGGCAAAATTTGCAGGGGAAAATATGGGTGGGGTTAGGGGTTGGGTAAAGGGGGGGGTGGTGGGGGCGTGTGGGGGCGAAGGGTGTGTTTGTTGGAGTTTTTCTTCCCCCCAAAACCCCACCCCCCCCGCTGGGAGGAAAAGAAAGCGGGAAGGGGGGAGGGGGGGGGAAGAGCAGGCGGGGGGTGTGAAAAGGGGTTGGGATTTGGGTTCTAAAAAAAAAAAAAAAAAAAGGAAAAAAAAAAAGGGGGGGAAAAAATTTTTGGGGGGGAAAATTCCCCCCAAAAAAAAAAAGTTAAAAAGTTTGGGTGACCTAAAAGGGGAAAAAAAAAGGAGAAAAAAAAAATTTTTCCCCCCGGTTTGAAAAAAATTTAAAAAAGAAAAAAAAAAAGCAAAATTTGAAAAAAAATTTAAAGAGTAAAAAAAAAAAAAAAAAATTTTAAAAAAGAAGAAAAAAAAAATAAAAAAAAAAAAAGAAAAGAAAAAAAAATAAAAAGAAAAAAAAAAAAATTTGGAAAAAAAACAAAAATAAAAAAAAAAAAAAAGGAAGAAAAAAAAAAAAAAAAAAAGAAAAAAAAAAAAAAAAAGAAAAAAAAAGAAGGAAAAAGAGGGAGAAAGAAAAGAGAAGGGAAAAAAGGGAAAAAGGAAAATGAAAGGGGGAAATGAGGATTTTGGCCTTAAAGAAAAAGAAAAAAAAAAAAAAAGGGGGGGGAGGAAGAGAAAGGGGAGGAAAGAGGGGGAGAGGAGGAAAAAGAGAGAGAAAGAGAGGAGAGGAGGGGAGAGAAGAGAGGAGAGAGAGGGAGAGGAGAGAGAGAAAGAGAGAAAGAGAGGGGAGAGAGAGAGGGGGGGGGGGGAAGAGAGAGAAAGAAAAAAAAGAGAGAGAGGGACCGGAGAAAGAGGAGGGGGAAAGATAAAAAGGGGGTTGAAAAAGGGGGAGAGAGAGGGAGGGGAGAGAGAGAAAGAGAAAAAGAGAGATGAGAGGGGGGGGAAAGAGAAAAAAAAGGAGAGAGAAAGAGAGAGAAAAAAATTAAGAGAAAGGGAAGGGGAGAGGGAAAGAGAGAAAGGGAGAGAGAGAGAGGGGGGGGGGGAAGAGTGAGAAAGTTTGAGAAAAGAGAGGGACAGAGAGAGAGCGGGGGGAGAGAGAGGGGAAAAGAGGGGGGAAAAAAAGAAAAGAGAGGGAAAAGGAAAGAAAGAGCGAGGGGGGAAAAAAGAGAGAAGAAAAGAGAAAGGAAAGTGAGGGGAGGAGAAAAAGGAGAGAGAGAGGGGAGAGAGAGAGAGAGGGGAAGGAGAGAGGAAAGAGAGACGAAAGAGAGGAGAAAAATAGAGGAAAAAAAAAGGGGAGAGGGGAAAGGAGAGGGGCAAAGAAAGGGGGGAGAGAGAGAAGGAGAAAGAGAGGAAGAGAGGGGGAGAAAAGGGGAAGAGAGGAGAGAGGAGAGAGAGAAAGGGGGAGAAGAGGGAAGGAGAAAGAGAGAGAGAGGAGAGGAGAGGGGGAAAGAAGGGGGGGAGGAGAAATGAAAAAAAGAGGAGAGAGAGGGGGAGGGGGGAGGGGAGTAGAGAGAGAAGAGAGGGGAGAAAAGGGGGGAAAAGGGAAAAGAGTAAAAGGGGAGGGTGGGAGGACGGGAGGAAGGGAAGGGAGTGAGAAAGGGAAAATTGGGAGGGGAGAGAGAGAAGGGGAGATAGATTGAGGAAGAAAGAGAGAGAAAAAGAGAGGAGAGAGCGGGGGAAAGGGGAAAGAGAGAGGGGGAGAGAGAAAGGGGAAAAGAGAAAGAGGTGAGATGAGGGGGAAAGAAAGAGAGAGAAAAAGGGGGGAAGAGAGGGGAGAGAGGGAAAAAAGAGGAAAGAGAAAGAGAAAAAGAGGAAAAAGAAAAAGAGATGAGAGAGGGGGAGGAAAAGAGAGAGAGAAAGGGTTTTTTGGCTTTTTGGGGAGAGGAAAGAGGAGAGAAAAGGGGGAGAGAGGAGGAGGAAAAGAGAGGAAAAAAAAGGGAGAAGAGAAAGGAAAGAGATAATGAGAGAGGGGAAAAAGAGAGAGGGATTTTTTGAAAAGAGTTTAAACGGGAGGGGAGAGAAGGAGGAGAGGAGAGAGAGGGGGAAGGAGGGGGTTTTCTCCCAAAAGTGTATACCAAATGTGATGCTTAAAAGTAAGAGGGGGGAAATCTAGAGTATTTTCCCTTTCCCAGTTTTTGCGAAAAGCGCTTGGGGGGTTTGGGTTGGGGTTTGGGTTTTTGGTTTGGTTTTGGGTTTGGGTTTTTGGTTTTGGGTTTGGGTTTTGGGTTTGGGTTGGTTTTGGATTGTTTGGGTTTGGTTTGGGTTTTGGGTTTTTGGTTGGTTGATTTGGGTTTGGTTTGGGGTTTGGGTTTTGGGGCGGGTTTGGGTTTTGGTTAATTTGGTTTTTTTGGGTTTGGGGTTTGGGTTTGGGTTTTTGGTTGGGGGTTTGGGTTTGGGTTTTGGGTTTGGGGTTGGTTAGGGGGGTTTGGGGTTGGTTTGGGTTTGGTTGGTTGGTTATTTTTGGGTTTGGGTTTTGGGTTGGCGGGGTTGGGTTTTGGGTTTGGGTTTGGTTTGGGTTTTGGGTTTTGGGGGTTTGGGGTTTGGGTTTTGGCGGGTTGATTTGGTTGGGGTTGGGTTTTGGGTTTGGTTTGGGGTTTTGGTTTGGTTTGGTTGGTTTGGTTGTGTTGGTTTGGTTTTTTTGGGTTTGGGGTTTGGGGTTGGTTTTGGGTTTTTGGGTTGGGTTGGTTTGGATGGTTTTTTGGGGTTTTGGGTTTTGGGTTTTTTGGGGTTTTGTTGGGGGGTTGGGTTTGGCTGGGGGTTTGGGGTTTGGGTTTGGGTTTTGATTGGGGGGGTTTGGGGTTTGGGTTTTGGGTTTGGTTTGGGTTGTTGGGTTTGGGTTGGGTTAGGGGGTTTTGAATGGTTTTTTGGTTTGGGTTGTTTGGGTTTGGGTTTTGCGGGTTTGGGTTTTGGTTTGGGTTGGGTGGGGTTTTGTTTTGTTTTTTGTCTGTGTTTAATATGCAGTTGTTGTTAGTTGGAAAGGTGTGTGTGTTTTGTTTTGTGTGGGTTGTGTGTGTGTGTGTGTGTGGGGTTGTTTTTTGTGTATGTTTTGTTTGTATGGTGTTGTTTGTTGTGTGGGTTACATGTGTGTAACTTACACTATTTCTTTAAAAAAAATTCTCTAGAAAAATATAGTCAAAGAGGAGTAGACCAGAGAGAAGAGAGAGAGCAAGAGAGAGAGAAAATTGAAGAGGGGAGAGAGAGAGAGAGGGAGAGAGAGAGGGGGAGGTTTTGGGGATGGAGGGGGAGAGAGACCCGCGCGCGGCGCGAGAGAGAGAGGGAGAGGGGAGAGAGAGAAAAGAGGAAGAAGGAGACGAGGGGGAGAGAGAGAGAGAGTGAGAGAGGGGAGGAGGGGAAAAAGGAGGGATGAGGGGGGAAAGAGAGAGAGAGAGACGGGAGAGAGGGGAGGAGACCCGGAGGACAGGAAAAGACAAACAGCAGACCACAGACAGACAAAAAGGTGGGAATGGAAAATTAAACCCCCCCAGTTTCGGTACCGTGGAAAGTGTTTAGAAAGGTAAGGGTTGTTTTTAAACCCTTTTTTTGGGGGGGAAAATTCTTTTTTAATGCCAAAAACCCCGGGGTGTTCAGGTGCGAAGAAATTGTTTCTGACCACTAGGGGGATCCCGCCCGGTACGAATTGTGTGGGGTTTGGGGAAAAGTAAACAAAATTTGAAAAAAACCGCTCCCACAGGGGGACTGGATGTAAGGCACAAAAAGTGTTTATCCCTTTATTTTTCGATTAAAAGAATAAAAAAAAAAAAACCCCACCCTCCCCCTTTTTATACTACTACAATACAATCTTAAAAGGGCTGAAAGTGTATGTAACCAGCACTATGAAAATTAATTATTTGTCTTCAAATTTTTCCCCCTCACACAGATTTAAAAATTTGAACACTACGGCAGCTTTGTACCGCCCGGAAGTCTTTAATTAAAATTAAACCCAACTTAAAATTATATTCCCAAAACCCTGCACCCACTTCCCTGTACATGACCCCCCCAAATTTCGGGGGGTTTCCTAATTTTTTTCCCTTGGGAAATTCCGAAGTCTTTGGCTTTAGGCGGGAAAATACCCCCCCCCCCCCCCCCCCTTCCCCCCCTTTTCCTTCCCCCCTCCCCCCTCGGGTATTTCTTCCTGCGCAGTATTTGGAAGACACAAAGGAAAAGGTTTGGGGGAAAAGAAAGGAGGAGGAGGAGGAGGATTTAAGTAAAAACGGAAAAAGGGAAGGAAGAGGAGGAGGAGGAGGAGATACATGAAAAAACCGGGGAAAAAAAGAAGAAGAGGGGGAAAAGGGAAGTAATGTTGAAGAAAAAGAAGAAGAAGAAAAAAGGGGGGAAAGGGAAGGGAAGGAGGAGGAAAAAAAAAAATGGGGAAAGAAAAAGGGAAAAATGGGAAAGAAGAAAAAGGAAAGAAGAAGAAGAAGAGGGGAAAGGGGAAAGGGAAAAAAGAAGAAGGGGGGAAAAGAAGGAGAAAGGAATAGGGGGCCGGAGGAGGAGGAGGGGGAAGAGGGGAGGGGGGAAAAGGAAGGAAGGAAGAAAGAAAGAAAAGAAAGAAAAAAAAGAAAGAAAAAAATTTAGATAAAAAAGAAAACAGGAAGAACAAAATTTAAAAGAAAAAAAAAATCCCAGAAAACCCGCACTAAAAAATTTAAAACCACCTTTTAAAAACAAAAAAAAATATAATTTCTCCTCAAACATTAAAAAAAAAACAAAAAACCCAAAAACAACACCCCAAACATCCACCAAAACCCATTTACTTAATGATAGAAAGCTCATGAAAACTAAGATTTGGGGCAAAGAAAATGAAACTCCCCGCTTTTTAATTTTTTAAATGAACTAAAAGGAAACGGGTTTGTTTTGCTTTCTCCAACAGTGTAGGTTTGTACGTGAACACCCTTTTGAAAAAATTGGAAATGCAGGGGTTCACAAATTTTAAAGAGAATTTTCTCTGTATTGACGTAAAAACGGGGTTTGGGAATTTTTTTTATTTTTTTTTTTTATTTTTTTTTTTTCTTTTTTTGGAGGATAATGGACAAAGCACGCTTGTGTTTTTTTTCTTTTTTTTTTTTGGGACCCCGGGCCCCGTTTTGTTTGGGGTTTTTTGTAAATTTTGTCGCCCGTTCCCCCCGGAAACACAATGGCCTACTCTTAAGCGCTTCGTTTTGTTTGTTTTTTTTTAACAAGAATTTGCGTATTTTTAAAAATTTTATAATTTTTTTATTATTATTACTCTTACGAAAAACGGACGGATTTAACGTTTTGCGCAAATTTTTCTGCGTGCGTTCGCCCGGGGGGGCCCCCGGTTTTAGTCTCCCTTCGAAATACTTTTTCGGGGAGAGTGGAGTAACATGATGGTAAATTTTTGAGGAACAAACCTCTTGGGAAAGGGGTTCGAACCGGGTCGTCAGATTGCGAGGGGAATGTTTTTAACCACTGTGTGTAGAAAAAAGTGGGTTGGTATCCTGTTTTTCCCAGTGGAAGATTCGGGGTTTGCTTACAATGGAGGCCTCCCGAACCTATATAAAAGTAGCCGAGTGGGGTTAAAAAAAATGCCTTTTACTTCAATTTCCCCTGGATCCATGAAAACCTGGGTTTTTGAAACCCGGGGGCGGCCTGCAGCGTCTTTGGGGGAATGAAGGTGGGGATTTTTACCCTCTCCCAGGTCAAACTTCAAGTGCAGACCCGCCATGCCCCTTTACCCTTTCTTATTTTCTTTTTTTTCAGACAAAAAAATTTTCGTTAAAAAAGGGGTCTTCCCTTTCCCCTTTTTTTTTTTTTTCCCTTTAAAAAAATTTATTCTACGGAAAATTTAGTTGATGTTCTTCGAGAAAAGCAAAAAGAAAAAAAAAATTTAAAAAGAGAAAAAAAGAAAAAAAAAAAAAAATGAAAGAAGAAAAAGAAAAAAAAAAAAGAAAGAAAGATAAAAAAGGAAAAAAAATAAAGAAAGAAAAAAAACAGAAAGAAAAAAAAGTGAAAAAAAGACTTAAAAAAGGAAAAGGACGAAGAACTGAAAAAACGAAAGAAAAAACAAGAAAAAAAAGAATAAAAAAAAAAAGAATGAATAAAAGACAGAAAAGGAAAAAAGGGTAAAAAAAAAGAAAAAAAAGAAAGAAAAAAAAAACAAAAACAAAAAAAAAAGAAAAAGAGGGGAAAGACAAAAATGAAAAAAAAACGAAAGAAAAAATGAGAAAAAAAAAAAAAAGGAAAGAAAGAAAAAAAAAAAAAGGAGAAAAACCAATCCCATAACAAGAAAACGAAGCATCGTACTTGCCCTACGCCCCTATTTATGTAGTATGTATGTGTGTATATATGTATGTATGTATGTTTGTTGTATTTCATGTTGTATGTATGTAGGGATTATGAATGTGTGTGTGTCTTGACAACAGATATCTTTTATTATTCCCCCAAACCGCCCTGAAAAATGAGGGGAGAACCTATTGATTTTCGTAAAAGATCTTATTTTGTCCAAAAAACTCTCTCTGTTGTCATTTTCATTGTCTCTCTTTCACTCATAAATCTCTCACTCTCTTTTCTCTCTCTCTCTCTCTCTCCTCTCTCTCCTTTTCTCTTCTTTTTCGGGGCGAATTTTTGTGAGTGTTTGAGAGAGAGAGAGAGGGAAAGTGTGTTTGAGAGAGAGAGAGAGTATCTCTCTGTGTACACACACACACGGAAAAGAGTCACACAGACACAGACACTACACCACCAAAAAACCCTTTTAAAAGTTTGTGTGGGTTTTTTTGGGTTTCGGGGTTTTTTTGTGTTTTGTGTGTGTTAAAAATTAATTTTGAAAACTGTCAAATTGGCAAGGCAAACGGGAAAACGTGCCCCAAAACCATTGCCAAAAGCCCCCCCCCCCCACTCTGTCGGTTTTTGTCTGTCTCTCTCTAAATCTCTCTGATGGGGGGTTAAATTTCTTTTGGATATCTCCCAAGTCTGTTATGTAATATTTGGTGTGTGTTGGTTTCTTTGCTGTTGCTTTCTCTCTAAAAAAAAATACAAAAGAATTTGTTGAGTTTCTTTTCCCTTAGCCAAAATGATATTTTTAATGGGTTTTTTTTCCTTAAAATTACTGAGTAGGTTTTTTTTTTTGGGGGGGGGGGGGGGGGGGGGGGGGTATTTATTGTCCCTCTCCCCTTGTTGTTGTTGCTGTTTTTAATTTTTCTCTTGGTTTTTTTGCTATTTTTGGGTTTTTTTTTGGTTTTTTCTTTTTTTTATTATTTTTTGTTGCTCTTTTTTTTCTTCTTTTTCGGTGGGTTTTTGTTTTTTTTTTGTGTTGGGATTTTTTTTCCCCCCTTTTCTGTGTAGTGATGGTATTTGGTTTATTTCATTTTTTCCTTTTTATAAAAAATCCCCAAGGGCGGGGGTTGTATTTAAAGGAAAACACTGGGTTTTCTTTTCTTTTTTCTCGAAATAAAGAATTTGTCATTGTTTAATTTTTTTTTTTCATTACCCTTCTCTTTTCTCGTCGGGCTGTCTGTCTCTGTCTTTTCTGTCTGTCGGCTGTTGTTTTCTTTTCCCGGGGGGCATACACGCAGCGTACGTGTTGGCTTTCTTAATGTTTGGCGTGTTTGTCCCCCCCTTTCTCTCAAATAAAGTTTTATTATTCATTCATTATTCATTTATTCATTCATCCCTCCCTCTTCTCTCTCTCCTCTCCTTTTCTCTCTCTCTCTCTCTTTTCTTTTTCTCTCTCCCTTTTTTTCCCCCCCCCTCTCTTTCTCTGATATACATCCTGTGTATTCCAAATCTTTATTTGTTTGCTTTTAAAATGTTTTCATTTTTTTCTAAATTTTTTTGACATTTTAATTTTTTTTTTTGTTTAATTGAATGATTTGGGTTTATTGGTTTACTTTTTGGACGGGGCCCGGGTGAAAAAAAAAATTTACCCTTGTGCTTATTCTTTTCCCTCAATAAAAATGTTAATTTATTCAAAAAAAGTTCATTTTTTCTCTTCACTATATATCCTCTCTTTTTTCAATTTTATTATTTTTATCTATCTATCATTTTTATCTTTTCTATTTTTCTATCTATTTTCTATTTTTCTATTAAACCCCAAGAGGAAATTTAAGCAAAAAAAAGGAGTTTTTAAATCAGACAAAAATTTTGAGCATTATTTAAATCAAGAACACTTTTTAAAAAAGGAACTATTCTTAAGAATTTAACCCAAACCGGGCCCATGTACAAGTGATTCTGAAAATACCCAATAAAAAGATCGTCATCGGGAAAAATTCGTCATTAAAAAAGTCTTTTAAACCCAAAAACCCGGGAATGGTTAAAAAAATTTTGTAAGTATTGGGCGGTCGTTTTGCAACGGAATAAAAAAATAATGAAACAAATGAAATTTTTCACTTTTGACACAGTTGATGCGTTTTTGCTTAAAATATTGTTTTTAAAGCATTTGGTTTCCCATGCTGTCTTCCCTGTACACTCCCTCCCGTTCCCTTCTTATCTGTAGGTAAGTTGTGCTTTCGAACACCCGATTTAACAAACCACTGTTGGCCGTGCTCTTTTTTCCCGTTTCCGGGGCCCTTACCCCCTGGGGAAAAGGCCCCTTTCCCCTTTTTCCCCTCCGCCAAAAGCCTCATTTGTTTTTTTTCAAAAACTAGCCCCCCAAAAAAAGAAATTATACCCCTTTTTTCGAAAATCTTCCCCCGTTATTTGTTCTTTCTTCTCAATACTGCCTTCACCTCCACCAAACCCCCCCCCAAGTTGTGTGGGATATAAATTTGATTTTGGGTTTTTTCTTGATATTTTTGGTGGTTGCATGCGTGTGAATGATTTGAATGCAAGCACTTTGATTTGTTTACTTTACAAGATTCAGCGCTATATAAATTCCATACATTATATTATTATTATTATTATTATTATTATGATGCAGTGGAAGACAGAACCGATTAATCTCAGGTAATATAGCAGACGGGAACAGCTCAGTGGTCAGAGCACTCGCTTTCCTCAAGCTAAGATTAAGCAGCATCGAGCGTGGTTACCACGTGGATGGGTGACCGTATCCGCGCCTTGGCTTCAGTACAGTTCCCCAGTTCACCCAGCTGTAAATGAGTACCTGCCCTCTTTAGGGTCAGGGAAGGTAAAACAGCGAGGGAGAGGAGATGGGCGCCGCCCTCATTATGCTGGCTCCTGGAGAATTTGAGGTCACTGACGCCTCGCTCCGTAACGCCCGCAAAGGTTATGGGACACCTTTCCATTTACCTTAATATGCAGATCAACGCTAAATACCTTTTTTAAAGATAACATTTGGAGTGAAAGAATTTTCTTCTTTTTTTTTCTTTCACAGACAGTCTGGCTGAAGATTCGCAAAACCGATTGTTGATGCTAAATCCAATAGACACGACGGGTACGGGATGGCCTGGTGGTTAGAGTGATTCGCTCGTGATTTGCTGACCCGAGTTCGACCGACGTCCCGTGTGCGAACGCACGCAAAACATCTTGCGCACACGTTAAAACCCGTTCCACTTTTCAGAAGATTAGGTCATTGTGTGCCAGTGGGAACGGATGACAAAATTTACAAAACTACGTACACACGGGGATTGGATGTAAAAAAAAGCACATGGGTGCTTATGCCAGTATTCTTGAAATGAAAGAATAAAGAAAAAAGAATGTACGCTCGTTTAAATGACAGGAAAAGATGTTTAAAAAAAAAATTAATTGATTGTTCAGAACAGTGTGCACCTCCTTTTGCTGCTTTATCTGCTAATTCGTCACCGCACAGACCAGCGTGGAAGTGCAGGAACCCAACAGAAGCTGACAGAAGAACCTTTAAACATTAGACTACAGAAGAACCTTTAAACATTAGACTACAGAAGAACCTTTAAACATTAGACTACAGAAGAACCTTTAAACATTAGACTACAGAAGAACCTGTAATCATTAGACCACAGAAGAACCTTTAATCATTAGACTACAGAAGAACCATTAATCATTAGACTACAGAAGAACCTTTAATCATTAGACTACAGGATAACCTTTAATCATTAGACTACAGGATAACCTTTAATCACTAGACTACAGAAGAACCATTAAACATTAGACTACAGAAGAACTTATAAACATTAGACTACAGAAGAACCTATAAACATTAGACTACAGAAGAACTTATAAACATTAGACTACAGAAAAACCTATAAACATCAGACTACAGAAGAACCTATAAACATCAGACTACAGAAGAACCTATAAACATTAGACTACAGAAGAACCTGTAATCATTAGACTACAGAAGAACCTCTAATCATTAGACTACAGGATAACCTATAAACATTAGACTACAGAAGGACCTATAAACATTAGACTACAGAAGGACCTATAAACATTAGACTACAGAAGAACCTTTAAACATTAGACTTCATAAGAACCTATAAACATTAGACTACAGAAGAACCTTTAAACATTAGACTTCAGAAGAACTTATAAACATTAGACTACAGAAGAACCTTTAAACATTAGACTACAGAAGAACCTATAAACATTAGACTACAGAAGAACTTATAAACATTAGACTTCAGAAGAACCTATAAACATTAGACTACAGAAGAACCTTTAAACATTAGACTACAGAAGAACTATTAAACAATTAGACTACAGAAGAACCTATAAACATCAGACTACAGAAGAACCTATAAACATTAGACTACAGAAGAACTATAAACATTAGACTACAGAAGAACTTTAAACATTAGACTACAGAAGAACTATAAACATTTAGACTACAGAAGAAACCTATAAACATTAGACTTCAGAAGAACTTATAAACATTAGACTACAGAAGAACCTTTAAACATTAGACTACAGAAGAACCTTTAATCATTAGACTACAGAAGAACCTATAAACATCAGACTACAGAAGAACCTATAAACATTAGACTACAGAAGAACCTATAAACATTAGACTACAGAAGAACCTATAAACATTAGACTACAGAAGAACCATTAATCATTAGACTACAGAAGAACCTTTAATCATTAGACTACAGAAGAACCTAGAAACATCAGACTACAGAAGAACCTATAAACATTAGACTACAGAAGAACCTTTAATCATTAGACTACAGAAGAACCTATAAACATCAGACTACAGAAGAACCTATAAACATTAGACTACAGAAGAACCTTTAATCATTAGACTACAGAAGAACCTATAAACATTAGACTACAGAAGAACCTCTAATCATTAGACTACAGAAGAACCTATAAACATTAGACTACAGAAGAACCTATTAACATTAGACTGCAGAAGAACCTATAAACATCAGACTACAGAAAAACCTTTAGACATTAGACTACAGAAGAACTTATAAACATTAGACTACAGAAGAACCTATAAACATTAGACTACAGAAGAACCTATAAGCAGACTACAGAAGAACCTATAAACATTAGACTACAGAAGAACCTATAAACATTAGACTACAGAAGAACCTATTAACATTAGACTGCAGAAGAACCTATAAACATCAGACTACAGAAGAACCTATAAACATTAGACTACAGAAGAACCTATAAGCAGACTACAAAAGAACCTATAAACATCAGACTACAGAAGAACCTATAAACATTAGACTACAGAAGAACGTATAAACATTAGACTACAGAAGAAAGTATAAACATTAGACTACAGAAGAACCTATAAACATTAGACTACAGAAGAACCTATAAACATTTATTAGACTACAGAAGAACCTATAAACATTAGACTACAGAAGAACCTATAAACATTTATTAGACTTCAGAAGAACCTATAAACATTAGACTTCAGAAGAACCTATAAACATTAGACTACAGAAGAACTTATAAACATTAGACTACAGAAGAACCTATAAACAATAGACTACAGAAGAACCTATAAACATCAGACTACAGAAGAACCTATAAACATTAGACTACAGAAGAACGTATAAACATTAGACTACAGAAGAACTTTTAATCATTAGACTACAGAAGAACCTATAAACATTAGACTTTAGAAGAACCTATAAACATTAGACTACAGAAGAACGTATAAACATTAGACTACAGAAGAACCTATAAACATTAGACTTCAGAAAAACCCTATAAACATTAGACTACAGAAGAACCTATAAACCCTCAGATTACAGACGAACCTATAAACATTAGACTACAGAAGAACCTATAAACATTAGACTTTAGAAGAACCTATAAACATTAGACTACAGAAGAACCTTTAATCATTAGACTACAGAAGAACCTGTAATCATTAGACTACAGAAGAACCTGTAAACATTAGACTACAGAAGAACCTATAAACATTAGACTACAGAAGAACCTTTAATCATTAGACTACAGAAAAACCCTATAAACATTAGACTACAGAAGAACCTATAAACATTAGACTTCAGAAAAACCCTATAAACATTAGACTACAGAAGAACCTATAAACATTAGACTTCAGAAAAACCCTATAAACATTAGACTACAGAAGAACCTATCAACATTAGACTACAGAAGGACCTATAAACATTAGACTACAGAAGAACCTTTAAACATTAGACTTCAGAAAAACCCTATAAACATTAGACTACAGAAGAACCTATAAACATTAGACTACAGAAGAACCTATTAACATTAGACTACAGAAGAACCTATAAACATTAGACTACAGAAGAACCTCTAATCATTAGACTACAGAAAAACCTTTAAACATTAGACTACAGAAGAACCTATAAACATTAGACTACAGAAGAACCTATTAACATTAGACTACAGAAGAACCTATAAACATTAGACTTCAGAAAAACCCTATAAACATTAGACTTCAGAAGAACCTATAAACATTAGACTTCAGAAGAACCTATAAACATTAGACTTCAGAAAAACCCTATAAACATTAGACTTCAGAAGAACCTATAAACATTAGACTTCAGAAGAACCTATAAACATTAGACTTCAGAAGAACCTATAAACATTAGACTTCAGAAGAACCTATAAACATTAGACTTCAGAAGAACCTATAAACATCAGACTACAGAAGAACCTATAAACATTAGACTATGTTCCACCCGTTGGGATGCCAGGGAGTCTGTCAGTATCAACAGCATCCCCACCTCCTGGAAACTCTGTACTAACAATTCCCTCTTTTCTATCCCTCTCTTTGTTTCTGCCTTGTGTCTTTTCTTCCTGTCACCTCTTTCTTGTCTATTTTCTGCCTTCTTGGTCCATTCTCCTTTCTCCTGCCTGGCCCCCCCACCCACTCCCCCCTCCGAAAGACTTGCACGATAACAATTCTCTCCTATGCCGAAATTAGATAGCACTGGGGCAACGCTTATTTATTTTTGCTCATATGACAGACAATAATAGTTGCTGTCTGAGCGTTCGACGAAGAAGAATAATATGATCTGAGCACACACACACACAAACACACACACACCACACGCACGCACGCATGCACGCACGCACGCACGCACGCACGCACACACACACCCCACACACACACAACACACACACACACACACACACACACCCCACGCAAACGCACGTAGCCCACACAGCATGCAGGAACAACAAAACACAAACACACACACCAC
>CM054167.1:8714875-8731553 GCA_028751875.1 Rapana venosa | reverse complement strand
CTTGGGCCAAATTTGGGAGGTCAACACCCTCTCATTTCAAAACAAATTCGATCTAAAAACCCCAATGCAAATCGGCCTCTTATGGCTCAGAAACCTGGCGGGTAACAAAAACCAACACCCAAAAACCCCATTTTTCCCAAAAAATGCCTCATACATCCCAACATCAGGGGGCCCGGGAAGCCCCATTCCAACAAACAACTGGGGGGACGGGACCAACAAACCCAATCGATCCATTATTAAAAAAAGGGAAAAGTGGGGATGGATGGGCCCATACACCCACAACCTGCATAAAATTTCACCAGAAGGCCCTTGACGGGGAATCCACATGGGAAGGGGAAAGTTGGTCAACCCCAAAAGCGCCCGGGCACAGAAGTTTGAGAAGAAACGAAGGGCAGCCGGAATGACAGGGGCCCGAGCTGAAGGGGAACTCCCAAAACCGATTTTTGTTGGGGGGGTGTTGTTGCAGCCCTATGTTCCCCAAGGGAACCCAAAAGGGGCAAAGTCAAGTAAGCAAAGGTGTCCCATAACCTATGTGGTCGGGGGGAATGAGGCACACAGACCTCAACTTCCTCTAGGGGCCAGCATTTTGAGGGCGGACCCATCCCCCTCCCCGCGGCTTTATTTTCCTTCCCCTAAAGAACAGGTACCCATTACAGCTGGGGAACAGGGGGACATACTGAAGCCAAGGCGCCAAACGGTCACCCACCAAGTGGTAAACCCCGCTCAATGCGCTTAACCTTAGCTTGGGGAAATGAGTGCTCTGACCCCGAGCATCCTTTTTTCTTCTATCTATCTATTTCTAACTATCTACTATCTTTTATCTATCTATCTATCTTATCTAACTACATCTAATCATCTATCTGCGTGTGGGGTTGTGTGTGTGTGTGTTGTGTGTGGTGTGTGATTGCGTTGGGGTTTGAACGCCCCCGCTCGTGTGGTGTGTTTTTTTGGGGTGTGTAGTAATATGATGTACGTAACACACACACACACACAACCAAACCCCACACACCCCACCACCACACACACCACACACACCACGGGAAAACGCCCCACGCCGGAGAGGAAAAAAAAAATTTGTGTGTTTGAAGGCATGTGTGTATGTATGTGTTTAAAAGTATGTGTGTATGTAGGGTTTTTATGTAAAGTTGTATGTGTGTATGTATGTATTAGTATGTATGTTTTATGTTTAAATTTTGTATGTATTTTGGTGTAGTATGTATGTATGTATGTGTTGTATTATTTTATGTATGTATGTATGTATTAGTTGTTTATGTTGTATTGTATTATTATGTATGTGTGTAGTTTGTATGAAATGTGTGTAGGTAGTGTGTATGTATGTTGTATGTATTTTGTGTATGTAGGTGTTATGTATGTTGTATGTATGTGTTATGTATTTGTAGTATGTGTGGTATGTATGTGTGTATGTATGTGGAAAATTATGTGTGTATGTATGTGTGTATGTATGTTGTATGTATGTATTAGTAGAAAGTGTGAAATATGTTGTAGTATGTGTGTATGTATTGTTTTTAAGTATTTTGTGTATTTTTGTATGTATGTGTGAAATGTATGTGGTATGTATTATTATTTGGGGGGTTGTTGTTGTTTTTTGTTTTTGGGGTTGTGTGTGTTCAAATATAATTTTTTGGGGAAAAACTGGGTGAGGAAGGGAAATTTATTATGTTTTTTTTTTTTTTTTTTTGGGGTGTTTGGCTTTTGGGGAGAAAGAGTTGTTGAGAAGGGGAGGTTGAAGTATGAATTATGGGGAGGTTAGAGGGTGTATGTTACCCGGGTTTAATTTGTTTTGGGGGTTGGTAGGGGGGTTTGGGTTGGGGATTTAGGAGGTGAAAAATGATTTTTGTTTTTGAATATGGTAAAATTTGGGGGTTAGGTGTTTGATAATATTTGATTTTGTTGGGTTTTTGAAAAGTTTTAGGAGGTGATTTATATGTGAAATTTTTTTAAGGTTTTTTTAGGGTGTTTAAAGTTATTGAGGTTGGGAAGATGGGTTGATGAGGTTTTGTTGGTGTTTTGGGATTGGAATGTTTTTAAAAGGGGGGAGTTTGGTAAGATTTTGTTTTGATTTGTTTTATTTTGAATTTTTTATTATGAAGGGTGAAGGTATTTTAATTTTGGTTGTTTTAATGTGGTTGATGTTGATTATTTTTGGATTTTGTGAAGAAATGGGTTTTTTTTTTTTTGGTGTATGTTTTTGTCATACCTGCAGTTGTGTGATTTGGGTCGTTGTTTTTGAAGAGCTGTCTGTTCGGATATTAAGGACTGGTCGCAGAAAATAATATTCATTCAGGGCCTCAAGATCGGGGTTTGGCTTCCTTTTAAATCTGGTCCATGAGTCACGAAGAGAAGGGAGAGAGACGCACCTTTTCCGCCCCCGATGTAACCGGGAACCAGCGGATGTTCCACGGCTGTTGGGACGGGCCTCATACTTTTTGGCAAGATTGCTCTGATGTTATCAAGCAACCCCCCTTCCGTCGTACTGCTCCGGGATCTTCCAGAGCTTGTCTCTGTTACTCGTCGAAAGCTTCTCTTGACAACGAATACTGTATCGGGTTTTGGGTTGTATTCGATGGCTCTTCACACAGCTGTCGGAGTGCAAAAGGCATCTTCCCCCTCTTCCTTCCAAAAGCCAAACGGGCATTGCCAGAGGTGTTTCTTTGGCTTTTGGGCCTGTTCCAGAACTTTGCATTTTTTTCCCCTACAGGGCTGAAAGTGAAATCCCTCGTATTTGCAGTCCCCTTTTGCTGCCCTTCTTCTTCCAAATTGCACCACTTTTGCATTTTGCCAGCCCCCCATTGGTACTTTCCTTCTTCCCATGCTTTCGGGAAAAATGGTGAGCCACTTAACTCCCGTTTCCCTTTCCCCGCTGCAAGGATGGCTTCGTTTTTAGGGGCCGTCACGCCTCCGCTTTGCCCTTTGGGCTGGCTTAATTGTTTTTTCTTTTTCAGTTTAAAAGGATTTGGGGCCTAACGGGTCTTTTAGCGTGGTAGAACGAGACGGAGCTTGTGCTCCAGATGGGTTTAAAAGATCTTTAAAATAATCTTTCCAAAATTTTCAAAATTTCCTCTTTTTGTGCAGGCCTCTCCTTTGCATCATTACTACTGTTTTGGGTTTGAATGGCTCATCCTTACTCTCACGTCTTCACACTTTTGAAAAATTCCTTGGGGAGTTTTTAAAAAATTTCACTTAATTTTCTCCCCAAAAATCGCCCAAGATTTTTTCTTTAGAGGCTTCCAACACGTTTACTTGTCTTCTTCGACCTGTCTTGACGTAGTCCTCTTCTGTCTTGGCTTGCCCCCAAGCTTTATATGCCTTTTTATTCTTGAGGCTTCCTTCACCTCTGGTTCCACCAAGCGTAGCTTTCCTTTTTTTTCCTCCACATTTTTTTTCCCCAAATTTCCTTAAGGTTTCAAGGAGCGGTTTGAAGTTCCCGATTTGCTTCTTTTTATGTACATGAAAATTTTTTTCGTGTTAGATGTTAAACTGAAGATCAAAATCTAGTCTATCCCGAATGTTTTACTTATTTACTACCAATTTTTTCCATAATCATTGATAAAAAACAAATTTTTGGGAAAGTACCCCACCACCACCCCACCACCACCACCACCACCACCCCCAAACCACCACCACCACCACCATTTCATTTCGCTTTCTATAGGTTTGATTTTCTTGTTTTTTTGTTTGGATGGTTTTTTTCTTTGATAAGGGTTTGATAAAAAAAGAAATCTTTCGTTTATTAGGGTGCCATCTGAAAATAAAAGTTTGATTTTGACAAAAAAGAAAAAACATCATCAAGTGTTTTTTTCGGGAAAAGGGGACAAAGATCCAGGGGATAAAGTACCATTGTAAAAACAAAGGAGAGTCATCCCGACCCTTGTGATTAAGAAAGGAATGGGTTTTCCCAAAACCATGGTCTGGGGGAGCAAGGCTCAGAACCTCATTTCTCTAGAGGCCAGCATTTAGGGTGGCGCCCATCTCCTCTCCCTCGCTGCTTTCCTTTAAATTTGACCCAAAAAGCAGACCATTTAAAAGCGGGGTAAATTTGGGGGACTGCACTGAAGCCAAGGCGCCAAACGTCACCCACCAAGCGGTAACCACAGTCAATGCTGCTTAACATTGACTGAGGGAGAGCGAGTGCCTACCACTAGCTACCCCCCCCGATGGTGGCTTACCCTACGCCCCTCGTTGAACGGCAATTTTTTTAAATTTTTGGGCTTTTTTTCCCAGCCTCAATTTTTGCTTTTTTTGTTATTTAGCTCAAACCAAAAACCCTTTGAAATGATGAAAAATTTTCATGAATGTTAGGTCATTTTTATCTTAAGGAATAAATTGTGTCCTTTTTTTTTCCTGTGTGCAAGTTAAAGAAATTTGGGTCTGTACTTTTTTGTATTTTTTAGATTTACCATGCTTTGGGACTGGCACTAACATGGAATGTTTCCAAACGGGCGGAATAACGCCCTGAGTCCAGTAGCTTTGGAATAATTCAAGCAATAACATCATTTAATTTTCTGGCAGCTGTTTTGATAATTCATTTGATACAGCAGGTGACATTTGTATGTGGATAAATGTCACAATGAAAAAGAAAACACCAAAGAGGCCTCTAAATCAGGTGAAAGATATGTATTAGTTTGAGTTAAACAAACTTAATGACTACATCTTTGAGAATGGTTTGTCACGGTCTCCGAAAAGACTTATCTCGTACTTTTTAATGATGGTGCAAACCCACCAGTTCTCCCGTTCCCCCCAAAATAATGGGAAGTTTTGGGAATAAAAATCTATAGTGAATTTTTAGGGGTACATTTCACATCCACACTAAGTTGGAATTTTTACATTAAATATTTAAATACTAAAGCTGGGAAAAGTCTTAACCTCCTAAAATTTTTTTAAAAAAATTGGGATCATGAGTACTTTTTAAAACATCTAGCATTATCTCTTGTACTTTAACTCATTAATGGCCGGGAAAAGCATTTTTCAGTCTCCAAAGTCTTTATTACAAAGAATGAAAAGATTAGACTGTAAGGTTTTTCGATTACCCTTTGTTGTAATTTTCCATCATCATCCAGGGGTACTTATAAAAATAGCTTTTTTGCCTTGGAAAATTTACGAAAACTGGCCGGGCAAAATATCCCACGTTTTCAAAACAAGAAACCAATTAGACTCCAAAATTTTGTATAAGATCATGTCAACTTCCTAAAAGAGCACCTTTTTCGCTCAGTTACCACAAAGGACAACAACTATGTATTTCAAAAGAATCTTAACTTATTTTTTTTTTTGACAAAAAATTTTCTTTCTTTTTTCTACAAGTCCTACAAGGGGGTTTTCTAAGTTTTGCTTTCATCTATTGTTCAAAAAAACCTTTATTTTAAAAACAAGAATAGTCTTGGGAAATGGTTAGAATCTGCTAAAAAATTTGGGAGAAAACAAAGAGATCTCAAGTGTCTGCAAATAGCACTTGTTGAAAAGCGAACGGCAAATTTTGGCGATCCTTCCCTGAATTTCTTGGGAATTTCATTTGATCCCTTTCAGCCCCTTTTTCGGGCCCAACATAAAACAAATAAAAAAAATTCCTTTTTTTCCAGTAGTCATTCAAATTTTCTAATTCAAAACGCACTGACCAAACAGTTTTTACATTCTCTGAAAACCCTCCCTGACAAATCAAAGTCAAAAATTTAATTTTTTAGTGGACATTGAATAACATGCATTTGCTTTTTTCACAAACCATCTATCAAAGAAAAAAGGGAAAAAAAAAGATAATATATATGCGACATATAAAAAAAACCTAATCAAAAATTAAAAACCCAAAAAATCAAACAAAAAAGACAAAAACAATGCATACAGGAATTAAACCCAAAAAAAAAAAAACCCTAGCAATATTAAACCAACAATTCAAATAATTCAAAAACTTGAAAATATTCCACATAAAATTTAAAAAAACAAGCAACAAAAAAACCAAAACCAAAACAAACAAAGAAGACAACAAAATAAAAAAAAAGACATACCAACTGCTTCCCCCCCCCCCCCCACCCTCCAAAACAACACACAAAAACCTTCAACCCTACAAACAACGAATAAGACAAAAAAAAACCAAAAAGAACAACCACAACAAGCCATAAAACAAACAACAAACCAGCATACGTACACAACAACAACAGCGACAATAACTAAAAAAAGGCAAGAATAACACCAAAACAAAAGAAGAAAAATATAGAACTAAAAAAAAAGCGAAAAAAATCCAAAAAACCCCCCCCCAAGAAAACCACCTAAAACCCCCAAACAAACAAAAAAAACCCAAACTCCACCCCCACCCCCACCAACAATAACACAACAAAAAACAAACCCAAAAAAAAAATTAAAAAAAAAAAAAACAAAAAAAAAAAAACCAAATAATAAAATTAAGGAATTTTTTATACGCTGAATCGTAAACAACAAAACAAAGCGCAGGGGTATAAACAAGGGGAAAATGATGTAATTTCCTTTAAAATCATTTTAAAAACTCAAAGGGGTGTGTGCGTGTGTGTTGTGGTGTGTGTGTGTTGTTGTTTGTGTGTGTTGGTTCATAAAAAAAAATACTCCTGTATCTTTCTTTTGGATAAAAAGATTTTAAAGTGTGTTGGTGTGTTGGGGTGTGTGTGTGTGTGTGTGTGGTGTGTGTGTGTTGTGGTGTGTGGGTGGTGAAGTTTTTGTCCCTTTTCTATCAAGGGCATTATGGTGTGTGTGGGGCGCGCGCATGTTTTTTGTTTGGTGTGTTGGGTGGGTGTGTGTGTTTTACTATCAATAGTCCCTTTAAAAATTGTGTTCATAATTTGGTGGGGGTGGTATGGGGGTGTGCAATTGCATCGTGTGTGGTGCCGTGTGCGTGCACGCGTAAAAGTAAGTTTTATAATTTTTTTCCATCAAGGTTTTTACAACATTGTATTCCTACTTGGGGTGTGTGGGAAAAGTTATGTGTTGTGTAAAAGTGTGTGTGTGGTGTGTTTTGTTTTGGGGCGCGCGTGGTGTGTGCGTGCGTAGCCGTGCGTGTCGCACCTGGGTTTTTTTGGGGGGAATTTTTAAAAAAAGCATCTTGAAATGTTTTATATCAATTTGAAATGTGTTTTCTTGTGTCTTTTGAGACAATTAACACAATGTCCTTTCGTATTTTAATTGCCCTTCATGGGTTTTATTAAATCTTTGAATCTTGACTTCTCACTATTTATAAGGGAAAATTGTCCTACAAAAATAACTAAATCAAAGATTAAATTTTCGGGTTGTCTACTGGGAGCTTCAAAGGATAATTTTAACATAATTTATCTTCTTCACCGAAAAAAGGTAATGAAAATATTTTTGGCGCCAGTCAAAGAAATAAAATTAACAAAATGATATCAGAACATCTAAAAAACTACACTGATGGTTTACTTTTGACGACAATGAGGGGGGTGCACGTTTGTCATCCCATCATTGAAATTGAAATCATTTTATGTTGGGAAAAAAATTTATCTTTTTTACAGCTGAATTATCCGCCATTCATAGCTTTATATTTTTTTCAAGTTTTTCCCAAAGACAATTTCAGATATTTTTTTGGTTGATTCCAATCGGTTTGTATTTGCCTAAAAAATTCCAGCAAAAGTGAGGCAAACTCGTAATTGAGATGACATCTGATTCATTTTCGACATTTGAGACACTAGTGTTATTTTTTCTGGATTCCTTTTATTTTTGGGATTTTTCTACTTTAATAACAATTCAAAAAAAGCAAAAAATGGAGCAAAGCATACTAATGGGTCCTGCGCGTCGTGTCTCCTTTTTTCATTCATAGGGGTAACAGTGATCTAAATCAGTTGGAAAAACTTTAAAAAGAAACTCAAATATAGGGTCTCCCTGGGGAAAGATATGTACCCAGTATTACTTTTTCTAAGACAAAAGCCCTAACTCACATACACAGAAAATTGTATCTCTTTTCTACAAGTTTTTAAATCACTGCTTTTAGAAAAACCCCCCCCCCCCCCCCCCAAAAAAAAAAAGCACATGATCGTGGCAAAACATTCCTTGCCACATTCTTTTTGAATGCAGAGTCTGAAAAACACTTTTACCTTTTCACATCCCCGGCTTAAAGCAAACAAAACAATTTTTTACAAAAAAAGAAAAATCATTAATCTAAACGTATTAAAACACATTCTTATAGTATAATGGTTTTACTAGCTATAGAAATTCAAATTTGATGTTTAAGCTGTTATCCTCTTTTCTTTTAACATCTTTTTTTTTTAAAAGGTTTTAATGTTTTTTCCATGAGTTTTAATACGGATAAATACTGAACACCTCCCCCCAAAAACATTTTTTCCCGCTGATATCACTATTTTTGTATTAAGTGGAAGGATTAAACTGAGAACTAAAAAAAACCACACACACACACTCACACACACACTCACACTACACAAAACCACACCATATAACTGAGAGTAAACAACATTAAATTGAACAACACACACAGACACAGACACAGACCACCCACCCAATAAACTGAGAGAAACAACATTAAATTGAACACACACAGACACACACCAAACACACAGACACACACAGACACACATTCACACACACTCACCTAAAACACACAAACACCCCACCCCACACCCCACACACACAAAAACAAAACACACACCAAAACCCACACAAACACACACCCACACCAAAACTCCAAAACCCAAACACACACACACAACCCAAAAACTGAAGTAAACATACATTAAATTGAAACACACACACACACAACAACCCCCCTAATATAACTGAGAAAAACAACATTAAATTGAACACACACACAACACCACAAACAACAGACCACACACAGCCACACACACACCACACGTTCACAACACCTCACCATAAACACACACCAGACCACAACAAAACCACCTAATATCACTGAATAAACGACTTTTTAAAATTTAAAAAACACACACACACACACACACACACCCCCACACACACACACACACACACACAAAACACACCTAATATCACTGAAAAACCCACACACACACACCCCACACACACACACACCCACACACCCCACACACAAACACACACAAAAACAACCTAATACACGAATAAAGACACACCACAGACACACACATACACACACACACAACCCCACACCACACAACACCACACACAAACACACAAACACACACACACAACCAACACACACCACACCACAACACCCACACACAAAACCCAAAACACTATTTAGTCCTTTTGCCCCTATGGGGGTTTGGGAGGGATGGCACGTCAGGAAAAACAGGAAAAAGCAAAACTCCAACAAACAAGGATTTACTGCTGTATTAAACAACTGATTACTCATTTAAAACAACTAATTTCTTATGTAAATCAAGTTTTTTCAACTTTAGTAACAATTAAATTTTTTTAAAGCTACTGAACCTTTTTTTCCATTCACAGAAACATCATTAACCCAAACCCCCCAAAAATGCCATTCCCTTCTTGTCTAAATAAAGCTAATGGATGAGACTATAAACCGAGGCCCCGTGTGCGAACGCATGCAGAACATCTTGCGCACACGTTAAATCCTGTTCCGCTTTTCGAAAGAGTAGGCCATTGTGTGCCGGTGGGAACAGATGACAAGATTTACAAAACCGCATACACACGGGGACTGGATGTAAAAAAGCACATGAGTGCTTATTCCATTATCCTCGATATAAAAGAATAAATAAATAAAATTAAAGAATAAATAAATTAAAAAAAAATCCTTTCCGTTTTCATTGCTGGGCTAGAGCTCCCCCCCCCCCAAAAAAAAAAAAAAGGTGGCGCTGCTCTTGTGGCGACGTACTCTTCCCTGAGGGAGCAGCCCGAAATTCACGCATAGAAATCTGCCGTGACTTAAACTGGTATAAATAAATAACTATAATAAAATAAAAGTAAATAAAGGCTCACCAGTGGTATGATCTTGCCAACCTGATCGTTTTTTTTTACCCACCATAAAGATCGTTCCGGGGAGAATAAAAATCTACGTAAATGTATGGCATACTAGGAATATACTTTTCAACTAGGAATCACAGTTTTGAAATATGTCGTAGGAAAAACATTTATCGCTCGTTTCGATTTCAGAGAGCCATTATCTGACACAGAGTTGTGCAAACTGCCTTCCACCCTGCTACACAACGTCCTGATATGTGTGTATATAATGTAAAATGCTGCTTGCTCCAAACACAGTCAAGCCCAGGTTTTGACCCATCTTTCTCATGGACACACCGCTAGATGATCGTTTCGTAATTGTCCTACATAAACTATATTATAACTGGTTTGACATTTGTTGGCTGAAAATTGCCCCAAAATGGCTGGACTGGTATCACACACACACACACACACACACACACACACACACACACACACACACACACACACGCGCGCGCACACACACACACACACACACACACACACAGAGGCTCCCGCGCACGCGTGCACACGAGATACAATCCTTCTGCTGAGCTACTTACCGAACAAAGAGCCTTTCTTCATTCTGAGAGGTAATACAACAACTACGACCACACACTGAAATGACCACAATATTCCCAGGCCCAAGCGAAATACCACTACAACTTTTTTTCAGTAATTATTTAAGGTATACAATCGTATCTCCACAGAGGCCAACACAGGCAGATTTTGCAGGCAGCCCATTCACACCAAGCCGCGAAAGAACAACAGCATGATACGGACACAGCAACCAGTAGGTCACAGGCAGCGTGCATACGCAACGCTTGCTACTTACCGACAAGCCTTCTCATCATCTCGAGGTACATACCAACACTCCCCCCATCCCCCCCGCCCCACATCTCTCTCCGCCTCTCTTACTTTGCCATCTCTATCTTTAAATGAATAACCATTTAGAATGCCTTTCTTTCGCTTGGTTTTCGACACTCTTTTACTTTCTCTCTGCGGGTTTGTATGCTCACAACACACCACACACACACACACCACGCACGCACGCTACGCACGCACGCGCGCGCGCGCGCACCACACAACACACAACACATACTCACCTCACACACTCACACACCACACACACACACACACACACACACACACACACACACACACCCCGCACACACACACACACACACACACTTGAAATTCATTCATCGTTTATATAAAAGAGCAGTAAAACTTGTATTGTTAAAAACAAGCACCCTGACAATTGAGGATTATAAGCAAATAAATGTCCTGACATTTCGAAACCGACTTTTATTCAATAAAGCTGTATTTATGCAAAAAGTTGTTAATCAAAATGCACCTCCCAAGATTACCAAAGCTTTCAAAGTTAACCAACATAGACACAACCATTTGCTAACATTTCCAAGATCCAGAAACAACCTATATAAATCGCGCCTCTTGTATTCAGGCAGTGACCTATGGAATAAACTTCCCCAAAATTTAAAATGTATTAAAAGCAAAAATCAGTATAAAACACATCTAAAAAGATATTTCATGAATAAAAGTACAGAACACGACTTGTAAACTTAAGAGAGTGATTTAAGTGTCACTGAAGTTATTCTTGTCATTAAAATCAGATATGACCCAAGTTTTCATATTCATATAGAGTACATGTGTAAGCATTGATCTATATATGGGTTGATATGATATCAACCCCAGCACGCTTTGAATCTGGTGTGTGTGTGTGTGTGTGTGTGTGTGTGTGTGTGTGTGTGTGTGTGTGTGTGGTGTGTGTGTGTGCGCGCGCGCGTGTGTGTGTGTTGTGTGTGTGTACAAGTGTTGTGAGTGCGTGTGTGTTGTGTAAATTGGTTCTGTTTTGGTTTTTACTTTCTTGCTGTTTTGGCCTTTTTATGTTCTTTTGTGTTACACAAAAATATGCTGATTTATTTAGTTTTGTCGCTGTTAGTTTTCTGTTTCATTGTATTAGATGAGCTAAATTGTTATTGCTGACGTTAGTACTGCTGGGTGGGTTTACATTGCCTGAAAATTCTTTGATCGAAGGATTAACGTTGCTCTGCCTCAAATCAAAAAGCACATGTACATAATAATAATAAAAATAATAAATGGAATTTATATAGGCTGTATTTTGCACAGACAAATCAAAGTGCTTGCACTCAACTCATTCTTACACAGTCACACAACCAACAGCAAGTAACAGTTCCAACAAGTCCAAATGCACACACACACACACACACACACACACACACCACACACACACACACACACACACACACACACACACACACACACACTCACACACACACACACACACACACACACACACACACACACACACACACACACCACACACACACACACACACACACACACAACACAGGCCACACACCCTGGCAGGGTGATGGAGTCTTTTGGCTGTTGAAAAGCAGGGAGAGCTATGAAATGAAACAGGAGAGGAAAATCTTAGGTTTGAAACAAATATGTCTTGAGGCCGGATTTAAAAGTGTCACAAGAAGGCCTTTGGCGAAGAGAGATAGGGAGGCCATTCCAAATCGATGGACCAGAAACAGAGAAAGAGCGACGGCCCACGGTGGACTGGCTGAATCTAGGTATTCGTAAGCAAAAGGAATCTGCAGCAGAGCGAAGGGAACGAGGAGTGTTGAAGACATTCACAGAGGTAGGAGGGTGCTGTTTTGTGGAGACATTTGTAACAGAGGGTACATATCTTATAGTTTATTCTTTGTGGCACAGGCATGTACATGTGTGTATATGATCCGGGGAAAGGTTATACTTCTTTGCTCTGAATCCAATAGCTGTTGGTTATTCTTGTTTTCCTTATATATGAGTATATTATGCGGTGAAGGGGATATGGGTGAGGATGTGTATGTGTATGTGTATGTGTATGTGTATGTAAGTGTTTAAATGATACATCAGTTTCCTCTGTTTATATCCATTTGGTTGTTGTTGTTATTGTTGGTAGTGGTGGGGGTGGGGTTCTGGTTATTTGCTTTTTGTTTGTTTTGGGTTTTGGGTGGTTTTCTTGGGAGGGGGAGGGATATTTTGGACTCTTTTTCTGTCTTTTGTTAGTTCTATATTGTTCTTCATTTGTCTTGGCTGTTATTCTTGTCCTATGTTAGTTATTGTCGCTGCTGTTGTTGTGTATGTATGTTTGTGTTTGTTTGATTGTTTATTTCCTTGTTGTGGTTGTTCTTGTTGATTCATCTTTTTTTTGTTGTTTTATTCAGTTGTTTGTATGGTTGAAGGTTTGTGTGTGTATGTGTGTGTGAGGGGGGGGGGGGAGGGAAGCAGTTGGTGTGGGTTTTTAAATTTTTTTTTCTGTTTTGTCTTCTTTGTTTGTTTTTGGTTTGGTTTTTTTTATTGTTGCTTGTTTGTTTTGTGTTATGACGGGTATTTTTTTTTCAGGATTTTTGAATTATTTGAATTGTATGGTCTCATATTTTTCTGGATTTTTTTTTTTTTTAATTCCACATATGCATATGTTATTGTTTTTTTTGTTTGATTTGTATGGTTTACCATAGATTAGGTTTTTTTTTTATTCTATGTCTGCATATACATTATCTTTTTTTCTCTCGCTTTTTTCTTTCCTTAGATAGATGGCTTGATGAAAAAAAGCAAATGCACTGCTTATTCAATGTACCATCTGAAAATAAAAGTTTGACTTTGACTTTGACTTTGACTTTGACACACACACACACACACACACACACACACACACACACACACACACACACACACACACACACACACACACACACACACACACACACACACACACGGCGGGACAGCCTGGTGACGGGATAACCTGGTGGTTACAGTGATGTATTCGTGATATGCTGACCTGGGTTCGATTCTTGTTCAAGAGGATTTTTCCTCTGGAGTTAACATCAGTGCCTTCTCCACTCTCCCCCAAAAGTCCTTCGATGAGACTACAAACCGAGGTCCCGTGTGTGAACGCACGAAGAACATCTTGCGCACACCTTAAAACCCGTTCCGCTTTTCGGAAGAGTAGGCCATTGTGTGCCGGTGGAAACGGATGACAAGATTTACAAAACTGCATACACACGGGGACTGGATGAAAAAAAAGCACATGAGTGCTTATTCCAGTATCCTCGAAATAAAAGAATGAAAACACACACACACACACCACACACACACACACACACACACACACACACACACACACACACACACACACACACACACACACACACACACACACACACACACACACACACACACACATGAAATAAATGATGAAAATATTAACCATATTTTGTAAAGTTTTCTTTATTTTCTTTATTTTCAACCAAATGAGTGGTGAGCCAACAGCTAAGGCTACTCCGAGAACGCTGTCAGTGGACTCTGCCGTAACCAGGCCACCAAGGTGGTCTGAAGAGGAAGTGTTTCATATGTCAGGATGTGAACCAGATGCCCATTGTGTTCGGTAACTGTGTTCTGTGCTTAAAAGCCACTCTCCCCTGCTACCCCTTCTTCTTCAGTAGACCAAGGTGCTACTCAGCCTCTCCTCCCCTCCCCCTCTGCTCCCCCATGTGGTCATCAATCTCACCCCCCTCCCACTCCCATCTCCAACCAACCCATTCTCCATTCCAAAATCTCCCTAACAACCAATGCTTACATGCAAGAAGCCACACACTCTTCAACTGACAAACGTAGCAACGATAACGATGCTCCACAAACAGCTCCTTGCAGCCAATCTCACTATCTCCAACATGCATAAAGAAATCAACACGCTCAAAACTCAAATATCACAAATATCGCAACAGACAAAACTCAACAGCCAGACCATCTCTGACTCTGAAATAAGAATAAAAAACCTCCATAAAGATAATGGAAAGAGACGCATCACAGCAAATGACAGCTCCCAAAACAGCCAAGAAAACCAGTCCCATCAATTGAAAGAAATCTGCTCAAAACTCACTCACTCACTCAGGCCCATGTCCCAAAGGACGTAGGGGGGACATGAGAGAAGAAGCAACATAGATCTTTTTCCATGCTTCACGATCATGTGTGGCTAGTAGAAGGTGTTGCAGGGGTTGGGCGGTCCAGTCTTTGATGTTGTCAACCCATGATTTCTTTTGGCGGCCTCTTCTTCTCTTGCCTTGGATTGTTCCTTGCAAGATGGTTTTTGCTAAGGTGTTGTGTCTTGTGGTGTGACCAAACCACATCAGTTTTCTCCTCTTTATGGTGGAGAGCAAAGGTTCTTGGGGGCCCACACGCTTTTTGATTTCTTCTTTCACATAGTTGTTGGTCTTGTGTTCTTTGTATGATATTTTAAGGAGTCTTCTGTGGCACTTGTTCTCGAATGCTTGGATTCTCCTCTCTAGCTCTGCTGACAGAGTCCATGATTCACAGCCATATAGGAGGATAGATATCACGAGGGATTTGTAGAGGTGGTATTTGGTGCAGAAGCTGATGTTGCTTCTGATGATCCTCTCGAGTCTGGCTAGAGCAGATGTTGCTGTTGCAATGCGAGCTTTCACTTCATTGTTTGATGTGCCATCTTTTGTTAGGATGGAGCCTAAGTTTTGAATTGGCTCACCTCTTCCAGTATTTCTCCATTCATCTGTATTTCCGTGCTGTCATTACTTGCGCTGTTGACCATGATCTTTGATTTCTCTGTACTGACCTCCATGCCGTATGCGCTCGCTCGATCTGATAGACTATCTGTGAGGTTTTGCAGTTCTTGTTTTCTGCCGCCCATGAGGTCAATGTCATCTGCAAGTCTGAGGTTGCAAAGGGGTCTTCCACCAATGGAGATGGAAGTGTGGTGGTTTTGCAGTGTCTCTGTTATGATGCGGACGGACCACAACCGTGGTCTTGAAGAACTCGACCAAAAGAACTCGCTCAAAACTACAGTCATTCGAAGACAGTCAACACAACATCAACAATACTACCAAGAAACAGATACAAACACTCAGCACAACCAGACACACACATCACTCCAGCAGTCAGACTGACACCAACGCTGAATCACTCACAGAACAGCCCACACAAGTGGAATACAATATCAACACATCCAACAGATACACTCTTTTGACTGACAGAACCATGACTGACACTTCCTCACACTGTTCACACACACAAACAAACAAACGAGAACAATTCAACTTCACACAAACACACAAGCAAACAGCCTCTCCTCACAAACACATTGCATCATACACATCCACACTCCTTCCGCCCTCACCAAAACACACACTCCATTTCCCATTCACAAATCCACCAGGAGAGCACCCCCCTTTCCAGTCCCCTAAACGTCCTTCAACAAAATCAGTCCCAGACGAGTGTGACACCTTGTTGACTCAGTGCTAAAGGGTGTGGACGAGAAAAAGATGTCAGTTGTCGGCCGGCTAGTCTGCAACCTCTCTGTACCAGGCCTGACAGTCCAACACCTGTGTCAGTGGCTGGCAACAAGCTGTCCCTCTCCGCACATTCAGCGCGTCACCTTTCACGTGGGCATCAATAGCTGTAAAGAGCAGTTAATTAACTTGTATTGTTAAATCAAGCACCTGGAAATTTGAGGTTGT
Organism: Rapana venosa; assembly: GCA_028751875.1. NCBI lineage: Eukaryota > Metazoa > Mollusca > Gastropoda > Neogastropoda > Muricidae > Rapana > Rapana venosa. The sequence goes on along the minus strand of CM054167.1, from coordinate 8,715,030 downwards.
TATGCAAATTAAATGTCCTGACTTTTCGAAACCGACTTTTATTCAATAAAGCTGTATTTAGCAAAAAAGTTGTTAATCAAAATGAACCTTCCCTAAGATTACCAAAGCTTTCAGTTAACCAACATAGGGGACACTACAATTTGCTAAACTTTTCA
>CM054167.1:8704875-8709875 GCA_028751875.1 Rapana venosa | reverse complement strand
CACTTTCTAAATAATCATTCTCGAAACTATTTTTTTTTGCTGGGTCCATTCTTACCAATCATTGACGATGCGTCAACTATTTGGGATCCTGCAGTGGTACGAGCTTGAAATTCATTCATCGTTTTATAAAAGAGCAGTATAAAACATGTATTGTTAAAAACAAGCACCCTGACAATTGTGGATTATAAGCAAATTAAAGGTCCTGACATTTCGGAAACGACTTTAATCAACAAAGCTGTGTTTATGCAAAAGTTGTTAATCAAAATGCACCTCCCAAGATTACCAAAGCTTTCAAAGTTAACCAACATAGATACACCATCTGCTACATTTCCAAGGACCCAGAAATAAACCTATATAAAATCGTGTCCTCTTGTATTAGGCAGTGAACTATGGAATAATAAACTCCCCAAAATTTGAAATGTTATTAAAGCAAAAATCAGTATAAAAAACTCTCAAAAGATTTATTTCATGAATAAAAGTACAGAACACGACTTGTAACTTAAGAGAGTGATTTAATGTCGCTGACGGTTTATTCTAGTCATTAAAATCAGATATGACCCATAGTTTTCATTATACATATAGAGTACATGTGTAAACATAGATCGATATATGGGTTGATATGTATCAACCAGCACGCTTTGAATCTGTGTGTGTGTGTGGTGTCGTGTGTGTGTGATGTGTGTGTGTGTGTGTGTGTGTGTGTGTGTGTACAAGTGTTTGTGTACATGTGTGTGAGTGCGTGTGTGTTGTGTAATGGTATTCGGTTTTGGTTTTTACTTTCTTGCTGTTTTGGCCTTTTTTGTTCTTTTGTATTACACATAAATATGCTGATCTATTTAGTTTTGTCACTGTTAGTTTTTGGTTCATTGTACTAGATTGAGCTAATTTGTTATTGCTGACGTTAGTTCTGCTGGGTGGATTTACATTGCCTGTAATTATTCTTGGATCGAAGGATTAACGTTGCTCTGCCTCAAACCAAAAAGCCCAGGTACAAGTGTGTATTTGCGACCCGGGAAAGGAGGAAATGGATGTCTTTGTTATATTCCTTTTGCTTGAATCCAATAGCTGTTGGTTATTTTGTTTTTCTTATATATGAGTTTAATATGTGGTTTAAAGGGGATATGGGTGAGGATGTGTATGTGTATGTGTATGTAAGTGTTTAATGATACTCAGTTTCTCTGTTTATATCCAATAAATTTTGGTTGTTGTTGGTGTTGATTTGTTGGTTGTGCGTTGGGGGTGGGTTTCGGTTTATTTTGCCTTTTGTTTGTTTTTGGGTTTTTGGGTGGTTTTTTGGGGGGGGCGAGGGGATATTTTGGACTCTTTTTTCTCGTCTTTTGTTATTTCTATATTGTTCCTCATTTGTCTTGGCTGTTATTCTTGTCCTTATGTAGTTATAGTCGTGTGTTGTTGTGTATGTATATTTGTGTTTGTTTAATTGTTTATTTCCTTGTTGTGGTTGTCCTTGTGGATTTTCATCCTTTTGTTGTTGTTTTTTTCAGTTATTGTATGGTTGTTGGTTTGTGTGTAACATGTGTGTGTGAGGGGGGGGGGGTGGGGAGGGAAGCGTTGGTGTGGTTTTTTTAATATTTTTATTCTGTTTTGTCTTCTTGTTGTTTTGGTTTTGGTTTTTTTTTTATTGTTGCTTGTTTGTTTGTGTTAGACGGTGGTATTTTTTCAGGGTTTTTGAAATTTTTTGTATTGTATGGTCTCATATTTTCTGGATTTTTTGTTTTATTTTAATTACATCATTCTGCATATGTTATTGTTTTTTTTTGTTGATTTGTATGGTTTACCATAGATTAGGTTTTTTTTTATTCTATGTCTGCATTTAACAGTTATCTTTTTTTTTCTCGCTTTTTTCTTTCTTTAGATAGATGGCTGATGAAAAAAAAGCAAATGCACATGCTTATTCAATGTACATCTGAAATAAAAGTTTGACTTGACTTTGACTTTGACTTAGACTTTGACACACACACACACACCCACTCCTCCACCACACCACACACACACCAAACACACAACACACACACACACACCACACACCACACCGGTCCGCGGGGACAGCCTGGTTACGGGATTACTGGTGGTTACAGTGATGTATTCGTGATTGCTGGAACATGGTTCGATCTTGTTCAAGAGGATTTTTCCTCGGAGTTAAATCAGTGCCTGCTCCACTCTCCCCCAAAAGTCCTTCGATGAGAATACAAAACGAGGTTCCCGTGTGTGAACGCACGATGAACATCTTGCGCACACCTTAAAACCCGTTTCCGCTTTTCGGAAGAGTATGGCCATTGTGTGCGGTGGAAAGGAATGACAAGATTTACAAAATGCATACACACGGGACGGATGAAAAAAAAGCACATGAGTGCATATTTCCAGTAATCCTCGAAAATAAAGATTGAAACACACACACACACACACACACACCACACACTCACACACACACACACAACACACACACAAACACACACACACACACACACACACACACACACACACACATGAACTAAATGATGAAAATATTAAACATATTTTGTAAAGTTTTCTTTATTTTCTTTATTTTCACAAATGAGTGTGAGCCAACAGCTAGGGCTACTTCCTGAAAAAAGATTGTCATGGACTCTGCCGTAACAGGCACACCAAGGTGGTCTGTAGAGGAAGTCGGTTCATAGTCAGGATAGTGAACCAGATGGCCCTTTGTGTTCGGTAAACTGTGTTCTGTGCTAAAAGCCACTCTCCCTGCTACCCTTCTTCTTCAGTAGGACAAGGTGCTACTCAGCCTCTCTCCCCTCCCCCTCTGCTCCCCCATGTGGTCATCAATTCTCACCCCCCTCCACTTCCCATTCCAACCAACCCAATCTCCATTCCAAAATCTCCCTAACAACCTATGCTTACATTGCAAGAAGCCACACACTCTTAAACGACAATACGTTTTAGCAAAACGATAACGATGCTCCACAAACAGCTCCTTGCAGCCAAATCTCACTATCTCCAACATGCATAAAGAAATCAACAACGCTCAAAACTCAAATATAACAAAATATCGAACAGACAATACTCAACAGCCAGGACCATCTCTGACTCTGAAATAAGAATAAAAAACCTCATAAAGATAAGGAAAGAGACGCATCACAGCAAATGACTGTCCCAAAACAGCCAAGGAAAACCTAGTCCATCAATTGAAAAAAGAATCTGCTCAAAAACTCACCTCACTCACTCAGGCATGTCCCAAGGACGTAGGGGGACATGAGAGAAGAAAGCAACATAGATCTTTTTCCATGCTTCGATCATTGTGTGGCTAGTTAGAAGGTGTTGCAGGGGTTGGCGTTCCAGTATTTGATGGTGTTCACACTATGATTTCTTTTGGCGGCTTCTTCTTCTCTTGCCTTGGATTGTTCCTTGCAAGATGGTTTTTTGCTAAGGTGTTGTGTCTTGTGGTGTGACCAAACACATCAGTTGTCTCCTCTTTATGGTGGGAGAGCAAAGGTTCTTGGGGGCCCACACGCTTTTTGATTTCTTCTTTCACATAGTTGTTGGTCTTGTGTTCTTTGTATGGATATTTTAAGGAGTCTTCTGTGGCACTTGTTTCGAAATGCTTGGATTTCCTCTCTAGCTCTGCTGACAGAGTCCAGATTCACAGCATATAGGAGGATAGATATCACGAGGGTTTGTAGAGGTGGTATTTGGTGCAGAAGCTGATGTTGCTTCTGATGATCCTCTCGAGTCTGGTAGAGCAGATGTTGCTGTTGAATGCGAGCTTTCACTTCATTGTTTGAGTGCCATCTTTTGTTAGGATGGAGCCTAAGTTTTGAATTGGCTCACCTCTTCCAGTATTTCTCCATTCATCTGTTTTCCGTGTGTCTTTTACTTGCGCTGTTGACCATGTCTTTGTTTTTCTGTACTGACCCCCAATGCGTATGGGGCTCGTCGATCTGATAGACTATCTGTGAGGTTTTGCAGTTCTTGTTTTCTCCCGCCCATGAGGTCAATGTCATCTGCAAGTCTGAGGTTGCAAAGTGGTTTTCCACCAATGGAGATGGAAGTTTTGGTGGTTTTGCAGTGTCTTGTTATGTGCGGACGGACCACATCCGTGGTCTTGAAAACTCGACCAAAAGAACTCGCTCAAAACTACAGTCATTCGAAGACCGTCAACACAACATCAACAATACTACCAAGAAACAGATACAAACATCAGCAAACAGACCACCATCACTCCAGCAGTCAGACTGACACAACGCTGAATCACTCACAGAACAGCCCACACAAGTGGAATACAATTCAACAATCCCAAAAGATCACTCTTTTGACTGACAGAACCATGACTGACACTTCCTCACACTGTTCACACACACAAACAAAACAAACGAGAACAATTCAACTTCACACAAAAAACCAAGAAAAAGCCTCTCTCACAAACACATTGCATCATACACATCCACACTCCTTCCGCCCTCACCAAAACACACAATCCTTTCCATTCACAAATCCACCAGGAGAGCACCCCCCTTTCCAGTCCCCTAAACGTCCTTCAACAAAATCAGTCCAGACGAGTGTGACCTTGTTGGATCAGTGTAAAGGGTGTGGACGAGAAAAGATGTCAGTTGTCGGGGCTAGTCTGCAACCTCTCTGTACCAGGCCCGACAGTCAAAACTGTGTCAGTGGCTGGCAACAAGCTGTCCCTCTCCCCCTTCAGCGCGTCACCTTTCACGTGGGCATCAACAGCTGTTAAAGCAGGACCGTCACAACAGCAGAGTGGCCCAAACTGATACCTGCTAACAAAAGTTTCCCCATGCCACTCTCAGGCCTCCCTCCTTCCTCCCTTTGGGGGACATCCCCTTTAAAAGAACGGCTTCAAGGTCACGGCTTTCTTAGGGAATCCTGCAGCCAAGAGGGGGTTGTGTTTATTGAAACCCCCTTCTTCATCACAAGGGCTGGAGCTCTAAAAAGTCATTTATACTAAGATGCTCATCCCCGCCCCCGGGGAACAGAACGTTTTC
>CM054167.1:8693407-8704375 GCA_028751875.1 Rapana venosa | reverse complement strand
TGTCGTGCGGTCGGTGTGAAATGTGGCGTGTTGTGTGCGCACGCGCGTGCATGCGTGTCTTGCCATGTGCGGGGGGGGCCGTGCACTCACGTATGTATGTGTGGCCAAATAGTTGTGTGGGTTATTGATGTAAGAAGAAAAGTATCAAAGCTGATAAACTTATGCTTAGACAATATAAAAGGAAAAAAATCTCTGAGGCCATATATAGCTGCCTACAACAAGGGTATTGCGTTAAATAACACACAGGCATAACACAGATACTCAGTTAGAAGAAGTATCCAAAGTGATATCCCTAGTAGTAAATTTGATTCATTAATAAAGGCAAAAATTCTTGAGGCCATATAGCTCCTACAACGAGAACTTGCGTAAAATAAACCAAGGCATACACACGACTACTCAGTCAGCCTGTGCTCATGGCCTAGTGTTACCCAAATGTTAAATCAATAGTATGCAAATATTCTACAATATGTATCTTTAATGTTTTAAAGTATGTACATATCTAACATACCTTATTCTAATTATTCTCACTATTATCTAAGAGTGTGTACATATGTACATATGTACATATATAACATACCTTAACATACCTTTTTCTAATTCTATTATCTAAGAGTGTATTCATATGTACATATCTTAACGTACCTTTTTTCCTAATTATTCTTATCTAAGAATATATACCTATCTAACATACCTTATTCTAATTATTATCTAAGACACCTAATTATTTTAAGTACTATTAAGAGTGTATAGATATCTAACATACCTTTTTTTCTGTGTTTCACTTGCTGGTGCCACATCCTCGGGCATTGAAGTACCTAGGAAGGGAACAGCTTTCAATTCCATCAGCTTCATTCTACAAACACAAAAAAATTAGACGTTTTAAGATTGCTATGTGTGCTCCTTCCCACGCGCACATCACACACACACACACAACCACACACACACACACACACACACACACACACACACACACACACACACCGCGCGCGCAGCGCGCGCGGCAGCAATCTGACGACCCAGGTTCGATTCCCATTCAAGGGGATATTTTCCCCTGGAGTTAACATCAGTGCAGACTCTACTCTCCCCAAACTCCTTCACATGAGGCTATAAACCGAGGCCTCGTGTGCGAACGCACGCAAAACATCTTGCGCACACGTTCAAATCATGTTCTGCTTTTTGTAAGAGTAGGCCATTGTGTGCTGGTGGGAACAGATGACAAAATTTACAAAAGCGCATACACATGGGGCACTGGATGTAAAAAAGCACATAAGTGCTTATTCCATTATCCTTGATATAAAAGAATTAATAATAAAAAATAAATAAAACAAATAAATAAAATAGATAAGGAGGGCTGGAGGATGAGGAATGAGAGAGACAGACAGACATGCAGACAGAGACAGTTAACAGAGGGAGAGAGAGGGCGATGCAAGAGAGAGAGATATATATACAGACAGACAGAGGCAGATGGAAAGAGGGGGGAGCGAGAGACAGACAAATAGGCAGACAGAGACAGAGACACAGAGACACAAATGATAACTATGCTCTATACCCTTTTTTCTGTGTTTCACTTGCTGGTGCCACATCCTCAGGCATTGAAGTACCTAGGACGGGAACAGTTTCCACTTCCATCACACCATTTACACACAGCACAAATAAATCATAAAGAATATAAAAAATTAAGCCAGCCTGCAACACACACACACACAACACACATACCACACACACACACAACACACACAAACACACACACACCACACAAACACACACACACGTAGTAAGGAAGATGGAGGATGAGTGAGGAAAAAAGAGAGAAAAGAGACGGTCAGACAGGCAGACACAGAGACAGACTGACAGAGACAAAGAGGAGTAAGGAGAGACAGACAGGTAGACAATGAGAGAGACATACAGAAAGACAGTGAGAGAGAGATTGACAGAGACAAAGACAGACAGACAGAGGGAGACACACACAGACAAAAAGAGAAACAGAGACAAGACACAGACAAAGACACAGAGATAGCAACAAATGATGATTTTACTCAATACCTTTTTTCTGTGTTTCCACTTGCTGGTGCCACACCCTCAGGCATTGAAGTACCTAGGACGGGAACAGCTCCACTTCCATCAGCTTCATTCTACACACACAACAAATGGGATGTTTTAATAATGCTGTGCCTTCTCCTGCCTGAACACACACACACACACACACATACACACATACATAGTAAGGAGGTTTAAAGATGAGAGAGAAGACACAGACAACACACAGACAAATAGAGATGAAGATAGAACAGATCACAAAGAGACTAAAGAGTGGAGTTGAGATCAACGATGCAAGGAACACACACACCACACACCACACACAACACACCACACACACACACACACACACACAGCACACAACACCGGCGCCTACAAAAAACACAACACACACACACAACACAGAAACAGAGACAGAGAGACAGCAAAAATGATATACTCCTTACCTTTGTTCTGTGCTTCCACTTGCTGGTGCCGTGTTCTCAGGCATTGAAGTACCTAGGGACGGGAACAGCTTCCACAGCTTGATTCTACAAACACAAAAATTGGGACATTTTAAAAAGGCTGTGCCTGCTCGTGTGCGTGCGGGCACACACACTCGTGCGCGCAATAAGGAGGTATGGAGGATGAGTACAGAGACAGAGGTAGAGAGAGGGGGGAGTGAGAGAGGTATACAGACAAAGGGACAGACAGACAGAGACACAGAGAGAGAGAGAAGGGGAGCAAGAGAGACAGACAGAGACAGACAGAGACAGAGACAGAGACAGCAACAAATAAGGATTATACTCAATACTTTTTTTGTGTGTTTTAAATTGCTGGTGCCGCATCCTCAGGCATTGAAGTACCTAGACGGGAACACCCTTTGATGACAATAATTCTGCACATAAAATGATTCAAGATAAAATATGCTGGCAGTGCTATGCCCTACGCCCCACAGAGAGAGAAAAGAGAGAGAGAGAGAGAGAGAAAAGAGAGAAAAATTGTTGAGAAGTGCAGAGGGACAGACAAACAGGACAAAGAAACAAATAGGCAGTCATCAAAACAAGTACAGAGAGAGAGGTTCTTTTTTTTTTTTTTTCGAGGATAATGTGTATGCAGTTTTGTAAAATTTGTCATCCGTTCCTACCGGCACACAATGGCCTACTCTTTCGAAAAGCAGAACGGGTTTTAATGTGTGGGAAGATGTTCTGCAACGTTCCACACAGGACCTCGGGTTTTTAGTCTCAAAAAGGAGAGAAAAAAAAAAAAGAGAGAGAGAAAGAGAAAGAGAGAGAAAGAGAGAGAGAGAGAGAAAGAGAGAGAGGGGGAAACAAAGGGGACAAAGATGGGGGGAGAGGGGGCACACATAGAGGGGGGAAGAGGGGAAAATGAGGGGGGGAGAGGGGGGAGAGGAGGAAGAGAGAGGGGAGAAAGGGGAGAGAAAAGAGAGAGAGAGAGAGAGAGAAAAGAGAGAGAGAGAGAGAGAGAGAGACAAGGGTAAAAAGAGAGAGGCGTGCAGACACAAATATGATGTACCTAAAATTCTAAAAATTTTGACCACTTTCCCAAGTTAGGAAGACACAAAAATATCTACCATTGGATTTTAAATCCCAACAGTGGCATCACCAAGATTATGGGGAATGAAGGGAAACTGGTTTCAAAATCTAAGGAAAAAGTGAAATAAAGTGGCACCCCGAAAGTAATCAAAAAAAAAAGAAAAAATGTACAGTCTTACCCTTGAGTTCCCCATACTTTCAAACCCAACGTCGGAACCCCAAAAGCCCAAAACTAAGAGACCCACATACGACTTTTGACACTTTCTAGGACTTTTCAGGGAAACAGGGGGAAGAAAACAAAGACTTTTGGGGACAAATGCTTGAGAAAGACTGGGTGCTAAATTTCCCTTCCCCTTAGGATATTTGCCAGGGGTTTTAGGCATCGTGCATTTTAACCTTTTTCCCTTTGGAGCACTTGTGCCAGGGGTTTTAGGCTGTGTGTGCCATTTTATGACACCTTTCCCCTTAGGAGCACTATGTGCCAGGGGTTTTAGGCTGTGTGTGCCATTTTATGACACTTTCCCCTTAGAGGCACGATGTGCCAGGGGTTTTAGGATGTATGTGCCATTTAGGACACCCCCTTAGGATCACTATGTGCCAGGGGTTGTAGGCTGTTTGTGCCATTTTAGGACATCCTTCCCCTTAGGAGCACTGTGTGCCAGGGGTTATATCTGTAATTAAATGTCCGTTTTAGGTACATTCAAAAAATCAATGTGCCCGCTATCCAGGACACCGAAAGCAACGTGCCATTTCAGGACACCAAAATCAGTGTCAGCGCCAAGAATAGCTTCCAGTTGGGATCGCTGGTGGTGTTGTTAAACTTTAAAATGCTCCTGACGAAGTCTTGAAGTGTGTGAAGGTTGAGATGCTCCTAAACGAAGTCTTGAACTGTGTGAAGGTTGAGGTGCTCCTGACGAAGTCTTGAACTGTGTGGAAGGTTGAGATGCTCCTAAACGAAGTCTTGAACTGTGTGAAGGTTGAGATGCTCCTGACGAAGTCTTGAAGTGTGTGAAGGTTGAGATGCTCCTGAGAAGTCTTGAACTGTGTGAAGGTTGAGATGCTCCTGGAGAAGTCTTGAACTGTGTGAAGGTTGAATGCTCCTGACGAAGTCGAAGTGTGTAAAGGGTTGAGATGCTCCTGACGAAGTCTTGAACTGTGTGAAGGTCGAGATGCTCCTGACGAAGTCTTCAAGTGTGTGAAGGCTTGAGATGCTCCTGAAGAAGTCTTGAAACTGTGTGAAGGTTGAGATGCTCCCTAAACGTAAGTCTGAAGTGTGTGAAGGTTGAGATGCATCCTAAACGAATGTCTTGTATTGTGATCCCTGAAGTATTTCAGAGATGGGAGGTTTACACTACTCTGAGATGAAAGCCCCCCAGACTCCTATCAACTTTGATGTTCAACGCACTCGAATCGGAAACGGATGCGCGTGTCGCAGATCCCGGGGCAACAATGCCAGGCTCTGTACCGGATTTGTCCGAAAGATTTTGCTCTTCAGGACTTTGCCCTTCAAGGGCTTGTGGGTTTGCCCTACATGGTTTTCCCTTCAGGGGGTTGGGGGTTTGCCCTACAGGCCTTTACCCTTCAGGGCTTGTCGTCAGGGCTTTACCCACCACAGAGTTTAAAGGGTTTTGGGCCCCCAACGTTCTGTGAAATCACTGACTCGATCTCCGTTCTATGCCCTTTAACCCTCTAAATCTCTATAGACGTCAAGTAAAGTCAAGTCATGTGGGTATGGCCCAGTCCTATGGGCCTTATGCTTCGGCATAGGGTTCTGGCATCCCAGACCCTGCGTGAAAAGGTCAAGGACGAATGGAGAAGATCTGGTGACAAAAACCCCATAAACACAACTATAATTATAGCTTATATCAACACAGTAAACAGTTTAGAAATAGGAGGAGTGGCTGAAGGGTTTTGAGCCTAGCAAAAGAAAATGGTTACATAGTTGGGTCAAAGGGTGAATATTGCAATTAATGACATTCTGTCCTATTCCTATCCGGGTTCCATGACCCTTTTACATAGTCAGGTCGAAGGGTGGATACTTCACTCCATGACATTCTGTCAAATGGAGTGGAATGGAGTTAGTACTGATGTTAACACCAGGGTAAAAAGTCCCCTCAAACTCGAATTTTCTGCATTACATAGCTCTCTCATAGTTCATGGTTAGACGCTGGTAAATGTTTTAGCATGGCAGAACTTACACTAGAAATGACCATGGGTCAGCAAGACCAGCAACGGCCACCGTCTAAAACAGCTTTGACCCTGCCCTTGAGATCATGATGCAAGGTCGTTGATGTTCTGTTCCACAAGCAGTGAGCAGACTGGGCATCTCCAATGATGGAGACAAAAACAACATGGAAGGAGCTGATGTTTCCCACCATAACAGAAGCTGCAGTCCGACTTCGGGGATGTATGTTGGGTGTGTTCAGGGTTCCCGTAATCCAGCAAACGCTGACAAGATTTACAGGATCTTTAACGTGCATATTTGATCACCTCCATGGGGTATATGCATGTAAGAATTAAGGCAGGCACTGGAATCTGCACTTCAAGGTTGACCTGTGATATCTAAAAATCAACCATAACACAGAACCGACAGACAAATGACAGCACTCTCATATTACCCCCCCGCCCCCCTCCCCTACTTCTCTTTTACCTTACCTCCCCTTATCACTGGAACGCTGGATATTTATGCAGTGAATATATTGAACCTGGTGGAGTTTATCCCTCTCCAAAATGTAGATTGCATGCTGGGTATGATCGTGTCATCCATACTAACAGCTATAGCTGGCCTAATCTTCTACGAAACAAAATGTGCACAAAATGATATGTTGTCTACTTGAACACTCAGATTTGATGTTAAGTCTGATATGAAAGGCATGGAATGTTTGTCAACAGAGGAAAAAGCCGCTCACACCAGACAGCAGAGTACCGACACCCAACTCGCGCGACTGAGACACTTCTATCAAGAGTTGAAAATCCTTGCCTTTAAGAGTTATTTCATCCCCTCTCAAACTAAAAATTAATTATATATGAAGTTAACTTTTTACTTTATAAGGGAAAAAATCACTCACCATTTTATCTCATGACGTGGTCAGGGGGCCATGATGATCACCAGCTTTGGGCTGCCAAAAGATCACCAGGCCTTGCGTCTTCTGTCGTGTAATCAGGGTGGCACTGCTGGAAAGTCACCAGGTCTTGCTGTCTTCTGTCGTGTGCATCGGGTGGCACTGCCGGAAAGTCACCAGGTCTTGGTGTCCTTCTGTCGTGTGCCATCCAGGGTGGCACTGCTGGAAAGCGCCAGGTCTCGCTGTCTTCTCCCACGCGCGTCAGGATGGAAGCTCTGTGTCCGCTCTAGCTGTTTGAAACAAATCTGGACTGGTTTCCTTGCGAGTCCAAATTAGACCTTGGTATTCAGCAGGTGGCTCTGTCAACTTGATGTTTGCTTGGAGTCTGGAGCGGTGGGGGAGGGGCACTGGAATGGGAAGTCTGTTGTGACCACGGTCAGAGTTGGTTTGTGGTGGTGTTCTTCTCTTGCGGTGATGAGTCTTTGGTGCCGGGTGTCTCCAAGGATGGTAGAGGTCTGATAGATGATGGTTCGTCACCAAATTTGATTTACATCATGCTCATCCAGATTTTGACCAGCTTCATGTTGGACCAGAGGATGTTCGGCTTTGACACTGTTTGTACCGTGGGTATTTTAGTTTTGAGGTGGTGGGGTTTTTTGGTTTTGAGAGGGGATGGGTCGGCCTTGATGTCCCTCGTTACAGGTCAACTGTTGGTCAATCTAGAAAACATACAAACAGAGCATATCACCAATCACAGAGTGTGCCAGACCATCACCCAGCACCCCTGGTCTATACACAGACCTTAACTACTTCAGTTGTTTCAGTACGGTCCTAGAACCTGAACCATGCTTCACTACACTCTACTCAGCCATTGTTGAAGGGAGAAAGGAAAGAGGTAGACAGACAAACGACATGTTTTTAATTTCCAGCTTCCCTTTTAATTGTGTAGTTATCTAGTCTTCTTATTTCATGGTTATAGAATTACTTTAATTGAATCCATTTTTTTTTTCATCAAACCGTTAGCCTAAGATGGTACAACCTTTGTGTGCCGCGAGCTATATAATCAATCTGGCCAGTCTAAGATCGAAATAGTACATAGAAATATGCAACATTCACCAATTATTCTCTGGTTCTCTTACTGGTGGGGGGGCTATTTCTTGGTCTTCTGTGCGTGTCGTTATTAGAGGAGGTCTGCCCCCCTGGCTTCAGTCAACACATTCCAATTTTCGGGGCAGCTAGTTTAAATTCATTGTACAGCCTGTATGTTGGTTCGTGTTTCCGTAACTCACAAATCCCAGCAGGAAAAAAGGGGATATTAAGGTGCATTTTTAATCTGCCTGTGTATATACACAAGGGGTTTACCCCACTGAAAGGTCTGTACGTGGGGCTGACCTGGAAGGTCGTAAAATTCCCCACCTTAATTCACAAAAACGCTTCCGAGAATCAAACCTAACGGCTTGATGCCCAAGGGATTGATGTCGAAAAGTCTTAACCACTTGGTTAAAAGAAACCATCGCTCACAAATAAAAACAGGGGCAAGACATATTTGGATTGGGGTAAATTTTTTGGTGTTATCAAAGCTAAATGGAAGAACGCTTACGGAAGGGAAATGCATGCAGAACATCTTGCCACACGTTAAATCCTTTTCCCCGCTTTTCGGAAGAGTAGGCCATTGTGTGCCGGTGGAAACAGACGACAAAATTTACAAAACTGCATACACACGGGAACGGGATGTAAAAAAAGCACATGAGTGCTTATTCCCATTATCCTCGTATAAAAAAAATAAATTAATAAATGCCTGAACATGCATTAAAATTATGATGTCCATCTGCAGCCTTCGTCTGCCAGTCCCATATATATCAGGACTGTTATTCAAAACAATTCCATCCCGCACGTTTAGCTCTCCCTCGTTGACAAAAAAATATACAAGAAGGGAGCAAAGGAAAATCTTTCAAATACTAAAGTATTACATAGACTGCTAGAAATAAGCATGTGTATAATGGGACTCTTTAGGGCATTATTTGTATTTAATGCATCCCACTTTAAAAGTCACGGCAGATTTCTTTGTGTGAAAATCAAGTTGCTCTTCCAGGGAGAGCACGTCTCCACAAGAGCACGCCACACTTACTTTTCCTGTTGCATGTACATTTTGTTCCCCTATCAAAGTGGCCTTTTTCTACAAAATTTTGCCGAAAACAACTCTTTTTGCCGTTGGTTTTTTTTTACATGCCATAAATATGTGTTATTCCCGGACCTTGGTTATTGTCCCATCCAAAGGCAAGCACCCAACCACCACTCGTGGTCAAGTGGATGGGAAAAAGGTTTGGGGACAAACGGGATCAACCCACCGTACACATCAAACTTGGAATTTTTGCTGCCTAGGAAGGTGCGTTATCTCAAAACGACTGAGTCACCAAGCTTGTATCAGAAGCCTCTGCTTCCAACTCTTAACGATAATGCCATGCTAAATTTTGCTCAGGAAATGTAGTTTTAATGCAGAAAGGAAACAAAAAGCTTTAAAATTGCAAACATGCCATCGCCAAGCCGTTTAGGCTCATGACCCCACAGACCCTTTCCCAATCTGTGACACAGCCAAGTAAATTTGGTCTTGTGACACCATAGACACATTCAATCTGTGACACAAGGAAATCAATTGGCCCTTGTGACACCACAGAAACAGATAAAAGACCGTATATCAAGGTCGTGTTTGTGATTGTACCTCATCACTACTTGCCTCACGCTCAACATTTCTTGCCAGTGATGGTAAAAAAGGTTATTTAAAAAAAAACAATACAGATATAAAACCAGGACTTTAATGTATTTACTCCAAGTTAGCTTCTTCCAAATCGCTTTAAATGCTGTGTTGATGTTTAAGCCTTCTGGTGTCTCATCCCGAAACAGTTAAACTGGTCCGAACTGCAAAGCTGGTATTTGGCCGTTTGAAAATTCAAGGGGGAAAAGCCAACTCAGTACGCCGTTTCAACGTAGACATGCTTTGCTCGTGGCGAAGCAACAGTGTTGACATAGGGTTTAAGGATAAGTTCAGCTAGCTGCTGTGTGGGGTGCGTGCGTGCGTGCGTGCGTGCGGTGTTGTGTGTGTGGTGTGTTTTGTGTTGTGTGTGTGTGTGTGTGGTGTGTGTGTGGGGTGTGTGTGTGTGTGTTGTGTGTGTGTGTGGTGTGTGTTTTGGTGTGTGTGTGATGTCTTCTGCTTAACGTCTATATTCACATCAAAAGAATTTATACCAATAGAAAAAACTTTGGACACGAAAAATTATTAGAGTTAACACAATGTCCAGCAACAAGAATGGTTCAGGCAAAAACTGATACACTGATAAAGTTAGGCACAGCAGGTAAAAATGCTTTTGGATGTCCATAATGAAAACGAACATGGCTAGTTGTTATGCCTATCGCGCCAACAACAGCGCCGAAACCACCCTAGTCCACACCTTAAACACGCTTCTACACGAGTCTGACTCAGGGAAAATCTCCCTTCTCACTCTTCTCGTCTTATCTGCAGCCTTCGACACTATAGACCACTCAATTCTTCTCTCCCGTCTCCAAAAAACTTTTGGTATTAAAGACACAGCCCTCACCTGGTTCATTTCATACTTTACAGACCAATTCCACACAGTTGCAGTAAACAAGATTCAATCAACACCTGTCAAACTGGAATGTGGAGTCCCACAGGGATCAGTTCTTGGCCCTGTTCTTTTCACTCTCTACACTGCTCCTCTTTCACACATAATAAACCGTCATCAGATCAACCGTCATTTTTATGCAAATGACTCTCAGATTCTTAGTAGTGATATTCCTGAAAATCTGCCCTCTCTCTTGATTAATATGCCCTACTGACTTAAAGATATCCAAAATTTGATGATACAGAACAAGGTACAGCTAAATGCAGATAAAACCGAAGCCATGCTTGTAAGGACCAAACACAAACTCTCTTCCATAACAACAGCTTCAACAGAATTCGGCAATACGTCTGTCCCTCTATCCACTGTAGTGAAATATCTAGGGGTAGTTATCGATAACACGCTCTCCATGCAAAATTCATCACCCAAACCTGCCAGTCGTGCTACTATCAATTGCGGCGCATCAGTGCAATTCGAAAGTACCTGTCCACCAACGCAACATCCAAACTTGTTGCGTCTCTCATTCTCTCACGTCTGGGCTATTGCAATTCTCTTCTGGCTGGTCTGCCAGCATCATCTATCCACTCCCTTCAACGTATAAAAAACTTTGCAGCTCGCCTAGTCCTCAGAAAGAAAAAATCTGAGCACATTACTCCTCTCTTGCGATCTCCCCACTGGTTGCCTGTGCCACAGAGAGTA
>CM054167.1:8683407-8690907 GCA_028751875.1 Rapana venosa | reverse complement strand
TTCTTGTCTTAATCCCGTTTTGAATTTAATAACAAATTATGATTCCCTGAGTTTCATCAAATAAAATGCATTCATCAAGTAAATGAAATCATCTTCAATTTTGTTACAGTGTCTACATTTTCTGTCTCCCTCTGGGTATATTTTGGTGTCTCCCTTTCTCTATCATTAAATTGTGAACAGCTGTGCAAATTTACATATGTCTTCTTATGAGTTTTGTTTTCACAGTTTTACTAAGGGTAGGGTCCCAATATCTTGAGCGATTCTTTGCTACAGCAAAATCAAAAAATTTTTAGTTTGGATGCAGAACTCTTCTTTTTGAAGAGAGTCCAAAATGTTTTATACATGTCCTCAACGTTTTTCTCTAACCAGCATAACTCAACCAGATGGAACCATTAAAGAGTGCTTTGGTTCTTCCAGACATGTTCTGAATCCAATTGTGTACAGAATATAATTGTCACTGTGTTTATCCAATTATTCGTATTATTTTCTGAATACAAATAAATTCCGTATACATATTAATATAAGGTACTGGTCTGATTCCCTGTCAACATGACTCCAAAGGATATTAATCTGGCATATGATTTTACGAGAGGTCAGGTGGAAACTCTCCCTAATTCACCCAATGTGGGTAGTAATAATGCTTTATTTAACTAGACTCCAACATTTGTTTACAAAATTTTTACATAAAATTCTCATGACAAAAACTGATTGGATAAGCATGCGCTTGAACAGTTATCAATAGAAATTCTGTCTCCCCCTTAAAACAAAAGGAAACCAAACTTCTGCTCCACAGTTAAAACAGGGTTATCATGATCGCAAAGACCAAACGCATTCTTATAGGTAGTCTTTAAATTTTGGATCCATGAATTGCTCTTTTAAAGCGTAAATAGCTTTGTTGCTTTGTGTTTTACTAAATGTTCTTGTGGTTGCTTGAAATTTCCCGTTCTGATGAAAAACGACACGCTAATATTTATAAGTTTCTTTCTACTGGTTCAATTACAGGCTCTCCACATTTAAAATGAATTGGAATTTATGAGGAGGTGATCTCGTAAAGACTATACCATTTGTTTTGTTTTGTTTATCTTTAAACCCCAATTAAGACGCAGTATTCTTGCAGTATTATCAGTTTAAGTTTTTGAAGACCTATTTTGGTTGTTGAAACAGCAATGCCTGGTCGTCAGCATAGAGTAAACACAAGGTAATTCTGTCTTTTGCGGTTATATATGGCGAATATTTCTCATCAGTATATTGAACAATATCATGACATATACATTAAATATTATAGAACTTAATGTATTCCCTGAGTCCCTTTTCTGACTATGAATTTCATCCTTGTGTTTGTCTCGTAATTTTGTAAATATTGTTTGCATTGTAATCATGTTTTTGATGACATTAAAGCTTTTGCCTGTTATTCCTCATTTTCGTTTAACTTATAGAGAAGACCCTTGTCCCACACATTATCAAAACGCTTTCGCAAATCTACCAAAGCAGCAACAAAGTCTTATAGTTTTTACTTTCAGTACAAAACTATCTATTAAATTGTTAAGTAGGAAGATATGGTCGTTGTTCGTCATGCTTTCTAAAACCACTTGTTCTCTTCAATACTATATTCTTTTCTAAATATTCAGCAAATTCTATGACTTCATATTTGACAAAAAAGTTTCCAATAAGTTTTGTCACGTATTCCTCTGTAGTTTTCTGGTTGAATATCGCATCCGTTTTTTATATAGATTGGGACATTTCACTCCTACTTTTCCATTCTTCAGGGATATATACCCGTTTCTAATACTAAATTGAAAATATTCCCCATTATCGCTATACATTAGATGAAACTGATTATGGATCATTTCGTTTGTGATTCCATCTTTTTCCAGGCGATTGTTATTTTTCAGCTTTTTGATTGTTTTTGTAATTTCCTATGTTGTAATTTGCTTACTAGCAGTGGGTCATTAGTACTCTCTTTCAAATTCATGAAAACCTGCTTGTACTTGCTTTTGATGGTGGTCTGGATCTATGATGCGTGGTTCGTTTACATAAGTGTTTTTCGAGTGTTCAGATGTCCTTTATACCAGCTACTAATAGAGTGTTTATGAGTACCCTTTTAAATCTATCATCTTCGCTTTCTTTAATTTTTGTAACGTTTTCCACAATATAACTCGATCTTCGTCGCGATGCAGCATCATGTAGCTGGGATACCAGTGAATTTTTAAGATTTTCTTTTTCTGTTGTATTAAAGTATATGATATTGTTTTCGATTTCATAAAGTATTTTTCTCGAAGTCAGGTTATACGGGGTTCTATTATTGCTTTAAGTAAGACTTGAGCGACTTCTTTTCTTGTACTTACCGCATTCCGAATCAAACCATTTTTTATTTGTTTATTCTTCTTGTAACCGGTTTTTAGACTTTCTGGGTACTTCGAAGCTAATGGTGCACTGTGACGAAAGAAATCAGACTTTTGTCCTGGAATATTCATGTTACTACGTTGGTGGAATCAGGCTCTTTGTACTTTGTTTTAATTTGAGTTTTGCAATACTAGTAATTTTTGTTTCACAGTTTTATTTGTGTATGTGTGATTGCGTATTGCATGAAGTCAGAGCGTGCCTTTTCAAATTGTCCTTTATGGAATTCGTATCCCATACAAAACGTGTGAGTTGTTGTGGTGGATGTCACCATACTCTGCCTGTGTGTCGACTTACTTATTTTGATAGTCCTCTGTAAACTGTTTTGTCTACATCTGGTATAGTCCTAGGCTCTAAATCGAGTGACCATTGATCAGAGTGCTTCGCATACATCTCTAACTTTCATAGCGTCACCTCTTATCATAAATGATTTGAACAAATGAAATAAGCACAACACAGACAACCATGGGTTGAAAGCATGTAAATACACGCCTTAAATCTCCTATTGTTCGGACCAATTAATATATATAATTTGATTGTCTGTACAAATTTTAGCTAAAAAAATCTACCATATTTTGTACAATTCTAGCCATTGTGAGCACCTTTGATAACATTGGTCCATATTAATTTTCGTCAGGTAAATGGGTAGTAACTGGTTCTGGATCTATTTCTTATAAACCAGTCCAGTACGTTCCTGAGATACGCAGCATTTAGCATCTCCGCACAGTATTATCTGTACTCTTTTCAGACAAACTTTCACTATGTCTTCCTAAACATTTTCGCCATATTTCTGTGTATAACCTTTTCCCAAAGAAGAAAACATTCCGTAGTGGAAATATGCACAAGTCCTATAAAAATATCTGTTGATGACCTTACATGAGTTTTATCCTGTATCATTTGCATCCACGATGGTAACAATACCTGAAACTAGTTTTGCGGTAAGAAAATTTTTACGTAGTTTTCGATAATCTGTCCTTGAATGAAAAACTGAATACCTCCTGAAGCACTGACATCTAATTTCTTTTTGGTCTGCAGTAGTGCACTACCATATATCCTGGTAATTACATCTACATACAAATTTTTTTATCTAAATGTGTTTCTTGTAAAATTTTTACATCTATAATATCCAACATGTCTTTTAGTGTGTACGTCATTTAGTTTGTTACATTAATATTCCATCCACTTTCCATAATACATCTAATATTCCACAATAATATTCTCATGTTTACTCATTTGTTAAGTATCATTGTGAACACAGAGATCTTTTCAATGTGGTAAAGCAAACCATGTGCATATCATTTTAATGAATTGTAGTTGTTTCTTTTCCGTTATAATATCTCTAACTATAGAAATGCTTTCCATTCTTATCAGTGTTTAACTGGACGATGTATACAAAACAACAACGGCAACAAATAATTGAATCAATAAAGATTTACGGAATAATCAAGTGAGAATTTTACTTAAGAGTTATCATATTAACTATTATTTAAAGAACTTGACCAAACTAGAGATCCATTGTATCCGAAAAAACACAAATAGTAGAATATATTAAGTGGTAACGATGGTGTTCAAAGACTTTAACTGGACACTTTCTTTGGGTAATATCATTGAGTAGAGACTGGTGTTTTGTGTGTGTGTGTGTCGTGCGTGCGTGCGGCGCGCGCGTGCGCGCGCGTGTGTGTGGGCGTGTGTGTGTGTGTATCCTACATACTTTCTATATTTCACCAATCTTTGGACGTGTTTTAATCTATACAATTATGTAGATCTATTACACCATCGAAAGTGTACAGGGCATAAGTACCTTTGATCAACAATTGAAATCAAATTTTTTTTTTGATTTTTTTTGTTGTAAATGACGTAGTGTCAACTGGCAATCACATTGTTGTTATTTGTATCTGGTACTCAGTAGTAGTGTGTGTGTGTGTGTGTGTGTGTGTGGGTGTGTGTGTGTGGTGTGTGGTGTGTGTGTCAACGTGTAGGTGTTGTGTGTGGTGTGTGTTGGAACGCTTGTGCGTGCACGTGCGTGCGCGTTTGTGTGATGCGCCATTGCGCGTGTATATCTATGTGTACGTGAGTGTGGGTAGGCTGTTCCTAAGTGTGTGTAACAGTGTGTGTGTATACATGAGGGCATGTGGCATGATGAATATTGGAAGGGGAAGGGGGGGGGGGGGGGATTGCCTCTATCTGCATATTTCCTATAGCGTTTTTATAATGTACGTGATAGATGTAATGTTATCTTAGATATCTGTATGTGCCAGTCCTTTGGATTACACATTTTCAATTTTGCAGTTCTCCAGCATGGTGTTGATATGGTCTCCATTTTGGTTCCCGTCTATGCAGATGGAAGTAACCATTGGTCGAGCCACGTCAGATCATCTTCCTCCTACGTGTCGTCAATGGTTCGTACTTCCAGTCAGTGTTGTAAGTGCCATCTGTTGCTCGTCCATCCCTTCACGACCCTACCTTCCCTGTCCACCTCTCCAACTGTTGGTTCTTTCTTGTTGACGTTGTCTGTAGTCACCATGATGCCCATCTGTACAGTCTCCACTGTCGTGATGAGTTCTTCACGGTTATTCCCATGTCTTCTGTCTCCTTGAGAGAGAGAGAAGAGAGACAGAGCTGAGACAGAGAGGAAGAGAGAGAGAGAGAAGGAGAGTGGGTGGGGGGGGGGAGGACGGACAGACAGACAGGCAGAGACAGATAGACAGACTACGACAGACACTGCGAGACAGAGACAGAGGAGACGTGTTGCTGTACAGGTGTTGGCATGCCTGCTTGGTGGTGATGGTGTATAACTACAGACATATGGGATCGCAGTCATTGTCCTTTGCCGTGTTGCCACTGGTCTGTTGTGCTGAAGTGTCTGTCGGTCCTCTGCTACCCAACCTGATAGCTGAAGACCGCCCTCACCCCAACACACCCACCGCCACGCGTCATCACTGCCAACCAAGCCAGCGTCATGGGAGACGTCGTCTTCGCCGTCATTGTCCATTGTCATGATCATCATTTCTAATTTTGGACAATCATATAACAATTATTATCATTCCCCCCCCCCCCCCCCCCCCCAAAGAAAAGGGCAGTAGCTGAACTAGATTTACGGTCTAAGGGAAACAACCCTGAAAATGGATGGTACAAGCGCTAGTTCACCCCCTTCTTCATTCGGCGGCCTTTCGTTTATCATTGTTTTTGATTGTTTGTTTGTTTTCTTGAATGTCTTGTTGTGATTATTGGGTGATGTGTTTATATGTTTTGTTTTTTTAATGATGTTTCTTTCCTCTGAATGCCTCTTGTGCTTATTGGTGATGTTTTGTATATATATTTCTTTCTAATGATATCCTGTTGAAGTCTTTTTGTGGTCAATGGGTTATATTTATTTTGTATGTTTGCTTCTTTCTAATGATGCTTGTTTCTTTGTTGTGTTTGCACTGATCGTGTCTTGTTCAGTGCCGATGAAACAACAGGTCCACCTATGAATAAAACAAAACTTAGTCCCTAAGGACTCGTCAATAGAAATCCTGCAAATCTTGTAAGCTGGATTCATAACATTTTCGTATAAATGGAAAATATTTCTTTAAGCAAAAGGTTCATCTACGTATATAACAAAACCTATTCCCTAAGGATTCGGTTATTCAAATCCTACAGAACTTGTATACTGAGTTGATAACTTTATGGTCGCCGTAAGCGCCTGGGCTTTATCACAGTTCTGGATTAAACTATTGAGGCTGGGGGCAACAGCAAAGTAAGAGGCTGTATGACCAGTGGCTTTCCCACTCATGGAATTCCACTTTACAGCTTAGTCTTTAGTGATTGACTATGACTCTCTGACTAGGAGGCTTGATTCGCACAGTCCTTATGTGCTGCAGCCGTGGGGGATGGTTGGCCTTTGAAGAACATCTCCAACGCTGACTGTCCTTATGCCCACTTGGCCGAGAGAGTGGGGATGTACTGTGGGCAAGGCATCTCCACTATAATCAAATTTCTGCCCAGTTTCCAAAACAGCAGCTGCCTCCTCTGCTGTTTTGGAGGTCATCGTCGGACACGACGGACAAACATACATACAATGATATCCTTTGGAAGTCTTGTGGTCAATAGGTTATATTAATTTTGTATGTTTGCTTCTTTCCAATGATGCTTGTTTCTTTGTTGTGTTTGCTCTGATCATGTCTTGTTCAGTGCCGATGAAACAACAGGTCCACCTATGAATCTAACAAAACTTAGTCCCTAAGGATTCGTCAATAGAAACCCTGCAAATCTTGTAAGCTGGATTCATAGCTTTTTGGTGTAAATGGAAAATATTTCTTTAAGCAAAAGGTTCATCTGTGTATATAACAAAATCTATTCCCTAAGGACTCGGTTATTCAAATCCTGCAGAACTTGTATACTGATATGGAAAAGGAGTCCCATAACCTGTAAGGTTGTAGGGGAGCGAGGCGTCAGAGACCTCACTTCAGCCAGCATATTGAGGGCGGCACCCATCTCCTCTCCCTCGCTGCTTTACCTTCCCTCACCCTAAAGAGGCAGGTACCCATTGACAGCTGGGTGAACTAGAGGACTGTACTGAAGCCAAGGCGCGTAAACGGTCACCCCTCCAAGTGGTAACCACGCTTGACGCTGCTTAACCTTGGATAGGGGAAAGCGAGTGCTCTGACCACTGAGCTATCCCGTCCCCTTTATGGAATTGATGGCAAATATTTCCTTACTGCCACAAGAAGTAATATCATGACGCGCCTTTAGAGAAGGCAAACTTGCTGCCAGCATCAATCACTTCACACTGTTCACCAAACTAAAGATTAGATCTGGTATACGTGCTGGTATTCTTTGACATCCTTTTCTACAGAAAAATTCTCAAACTACATTCCATTGTGCCATGTCCCAGCGACAACAGTACATACACACGCGCGCGCGCGCGCACGCACGCACGCGCGCACACACACACACTTCATACACACACATACACACACTCTCACGCACGTACGCACGCATGCAAAAGATACACACACTCACGCGCGCGTGCGCGCAGCACACACACACACACACACACACAAATACTCACACACACTCACATATATGTACGTAACATACACGTACACTCGCACACTA
>CM054167.1:8675907-8680907 GCA_028751875.1 Rapana venosa | reverse complement strand
GAAGGGACGAAAAAAGAGGAAGAAAAAAAGAAATACCAAAAAAACAAGAAGCAAAGAATTTAAAAATTCATAAACTAACAAGGAAAGAAATACATTTTAAAAAATAAAAACAACGTAAAACAAAGTTAATCAGGTATAACAGACAGATCGAAAGACAGACAGCAAGATAGAAAAGATTGTTTGGTAGGTTTTTTAAAACGAGAAACAAGAAAAATACGGAGATAACGAAACCATAACTAAATTTTATTTTCTTAGGGTAATAGAATAAGAGCAAGACATATTTACATCCAGCCCTCGGACAGAGAGAGAGAGAGAGAGAGAGAGAGAGAGAGGAGAGAGAGAGAGAGAGAGAGAGAGAGGAGAGAGAGACAGACAGACAGACAGACAGACAGACAGACAGGCAGACAGACAGAGAGAGACAGAGAGATACAGAGACAGACAGACAGACAGACAGACGAGAGTTTTCATTTGTGTTTTTTTTTCATTTGGGGTTGATTGGTTTGGGGGGCTGGGTTCTTGTCTTTCTATTTTGGGGGGGCGGGGAATGCTGTTATTTGGGGGGATGCTGTTATTTGGGGGGGGGGGAATGCTGTTATTTGGGGGAATGCTGTTATTTGGGGGGATGCTGTTATTTGGGGGGGGAATGCTGTTATTTGGGGGGGGGGGCTGGGGATGTGATTTGGGGGGGGGGGAAATGTTGTTATTTGGGGGGTGGGGGGGAGGAAGGAGGGGGGGATGTGTTATTTGGGGGGGGGGGAATGTGGTTATTTGGGGGAGAGCGAGGGGGGGGAATGCTGATGGGGGGGGGATGGTATAGGGGGGGGGGGGGGGAGCGAGGGGGGGGGGGGGATGCGATTGGGTGGGGGGCGGAGGGAGGGTTGCTGTTATTTGGGGGGGGAATGTGTATTTGGGGGGGGGGGGGATGCTGTTATTTGGGGGGGGGGGAATGCTGTTATTTGGGGGGGGGGGCGGGGAATGGTATTTGGGGGGGGGGGGATGCTGTAGTTGGGGGGGGGGGGGCGGGGGGGTTGGGGAGGAGCGGGGAGGGGGGGGGGGGGGGGGGGGCGGGGATGCTGTTTTTGGGGGGGGATGGGGGGAAGGGGGGGGGGGGGGAATGCTGTTATTGGGGGGGGGGAATGTGTTATTGGGGGGGCGGGGGGAATGTGTTATTGGGGGGGGGATGTGTTATTTGGTGGGGGGGGGGGGGGGGGGGGGGGGGAATGTGTTATTTGGGGGGGGGGGGGGGAATGCTGTTATTTGGGGGGGGGGGATCGCTGAGGGGGGGGGGAGTGAGGGGAAGGGGGGGGAAGGAGGTGGGGGGAGGGAGAAATGGAAGGGGAGGAAGGAAGGGGAGGAGGGATAGGGAGGGGGGGGGGGGAATGCTGTAATTTGGGGGAGGGATGCTGTTTATTTGGGGGGGGGGGGGGGAATGCTGTTATTTGGGGGGAGAAGGGGGATGCTGTTATTTGGGGGGGGGGGGGGGGGAATGGGGGAATTGGGGGGGGGGGGGAATGTGTTAATTTGGGGGGGGGGGGGGGGGGAATGTGTTATTTGGGGGGAATGCTGTTATTTGGGGGGGGGGTGGGGGGAATGCTGTTTATTGGGGGGGGAATGCTGTTATTTGGGGGGGAAAGCTGTTATTTGGGGAATGCTGTTATATGGGGGGGAATGCTGTTATTGGGGGGAATGCTGTTATTTGGGGGGGAATGTGTTATTGGGGGGGGAATGCTGTTATTATGGGGGGATGCTGTTATTTGGGGGGGGGAATGCTGTATTTGGGGGGGGGGGGGCGGGGGAATGCTGTTATTTGGGGGGGGGGGGCGGGGGAATGCTGTTATTTGGGGGGGGGGGGAATGCTGTTATTTGGGGGGGGGGAATGCTGTTATTTGGGGGGGGAATGCTGTTATTTGGGGGAGTGCTGTTATTTGGGGGGGGAATGCTGTTATTTGGGGGGGGGGGGGGCGGGGGGGGAATGCTGTTATTTGGGGGGGAATGCTGTTATTGGGGGGGGGAATGCTGTTATTGGGGGGGGAATGCTGTTATTGGGGGGGGAATTGCTGTTATTGGGGGGGGGAATGCTGTTATTGGGGGGGAATGCTGTTATTGGGGGGGAATGCTGTTATTTGGGGGGGGATGCTGTTATTGGGGGGGAATGCTGTTATTGGGGGGGGGGGATGCTGTTATTGGGGGGGAATTGCTGTTATTGGGGGGGAATGCTGTTATTGGGGGGGAATGCTGTTATTGGGGGGGGAATGCTGTTATTTGGGGGGGGTGCTGTTATTTGGGGGGCGGGGGAATGCTGTTATTTGGGGGGCGGGGAATCGGGGTTTTTTCTTTTGTTTTTATGGGGGGTGGAAGATAGGCGTTGTTGTTCGGGTGGGGGGGGGGGGGGTCAGGATTTGGGTGGGGGGGAATTAAAGGGGGGGGGGGAGGAGTTGATTGCTACTTTTTTTCTCCAGGAGTTGCCACATAAAACTAAAATATTCATAATATACTTGAAAGTGCATCCACCAACAAATCAAAAACAAAAGCAAAAAAGAGAAAGAGAGAAAGAAAGAAGGATGAAAAGAAAGGTCAGGAGCTTTCTGTCCAAAGACTGGCATCATCAATTCCACGACTCCGGGTCTTGTGAATAGTGGGAGGGAAGGACGGAAAGGGGGGGGGGGGTGGACAAAATGTTGGGTCTAAGCAGGAGAGTTCAATCCTCAACTGAACTCTGTCTCCTGCACAGGTGGTACAGGTAAGTGTTGTCTCTCCCTCTGTCTTTCTGTCTCTTTCTGTCTGTCTGTCTTTCTCTCTCTCTCTTTCAACTCTCTCTCTCTCTCTCTCTCTCCTCTCTCTCTCTTCTCCCCTCTCTCTCTCTCCTCTCTCTCTCTCTCTTTTCTCTCTCTTTTTTCTCTTTCTCTCTCCCACCAACAGGAAAAAGTATGGTTCCCGATTAAAAAAAGGGGACGGGATAGCTCGGTGGTCGGAGCACTCGCTTTCCCCAGCCCAAATTAAGCAGCGTCGAGCCCTGGT
Organism: Rapana venosa; assembly: GCA_028751875.1. Lineage (NCBI taxonomy): Eukaryota > Metazoa > Mollusca > Gastropoda > Neogastropoda > Muricidae > Rapana > Rapana venosa. The sequence goes on along the minus strand of CM054167.1, from coordinate 8,677,889 downwards.
TACCAGTTGGATGGGTGACCCTTTTGCGCGCCTTGGCTTCAGTACAGTTCCCCCAGTTCACCCAGCTGTAAATGGGTACCTGCCCTCTTTAGGGTCAGGGAAGGTAAAGCAGCGAGGGAGAGGAGATGGGCGCCGCCCTCAATATGCTGGCCCTAGAAAAGTGAGGTCTCTGACGCCTCGCTCCCCTACGACCTTATAGGTTATGGGACTCCTTTACCTCCTTTATCCTTTACCTGATAAAATAATTGGAGAAATGCTCAAATATGCAAACTCAGGTGTAATTACTTTTCTTGTTCAGTTATTTAACCTTGTGTTTGAAAAGAGTGATTTCCCTTTGCAGTGGGCCAAGTCAGTAATAATTCTGATACATAAAAAAGGAGATGTTAATAATGCTGATAACTATCGCGGAGTAGCTCTCACCAGTGTATTAAGTAAACTTTATACTTTCATTTTGAATAAGAGATGAACTCGTAGGCAGATAACGAAGGAAAATTAATTGAAGAGCAAGCGGGATTTAGATGCAAGGTACAGCATGTATATATTTTTTTACACTTTTACTCTCTCATTCAAAAAACATTTGCTGTCCAGTAAAAAACTTATATGTTGCTTTTGTTGATTTTAGAAAGGTCTTCGATTCTGTGAATAGGAATATATTGTGGAATGTACTACGAAAAAAACGGTGGTAATGGAAAATTTTATATGGCCCTTAGAGCTATTTATAATTCAGTACTAGCATGTGTGCGTGCAGGAAATGAATATTCCGATTTTTTGATTCCCCAAAGGGAGTGAAGCGGGGTTGTATTTTGAGCCCACAAATTTTTTTCGTTTTTTATAACTGAATTAGCGATTGGCTGTCAAAAAAAGGGGAAAGGCACGGCATTCAAATAATTCCTGGGAAACCGAGGTTTTTTATTACTTTTTGTGATGATATTATTCTTTTGTCTGATACGGGTTATTGGTTTGCAACATCAGTTAAATATCTTAAAAGAGGAGCAGATAAATTGATTTATCAGTAAATTGAATAAAACAAACATTGTTTTTAGAATGGTGGTCATTTATCATTTGGTTGAAAAATTGGTTGTATGGAAATGCTGAAGTCAAAATAGTTAATACGTTAAATATTTAGGGATGAGTTTTCAACAAACTAAGTCTAAATTTTGCATGGCAGGGATCTTGTAGGAAAGGGGGGAAAAGGGGTAATTTGAAATCTAAAAACATTTGAAAGCTGAACTCAATAGACTGTTCCCTATTCTGGAAATATTTTACAACGATAGAACCGATGCTTACCTACGCTTCAGATTTTGGGGATATATGTAAATAGCACATGGAAAAGTTCACCATTTGCCATGAAACGTTTTTTAAATGTGCCAAAACATTCATCTAATACTTATATATGGAGAGACAGGAAGATTTTCATTTATTTATAAGAATTTTTTGTGAAATGCATTTGATATTGGTTTAAAACTATTGAAACTTCCACAAACACGTTTATGTAACAGTCTTACGATATGTTAATTATACAGATGGAGTGGGGGAAAGAGAACTGGGCATATCAAGTTAAAAGAGTTTTATCAGAGCACGGCTTCGGGATTGTATGGATGTCTCAGGAAGTAGGTAATGAGCGTCAGTTTCTTTCGGAATTTAAAGATAGGATTGTTTGCTCTTTTAAACAAAACTGGCAATCAGATTTGGAAAGTAAAAATAAATATAGCTGGTTCTTTTCGTTCAAATCTGTCTTTCAGACAGAAAAATGTCTATCAATAGTTACTGATAAATGGCACAGGCTTAATTATGCTCGATTCAGGTTAAGAACACTGGGTTTTAATGCAGACAAAAGATGGTTCCAGACTGAGACATCCATGCAATTACCATATCCATTATGTGGTCATGCTGTTGACGATGAAATTCATTTTTTGTTTCAATGTAAAGCATATGAAACTATACGAAAGAAACATAATTTCCTAAGTCTACAAGCAACAGAA
>CM054167.1:8650907-8665907 GCA_028751875.1 Rapana venosa | reverse complement strand
TCTCTCTCTCTCTCTCCTCTCTCTCAATCTCTCTCCCCCCCCTCTCTCGACCCTTCTCTTCCACCTTTCCATCTCTCCTCTCTCTCTCCTCTCTCTCTCTCTCTCTCTCTCTCTCTCCCCCCCCTCTCTCGACCCTTCTCTTCCACCTTTTCATCTCTCTCTCTCTCTCTCCTCTCTCTCTCTCTCTCTCTCACATCTCTCTCTCTCTCTCTCTCTCTCTCTCTCTCTCTCTCTCTCCCCCCCTCTCTCGACCCTTCTCTTCCACCTTTCCATCTCCTCTCTCTCTCTCTCTCTCTCTCTCTCACTCTCTCTCATCTCATCCTCTCTCTCTCTCTCATTAAACAAAATAAGTGCTTGATCAGTTGCCAAGCCCCTTTGCTGCGCTGTGCTGTGCTGTGCTGTGCTGTGCTGTGCTGTGCTGTGCTGTGTAGCAGAAGCGGCGTGTTGTGTGTTGGTGTGTCAAAGTTCCCTTGTCTTAATACTCATTAGCTGACTTGACTGGAATCACTCACTACAGCTGACAGGCGTGTTTGTCAGTGAGTCTGTGTGTGCGTGTACGCGTATACGTGTATGATCTGTTACTGCTGTACTTTTACTGGGTAAGCTGGTTTTCGTTACTTGAGCTGTTTGTTAGGTTTTGTTGTTGTTGTTGTTGTTGTTGTCGTGCGGGTGGGGTAGGGGAAAGGACGCGGAATATGGCCGGGTACGCACGCGCGTGTGTGTGTGTGTGTGTGTGTCTGTATTGAATTGTATGTAGGATGGGTGAGCATGTTATATGCATGTTTGCATGTGTGTGTACTTACATGGTGTAGTGTTTGTCTGCATATGTATGTGTAGATATGCACGCTTGCGTTCGTATCTGCGTGCGTGCATGGGTGTGCTTGCGTGGGTATGTGTGTGTGAGCGCGCGCGCGCACGTGCCTGTGTTGTGGTGTGTTGTGTGTGTGTGTGTGTGTGTGTATTAGGAGGAGAGGCAGAGAAGAGTAGAGTAGAGCATAGCACAGAGAGAGAGAGAGGAGGAGAGAGAGAGAGAGAGGAGAGAGAGAGAGAGAGAGAGAGAGAGAGAGAGAGAGAGAGAGAGAGAGAGAGAGAGAGAGATCACGTCAAATCAAAATCCAATCAAATTATTTTCTTTCGAGGATAATGATTAAGCACCAATGTGCTTTTTTACATCCAGTCCCAAAGAGGGAGAGAAAGAGAGAGAGAGAGGGGAGTAGCAGGAAGGAAGGAAGGAAGGAAAGAGGAAAAGAGTGAAATTCGATACTAAAAGAAATCTAATTAAGGACAACCCTTAATTTTATCTTTGACATGGGCACATGCATGAATGCACACAATAAACTAATGACTTGATTAAACATGAACATGAGTTCACAAAGCCAAACAATAATCAGAGATGTAGGCTATGACCGATTCCAGAGGTAGAAAGCAAGTCTTTGGCAGACAGATCAATTTAGTTATGACTGCTTACATTTGCACAAAATGCACATAACGGCTCAGTTATAGTTGCTTGCATTTGCAAAAAAGGAACATATTAACAACTTAGTTATTACGGTTTATATTTGCACAAAATGCACACGCATGACAAATTAGTTATTACTGTTTATATTATTTTGCACAAAATGCGCATAGCCACTCAGTAATAGTTGCTTATATTTGCACAAAATGCACATAACAAATAAGTTATTACTGTTTATATTTGCACAAAAGGCACATAACAACTTAGTTTTTACCGTTTATATTTGCACAAAATGCACATAGCAACTCAGTAATAGTTGCTTATATTTGCACAAAATGCACATAACAACTAAGTTATTACTGTTTATATTTGCACAAAAGGCACATAACAACTTAGTTATTACTGTTTATACTTGCACAAAATGCACATAGCAACTCAGTAATAGTTGCTTATATTTGCACAAAAGGCACATAACGACTAAGTTATTACTGTTTATATTTCCACAAATTGCACATAGCAACTCAGTAATAGTTGTTTATATTTGCACAAAATGCACATAACAACTAAGTTATTACTATTTATATTTGCAAAAAATGCACATAACAACTTAGTTACTACTGATTATATTTGCAAAACAAAAGGAACATATTAACAACTTAGGTATGACTGCTCCTAATTATTTGCTCTCAAACAGAGCATAACACTTGAGTTAGTAGTGCTTATCTTTGCAGAAAAGGAACATCACAACTTAGTTATAACTGCTTGTATTTACACAAACAGAACATCTCTCTCTCTCTCTCTCTCTCTCTCTCTCTCTCTCTCTCTCTCTCTCTCTCTCGTCTTTCGGGACTGGATGTAAAAAAGCACATGTGTGCTTATTCATTATCCTCGAAATAAAAGAATTTGTCATTGTCATTGTCTTTCTTTGTATACTTTTTATGGGCTGTGCTTTTTTCAAGGCTAAGGTGAGGTGTCCAGGGGGGGTGGGGGTTGTTGTTGTTTGGTGTGTGGTGGGGTGAGGGCGATTTTTTTAAGCTTGTTTCAAATCATTTGCCAATTTGAATAACCCCTAGCTTTGGCAAGAGCCGTATAGAAAAAAAACCGATGTCAGTGCTTATATTGCCCTTTCAAATAAAAATGATTACAAAAAAAACGGTTATCAAGAAAATGAAAATGATCACGAAATAAAAATGATTATAAAATAACGGTTATCAAGAAAATGAAAATGATCAGGAAATAAAGATGATTACAAAATAACGGTTATCAAGAAAATGAAAATGATCACGAAATAAAGATGGTCAAACAATCAATCAATAATCAATCAGCCTTTTCTCGTGAATAGTTTTAAGGCACTTTTCTTTGAATAAATCAGTCCTGTACAGAGCTGCAGTAAATCACCAACCTTTACCGCTGACCTCCAAGGCAGTGCAAAAGGGAGGTTTATTTTATCTTTATTTTATTTCATTCTTTTATATCGAGGATAATGGAATAAACATCTATGTGCTTTTTTACATCCAGCCCCCGTGTGTATGCGGTTTTGTAAACTGTCATCTGTTCCCACCAGCACACAACGGCCTACTCTTACGAAAAGCGGAACAGGATATTAACATGTGCGCAAGATGTTCTGCGTGCGTTCGCACACGGGACCTTGGTTTATAGTCTCATCCGAAGGACTTTTGGGGAGAGTGGAGTCCTGCACTGATGTTAACTCCAGGGAAAAATGTCCCCTTGAACGAGAATCTGCTCAGGTAAATCCACAAGCCGATTACTTGACCACGAAGACAGCACAAAGAGGAGGTAACTGCATCCGCAGACCACTTCCAGAAACTTCTGAGGTTCATATCAATGATATAACCACCAGGACAGGAGCTGCTGATTTTTCTCCTGGCGTCCTCACCATAAAGCCATCAAGTGGATCCATTGTCTAGAGGTAGCGCACCCGCCTAGAAAGCGAAAAGTCGGGTTTCTAATGTGTGGTGGTTCGATCCCTGTTTGTGCCTGAAACTTCCCCCTTCCCCCCCCACCCCAACCCCCATTCACTTGACTATGAGTCGTGGTTTGGGTGCTAGTCTTTCGAATGAGACAATAAACCGAGGTCCCGTTTGTAACACGCATTTCGCGCTCACAAAAGAACCCACAGCAACAAGAGAGTTGTACTTGGCAAAATTCTGTAGAAAAAAGTCACTCTGATAGGGACACAAATACACATTCAGACAGAAAAAAAGATATATGGAGTGGCGCTGTTCAGAGCGGCCCGTATTTCACACAGAGAATTCTGGTGTGACTTAAAGTGGAATACAAAACAATAGAGTGCAATACAATACAGTACAACACAATACAATACGGTACAATACAATACAGTACAACACAATACAGTACAATACAATACAATACAATGCAATATAATGCAATACTATACAATACAATATCTATCCAGTAGGAAGAGTGTTCGGAACATTTCAGTGTTAAGGAAATCTCTATATTTTGGGGTCCAACATTATTTCAAACGTTTAATCGTGACTACCTGACTGCCTGCAAGCGATAAACATGAAAACTTTTCACTTAAGTTAGAAATGTTGTCCCTGATCAAAATGGCAGGGTTTGGGGGCGTTTGTTTTGTTTTTTAGTGGGGTGAAATGAAATAGGCATTCATAGTTTTACTCTCAGCTCAATATGAATGACGTACATGTCTACAAAAATATAACCAGAACAACGTATCCTGTGACCCTAAGATAAATATCAGAAAGCTGTGGTCAGCAGAAAGCTATTCGTCCGCTTAGCTCAGCGCTACTCTGCTCTGTTCTGCTCTGCTCTTCCCTGTCCTGTTCTGCTCTGTTCTGCTCTGTTCTGTCCTTTCCTGCTCTGCTCTTCTCTTTTCCGTTCTGTTCTGCTCTGTTCTGTTCTGTCCTGCTCTCTTCCGCTCTGCTCTTTTCTGTTCTGCTCTGCTCTGTTCTGTTCTGCTCTGCTCTGTTCTGCTCTGCACTGCTCTGCTCTGCTCTGCTCTGCTCTGCTCTGTTCTGCTCTGCACTGCTCTGCTCTGTTCTGCTCTGCACTGCTCTGCTCTGCTCTGCTCTGCTCTGCTCTGCTCTGTTCTGCTCTGCACTGCTCTGCTCTGTTCTGCTCTGCTCTGCTCTGTTCTGCTCTGCTCTGCTCTGCTCTGCTCTGCTCTGCTCTGTTCTGCTCTGCTCTGTTCTGCTCTGCTCTGCTCTGCTCTGTTCTGCTCTGCTCTGCTCTGTTCTGCTCTGTTCTGTTCTGCTCTGTTCTTTTCTGCTCTGTTCTGCTCTGCTCTGCTCTGCTCTGTTCTGCTCTGCTCTGCTCTGCTTTGTTCTGCTCTGCTCTGCTCTGTTCTGTTCTGCTCTGCTCTGTTCTGCTCTGTTCTACTCTGCTCTGCTCTGCTCTGCTCTGCTCTGTTCTGCTCTGCTCTGCTCTGCTCTGCTCTGCTCTGCTCTGTTCTGTTCTGCTCTGTTCTGTCCTGTACTGCTCTGTTTCTGATCTGCTTTGTTCTGTTCTAATCTTCTCTGCTCTGTTCTGCTCTGTTCTGCTCTACTCTGTTCTGCTCTGCTCTGCTCTGCTCTGCTCTCCTCTGTTATGTTCTGTTCTGCTCTGTTCGGTTCTACTCTGCTTTGCTCTGTTCTGTTCTGCTCTGCTCTGTTTTGCTCTGTTCTGCTCTGCTCTGCTTTGTTCTGTTTTGCTCTGCTCTGCTCTGCTCTGCTCTGCTCTGCTCTGCTCTGCTCTCCTCTGTTATGTTCTGTTCTGCTCTGTTCTGTTTTGCTCTGCTCTGCTTTGTTCTGTTTTGCTCTGTTCTGCTCTGCTCTGCCATGCTCTGTTTTGCTGTGTTCTTCTCTGCTCTGTTCTGCTCTGCTCTGCCATGCTCTGTTTTGCTCCGCTCTGCTCTGCTCTGCTCTGTTATGCTCTGTTATGCTCTGTTCTGCTCTGCTCTGTTCTGTTTTTGATCTGTTCTTCTCTGCTCTGTCCTGCCCTGTTCTGCCCTACCCAACCCTACCCTACCCTACTCTACCCTGCCCTGCCCTGCCCTGCCCTACCCTGCCCTACCCTGCCCTGTCCTGCCCTGCTCTGCCCTGCCCTGCCCTGCCCTACCCTGCCCTACCCTGCCCTTGAAAAGCCTATCCTTGTGAGTGACACTGAGGCATTCTCTGTTTTAAGGGGGCGGATAGCCTAGTGGTTAGAATAATGCGCTCGCAATCTGACGACCCGGGTTCGATTCCTGTTCAAGGGGATATTTTCCCCTGGAGTTAACATCAGTGCAGACTCCACTCTCCCCAAACTGTTCTCCTGATGAGACTATAAACCGAGGCCCCGTGTGCGAACCCACGCAAAACATCTTGCGCACACGTTAAATCCTGTTCTGCTGTTCATAAGAGTAGGCCATTGTGTGCCGGTTGGAACAGATGACAGAATTTACAAAACCGCATATACACACGGGGACAGGATGTAAAAAAAGCACATAAGTGTTTATTCCATTATCCTCGACATAAAAGAATAAATGAATAAAAAATATAGAAGCCCACAATATTACAGTGCGGTTCAAGTTAGGTTGTACTTACGTGAATCACGTAAACGTTGTCTTTTTTTTAATACACCCAAGAACATGGACATTAACATTCATCTCATATCATAATCGAAATGGTCAACATTGATTACTAACCAACCTCATGACAGAAAAGCAGAGAGAGAAAGGTTGGTAGACAGACAGGCAGAGAGAACGAGGGAGGGAGAGAGAGAGAGGAGAGAGAGACAGAGACATAGACAAAGATAGGCAGAGAGACAGAGACACAGAGAGACACAGAAAGAGAGACACAGACAGACTGACAGACAGAAATTCTCGAAGCCAAACGCTACTCCTACCTACAACCACTACCACCACCAACCACCAACCACCACAAAAAAAGGTGCGAAAGACAAAACCAGCCCCTTCATTAAGTAATTAACACTACAACACAACACAACGTACAAACCCATTAACACTTACAACAGGACGTACAAATCTTTCGCTTCTTAACTCCTGTAAGACTCTTAACCCGACCACCCACCACCACCCATCCCCACCCCCCACCCCCCACAGCCTTCTACCACTCCACCCCCCCCCCCCCCCCCACCCCACCCCCCCAATCTTTTGTAGCCCTTCACGCCTGACTGACTAGCCTAACCCTCAGGACTGCTAGCGGCGATTAGGTTAATCCGGTCAAGCCTTTAATCTTGATTCCATAAGCCTGACGCCGCTGAGCTTGATCTTGGTAGCTGGGTTGTCGTGTGGATTAGTGGTTTTTGGGGAAGACGGCGGAAAGAAAGGGTGTTGTGTAGAAACCAGATGTACAACAGACCGACAAGCACACTTCGTCCTGTCTGTCTGTCTCTCTTTCTTTCTCTCTTTCTCTGCAGACTGTGTTGTTGTGGAGGAGGAGGAGTTGGTTCAATTCCATGTAGGGTTGTATCCTAACAGGGAGTTTGCTGCTTTTCTTTCTTCTTCGCTTTTACTTCATTTTTCGCCGAAGAAGTGATTGAAGGTGGGGAAAAAAAAAACCCACAAATTTCGGTTGTGTTTTTTTCGTTGTGATTTTTGGAGGTAAGATCGTTTCATCATTTGGGGGGTTTTTTTATCTCTTGATTGATTGATTGGTTGGTTGGTTGGTTTTGGTTGGTGGTTGTTGGTTGGTTGGTTGGTTGTTGGTTGATGGTGGTTGGTTGGTTGGTTGATTGGTTGGTTGGTTGGTTGGTTGGTTAGCTGGTTGGTTGGTTGGTTTTGGTTGGTTGTTTGGTTGGTTGGTTGGTTGGTTGGTTAGTTGGTTGGTTGTAGATGGGTTTTTTCACGAGCGGGAGGGATGGGAATGGAGGTGGTGGTGGTGTGTAGTGGTAAGAGTGTGTGTGTGTGGGGGAGGAGCATGTTGTTGTTTTGTTCCGGCAGAGGGAGATGCTGGGGCGAGGGGAGGGAGGGAGAAGGGTTATGCTGATTTCTTTAACGTGAGAAGGCAAAGGCATGTGTACATGTGTCTCCTGTCTGCTTGTCTGTCTGTGTTATTCTGTCCGCCTGTTTGTCTGCCTGTCATGCTGTCTGTCTTTCTGTCATTCTGTCTGTCTGCCTGTTTGTCTGCTTACCTGACTGTCTGTCTTTCTGTCATTCTGTCTGTCTGCCTGTTTGTCTGCTTACCTGACTGTCTGTCTTTCTGTCATTCTGTCTGTCTGCCTGTTTGTCTGCTTACCTGACTGTCTGTCTGCCGGTCTGGCTGTCTGAGTGTCTGGCGTTTGTGTTCATGTCCTTAGCTGTGAAAAACCTGGGTGTGTGCGTGTGTGCACATGTTTGTGTCTGTCCTTGCCTCTTTTGTGTGTGTGTGTGTGTGTGTGGTACTTGTTTCTTGATGTGAGTGCGCGCGTATGTGTGCATATACATGGCTGTCGTGTGTGTACTGCGTGTGTGTGTGTGTGCGTGCGTGTGTGTTTGTGTCTGTGTGTGTGTGTACGAAAAAGAGAGATATTAAGTGCACTTACAAGTGTATGATTGTGCATGTGCTTATCTCAGAGTGCGGCGCGCGCGCGCGCGCGGTGTGTGTGTGTGTGTGTGTGTGTGTGTGTGTGTGGTGTGTGTGTGGTGTGTGTGTGTGTGTGTGTGTGTGTGGTGTGTGTGTTGTGTGTGTGTTTTGTGAGCCAGAGATTTAAGTACACTTACAAGTCTATTGGGATTTTTTTTACCAACAAGGTTCAAATTTCAGAACACTATCACTAAATGTATTTCAGAGCACTATCACTGAATGCATTTCAGAACACTATTACCAAGTGTATGGGGACGGGATAGCTCAGTGGTCGGAGCACTCGCTTTCCCCCAGCCAAGTTAAGCAGCGTCGAGCGTGGTTACCACTTGGATGGGTGACCGTTTGCGCGCCTTGGCTTCAGTACAGTTCCCCCAGTTCACCCAGCTGTAAATGGGTACCTGCCCACTTTAGGGTCAGGGAAGGTAAAGCAGCGAGGGAGAGGAGATGGGCGCCGCCCTCAATATGCTGGCCCTAGAGAAGTGAGGTCTCTGACGCCTCGCTCCCCTACGACCTTATAGGTTATGGGACTCCTTTACCTTTTTTTTTTTATTACCAAGTGTATTTCAGAACACTATCACCAAGTGTATTTCAGAACACTATCACCAAGTGTATTTCAGAACACTATCACCAAGTGTATTTCAGAACACTATCACCAAATGTATTTCAGAACACTATCACCAAGTGTATTTCAGAACACTATCACCAAGTGTATTTCAGAACACTATCACCAAGTGTATTTCAGAACACTATCACCAAGTGTATTTCAGAACACTATCACTAAATGTATTTCAGAACGCTAACACTAAGGCAACTTTTAACAACATGAAATGCATTTTTACCAACAGTAAGATAAGCCTCAAGACAAAGATCCATGTTGTGAGAGCCTACGTATGGTCCATTCTTCTGTACGGATGTGAGTGCTGGACCCTAGCCAAGGACACAGAACAGCGACTAGAAGCAGTGGAAATGTGGTTCATCCGGGGGAATCATGAAAATCTCATGGACAAAAAGAAAAAGTAATGCAGAAAATAATGGAAAAGGCGGGTACAAGAGATCCCTTCTCAACACCCATCAGAGAAAGACAGCTCAATTTTTCGGCCATATAAACAGGGCTGACGGACTAGAGAAACTGTTATGGAGTGGCAAAATCTGTGGAAACAAGAGCAGAGGAAGATAACGCACAAAATTCACAGACAGCTTAAACAAATTCGCAACGAATAAAGAGAGCACCAACAATGAGCTCATGAGAGGGACCGAGAACAGGGAAGAATGGAGAGCCATGATCGTCGATGTCTGCAGGACCAGACCGGACACTTGAAGAAGAAGAATCACTAAATGTATTTCAGAGCACTATCACCAAGTGTATTTCAGAACACTATCACCAAGTGTATTTCAGAACACTATCACCAAGTGTATTTCAGAACACTATCACCAAGTGTATTTCAGAACACTATCACCAAGTGTATTTCAGAACAAATATCACCAAGTGTATTTCAGAACGCTTATCACTAAATGTATTTCAGAGCCCTTTTTACCCAAGTGTATTTCAGAACACATTTACCAGTGTTATTCAGAACACTATCACAAGTGTATTTCAGAATACTATCACTAAATGTATTTCAGAGCACTATCACCAAGTGTATTTCAGAACACTATCACCAAGTGTATTTCAGAACACTATCACCAAGTATATTTCAGAACACTATCACCAAGTGTATTTCAGAACGCTATCACTAAATGTATTTCAGAGCTCTATCACCAAGTGTATTTCAGAACACTATCACCAAGTGTATTTCAGAACACTATCACCAAGTGTATTTCAGAACGCTATCACTAAATGTATTTCAGAGCTCTATCACCAAGTGTATTTCAGAACACTATCACCAAGTGTTATTTCAGAACACTATCACCAAGTGTTATTTCAGAACACTATCACCAAGTGTTATTTCAGAACACTATCACCAAGTGTATTTCGGAACACTATCACTGAGAGTATCTCGTAACAATAATTATCACCTTAATAATAATAATGTATGGAATTTATATAGTGCTGAATCTTGTAGAGTAACAAATCAAAGCGCTCAGATGACTATCATATATATACATAAATATATACAAGTTATATATAATATATATACGAGGATAATGAAAATACGCTCATGTCCTTTTCTACATCCAGTCCCAGTTATAGCGGTTTGTAAATTGTCATCCTTTCCACCGCAACACAATGGCCTCCCATCGAAAAGTGGAACAAGATTTAAGGTGTGCGCAAGAGTTTCTGCATGCGTTCGCACACGTCCTCGTTTATAGTCTCATCCGAAGTTCATTGATACACTTCTACGTACCTACCACATTCTCCGATGGAAAAGACATTGAAAACCTCGGTACCCCAAACCAAGGCCTCATAAACAATGGCAACAAAGGAAACGGTATCATTCTACAAGGAGACTGATACTCCAAGCTTGGTGTGGATGCCACCTCGAAACTAGAGTGACTATGGCCGACCATCGTGTAGATGGCGCCAACTTTTTTTTTAATTTACTCTTTATTTCGAGGATAATAGAATGAGCACTTATGTGCTTTTTTGTATCCAGTCCCCGTGTGTATGCAGTTTTTGAATTGTCATCCCTTCCCACCGGCACACATTGGCCTACTCTTCCAGAAAAAGGAATGGGTTTTAACGAATGCGCAAGATGTTCTGCGTGCGTTCGCACACGGGACCTCAGGTTTACAGTCTCATCCGAAGGACTTTTGGGGAGAGTGGAGTCTGCACTGATGTTAACTCCAGAGGAAAAATCCTCTTAAACGAGATTTGAACCCGAGTCAGCAGATCACGAGTGCAACGCTCATCACTCTAACCACCAGGCTATCCTTCTCCCCCCCCCCCCTCCCCCCTCACCTCCCACTAGCGAGGAAGAGGGCTACTGGAGTTCACCAGCTGCTACCACTTGCCTCCAGCCAACATTTCCAGGAAAACACCAGGTCTCATGACGCTCCAATCTGGTGTCAGCAGAAGGAACTATGAACGTTGTCTGGTGCTGACGCTGAAAGCGCTCTGACCATGCCGTGATTTCCCAGAGAGGCTGAAGGAAACATAGAAACAACAAAAAGCAAGGAGCCTAAAGTCTGGTCTTGAACTATTAAAGAGCTGTTACTGTTTGTGAATCCTTTCAGACAAAAGTGTAGAATAAATGCCCTCCATTTTCGATACTTGGAGAAAATGCAGAAGTGCAGATGAACAACTTCAACACAATCAAGACAGAAACAAACAGCCAAAGGTCACTGTTCTTGAAGATCATCGCTACAAGAAAAATAAAGTTAACTGCTTAGATTCTGGAAATCACGCTCAATACGGATGTGCTGGGCCTGACTTGTTAGGCGCTTAAAGGCAGCGCAACACATTTTTGCTCATATGACATACGACAATAGTTGAAGTCTGAACGTGCGACAAAGAAGATCCTGGCACTGTGCAATGCCAGAAGAGTGTTGAAGAATATTTGACAACCGGATCTACTGTCAAAGAAAAAAAACTCAGGAAAAAACCAAGAAAACAAGCAACAGATTTCTGAGAGAAGAAGCGGAGACAGGAGTAAAGTCACTGAAGAGATGGGAAGGCTGCTGGTGTTGACATCGTTCCAGCAAAACTTCACAAGACATGAGGTGACACGACTCGGTGGCTGACTTACTCACAGGCAGCTACGACAAGACCTGACAGTCAGGGAAGAGGCCACCAACATGGACCCAGTCGGTCATCGTCACACTCCTTGAAAAGGTCATTTCTGTCTTCTGTCAAAACCACATATCATTCATCTTCACCATATCAGCCATTCCAGAAAAGGGGTCCTGAAGCTCATCCTCAACAGACGAAAAACCACAGACAGAAGTCGTCGCAGAACAACAGTTGAAGAAGCACGACAGAACAGAACAGACTTTGAACTTGAGAACTCTTTGCGAGAAATATCACCAGCATCAACAGAACGTCTACCACGTCCTCTTGGACTTTGAGAAGACATTTGACATAGTGCAGCATGAGGGAGACGAAGAGGCAGACAGAGAAAACGATGGGAAGACAACATCAGAGAGTGGACTGGCCTTGAGTGGAATAAATTGCTACGGATAGCAGAAGACCGCAGGAAGTGGAGGATGCCGGTTGCAAAATCTTCATTAGTGCCCCCACGGTCCAAGGGACTACGGGATAGGAGAGTGAGGTGAGAGGTGTAGCATGATAGCTATGAAGTAGAACATGGTGTCTTCATTTACTTTATTTGTAAAAGGCATTGATTGGACAGAGTGTGGCATGACACATATGAAATACATGGGGCAGAATCTGACTGACTTCATCCAACAGCTTTACACTGACATCTGCTTAGGGGACAGGATAACTCAGGGTCAGAGCACTCGCTTTTCCACGCTAAAGTTACAGCAGCGAGGGAGAGGAGATGGGCGCCGCCCTCAATATGCTGGCCCCTGGCAGAAGCTAAGCTCTCTGACATCTCGCATCCCAACGACCACATAGGTTATGGGACACCTTTACCTCTTTTTTAACCCTGTTCAGTGCTCTTCAGAGGAATGGTTCCAAGATTCGACTGTGTAATGCCAAGTTTACCTTTTAACACCCACACTTTTTTTAACGTCTTGTTGGATCGCGTCATGGGTGATGCCTTTCCCGATCATAATATCGCAGTCACTATTGCTGGATATGTCATCACAAATATGTGATTAGAAGACAACATTGACATCCACGGGCTTGCAGAAAATGAAGGACTTGGTGAAACGCCTTGAAGAAACACTGTTCAAAGTTCTTCTGTAAATGCTCGGACAACAACTACTGTTGTCTGTGATACGAGCGAAAGTGCGTTGCTTCGCTGCCGTTCAGCGCCTGAGAAACAAGTCAGGCCTAGCGCATCCGATTTCGGCATGGAAGAAAACTTTTATCGTTGAAGTCTTTCTGGAGGAGAAGAAAAAGGCTACATTTTTAATCCGTGTGTGGATGATAAAGTCTGCTGTCTGTCGTGGTGACCTCACCGGTGCCCTCAACCCTGTTTTTCCTGGAGCTCTGCTGGGCTGGGCCACGTCTGCTGTGTCAGAGTGCTGAAGGTAGGGCAGGACTGCCGGACATGTACAGGGGAGGGGTCATGTACAGGGGTCTGTGCCACGAGGGCACTGGTCAGTGTGGGGTAGTTTCATGTAGTGGAGACAGCCCGGACAGGAAGAACAGAACTCACAGCACACTGCGCACCTTTGTCCCTTGCAGACCTTCTCCACAACCTGACCGGACCTGACCTGACCTGACCTGACCTGACCTGACCTGACCTGACAGGCGAGCCATGGCCATACAGATGGACGTGCGGGGCGAGGCGCCGAAAGGCAACTGGGTGGCGAGGAACCTGCGCCTGATGAACGACGACAGCAAGCAGCTGTTCCCCAAGACGCCAGCAGAGGCCAAGGAGCGCAAGTTCCACTCCCTGTACACTGTGGATTACCACAACTTCCCCACCGAGGCCTTCCTGGAGGGGCTGGCCCCTAAGGTCAGTGAAGAGAGAGAGAGAGAGGGTGGTGGTGGGGTAGTGGTGGTGAGGTGGGGGATGGTTGTGATGGTAGTGGTGGTGGTGGTGGTAGGGGGTGGGAGTTGGGGGTGTGGTGGTGAGTGGTGATGGTAGTGGTGGTAGTGGTGATGGTGGTGGTGCGGGAGGGTGGGTGGGGTAGGGGTTGTGGTGATTGGTGGTGGGGTGGGGGTAGGTGAGGTGGTAGTGGTGGTGGTGAGGGTAGTGGTGGTGGTGGTAGGGGGGGGGGATTTGTGGTGTGGTGAGTGGGGAGTGGTAGCAGGAGGTTGTCGGGGGTGGCCTGAGTGATGATGTGGTTATGGTATGGTAGTGGTGTGTGGTATAAGGGGAGGGGGTTGATCGGTGGGCGTGTGGTTTAGGGGTGGGGTTGCATTGGTATTTTAGTGGGATATGTTAGTTGGATATGATATTATAGAGAAGGTAGTGTGGGTTGTGATCGACGGGTTGGTTAGTTTGAGTTAGGTGAGATTGTCAGGTTGTAGGCCAGGGGGGAATTCGAATGGGATTGTGGTGGTTGGTGCGGATCGGTCGGGGGGTCTGATGTGATGGAGGCGAACCTGGCTACGATCCTTGTAGTGTGTGACTGAGTCGTGTGGCTGTGGTGATGGTAGGGTAGGCGATGGTGGGGTGTACTGTGGGTATGGTAGGGTAGTGGCGATGGTAGGGTAGTGGCGATGGTAGGGGTAGTGAGTGAGGTAGGGGTAGTGGCGATGGTAGGGGTAGTGGGATGGTTAGGGGTAGTGGCGATGGTGAAGGGGTAGTGGCGATGGTAGGGATGGTTGGTAGGTGATGAGATTGTGGTGGTGGTGGCGGTAGAAGGGTGGGGGGGGGGTGTGGTGGTGAAAGAACAGTACACGGATGGAGCAAAAAAAATGTCTGTCCGCTCCGAGGTTCACCAATGGTGGGATTTTTTTTTATGTAGGTGACTGGGTGTTGGTTTTTTACCTGCCATGAAGGTATCCGCTCTCCAACTGCGGGGATGATGTCTAAACACGACACAAGTATGCTTACTGGCATCTTTTTTAAGGGGTGTGGGGATATATTGTTCTCATCCGCTCTTACCGACACTATTAGCCTACTCTTCCAAAAAACAGAACGGGTTTTAACGTGTACGCAAGATGGTCGTTAGCGCACAGGGCGTCGGTTTATAGTCTCATCCGCAAGACTTTTAGGAGGAGGAAGTAGAGTCAGGACTGATGCTAGCTCCAGGTGGGAAAAATCTTCTTGAACGGGCGTCTTGGTGTTGGCGGTTCGATTCTGGGCTGGGTCCTGAACTGTCAGATCGCGAGCGCAACGCTCTAACCACTGGGCTACGCCCACCCCTTGTAGTGTGATATGAACTGGAAGACTCAGTGGTCAGAGCACTCGCTTTCCCTAAGCTAAAGTTAAGCAGCATGGAGCGTGGTTACCAATTGGATGGGTGATCGTTTGCGCG
>CM054167.1:8638407-8648407 GCA_028751875.1 Rapana venosa | reverse complement strand
TGTCTGTCTTTCTATTATATCTATTTATCTATCTGTCTATCTGTCTGTCTGTCTGTTCGTCTGTCTGTCTGTCTATCTTTCTTTTCTCTTCTTCTTCTTCTTCTTCTTTCTTTCTTCTTCTTTGCAATTCTTTGCAATTCTTTGCAATTCTTTGCAATTCTTCCGTTTTCTCCTTCTCCTCCATTTCTTCTTCTACTTCTTATTCTTCGCCTCCTTCCTCTTCTCCTCCTTCTTCTTTGCAGTCTTCTTCGCAAATCTTCTTCGCAATTCTTCTTCTTTGCAATTCTTCGCTATTCTTCCGTTTCTCCTTCTCCTCCATTTCCTCTACTTCTTCACCTCCTTCTTTTTCTTCTCCTTCTTCTTTGCAATCTTCTTCGCAAATCTTCTTTGCAATTCTTCTTCGCAATTCTTCTTCTTTGCAATTCTTCTTCCTCTTTGCATTCTTCTTTACATTCTTCTTCTTCTTTTTCAAATTCTTTTCTTCTACGTCTCCTCCTCCTCCTCCTCTTCCTCCTCCCCCTTCTTCTTTTTCTTCTTCTTCTCCTCTTCCTCCTTCTACTTCTTCTTCTTCCTCTTCTTCTTCTTCTTCCTCCTCCTCCTCTTCTCCTCCTACTCCTCCTCCTACTTCTTCTTCCTCCTCTTCTTCTTCTTCTTCTTCCTCCTCCTCCTCCTCCTTTTCCTCCTCCTCTTCCTCCTCCTCCTCCTTCCTCTTCTTCGCACTTCTACTTCTACTGCAGCTACTACTGCTACTACTACTTCTACCTGGTTTCTTGTACTGCTCTGTGTGAAGCTGTAAGTATAACCGCCTTACTGACTGGGTGTGTTAGGTTAATGTGCAATCATGTAAATCAGTTGGCAACCACAAGCACCACTCAGTCTTCTGAGTCACGCTACAGGCTCACAACACTCAACAGCCCACACAGTAGGCTAAGTTTGTTCCTTCACAGTCCTATAGCTAGTGTTGGGTGTCTAGACTCGTGTTGTGTTATGTTGTGTTGTGTTGTGTTGTGTTGTGTTGTGTGGGTGGGTGGGGGAGAGGGGGGGAGTGTATGGGGGAAGGGGGGGTGGGGGTTGTGTGTGTGTGTGTGTGTATGAGAGAGAGAGAAGGAGAAAAGAAGAGACACAGAATCTATAAACGTGTGTAGCTTGTCTGTGTTTTATGTCTGTCTGTCTGCCTGTCTGCCTGTCTGTCTGTCTATTTGTCTGTCTGTCTGTCTGCCTGTCTGTCTGTCTTTCTGTCTGTCTGAACAGTCAAACATGTGCTTGCACACGTGTAAATGCCAGGAGAAGTAGCAATATAGCAAAAACAAAAACGCAAAATACCCAGGAAATACAGACAATAACGAGACAAACCGAACAGGAAACGATGGATATTGATTTTGCTGTCTTTTCTAAGAACACTTTGAATATCAATATTCTTCTTTTTTTATATCCATCAAAACAAAAGAAACCAGAACATTAACTATCAAAACTTACGCTTTTAACACAACCATAAACCATGTCGTAACAAAAATACAGAAGCCATGGTATTGCAATTTTGAGAGGCATGCACGTAATAAAACCATACAAACTATTCATGCAGTAAACATTTTCTGATACACACACGTACACAGAAACTAAAAAGTTTTTTTTAAACTGACCAACTTGATTTATTTCCATTTTCTTTTTAAATTCCCCCAAAACTGACACGAGGACAAGATAGCTCAGTGGTCAGAGCACTCGCTTTCCCCCAAGCAAGTTAAGCAGCATCGAGCGTAGTTACCAAGTGGATGGGTGACCTTTTGCGCGCTTTGGCTTCAGTACAGTACCCCAGTTCACCCAGCTGTAAATGGGTACCTGCCCTCTTTAGGGTCAGGGAAGGTAAAGCAGCGAGGGAGAGGAGATGGGCGCCGCACTCAATATGCTGGTCCCGTAGAGAAGCTGAGGTATCTGATGCCTCGCTTTCCTACGACCACATAGGTTATAGGAGCACCTTTTTTTAACTTTAAAAACTGACAGTCAGAAGGTAGAACTATCAGATTGTGGAATCAGTTGTTCTGCCTTGTTCGGTAGAGCAGAACATGGACTTTGTCACGGTCAATTGAGCTCCTGGATAATCTCCTCTATGGACTGGACCGAGTATCGTCCCCTGCCCTCTGCCCTCTGCCGTGGGCTCACAACACAATCGCTGAACCGTACGGCTGAAGCTAGCGAACATACGTTTTTACCTGGATACAAACCATAATATACATAATACATGTATGGCCAGCCCGGTCACGTGCCTCTCTCTGAGAGAGAGAGAGAGAGAGGGGGAGGGAGGGAGAGAGAGAGAGAGAGAGAGAGAGAGAGAGAGAGTTGCGGGAGGGAGAGAGAGAGGGGGTGAGAGAGAGAGGGAGGGGACGGAGTGAGAGACAGGGGGAGAGGGAGAGAGATGGGAGGGTGGGGGGTGAGAGAGAGAGGAGGGGTGGGCGAGGGAGAGACAGAGAGACAGACAGACAGTCAAAGACAGACTAACAGATAGAGGTGCGGAGGGCGAGCGGAGAGAGACAGACAGAGACAGAGACAGACAGACAGATAGACAGACAGAGAGAGAGGGGGGGGGGGATGGCAGGCTGGGGGGGGGGGGGTGTGGGGAGAGAGAGAGAGAGAGAGAGAGAGAGAGAGAGAGAGAGAGAGAGAGAGAGAGAGAGAGCTTAGTTGGGTGAAGAAATGAACGTAAAGACTGAGTCACAGTCATAGACAAACAGGTCGGGAGGGAGGGGAAGGGGGGGGGGGGGGGAGGAGGAGAAGGATTTTAAGAAATTATAGGAATAAGGATTTTAAGAAAATATAGGAATAAGGATTTTAAGAAATTATAGAAATAAGGATTTAAAGAAATTATAGGAATAAGGATTTTAAGAAATTATAGGAATAAGGATTTTAAGAAATTATAGGAATAAGGATTTTAAGAAAATATAGGAATAAGGATTTTAAGCAATTATAGGAATAAGGATTTTAAGAAATTATAGGAATAAGGATTTTAAGAAATTATAGGAATAAGGATTTTAAGAAATTATAGGAATAAGCATGATATCTGTCTATCTATCCATCTATTTGTCTGTCTGTCTATCTTTTTATCTATCTAGCTGATGTCTGCTGTCTTTCTATCGAACTATCTATTTATCTAACTATGTATCTATCTATATAGAGAGAGACAGACAGAGATACAGACAAACAGAAAGACAGACAGACAGACATGTAGGGAGACATACAGACAGACAGACAGTTAGCTACAAAGAGACAGACAGATATAGAAACACAGACAGACAGACAAGACAACAGAAGAAGAAACAGCAGGAAAAAGAACCACAACAACAAAATAACAGAACCAAGACATCCGAAACAACTACTGTCAAATGTGTCAGTAGAAAGTTGGCAACGTGTTCAGGATTTCGTTCCAACACTTAGCTGCAAATAGCAAGCCCATAAAACGGCAAGTCTTTCACTGTTTCAATTCTAACTGAGCGCTTGCCTTTAAACGACACCGCTGAACACAGACACAGCCACTTGGACTAGACAGTCCAAGGTTAACCCATTATTTTTTTTAAAAGAAAAGAAAAAAAAGCTCCACATGTTTTTATACCCCTCGCCCTAACTGTGACCTAGGAATTAAAGTAAAATAATTTGCAAACAGTGGTTTGGGGGGGAAAAAGTGACAAAAAACAAAACATTGGCAATTCTTCTCCTTCTTCGCAATTTTTCTTCTTTCTTCTTCTTTTTCTTTGCAATTCTTCTTCTTTTTCGCAATTCTTCTTCTTCTTTGTCGCAATTCTTCTTCTTTGCATTCTTCTTGTTCTTCGCAATTCTTCTTCATCTTTGCATTCTTCTTCTTTTGTCGCGATTCTTCTTCTTCGCAGTTCTTCTTCTTTGCATTCTTCTTCTTCGGAATTCTTTTTCTTCTTTGCCTTATTTTTCACCCTCGCCCTTCTTCTTCTTCTTCTTCGCATTCTTCTTGTTCTTCGCAATTCTTCTTCTTTGCATTCTTCTCCTTCTTCTTCTTCACAATTATTTATCTTCTTTGCATTCTTCTTCTTCGCAATTCTTCTTCTTCGTTGCATTCTTCTTTTTCTTTGCAATTCTTCTTCTTCGCATTCTTCTTCTTCTTCGCAATTCTTCTTCTTCTTCGCAGTTCTTCGTCCTCTTTGCATTCTTCTTTATCATCATCATCGAACACTCAGACAGCATCTATTGTCTATCTGTGAGTGAGCTGCCGTTAAGCGCCTGACAAGTCAGGTCCAGTACATCCGACATCGGCATGGGAGATAATTGTTATTTTTTAAGTATTTCTGGGGGGAAAAGGCAGGAGAATGGACCAAGAAGGCCAATAAAAAAGACAAGAAGGAGGGGACATGAAGAGAAGAAGAAACACGGCAGAAACAAAGAGGAATAGAAAGAGGGAATTGCTAGTACAGAATTCCCAGAAGGTGGGGACGATATTTATGCTGACAGGCCCCCAGCATTTCCACAGGGAAAAACAAAACAGCCAAAGACAATATAAAGTTGTACTTATTTCTGCTGTTAACATTCTCATGCATGCCAAGTCTCCTTCCTTTATTCTGGTGACACGAGGATAATATGAAAATTAATACACTTTATATGATGGAATTATTCAGAAACATATGTTTACGGTAAAATCAATGTATCAGTTCAATAAACAAGAGGGTGATATCAAGCAGGTGCCCGACTCAGCATAATTATTTGACTGACAGACAGAGAGAACTCTGAACTCTGAAATGGTTTAATGTACAAAGGCCTTAGGCCACAATATAATACACTTTGATGGTTAAAATGGTAACGCTTTAGCATATACATCTTGGCATGTACCCAAAACTGTACACCCCTGAATATGTATATTCCAAAATTATGACTTAATTATTAATAAAGCACTGACCCAGACCAAGAATCTAAACAGTACACAGCTAGAAAATGTCAGTTCACCTAAACTGCTCCCCAGGATACTACATAAAGAAAATAGGCCTGAAACATTGTTATCAGTAGAGTTATACCTGGTATGTCAATACTTAATCACATACAAAATACAGAGAGAGAGACAGAGACAGAGACAGACAGACAGACAGAGAGAATGACAATGACTTACTCAAGAAAAGAACATGGCCCCATTTGAAGGGGTATACATCATTGGTAATGGTTTGTACATTCCACACCTAAGTCCTGTACCTCCAACACATACATAACATGTTTGCAATCTAAAGGTAAATCATGATATCATCGTTTCTCTTCTTTTGAAAGACTTACGCAGGTACATAGCAACATTTTGCATAGTGTTTTCAATGGTGGAGGACAAAAGTAAGACTAACCGAAATAGTGCAGTCTCTTTAAAACTTAGAAGGAATGTATTTTGTTCTTAAATCTTCCAGTGCTGGGCAACAGAAAACAAAGTGTACATCATCTTCTCTATTCAGTTTACACATGACACACGTCATATTTCTGTCATAATTATTATATCTTAGATTGTGCACCATTATATGTGTGACCCCAAAAACGAAACTTGGTCAATACACACCTTACAAACTTATTGCGTGGTGCACATTTTGACTTGATGGAACTATTACTTGTTACTGGTTGTATGACTGTGTAAGAATGAGTTGAGTGCAAGGGCTTTGATTTGTCTCTGCAAGATATAGCGCTATATAAATTCCATTCATTATTATTTTATTATTATTATCATTCTATGGTTAGGTATGTTTCAACAAGGTGATTTGCTTTGAATAATTTACATAAAGAAAATCTGTTGCTGCTTTCAATGTTGCTCTCCCAATTTTGCCGTTAAAATTCATATGTGAAATGCATTGGGTATTGGATAAAAGTATGGCAGATGTGTGGAAACAGACTGCCTTCCCAAGCATATAAGCTTTTGTATGAACTGGATGAGAGAGGGAAGATAACATGGGTGAGTAGCGTGCCTAAGTGTTGGTGTGAAAATGGTTTTGCATTTGTGTGGCTTAATCAGGGTGTTGGGTGTGTCAAGAGTTTTCTGGCCTCCTTTAAACAAGGAGAGAGAGAGAGAGAGAGAGAGAGAGAGAGAGTCCAACTCGAAAGATTTATTCACAGAAAAGGCCGTTGATCCAAACACGAATGGACTAGCCATATTATTTAGTGTTTAAGCGAAGAAGGAGGAGGAGGAAGTAACAATAACAACAAAAAACAATGTTTATTTCTGAGAAAAATCGTCATTTACCAGAAATGTGACTTAAGATAGCAAGATATCTTATTTTAACATTTTAAAAACTTGGCACCAATAGAAAGCAAGGCTCTGCACGATGTTAGGATGACTAGACGCTGAGTGTGCACACGGTCTATAATAAGTTATATCACAGAGAGAGAGAGAGAGAGAGAGAGAGAGAGAGAGAGAGAGAATGAAAATGACAATGACAATGACTATGACAAGGTTTATTGTGATAAGCAGAGAAGAGAGAGAGAGAGAGAGAGGAGAGAACAGAGAGAGAGATCAAATGAAATTCTTTTATTTCGAGGATAATGAATAAGCACTCATGTGGGTTTTTTTACATCCAGCCCTCGCCCTTATTAGGGATACATCATGAAAAGAAAACAAGACTTGAGAGACAGAGACAGAGAGAGACAGACAGACAGACAGAGACAGAGACGGGGCAGCCCCACCAAAAGACTGAGCTATTGATCATAAAACGAAAACTGAAACTCCAAAAGCAGTCTGTTACCGAAGCCTTTTAAAAATGCGTCACAAAATAAGCCTTATATTGAAAAAAACTGAATAAGTAGACTGATAAAGCACGTATGAATCATAATATGGCACCTTGATAAATGGCAGGCTGTCATTTTTTTTCATTGAGAAAAGAAAGAAGGTTTTAAAAAGGTTGTGTGTTTTTTTTTATAGCCTTCCACTCATGAAGATATAACACCACCCTGCGTTTTTAATTCACTGTCGAATTGATCTCCCGTGAACTTTTAATCCCTCCTAGTCCTCCTCCCTTACCCAACTCCCACTCCCCCCCCCCCCCCCCCCCCTCCCTCTCTCTCTCTCTCTCTCTCTCTCTCTCTCTCTCTCTCCTGTACTTTGTGAGGGTGGTAGAATGGTTTAGAAAGACCTTCCCTGGCCATAGCATTTTTTCTTTGCTTTTTTTGTTTGTTTGGTTTGGGGTTGTTGTGTGTGTTTTTTGTTGTGTTGTTTTTTTTTGGGGGGTGTTCCCCGTTAAAGAGCTAAGGTTCACCAATGGTGAGATTTGGCGTACGCGACCCTTTTTTGTTGTTGTTGTTTACCATGAAGGTAGCAGCAATCCGACTTTGAGGATTGTGTTGTTGTATTTTGTGCTATATTAAGGTGATGTAATGATGAGGAGAAATAACATTATCACCTTAAGAAGGAAACTTGTGTTGCGTTGCGCTGTGCTTTGTTGTAGTTGTGCTGTACTTTGATGTGCTTCGTTGTGTTGTGCTTTGTTGTTGTACTGTGATATGTCGCGTTGTGCTGTACTAGGCTGTACTTTGTTGTGCTGTAATGTGGTGTGCTATACTTTGTTGTGTTGTACTGTACTTTGATGTGCTGTGCTGTGTTGTGCAATACTTCGATGTGCTGTGTTGTGTTAAAATTACTGATGCACTGTACTGTACTGTGTTGTGCTATGCTGTACTGTGTTGTGCTATGCTGTACTGTGTTGTGCTATGATGTACTGTGTTGTGCTATTCTGTACTGTGGTTTGTTGTACTTCGATCTCTCCACTGGCTGCCTGTGCCACAAAGAATAAACTATAAGATCAGTACTCTGTTACAATTGTCTCCACAAAACAGCACCCTCCTACCTCTATGAATGTCTTCACCTGTACACTCCTTCTCGTTCCTTCTGCTCTGCTGCAGATACCTTGTGCTTACGAATACCTAGATTCAGCCAGTCCACCGTTGGCCTTCGCTCTTTCTCTCTTTCTGGTCCATCGATTTGGAATGGCCTCCCTATCTCTCTTCGCCAAAGGTCTTCTTGTGACTCTTTTAAATCCGGCCTCAAGAAATATTTGTTTCTAACCTAAGATTTTCCTCTCCTGTTTCATTTCATAGTTGTCCCTACTTTTCAACAGCCAAAAATCCCATCACCCTACCAAAGTGTATAAAAGTGTGTGTGTGTGTGTGTACATTTTGGACTTGTTAGAACTATTACTTGCAATTGGTTGCATGACTGTGTAAGAATGAGTTGAGTACAAGCGCTTTGATTTGTCTGTGCAAGATACAGCGCTATATAAATTCCATGTATTATTATTATTATTATTGATGTGCTATGCTGTGTTGTGTTTTGTTGTTGTACTGGAACTAAGCCTTGGAAAGCAAGCAAGGGGAAAATGAAAAGTTCTCAGTCTAAAAAAAAAAAATTCAAAAATGAAGGGAGAGAGAGACAGAGACAGAGAGACAGAGACAGAGAAGGACTGGTGTGGGTAGCAGAGGACAGCAAACTGAGGGAAGAAAGGGAGGAGCAGTGTGGAGGTCTCCAGTAGTTACCGCGTTCTCCTGCCTGCCCCTGTTGCAATCGTGGGGGGCACTGGCTGAAAATTGCCGTCTACCTTGACTACCACTGTTGGCCGTCTCTGTATGTCTGAGTGTCTGTCTGTCTGTCTGTCTGTCTGTCTGTCTGTCTCTCTCTCTCTCTCTTTCTCTCTCTCTCTCTCTCTCTCTCTCTCTCTCTCTCTCTCGCTCTCTCTCTATTACTTCCCAATGAATCATTCCAGAAATACTGAAAAGCCCAGTGTCCCAATCCCAAGAATAGATTTGTTCAAATCTAGCTTACTTTACTCAGGCCCTGTGCTGTGGAACTCCCTTCCTGATTCATTTAGAAAACACCAATCATTAACAATCTTCAAACGTCTTTTTTTTTCATCCACTTGCATCAAAAATAAAAACCAACACTTGATCTGTTGGAAACAAAGTAAATATATCCTCCCTTACATTATACCAAATTATCCTCTCCCCCCCCCCCCTTTCTCTCTCTCTCTCTCTCTCTCTCTCTCTCTCTCTCTCTCTCTCTCTCTCTCTCTCTCTCTCTCTCTCTCTCTCTCTCTCTCTGTAAGAGTGTGAATGTTTTACTTGTTTATCGCTATTGTGCTATTGCAAACTGACTTCTAGATGATTTTTTTCCACTATCCTACTCTTTATCATAACTTTAGGACGATCTTAACATGTACAATGTTAAATCACAGTGAGTTAATGGTGATAGCGTTGATGAATTGAAAATTGTATGCAATATCATATGGATTCAAAATGTACAGTGTACTCTCTCTCTCTCCCTGTCTCTCTCTTTATCTCATCTCTCTCTCTCTCTCTCTCTCCTCTCTCTCTCTCTCTCTCTCTCTCTCTCTCTCTCTCTCTCTCTCTCGTCCTCTCCTTTTATTTTTTTGCTTATAGACTTAATTGTCGTGTTTACAATTAGTATCTTGTTGAATGCTCTATTGAGATAAGTTTTATTGCCTAAGTTGTGTGTGTGTGTGTGTGTGTGTGTGTGTGTGTGTGTGTGTGTGTGTGTGTGTGTGTGTGTGTGTGTGTGTGTGTGTGTGTGAAGATCTCAGTCACATACAAAAAAAATGTTGACTTTTTGTCGGCTACATAATTATTTCTAAGTCTTTTCTATGAGACTATGAACTGAGGCCCCGTATTCGTTCGCACGCACAACACCTTGCATGCACGTTACACCTGTACCATCTTTCGGGAAGACTAGGTCATCAAAATGACTTTGTGCCGATGGGAACGAATGACAGACAACATTTACAAAATTGTATGCACATATAGACTGGGTGTAAAAGCAAAAACCCACATGTGTGCTTATTGCATTGTTCTGGAAATAAAAGGATAATTTAATAGATAAGATACTTTATTTATGTGTGTGTGTACGTATTTATTTATACCACTTTAAGTATACACCTTTGTCCAAAGAGATACAGACACACTGAGAGAGAGATTGATTGATTGATTGATTGATTGATTGATTGACTGATTGGTTGACTGATTG
>CM054167.1:8630907-8633407 GCA_028751875.1 Rapana venosa | reverse complement strand
GACAGGTAGCTTTGTTTAAAAGGCCTTCTTAGTCACAAAGAAAGAATAAAAAAAAAAGTAATGGCCAGCCATAACTTGATGTTGGGTTAACTTGTGGTTTTCAGACGTTTTCCAACTGGCGGATCCCCAAACGAATCAGCACAGACTGCGAGGAGGCCCGCAGTGAGTTCGCTTCGTCTGTCTGTTTGCTTGGTTTGTCTGTCTGTTTGATTGGTTTCTTTGTTTGTCTGTCTGTTTGCTTGGTTTGTTTGTTTGTCTGTCTGTCTGTTTGCTTTGTCTGTCTGTTTGCTTGGTTTGTTTGTTTGTTTGTCTGTCTGTTTGCTTGTTTTGTTTGTTTGTCTGTTTGCTTGTTTTGTTTGTTTGTCTGTTTGCTTGTTTTGTTTGTTTGTCTGTCTGTCTGTTTGCTTGTTTTGTTTGTTTGTCTGTTTGTCTGTTTGCTTGTTTTGTTTGTTTGTCTTTCTGTCTGTTTGCTTGTCTGTCTGTCTGTCTGTCTGTTTGCTTGTTTTGTTTGTTTGTTTGTTTGCTTGTTTTGTTTGTCTGTATGTATGTTTGCTTGTTTTGTTTGTTTGTCTGTTTGTTTGTTTGTCTGTCTGTTCGTTTGTTTGTTTGCGTCTCTGCTGGCTTGTATGTTTGGTTGGTTGCTTGATTTGCTTTGGAGGGTGGGAGGGGGAGAGGGCTGTTGTTTTTTTGTTGTGGGTTGGAGTTGTTGTTGTTGTTTTTTGGGGGGGTGCTTTTTTGTTTTCTGTGGTCGTTTGTTTGTGTGTTTGTCTCATGGTTGATTGTTCCATGTAGTTAAATTCGCTTATTTGATAAAGTTGTTTGTTTATTTTATGTGGTTGTTTTTGTTGTTTGATGGGGGGGGGGGGGGGGTGATGATCTTTCGTGTGGGTTTTGGTTGTTTCGTGTAGTTGTTCATTTCAAGTGGCTGTTTTTTTGCTGATTCATGTTCAAATTTTTTGTTGTTTCATGTGTTTTTTTTGTTTCATGTGAGGGGAGGGGGGGGGGGTGTTTCATGTGGGTTGTTGTTTTTTTTAAATTTCATGTGGTTGTTTTTGGTTGTTTCATTTGCCGTGTTTTGTTGCTTATATGGTTGTCATTGGTTGCTTCATGTTGTTGTCTTTAGTTGCGTCATGTTGTTGTCTTTAGTTGCATCATGTTGTTGTCTTTAGTTGCTTCGTGTTGTTGTCTTTAGCTGCTTCATGTTGTTGTCTTTAGTTTCTTCGTGTTGTTGTCTTTAGTTACTGCGTGTTGTTGTCATTAGTTACTGTATGTTGTCTATAGTTTCTTCGTGTTTTTGTCTTTAGTTACTGCATGTTGTTGTCTTTAGTTGCTTCATGTTGTTGTCTTTAGTTGCATCATGTTGTTGTCTTTAGTTACTGTATGTTGTTGTCTTTAGTTATTGCATGTTGTTGTCTTTAGTTACTGCATGTTGTTGTCTTTGGTTGCTTCATGTTGTTGTCTTTAGTTGCTCCATGTTGTTGTCTTTAGTTGCTCCATGTTGTTGTCTTTAGTTACTGCATGTTGTTGTCTTTAGTTACTGCATGTTGTTGTCTTTAGTTGCTTCGTGTTGTTTTTAGTTACTGCATGTTGTTGTTGTCTTTAGTTACTGCATGTTGTTGTCTTTAGTTACTGCATGTTGTTGTCTTTAGTTACTGCATGTTGTTGTCTTTAGTTGCTCCATGTTGTTGTCTTTAGTTACTGCATGTTGTTGCTTTAGTTGCTCCATGTTGTTGTCTTTAGTTATGCATGTTGTTGTCTTTAAAAAGAAAGGGAATGAGAGTTGATTGATTTTGATTGATTGATTGATTGATTTGATTGGATTGATTGTTGATTGATTGATTGATGATATGACATTGATTGATGATTGATTGATTGTTGATGATGACTGATGATTGTTGATGAATGAATGACTGACTGATTGATGATAGATAGACAGATAGATAATAGATAGATAATATAGATAGTATAGAAGATAGATAGATATATAATAGATAGATGATAGATATGATAGATAGATAATATATAGATAGATAGAATAGTACCTTCTAATAGCTATAACTAATATCTGCAAAATGCTATCTCGGACACCTTTTTTTTTCGGGACGGTGATTTTACTGCCTATCAAATTACTCTCTGTCGTGCGCTTTTGTTGTGTTAAGAATAAAAAGACAGAAAAAGAAAGAAAGAAAACTAGAGTTGATCTCGAGGCTGCATGAAGCAGGAATTAATGTCGTCTGCACTTGACAGACAGAGAGAAAGACTGATAAACTTTATAGACCAGTCAAAGTGGGACTGGAGTGAATGTGATCAAAGTGGTTAAAGTTAATAATATTAATAATAAAAGACATTGAAAAAGACCTCACCATGTTAAAACATGCGGATACTCTTCAGGTAGGTGTATGTTTACTTCATTTTTTTCTTTTCTCTAAGAATTTTAATTTTGTAACCATCATTCTTTTTTTCTTCTCTAGAGAACTGTTGTTTCTTTATAGATAGATAG
>CM054167.1:8620907-8625907 GCA_028751875.1 Rapana venosa | reverse complement strand
TGGGGGGGTGCTTTTTTGTTTTCTGTGGTCGTTTGTTTGTGTGTTTGTCTCATGGTTGATTGTTCCATGTAGTTAAATTCGCTTATTTGATAAAGTTGTTTGTTTATTTTATGTGGTTGTTTTTGTTGTTTGATGGGGGGGGGGGGGGTGATGATCTTTCGTGTGGGTTTTGGTTGTTTCGTGTAGTTGTTCATTTCAAGTGGCTGTTTTTTGCTGATTCATGTTCAAATTTTTTGTTGTTTCATGTGTTTTTTTTGTTTCATGTGAGGGGAGGGGGGGGGGTGTTTCATGTGGGTTGTTGTTTTTTTTAAATTTCATGTGGTTGTTTTTGGTTGTTTCATTTGCCGTGTTTTGTTGCTTATATGGTTGTCATTGGTTGCTTCATGTTGTTGTCTTTAGTTGCGTCATGTTGTTGTCTTTAGTTGCATCATGTTGTTGTCTTTAGTTGCTTCGTGTTGTTGTCTTTAGCTGCTTCATGTTGTTGTCTTTAGTTTCTTCGTGTTGTTGTCTTTAGTTACTGCGTGTTGTTGTCATTAGTTACTGTATGTTGTCTATAGTTTCTTCGTGTTTTTGTCTTTAGTTACTGCATGTTGTTGTCTTTAGTTGCTTCATGTTGTTGTCTTTAGTTGCATCATGTTGTTGTCTTTAGTTACTGTATGTTGTTGTCTTTAGTTATTGCATGTTGTTGTCTTTAGTTACTGCATGTTGTTGTCTTTGGTTGCTTCATGTTGTTGTCTTTAGTTGCTCCATGTTGTTGTCTTTAGTTGCTCCATGTTGTTGTCTTTAGTTACTGCATGTTGTTGTCTTTAGTTACTGCATGTTGTTGTCTTTAGTTGCTTCGTGTTGTTTTTAGTTACTGCATGTTGTTGTTGTCTTTAGTTACTGCATGTTGTTGTCTTTAGTTACTGCATGTTGTTGTCTTTAGTTACTGCATGTTGTTGTCTTTAGTTGCTCCATGTTGTTGTCTTTAGTTACTGCATGTTGTTGTCTTTAGTTGCTCCATGTTGTTGTCTTTAGTTACTGCATGTTGTTGTCTTTAGTTGCTCCATGTTGTTGTCTTTAGTTGCTGTATGTTGTTGTCTTTAGTTGCTCCATGTTGTTGTCTTTAGTTACTGCATGTTGTTGTCTTTAGTTGCTCCATGTTGTTGTCTTTAGTTGCTCCATGTTGTTGTCTTTAGTTGCTGTATGTTGTTGTCTTTAGTTGCTCCATGTTGTTGTCTTTAGTTACTGCATGTTGTTGTCTTTAGTTGCTCCATGTTGTTGTCTTTAGTTGCTCCATGTTGTTGTCTTTAGTTACTGCATGTTGTTGTCTTTAGTTGCTCCATGTTGTTGTCTTTAGTTACTGCATGTTGTTGTCTTTAGTTGCTCCATGTTGTTGTCTTTAGTTGCTGTATGTTGTTGTCTTTAGTTGCTGCATGTTGTTGTTGTCTTTAGTTGCTTCAATGTTGTTGTCTTTAGTTGCTGCATGTTGTTTCATGGGATTGTTGTTGTTTTTGGTTGCTTCTGGTTGTTTCAAGAAGTTGGTTGAATGTGGTTGTTTTTGGTTGCTTTGTGTATTTTTTTGTTTATTCTTGTGTTTGTTTTTGGTGGTGGTGTTTGACTGTTTTTGTGTTGTTTCACGTGGTTATTTCTGTTGTTTTTTCATGTGGTTTGTTTTTTATGTAGTTTGGTGCTTTTTTGTTGTTTCATGTGGATGTTTGTCTGCTTTATGTGTTTGTTTGTTTGTTTATTTGTTTACTTTTTGTGGCTGTTTGGTTGTTTCGTGTGCTTGATTTTGATTGCTTCATGTGGTTGGTTTTGGTTGCTTCGTGTGGTTGTTTGGTTATTTCACGTGGTTGGTTTTGGTTGTTTCATATTGTTGGTTTTGGTTGTTTCATGTGCATGTCTGGTTGCTTTATATAGTTGTTTGTTTCTTGTGGATGTTTTGGGTTGTTTCATGTGGTTGTTTAGTTATTTCATGTGGTTATTTATTTCCTGTGGTTATTTATTTCCTGTGGTTGTTTTGGTTGTTTCATGTGGATGTATATTTCACGTGGTTGTTTTGGTTGTTTAATGTGGTTGTATATTTCGTGTAGATGTTTGGCTTCATGTGGATGTTTACTTGCTTCATGTGGTTGGTTGTTTATTTCATGTGGATGTTTTGTTTTTGTTTCATGTGGCTGACTGGTTTGTTGATTTGGTTAATTATTTGGTTGGTTGGTTGGTTGGTTGTTTGGTTAGTTGGTTGGCTGGTTGGCTGGTTGGTTGGTTGGCTGGTTGGCTGGTTGGTTGGTGCAGTTATTTGTTTTCATTCGCTTTTCTTTTAGCTGAGGGAGGGGGGCGAGCGGTTACTTGACATTTTTTCTTGATATTTTATTTGGAATTTTGGCTTACTTTGGCTTTTAGTTGGTTGGTTAATCGGCTGATAGGCGTCTGGCTGGTTGGCTAGCTGGTCAGTTGACTAGTTAGTTGGAGGATTGATTCACTGGCTGGTTATTTGGTTGGTTCTCCGTTGCTTATTTCTTTTTCTTTTTTTCTCGGGGGAGGGGTGGGAGGTTTATTTTTCTGCTTTGCTTCATACTGATTTTGTGCTTTAGTTTATTAGAGATTTTGTTGGTTTCTCTCTCTCACTATCTATCTATCTCTCCCTCTCTCTCTCTCTCTCTCTCTCTCTCTCTCTCTCTCTCTCTCCCTCTCCCTCCCTCCCTCCCTCGCTCTATTTCTCTCCCTCTCCCTCTTTATCTCTCCTCCCTCTCTCTCTCCCTCTCCCTCTCCCTCGCTCTATTTCTCTCCCCCCCCCCCCCCCTCCTCTCTCTCTCTCTCTCTTCTTTCTACTTCTCTCTCTAAAAGAATATGATTGTTTATGATGTGGTGTGATTGTATGGGTATTGAGCTTATTTTCTTATCATGATGTATTCCTGATAAGGGCAGGGACTGGATGTTAAAAAAGCATATGGGTGCTTATTCATCATCCTCGAAATAAAAGAAGAATCTCTCTCTCTCTTTCTCTCTTTCTCTCTCCCTCTCT
The DNA here is from genome assembly GCA_028751875.1 of Rapana venosa. Lineage (NCBI taxonomy): Eukaryota > Metazoa > Mollusca > Gastropoda > Neogastropoda > Muricidae > Rapana > Rapana venosa. The sequence continues at coordinate 8,622,900 of CM054167.1, read as the reverse complement.
CTCTCTCCCTCTCTCTCTCTCTCCCCCTCTCTCTCTCTCCCTCTCTATCTCCCTCTCTCTCTCTCTCTCCCTCTCTCTCTCCCTCTCTCTCTCCCCCCTTAACAGCAAAGGGTTTTAATATTCACAGGAAAAGAAAAAAGAAACCATAATCCAGAACGGGGGCCCGGAATTCCAGCACGTACTCACAACGTGTGTGTGTGTGTGTGTGTGTGTGTGTGTGTGTGTGTGTGTGTGTGTGTGTGTGTGTGTGTGTGTGTGTGTGTGTGTGTGTGTGTGTGTATGTATGTGTGTGTGTGTGTGTGTGTGTGTGTGTGTGTGTGTGTGTGTGTGTGTGTGTGTGTGTGTGTCTGTGTGTGTGAGAGAGAGAGAGTGTGTGTGTATAAGTGCATTTGTGTGTGTTTGTGTGTGTGTGAATTGTGTGTGAAGTCAAGTCCCAGTCAAATTTTTATTTCCAGATGGTATGTTTTGTGTGTGTGTGCATGAGTGTTTGTGTGTGTGTGTGTGTGTGTGTGTGTATACGTATGCGTGCGTGTTTCTATCTGTGCGCGGTGTGTGTGTGTGTGTGTGTATGTTCTGACCACATGGGTAGTAGGCCTAGTTGGGAGCAGGGGACTGGAGAGAAGCCCTTGTCCAGTGCTAGTCCAGCGTTCGGTAGATAAGTGGTCTGGGGACTTTGCCCACAATGCCTTCCATTCTTCTCTTTACCTGTGTCAGGTGCTTGACTTTGTTTCTGGAGAGACACAGAGAGAGACAGAAACATCCAGAGAGAGAGAGAGAGAGAGAGAGAGAGAGAGAGAGAGAGAGAGAGAGAGAGGAGAGAGAGAGAGAGAGAGAGAGAGAGAGAAGAGAGAGAGAGAGAGAGAGAGAGAGAGAAGAGAGAGAGAGAGAGAGAAGGAGAGAGAGAGAGAGAATGACAATGACAATGACAATGACAAATTCTTTTATTTCGAGGATAATGAATAAGCACACATGTGCTTTTTTACATCCAGTCCCCGCCCATAGGGATATATCTTAATAATAACCCTACACTTATACAGAGAGAGAGAGAGAGAGAGAGAGAGAGAGAGAGAGAGAGAGAGAGAGAGAGAGAGAGAGAGAGAGAGAGAGAGAATCGTAAACACACGAATAATGATCAAAAGCACAAGTCAGTTCTTTGCTGGTTAGCCAGTTGCTTCGTTGTCTGGTTGGGTACTCAATGATGGAAAGGGTTGGTTGGATGGTTGGTTGTTGGTTTTCGTACTTTCTTGCGTTTGTTTATTGAACCGTTGGCGATTCGATGGATCTATGGCGGCTTGGTTAGTAGGGAGTTTTAGTGACTGAACCTGAGTATCTGTGTGTGTGTGTTGTGTGGTGCGTGCGTGCGTGCGTGCGTGCGTGCGTGCGTGCGTGCGTGCGTGCGTGTGTGTGTGTGTGTGTGTGTGTGTGTGTGTGTGTGTGTGTGTGTGTGTGTCTGGGCGAGTGTACACGTGTTTGGAGGTGGATTAATTGGGTGGTCTTGTTCTTACAAAAAAAATACACTCCGAAGTTGTGGATAGTTTACTTTTAGACATGACACCGCATCACACAAAGCTATACAGTACACATTTTCAAACACAACTATTCATCACAAAAAAGAAAACGATAACAAGCCATCATCGCACACTGGTTAGCACCTTGGTTTTTAGGCTGGAAGGTCGCAGGTTCGATTCCCGTCAGTCATTGGGTGGGTTTTTTTCGGACGGCTCCTACCCAGAGTGAGTTTGCTATAGGCTCATTGGGAAGACTGGGACCACACAGTCGAGCTTTATCCACGTTATGGATCCGATTTTCAGTGTGCCGCTCAAATTACCTGACCAACACTGTAGGCGTCTATAGTCTCTCTGGCTCCGTTGACGCGGGGATATGTTATGGTAGTAAGCGTAGAGTACAGCCCTGTCAAGTAGTCTCAAAGCATATACACTTCCATTTAGCAGCAGCATTATGTCGTCTTCATCACAACTGATCACCAAGCAAT
>CM054167.1:8605907-8615907 GCA_028751875.1 Rapana venosa | reverse complement strand
GGTAGAGAGCAGTGTAGTCTGTCTGTAGATCCATGGTAGAGAGCAGTGTAGTCTGTCTGTAGATCTATGGTATAGAGCAGTGTAGTCTGTAGATCCATGGTAGAGAGCAGTGTAGTCTGTCTGTAGATCCATGGTATAGAGCAGTGTAGTCTGTCTGTCTGTAGATCCATGGTATAGACCAGTGTAGTTTGTCTGTAGATCCATGGTATAGTAGCAGTGTAGTCTGCCTGTAGATTCATGGTATAGTGGCAGTGTAGTCTGTCTTTAGATGCATGGTATAGAGCAGTGTAGTGTGTCTGTCTGTCTGTAGATCCATGGTATAGAGCAGTGTAGTCTGTCTGTCTGTAGATGCATGGTATAGAGCAGTGTAGTCTGTCTGTAGATCCATGGTATAGAGCAGTGTAGTCTGTCTGTCTGTCTATAGATCCATGGTATAGAGCAGTGTAGTCTGTCTGTCTACAGTTCCACGGTATAGTGGCAGTGTAGTCTGTCTGTAAATGATAATTATAATATTAATTTTATAATATGAATAATAATAACAATAATAATAATAATAACAATAATAACAATAATAATGATGATCATAATAATAATATTCTATGGAATTTATATAGCGCTGAATCTTGTAAAGCAACAAATCAAAAGCGCTCAGATGACATCTTTTTTTAATGTGTGTATGCGGTTTTTTGAATTTTGTCATCTGTTCCCACCGGCACACAATGGCCTACTCTTTCGAACAGCGGAACAGGATTTAACGTGTGCGCAAGATGTTCTGCTTGCGTTCGCACACGGGGCCTAGGTTTATAGTCTCTTCCGAAGGATCCATGGTATAGAGCAGTGTAGTCTGTCTGTCTGTCTACACATCCATGGTATAGTGGCAGTGTAGTCTGTCTACACATCCATGGTGTAGTAGTAGTGTAGTCTGTCTACAGATCTGTTGTATATAGAAGTGTAGTCTATCTGCAGATCCATGGTATATAGCAGTGTAGTCTGTCTGTAGATCCATGGTATAGTAGTAGTGTAGTCTGTCTGTCTACAGATCCATGGTATAGTGGCAGTGTAGTCTGTCTGTCTGAAGATCCATGGTATAGTGGAAGTGTAGTCTGTTACAGATCCAATGGTAATTTGTTTAGATGGGGTTTTTTTATAGTTTTGTTTTAGTTTTTAGGGTTGTTAGTTTAGCTGCTGTTGGTTTTAGGATGAGTTGTCAGTTAGTGTGGTAGATTTTTTTTTTATTGTTTAGAGTATTAAAGTTTGTTTCCATAGTTTAGTTAGAGTAAGTTGTTAAGGGTGTTAGGATTTTGTGTTTAGTTGAGGTGTTTGCTGGCAGTGTGTCTGTCTGTCTACAGATCATGGTATAGTGGGCATTGTAGTCTTTTTGTAGATCCCATGGATTAGTAGCAGCGTAGTCTGTCTGTAGATCAGGTATTGTAGCAGTTGTAGTCTGTCTGTAGAAAAAAATCCATGCTATAGTGGCAGTGTAGTATGTCTGCAGATTCTTGGTATAGTGGCAGTTGTAGTTTGTTGCAGATCCAGGTTATGAGTAGCAGTGTAGTCTTGTCTACAGATCCATGGTTTATAGCCAGTTGTAGTCTGTCTGTAGTTCCATGGTTATAGTGGCAGTGTTAAGTCTGTCTGTAGAACCATGCTATAGTAGCTGTGTAGTCTGTCTGTCTCCAGACTCATGGTTATAGCAGCATAGTCTGAAGATCCATGGTATAGGGGCAGTGTAGTCTGTGTGTCTATTGAGCAGTGTAGTCTGAATGTAGATCCTTGCATAGTGGCGTGTGTATGTTATAGATCCATGGTTGTTCGAGGCAGTGTTAGTATGTCTGCAGATCCATGGTATGTAGCAGTGTAGTCTGTCTACAGATCTATTGGTATAGTACAGTTGTAGTCTGTATACAAGATCCATAGGTTAGTAGCAGTGTAGTCTTGTCTCACCAGATCCATGGTTTGGTAGCGTGTATGTCGGTCTACAGATCCATGGATGTTGGCAGTGTAGTCTGTCTTCATATCCAGGGCACGTAGCAATGTAGTCTGTCTGTAGATTATGGTACAGTAGCAATGTAGTCTGTTCTACAGATCTTGGTATAGTACAGTTGATAGTCTGTCTGTCTACAAATCCATGGTTAGTGGCCAATGTAGTCTGTTACAGATCATGGTATAGTGCTGTGTAGTATGGCTTTTGTCTACTTTCCATGGTATAGTAGCAGTGTAGTCTGTGTACTGATCATGGTTACAGTCGCAGGTGAGGTATGTCTACGATCCATGGTTATAGTTGGCAGTGTAGTCTGTCTACAGATTCCATGGTTACAGTAGCAGTGTAGTCTCTTACAGATCCATGAGATAGTGGCCGTGTAGTTGTCTGTAGATTCCTGGTATAGTTGGCAGTGTAGTCTGTTACAGATCCATGGTTCTAGTAGGCAGTGTACTCTGTCTGTCTACAGTTCCATGGTTATAGTAGGCCGTGTAGTATGTCTGTCTTCAGATCCATGGTTTATAAGTGGCCGTGTAGCTTTTTGTAGATCCATGGTATAAGTAGGAGTGTAGTCTGTCTGAGATCCATGGTTATATAGTAGCGTGTAGTCTGTCTGCAGATTCATAAGTTATAGTGGCAGTGTGGTCTGTCTGTAGATCCCATGCTATAGTGGCAGTGTAGTATGTCGCAGATTCATGGTTATAGTGTCAGTGAATAGTATGTCTGCAGATCATGGTATAGTAGCAAGTTGTAGTCTGCCTCAGATCCATGGTTCTATAGCAGTGTAGTCTGTCTTAGATCCATGGTATTAGTGGGAAGTGTATTCTGTCTGTAGTCCTTGGTACAGTCAGCAGTGTAGTCGGTCTGTAGCCATGGTATAGTAGCCGTGTTAGCTGTGTAATCTGTCTGTAGATCCATAGTATAGTGGCAGTGTAGTTTGTCTGTAGACCCATGGTAAAGTAGCAGTGTAGTCTGTCTGTAGATCCATGGTATAGTGGCAGTGTAGTATGTCTGCAGATCCATGGTATAGTGGCAGTGTAGTCTGTCTGTCTCCAGATCTATGGTATATAGCAGCGTAGTTTGTAGATCCATGGTATAGGGGCATGTGTAGTCTGTGTGTCTTACAGACTCCATCGTATTTAGCAGTGTAGTTGTCTGTTAAATCCAGTGCCATAGTTGGCAGTGTGTATGTTGGCAGATTCTGATGGTATAGTGGCAGTGTAGTATGTTGCAGATCCATGGTATAAGTGGCAGTGTAGTTGTTACTGATCCATGGTTTATAGCAGTGTTAGTCTGTCTGTAGATCCATGGTATATTGGCAGGTGTAGTCTGTTGTAGATACTATGGTATAGTAGCAGTGTTAGTCTGTCTGTAGATACATGTTATTAGTAGCAGTGTTAGTTGTCTGTCTCCAGATCTATGGTACATAGCAGCGTAGTCGTAGCTCCATGGGTATAGGGTCAGTGTAGTCTGTGTGTCTACAGATCCATCGTATTTAGCAGTGTAGTCTGTATGTTAGATCCATTCCATAGTGGCAGTGAGGTATGTCTGTTGATCCATGGGTTGTGGTAGTGTAGTTTTCTTGTAGATCCCTGGTATAGTAGCCGTGTAGTCTGTCTGTCTCCCATATCCATGGTTTCTATTGCAGCGTTAGTCTGTTGATAGATCCATAGTAATAGTAGTAGGGTCGTATCGTCTCTGTCTCCAGATACCTGGTTTAGTGGCCATTGTCGACTTTGTGTAGATCTATGTACATGGCAGTATAGTCTTTCTGTAGATCCGCAGTATAGTAGCGTTGTAGTTTTGTCGATCCATGGTACAGTAGCCGTTATATTCTGTATACACATCCTTGGTATATAACAGCGTAGTCTGTCTGTCTACAGATCCATGGTATAGTGGCAGTGTAGTCTGTCTACAGATCCATGGTATAGTAGCAGTGTAGTCTGTCTACAGATCCATGGCATATAGCAGTGTAGTCTTTTTGTAGATCCATGGTATAGTGGCAGTGTAGTCTGTATGTAGATCCATGGTATAGTGGCAGTGTAGTCTGTCTATAGATCCATGGTACAGTAGCAGTGTAGTATGTCTATATATCCATGGTATAGTGACAGTGTAGTATGTCTATAGATCCATGGTATAGTAGCAGTGTAGTATGTCTCTAGATCCATGGAACAGTAGCAGTTGTCCTCTGTCTATAGGATCCGTGATATAGTGCGGTGTAGTTCTGTCACAGATCCATGGTATGTGGCAGTGTAGTCTGTCTACGTTCCAGGTATAGTGGCAGTGTAAGTATTTCTAAGATCCATGGTCAGTAGCAGTGTCGTCTGTCTACTGATCCATGGTATAGTTGGCAGTGTAGTATGTCTGACTACAAGATCCATGGTATAGTGGCTGTGTAGTCTGTTACAGATCCTTGGGTTTATAGTGGCAGTGTGTCTGTCTGTTGATCCATGGTTAGTGGCAGTAGTAGTATGTCTGTAGATTCATGGTATAGTGGCAGTGTAGTCTGTCTGTAGACCCATGGTATAGTAGCAGTGTAGTCTGTCTGTAGATCCATGGTATAGTGGCAGTGTAGTCTGTCTGTAGACACATGATATAGTAGCAGTGTAGTCTGTCTGTAGATCCATGGTATAGTGGCAGTGTAGTCTGTCTATAGATCCATGGTATAGTGGCAGTGTTGTCTGTCTGTAGTCCCATGGTATAGTAGCAGTGTAGTCTGTCTGCAGATCCATGGCATACTGGCAGTGTAGTCTGTTTACAGATCCATGGTTTATAGCTGTGTAGTCTGTCTGTAGATACATTGTATAGTAGCAGTGTAGTCTTTCTGTAGACCCATGGTATAGTAGCAGTGTAGTATGTCTGTAGATCCATGGTACAGTAGCAGTGTAGTCTGTCTGTAGACCCATGGTATAATAGCAGTGTAGTCTGTCTGTAGATCCATGGTATAGTAGCAGTGTAGTCTGTCCGTAGATCCATGCTATAGTGGCAGTGTAGTATGTCTGCAGATTCATGGTATAGTGGCAGTGTAGTATATCTGCAGATCCATGGTATAGTGGCAGTGTAGTCTGTCTACAGATCCATGGTTTATAGCAGTGTAGTCTGTCTGTAGATCCATGGTATATTGGCAGTGTAGTCTGTCTGTTGATACATGGTATAGTAGCAGTGTAGTCTGTCTGTAGATACATGGTATAGTAGCAGTGTAGTCTGTCTGTCTCCAGATCTATGGTATATAGCAGCGTAGTCTGTAGATCCATGGTATAGGGGCAGTGTAGTCTGTGTGTCTACAGATCCATCGTATTTAGCGGTGTAGTCTGTATGTAGATCCATGCCATAGTGGCAGTGTGGTATGTCTGTAGATCCATGGTATAGTGGCAGTGTAGTCTTTCTTTAGATCCATGGTATAGTAGCAGTGTAATCTGTCTGTCTCCAGATCCATGGTATAGAGCAGTGTAGTCTGTCTGTCTCCAGATCCATGGTATAGAGCAGTGTAGTCTGTCTGTTGATCCATAGTATTGTAGTAGTGTAGTATGTCTGTCTCCAGATCCATGGTTTAGTGGCAGTGTGGTCTTTGTGTAGATCTATTGTACATAGCAGTTTAGTCTTTCTGTAGATCCGCAGTATAGTAGCAGTGTAGTTTGTAGATCCATAGTACAGTAGCAGTATAATCTGTATACACATCCATGGTATATAACAGCGTAGTCTGTCTGTCTACAGATCCATGGTATAGTGGCAGTGTAGTATGTCTGTAGATCCGTGGTATAGTGGCAGTGTAGTCTGCATATAGATCCATGGTATAGTGGCAGTGTAGTATGTCTATAGATCCATGGTATAGTGGCAGTGTAGTCTGTCTATAGATTCATGGTATAGTGGCAGTGTAGTTTGTCTACAGATCCATGGTATAGTGGCAGTGTAGTCTGTCTACAGATCCATGGTATAGTGGCAGTGTAGTATGTCTGTAGATTCATGGTATAGTGGCAGTGTAGTCTGTCTACAGATCCGTGGTATAGTGGCAGTGTAGTATGTCTGTAGATCCATGGTATAGTGGCAGTGTAGTCTGTCTGCAGATCCATGGTATAGTATCAGTGTAGTCTGTCTACAGATCAGTGGTATATCAGCAGTGTAGTATGTTTTTCTACAAACCTATGGTATAGCAGCAGTTTAGTCTGTGTGTCTGCTTACAGATCCATGGTATAGTAGCAGTGTAGTCTGTGTGTCTGCCTACAGATCCATGGTATAGTAACAGTGTAGTGTGTCTGTGTACAGATCTATGATATATTAGCAGTGTAGTCTGTCTGTCTGTAGATCCATGGTATAGAAGCAGTGTAGTCTGTCTGTCTCCAGATCTATGGTATAGTAGCAGTGTAGTCTTCTTGACAGGGCTATTTCTTCCACAGTTGCTATCATAATAAATGTATCCCGGCGTCAACCAGGCCTGAGAGATACAAAAACCTGCAGTGTTGGTCAGGTGATTTAAATTGCATCCATAAAGTCGATGATGCTCAACTGTGTGTTCTCAATGACTCCATAGTAAACTAAAACTCTGCATAGGAGCCAGTTGGAGTCCGAAAGCTCCCAGACTATTCTGGGATTCGAACTTGCGACCTTTCAGGCCATAACCCAAGGTGCGAACAATGCATCATGGCGGCTGGTTGAATACGGGGTTTTGGTTGTTGTTTTCTTGGGGGTGGAGGGGGGGGGGGGGGGGAGGATATGATCGCGGTGGTGTTATTGTTCATTTTTCCTTGATGCTATTCTTCTTGTTTCTTTTGTTGTTGTTGCTGTTGTTCTTAATAATAATAATGTATGGAATTTATATAGCGCTGAATCTTGTAAAGCAACAAATCAAAGTGCTTCTTCTTCTCTGTCTCGCTTGTGTGTATGTGTGTATGCATGCGTGCGTGCATGTGTGTATGTGTGCTTTTGTGTGTGTGTGTGTGTGTGTGTGTGTGTTGTGTGTGTGTGTGTGTGTGTGTGTGTGTGTGTGTGTGTGTGTGTGTGTGTGTGTGTGTGTGTGTGTTCATGCGCGTGTATGTTGTATGCGTGTGCATGCCCGAGCACTTACGATACTTATAGGGATTTAGATTTTTTTCTGTTTGTTTGTTTCCTTGTCCAATGAACTTTTGACTCAGTAAGGTACTATTTGACTTTATTTGATTTGACTTTGTTGCTTTTTTGTTTTTGGCTAGAGCTCTGAGGTTCACCAATGGTGAGATTTTGTGTATGCGACCATTTCTACACGCCATGAAGGTAGCCGCATTCTAACTTCGGCGATGTAACCAGGGCATGTTCGTATTTCCGTAACCCACCTAATGCTGACATGAATGACAGGATCTTTAACGTGCATATTTTGACCTTCTGCATGTGTATATACACGAAGGGAATTAAATTACTGACAGGTCTAACACTTGGGAGCTGACCCTGGAAGATCATTAAACAATCCCCATCCTTCATTCACCCGACACCACCGAGATTCGAACCCACGACTTCACGGACTCGAAGGATTGAAGTTGAACGGTCTTAACCACTCGGCCATAGAGTCTGTCTGACTTGACATGATCGAACTGAATGTCAAAGTCCTTCCGATGAGACTATAAACCGAGGCCCCGTGTGCGAACGCATGCAGAACATCTTGCGCACACGTTAAATCCTGTTCCGCTGTTCGAAAGAGTAGGCCATTGTGTGCCGGTGGGAACAGATGACAAAATTTACAAAACTGCATACACACGGGGAATGGATGTATAAAAAAAAAAAAAAAGCACATGAGTGCTTATTCCATTATCCTCGATGTTAATTTTTTTAGATGTCATCTGAGCGCTTTGATTTGGTGCTTTACAAGATTCAGAGCTATAATTATAAATTCCATACATTATTATTATTATTATTATTATCATTATTATTATTATTATCATTATAATCATTATTATTATTATTATTGTTATCATCATCATCATCATTATTATTATTATTATCATCATCATCAATTTTTTTTATAATTATTACTATTATTATTATGCCCCCCCCCCCCCCCCCTCCTTTCCCAGAACACGGGCGGGGGGGGGGGGCAGGACAAACAGCTGGGGCAGTGGCAGGACAGACTGCCGGAGGTGGACAGCAAACTGCTGCACAAGGTGCTGCGCCTGCAGGAGCAGCACAAGCCAGGCTCGCGACAGTCGCTGCGCGGCACTCTGCTGCCTGACGCACGCCGCACCGTGGAGCGCTGGATGGACAGCGCCTCTGAGGGCGGTGAGTTGGGTGTTGGGGTTGTCTGGTCATGGGGTTGTCTGGTCATGGGGTTGTCTGGTCATGGGGTTGTCTGGTCATGGGGGTTGTGGTGTTTTTGTTTTTTAGCCCTTTCCCTGAAGATGGAATAGCGCTACCTTCATGGTGGGGGCTCTGTCTTAAAATCGTGTCCATACAACGCCATCACGTGACCAAGCAGCAGTGCAGGGCCCCTCTGGCCGGTGATTCCGGTACAGTCCCCCCAGTTTACTCAGATGTCAGTGGGTAGGTACCTGCCCTCTTTAGGGTCAGGGAAGGTAAAGCAGCGAGGGAGAGGAGATGGGCGCCGTCCTCAATATGCTGGCCCCTGGAGAAGTTGAGGTCTCTGATGCCTCGCTTCCCAACAACCACATAGGTTATGGGAACACCTTTACAATGTATGTATGTGTGGATGGATGGATGGATGGATGGATGGATGGATGGATGGATGGATGGATGGATGGATGGATGGATGGATGGATGGTGTGTGTTGTGTGTGTGTATGTATGTATGTATGTATGTATGTATGTATGTATGTATGTGTGTGTGTGTATGTATGTATGTATGTATGTATGTATGTATGTATGTATGTATGCATGCATGTATGTATGTCTGTCCGTCTGCATGTATGTATGGATGTATGTATGTCTACCTGTCTATCTATCTGTATGTCTGTCTGTCTCTCTATCTATCTTTCTATTTCTCTATCTATCTTTCTATTTCTCTATCTCTCTCTCTATCTATCTACCTAGCTAGCTATCTGTCTGTCTATCTACCCATCTATCTACATACCTATATATCTATATATCTGTCTGTCTATCTATCTATCCTATGTATCTATCTACGATCTATCTATCTATCTACCCATCTATCTACCCACCTATCTATCTATCTGTCTGTCTATCTATCTACCTATCTACCATCTATCTACCCATATACCTATTTATCTATCTGCCCATCTACCTACCCATCTATCTACCTACCTATCTAACTATCTATCTATCTACCTACCTACCCTTCTATCTACCTGTCTATCTCTCTACCTATCTAGCTACCCATCACCCTATCTACCAACCCATCTTCCTATCTATCTATCTACCTACCCATCTTCCTATCTATCTATCTACCTACCCATCTTCCTATCTATCTATCTACCTACCCATCTACCTATCTATCTATCTACCTACCCATCTATCTATCTACCTACCCATCTATCTATCTATCTCATTTATCTATCTACCTACCCATCTTCCTATCTATCTATCTACCTACCCATCTACCTATCTATCTACCTACATCTACCTATCTATCTATCTATCTACTACCCATCTTCCTATCTATATATCTACCTACCCATCTATCTATCTACTTATTTATCTATCTACCTACCCATCTTTCTATCTATCTATCTATCGAGCTGACCATCTTCCTATCTATCTACCTACCCATCTTCCTATCTATCTATCTACTTACCCATCTTTCTATCTTCCTACCTATCTATCTACCTACCCATCTTTCTATCTACCCATCTACCTATCTTCCTACCCATCTACCCATCTACCCACCTACCCATCTTCCACCTACCCATCTACCCATCTACCCATCTACCCACTACCACCTACCATCTACCTACCCACCCATCTACCCGTCTACCCTCTACCCATCCACCCACCTACCCACCTACCCATCTTTCTACCCATCTACCCATCTACCCACCTACCCATCTACCCATCTACCCATCTTCCTACCCATCTACCCATC
>CM054167.1:8580907-8603407 GCA_028751875.1 Rapana venosa | reverse complement strand
GGGGAGGTTTGGGGGGGGGTGGGGGGGGGGGGGGGTGTTGTTGGTTTGTTTAGGGTTTTTTTAGGGGGGGTGGTATTTGTTAAGTTGTTGTTTTTCGTGTTGTGTGTTTTATATGTATACTTAATATCTCCAGTATAGGCTTCCCAAAGATGACGTTCTCTCTTTTCAAATAACTGAACTTGATTCAAATTGTTTATGAGGATTTTTTGTTTTTCATTTTTAAGTATCCACTCAAATATGGTCCAATCCAACTCACTTTTTTTTTCTCATGGACATACATGGACATAGGCCTACAATCCAGCAATTCCTGCACCCGCGGCCTGACCACCGCACTGGGTTATACCGCTGGTCAATTATCCAATTAGTGGACATTCTGAGAAGATGATGATGATGAATGATTGGACTTTCAATAGTGCAAAATCTTGTAAAGCAATCAAATCAAAGCGCTTATTCTGACACCTTGGGAAATACACAAATCTGAATCCGTTGTTGTTGTTTTGTTGTTGTTTTTTTGTTGATGAAGTTATGTTAAAGTCCCTTCAGAGAGTAGAGACTATAACCCCAAACCTCTGACACCCAGGCTTTATAAGGAAAGCCAGTCTACGGGAAGTAATACCACCGTGCTTTAAGTTTAAAATGTGCAGTTGTGTCCCTTGCCCACTTAGAGAGTCAGGATGTGTTCGACAAGCTAGCTCTCTCTCTCTCTCTCATAATTTCTTATACCTGAAGTCAGTGTACTTGCATTTGTATCATCGTGGACGTTGTGATGCAATGACATCATTAAGTTCTAGAAGCTAAGGTGTGTAGAACGACTACTACTACTATTACTACTACTACTACTACTATACACGCACACTCTGTGTTGCCATCATTCTGAATGTAATGAATATTAAGTGATAGTACCCCAGGTGACTCTCGCACTGTAAGTCAATCCACTGACCGCTATGGTCAGGTAGGTCAGGCAGGTAAAGCAATTAGCATGAGAACAAACCGTGTAATAGGAGAACGTGAGAAACATACGTCAGGGGTATATGTAGTCAGCTCATTGAAGTGACCGGTATCAGTAGACTGTCAACTTGTACAAGTAGCTTACGATTTTGTCTTGTGTGTGTGTGTGAAGACACTATTATTGTTGTTGTTGTTACCTTGTTGATTTTGTTGTAAATGATATTGTACTTGGTTGTTGTTGTTTGTTGTTGTTGCTTCAGGTGTAAATTGTTTCTGTTTTTCCTTTCTGACATCAATACTAGAAGAGTTGGTTGGGGGGGGGGAAAGGGGGGGTTGGCTTTTGTTTTGTTTTGGGGTGGGATGGGGGTTGGTTGTTTTTGTTTATTTGTTTGTTTGTGTGTTTTTTTCTTTTTAGTTTTTTGGGGGTTGGTTGTTTTGTTTTGGTGTTTTTTTGGTTGTTGTTGTTGTTGTTTGTTTTTTGGGGTGGCGGGGGATTTTTTTTTTGGGGGGGGGTTCGTTTCGTTTTTCGTGAATACGTTCTGTTTGTATTTAGTTTTTATTCACTGTATAGTATGCGAGTTGTTACTGACTTCATACCAGGTGAAGTATGCATCTACGTCTGCGGTAACTCCAGGAAGACATGTTGTTAACTTTCTGATTTTGTTCATTGTTGTTATTAAGAGGGCAGTCCCCACTTGAATACATCCTGTTTTTGTTCCCCTTCCCCAAAGAATCGTGTTTCTATGCTGTCGTAGGTTATTTGAAATAAATAAGTGTGCGTGGTTTGTTCACTTAGTTATTTGCTTTTACATTTTTGTTGCTGTTTCCTTTTATATGCTTTTGAAAATTATTTTATTTTTTTATCATTCATATATTTCTGTGTTCTTTATATATATACATATTACTTATCTGTTGATACGAAGGTGTGATAATATAGCAATCCTTTGGCAATGCTGTGATAACAATGATCAGTATTTCACATTATAAGATATGACTTCTCTTTGTGATGAGCATCGTTTTAATCATGCAGATATGAAACCGTGTGTAGAGAGATATATATATAAAGTTTTACATAAACCATTCTGACTCCATTGAAATCAATTTGGTAGGGTGGTTTCACTTTCTTCTGACAATTATGTATACTATTTCCAGTAAAATGTTTCGAATTTCGCATACTAACGATTATCAGTTTGTTTTGATCAAACGCACGAACGTGTACGCGCGCGTGTGTGTGAATGTGTGAGATGTTTGTGTGCCATGTGCAACAGTGATCGCAAGCGTGCGTATACATGCGTGTGCCATGTTGTTCGTGCGACTCTGTGTGCGCATACACGTATCTCACTTACATGTCCACACGTGTTACAGGTATGTATGCATATAGTTTTATCAGTGCCTGTAATGTATGTACATTGATTGTGTACACACCTGCACAAACACGCCGATCTCTCTCCCTCTCTCTCTCTCTCTCTCTCGGGGGACGGGATAGCCTAGTGGTCAGAACATTGCGCTCGCAATCTGACGACCCGGGTTCGATTCCCGTTGAAGGGGATATTTTCCCCTGGAGTTAACATCAGCGCAGACTCCACCCTCCCCAAATGTCCTTCGGATGAGACTATAAACCGAGGCCCCGTGTGCGAACGCACGCAGAACATCTTGCGCGCACGTTAAATCCTGTTCCGCTTTTCGTAAGAGTAGTAATAATAATAATAATTAATAATAATAAATGGAATTTATATAGCGCTATATCTTGTAAAAAAACAACAAATCAAAGCGCTTGCATCCATTCCACTCCTACACATGCAACCAACAATGATTAATAGTTTAAAAAGTTCAAATACACACAAACACACGCGCGCACGCACGCACACACACACACACACACACACACACACAGGTTATATGCTTAGCAGGGTGATGAGAATTTAGGCCACTGAAGGCAAGGACAGATAATTATGAGATGAAACTGTAGGGGGAGGTCTTAGGTTTGAAATAGGTATGTCTTGAGGCTGGATTTAAAAGTGTTGTAAGTAGGCTTTTCGCGAAGGGAGAGAGGGAGGTCAATCCAGATCGCTGGACCAGAAACAGAGAAAGAGCGACGGCCAACGGTGGACTGGTTGAATCTAGGTATTTGTAAGCACAGGGTATCTGCAGCAGAGCGGAGGGAACGAGAAGGAGTGTACAGGTGAAGACATTCACAGAGGTAGGAAGGTGCTGTTTTATGGAGACATTGTAACAGAGGGTACAGATCTTGTACTTGACTCTGTGGCACAGGCAACCAGTGGAGTAGGCCATTGTTTGCCGGTGGGAAGATGACAGAATTTACAAAACCGCATACATACGGGGACTGGATGTAAAAAAAAAACCACATAAGTGCTTATTCCATTATCCTCGATATAAAAGAATAAAATAAAAAATCAAATCTCTCTCTCTCTCTCTCTCTCTCTCTCTCTCTCTCTCTCTCTCTCTGTCTCTCACAGTGTGAGAGAGTCAGACAGACAGACAGACAGCCAGCCAGCCAGACACAGAAAGACAAAGATCAAATGGGTAAACCACAGCACTGACATTTTGAAAGCCTCATTTTTTATTGAAAGCACACAAACAAGTTTATTCAGAAGTTCAATTTCTCTTATAACTGAAACGCTACTGACTTCATAGTAATGTCTCCCACCCAACAAACAAGCTTTCGCCAAAATGTCATCCTAAATTTTTAAAAAATATATGAACACAATAATGACAACTTGTATCATAATATTATTAACATGAAACCTTCACATCTCGTGCCCATTTGCTGGAGAAGGTAGAATGAATTCCAGATTTTTTTGTTAGTGCAAAGGGAAAGAACTGGGAGTTGTAATGAATGGGGGGTGAACCTGTTTACATTCATGAGGGAGAAGAAACAAGAGGGAAAACAATCTGTAACAAGCATACAAGTAATAGCCTAGAATCGGCCTTAGCTTTAGTAAAGTTGTGATAGCGTACTGCCACTCAGCGTGTTATACAAGCACGCACACGTTACGTGCGTGCGCGTGAACACACACACACACACACACACACTCACTTGCACACACACACACAAACACACACACACACACACACATACACACACACACACACACACCACACACACACAACATGAAAGCGAAGGCGTTTGCCCACAAACATACATGCACGCGTACACACAGGAAGAACCGTCTGATCCGCACAGATAACTTCCCAGTAATGTTCTTTAGACACCAACAACAACCAAAACTATCATAATACGGAATAATTAAAGATTTAAAGTCTTGTGTTCTGAGAAATTCATTCAATCTCTTCCCTGTTCTTTCATAAAGCGCTGACAGGAGGGAAGGAAATTATTTTTAATGTAAAAAAAAAAGAAGAAGAAAGAAAGAAAGAAAAAGAACACTGGAAAAATCGAAAATTGAATATGCCTCTGTACTTTAAAAAAAAAAAAAAATTTACAAATTTCCCATTTTCAACAACATCGTTTTTCCCTCTTTTATCAAAACATGCATAGTCCATATTTTCATCAAAAGCACTTTGGTGAAAAACTACTTTTTACACAGTAAACTCAAAACGCAAATAAATATTAAAAAAACACATTGCTATGAATTCACGAGGTCTGACTACTTTCAGAAGAAAACGTCTGATTTTTTCAAGAATTGAACAAATTACTGATAAAGATTTTAAGGATATTTCCCTGCAAATGATAAAGCTTTCATGTGTAATATTGATTTTATTCGATGTTGGCTTTCCCTTGCCACCTAGGAATAAAACTGTCAAAATATATACGGAGCACTCTTATTGTATAAAAGTCCAATCTAATTTGCTACATTGTTCTTTTCTAACCTTATATATATATACATATATATATAGATATATATATATACATATATATATATATATATAGATACATATATATATATACATGTTATATATATATATATATATATATATATATATATATATATGTGATATATTGGACAAGGGGGTGGGGGGTATAGGCATAGAGAGGGGGATATGAAGGAAGATTAGGATGAAATCCTTGGTTCAAGTCCTTTCCGACCCAGGGCTACCAATCAGCGCCTTATAGACACACGTTATTAATAATACTATCTGGCCCACACAATGGAACATCAGTCACTCACTATACAGAAGCCATTCTGAGAATGTTGCTGAAAATGATTTGACCAACAGGGCAGGTGTCGGCATTTCTCTGACCTGGATTAATACCTATTGCAGACTGTACCAGGATAAAAACCAAAGACGCAGGCTTTGTCAGGTAGTCTTTAAAACTTTGCTGAACCACAAAGCTTTACCACTACCATCTACATCACAAACGATCATCTGTCAATGAAAGGGAAACTTATTTCTAATGTACTTGTTGCGGTTTTGTTGTGAACTCAATTTTGAAGTTTCCTCTGTATTTCTGAAGTAAGTTTGTATCAAAACCTTCAGAGTATGGCGAGATAGAGAAGACTGCAGTTAGAAGGATGCTGTGATGGTTACCACCTGAATACAAAGGGAGTATCTCGCTCAGTCTGGCTCCCCTAGTTAGCTATTAGATATAACCTCACTAAAGGCAGCAGTGGAAGTATGTGGTTTCCTGCATTAGTTGGATCTGGACAGGCCAGGCACGCTCAGTGGCCACAGCCAAAATGACCCCGCAGCGCTGTGCAGCCTCTCCTCCCCTCATCTGTGTCCAAAAGGTGGTCTGTCACCAACAGCTTCAAGACAATTCCTGACTCTACTCTGCCACAGCCATATGACTGAGTGTGGGGGTAAGTGTGGCTGTTCAGGTGCAGAAAGATTCAGACTTCAGCTTGGTTTGTAGGTTGGGTAGTTCAGGTCTCGATCTCAACTATTTTCATTTTTTTTGTCTGAATGTGCAATGGTAGGAGATTAAAACAACAAAAAATGAAAAACACATTCGCCATGAGGAGGAGGAGGAGGAGGAGGAGAAAGGATCAACATGAAGTCTTAGTTCAGACCAAAGTGTTGATTGCAAAGAAAGGCTAAATCTTTATTCATTCACCCCTATGGAGATGCCAGGGGCCTGTAAGTATAAACAGCATTCCCACCTTCTGAAAATTCTAACTATGAATTCCCTCTTTTCAATCCCTCTCTTTGTTTCTGCTTTGTTCCTTTTCTTCCTGTCACCTCCTTCTTGTTTATTTTCTGCCTTCTTGGTCCATTCTCATGCCTTTTTTCCAGAAAGACTTAAAAGATATCAATTCTCTCCTATGCCCAAGTCAGATGCATTGGGCCTGACTTGTCAGGCGCTTAACGGCAGCTCAATGCGTTTTTGCTCATAAGACTGCAAAGAGTCTAAGCAGCTTCAGTCTTTCTCATCAGGATGGTGTGGGTAAGCGTGTCTGACAATCACAGCATGGAATGAATCACTTGAAGAAAATGCCAGCGCAGAGGTGTGTACGCACTATACTGGCACAAGTAGTGCATCGGCGCAAAGAGAGTCAGATAGTGCTGTGTGTCTGTGTGTACCACCTATGCATGAATGTCTGCATGAAAGTGTGTGTGTATATAAAAATACAAGGGGTAAGAGTGGGGCATATTCTCCTCCTCATAATAATCACACACACACAGAGTTCTTACGTTTTCCACATTTCGAATTTCACTGTGTAAACTTCATACCATTCATCAGCTGTGTGTTGTTGCAGTCAGTCAAAAACAGAACAGAAAAAAAAAAGACAGAAAAGCGAGAGGAGCTAATCAACTATGATCAAACAAGCAGCATTCCAATCTCAAATAAAAACAAAAAAGAGAAAAAGCATTATTATACAACAATCAGTATTTATCCATTCTCATACACCCGGTATCAAAATCCAATCATCAACAGCATGTAAGGATGCTTTTAAAGGTAAAACATCCCTCAACAAGGGTAACAATAGCATGTTGAAATATTCAATCAAAGTGCTTTCTTATCATGTTGATTGTAATGATTGGTCACCTGGCAGTTATAACGTCATGGCAAGCATTTAAAAACAAAAAAAGCCCCAACTAAGACAATCATGCAAAAATGACCAAACATAAGATAAAAATGACAGAGAAAATAGTGAACACAAATACGTAGTTCTATGCAAACTGAAGGTACAACCAAATAAAATTTGAAAGTAGAGAATGGGGATTACATGCAAAATCAATGTACAATGTATCCGATAAAAGAGGAGAAAACAAGCATAATTAACACAAAGCATTTAAAGGCATGGGAAGAGGAGGGATTATAAGCATGCACAGGGCTAATGCAGGTATGTGACTCATACACACACACATACAATTTTGCGCCATTACTCCAGCATTATATATGTGTATGCATGAATAGTAGCAGTATTTTATAATGTTTGTGTGTGTGTGTGTAATGGTTTTGATAGTGTGTGCGTGTGTGTGTGTGTGTATGTGTAATGGTTTTGATAGTGTGTGCGTGTGTGTGTGTGTATGTGTAATGGTTTTGATAGTGTGTGCGTGTGTGTGTGTGTGTGTATGTGTAATGGTTTTGAGTGTGTGTGCGTGTGGTGTGTGTAATGGTTTTGAGTGTGCGTGTGTGTGTGTGTGTGTATGTGTAATGGTTTTGATAGTGTGTGCAGTGTGTGTGTGTGTATGTGTAATGGTTTTGATAGTGGTGCGTGTGTGTGTGTGTGTATGTGTAATGGTTTTGAGTGTGTGTTGATAGTGTGTGGTGATGTGTAATGGTTGATTGTATGATTGTGTGTTGTGTATGTGAAATGGTTTTGATAGTGTGTGCGTGTTGTGAGTGTATGTGTAATGGTTTGAGTGTAGTGTGCGATGTGTGTGTAAATGTGTAAATGGATTGATGTGTGCGTGTAGTGTGTTATGTGTAATGGTTTTGAGTGTGTTGCGAATGTGTGTTGTGTAATGTTTGAGATTGTGGGATGTGACTGTATCATGTAAGGGTTTTGATGTGTGTGACAGCTGTGTTATGTTAAAGGTTTAAGTGTGTGCTGTGGTGTGTGTATGGGTAAAAGTATTGATAGTGTGTTGATGTGGTGTGTCAGTAATGGTTTGACTAGTGTTGTGTGTGTGTGTGTATGTGCAATGTTTTGAGTGTGTGTGCGTGTGATGTGAGTAGTGAAATGTTTGAGTGTGTGTGGTGTGTGTGTGTGTGTATGTGTAATGTTTTGAGTGTGTGTGCGTGTGTGTGTGTATGGTTATTGGTGTTGTGCTGTGTGGTGTGTAGGTAATGGTTTGGTGTGTGCGTGTGTATGTGTAATGGTTTTGATGTGTGTGTGTGCGTGTGTGTGTGTATGTGTAATGGTTTTGAGTGTGTTGCGTGTGTTGTGTAATGTTTTGAGTGTGTGGTGTGTGTGTGTAATGGTTTTGAGTGTGTGTGTGTGTGTGTGTGTGTGTATGTGTAATGGTTTTGAGTGCGTGTGTTGAGTGTGGAAAGGGGGGAGATGTTAACCAATATGAATGAAAAGAAAGTCACATGCAGGCTGTAATTTCGTTTAGTTCATTAAGTAACAGATACCAGAACATAACCTATGTTTGGATTTCAACAAGGGTGGGAACAGACTTACAGATAATGATGTAGAATTTCACCACGTTGAATAAAACATTGAATACACATTACAACAAGAAAAACCCACCCCACATCTCACGGTTTTGTAACAAAACCCAAAAAAAACCAGAAACCCAGCCAAAGAGTGTTAGAGTTTGAGAAACTATAAATCATGACAGCTTCTGCATTATTATATAATATTTCAATAGGACAATAATTATTATAATCAACTGTTAGCCGACAGTCATTGACATATTAACAGTGTGTTGTACAGTGTAGTTTTATTTTTGTGGCTTGGTTTTGCTTTGTTATGATGTTGGTTTTAGTTGAGGTTTTTTTTGTTGGGGGGTAGGGGGATGTTTCTTTCTTTCTTCCTTTAATTTAAAAAATATCCTGCACCTTTTTTTCAACAAAATTTTGTTAGGGAAAATTCTCTTGTTGCTGTGGGTTCTTTAACATGCACTAAATGTTGCTACACATGGTATTACCTTGGTTTACTACCTCATCCAAAGATCCAACGCCCAGACCCCCGAATCATGATCTAGTGGATTGGGGAGGGGGGCGGGCGAAGTGTCTGGCTTCAAATTGAAAATGGATTCTGCTCATTATAAGCTTTCAAGCTTGTTGCTGGTCTATTAATTATAAGTGTGCATATGCATGATCTTCTTTGAAAAATAAAATTCTGTTAAAATCAAAATGGAACCAACAACCTTTAGCTCTCTATATTTGCAAATTGCCTCAAGATCAATGACCCACCCTAACTTCCAAGCAAGGAAGACTTAGGTCATACTCTGGCTCTTAAACATTTAACTTGTTCAACCAGCAACGTAACACAGCTCACAACATAACCACCTTCCATGCCAAGAAGACTAGGGAACATTAAAAGACATCAGCCCTTTACTCTGACCTGATCATCCTCAGCTTACCTCTGCCCTCCCTCCTTCCCTGCGCAAAAAAAGAAAAAAAAAGAAAAGGCACAAAGGAAGAATATTTTGAATAAAACCTACATGAAAGATCACACTGAAAATAATGATATTATATGCAAAATGAACAATCTGTACCCTTTCCACAGTTTGCAATATCACCCCTAGAATTGCCATATAAAACGCTACAGGTATTAATCACATCATAGACAGCAGAAAAACAGAGCAACACCAAAAAACTAAACTTGTCAAGACATGCCTGACAAAGAGAAAGGAAAATGGACCAAGAACAAAGAAAAAGAAAAGAAGAAAAAAGTGTCTGATCAGCTATACTCAAAGTAGAGAAAAAAAGACAGAAACAAAGAATGGCATACAAAAAGAAAAGGATCTGTATCTTCCTTTGGGGATAGTGAAAATAGAAACAGCAGGTGATATAAATTTTAAAAAACCACAGAAAATATTTTTCACCACAAAAAGCAACCTAGAACACAACAATGTGTGTACCCAGGTAACAATCTTTTGCACAGACTTTGCTCAACACACACAGGTTTTACATTAACATGAGTATAAAATAATAACCGGGAAAAGGTTCAGAAAAAAATGCCAACCTTCAAGTTACTCTTCTGCACCAAATAAAAAAAAATTGTGTACTACAATTTTCTTTTTCCTGAAAGAACCAATAACTGAACAAATTCAATGTTATTGTACAAAATCATCTTCCAAACAGCTAATGTAGCAAACTTCAAATTCATGCACTGAACTACACAAAACCAGATAAGGCATTCAAAGTTTTGAAATTGAATTTTCCTTTACAGAGTTAATAAAAACCCAATAACCATTTTAAGGGCTATTCTACACAAATGGCTACCAAGATATCAAAAGCAGTCCATTTACAAAAATTATACCCAAAAATTCACTTGGCGATAATCATAACTGTTGTTGTGTGTGCTATATATGTACTCCATGTATTTGAAAATAAAAGAATCTGCTAGACAAGGGAAAGAATCAAAATAAAAACTGAATTTTAAATAAATCACTCGCTAAGCAACAACTATTTCTTTTTTTTAAAAACAAAATTAATCTCCATAATCATTTTGTAATCAACATGAAGTGAAAACCCCCCACAAATTAAAGTTAAGAGGATGGACCATTAAAAACTGCTTTACAAAAGAATCATATCTTCAATACAGTAGTACTGACACTTGAAAATATTAATAAATCAATATTTCAGGATATCAAAGTATTGGTCTTTATTTAAAAGGGATAAGACAAAGCCTTGATACAAAATATCATCCCAAATTATTCTTCTTGAATTCAAATCACTCGTCTGATGTAGCCTAGCATTCATTGACTCCAAATCATTTACTCGATTATACATAAGCTTAAAGATAACACTCTTTTTATAGGTATGTCTTATTATTATAAAAAAAATACAGGTAAAACAAATAAAAATAATAATCAGATACTGCAACTAATAATTGCATAATGTGCTATATTCAATTGGGGAGGGAGGGAGTAAAATTTCTAGAATCAAAACTGGAAGAAAAAAAATGCTACCTACATGGTCTCAAAATATATATCTTTGCACCATTAAAAGTCTGACAACAAAAGAGCAAAAGAGGTAGGAGTAAGTATGCATAAACTTTGCATAAAGTAATTCCATGGAGAACTATGCAAACTTAGACCTTACCAACCATACACCATCGAGAGAAAAGAAAATTAAAATCAGAAGACTGTATCTTTTATCTACAGCTGAAGAAGTGCCAGTTTAAAAATGGTTTCAATGTCAACACAGGCAACTCTCAACTCCCCCACAACCACAACACATTCAAAGCTGAACTTTCAGTGAGGCCTAGGTAATCAACACATGTGGGTTTGTTTTTCAGATTTATACATTCTTTTTCCAATCAGCCTCAAACTACTTCCCTTCAAGCTCACTTTGTTACTCCCTTCAGATGAGGTGCCTTGACATTTTCACTGTAATTCCTTTTCCACTACATGAAGGGACTGCAATCTTTTCAGTGATGTATCATATCATATGTAAAAATACATTTCTTGTTGTTTACACACATGCACACACACGCGCATGCACACACACATACGCACATGCACGCACACACACACACGTGCACTACAGTCTACAGTGATAAGACACAACAACTGCCACAAAATAGTAATCATAACTCAGTTTCTTAGCTGCTTTATAAAAAGAAATATTATCTACATATCCCAATGCTGTAGGATTCCCAGATGACCAGTCCTGTACAGTTTCCACTGATATGTAACATGGTTCTCTCAACAACTCTTGATCAGTTCATTCTCCACATGTGTGTTGATATATAGTATTTGTTTATAGCCATGAATACATTCTGACAATAGATAGATCTGTTGGTAGCAGCCTTCAATATACCATTAAAACATTAACATTACATTATGGTTTTCCTTAATTTTATATGACACATAATAGCATTAATTACATATTAATTTTTTTTTAAAACAGTGTACATTATTTCTTCTGGGGTTTTTTCAAAACTACTGTTTGGATACATGCCTTTTGATAATTTTTACATTCTTCGGCATTACCCTTTGAATACATGCCATTTTTCTTTCAAGATTCATTTCTTCTTCCTTCTTTTTTTTTTACTTTTCTTTTTTTTTAAAATCAAAAACACAATTGTGGGGGAGTTTAAACAAACAATAATATTGGTTGATTTTTTTTTTTTTTTTGGGGGGGTATCGTTGTTTTTATTTTTCAACTTTTAAAAAATGTTCAACACACAAATCATAATCATTTTAATGCTTAAGATTTTTTTGGATTTTTAAAAATATATATATATACTTTTTATCTGTTTTGCTGATTTTTCTACGGGACACTGTGAAGGTTTTGAGGGTAAAAATGGTGACAATAGCAGGGTCCAGACAACAAGGTGGCAGGCTTATCACCAGACAGACACCACAGACAATAAATAATAGTCAACAAATGTAACCATCATAAACAGAATGATAGAAAAATATCCTTGGCTTTCAAACCTTGGTGAACATTTTTATTTTCTGCACTCAGTTCACAAATCTTGTACATCACTTGACAAACAATGTGCTTTGTTTTTTTTGCTTTTTTTGGTAACATCTTTGAAACTTTGTTTGTTTCTTCGTCTTTTGTTATCGCACAGGCACCAGAACAATAATTATGCAAGTTGCGGCTCAGCATCTGAAAACACATGTTAAGAATCCACTCCAGTTCATGAAACTCTTAACGGCAACTTCTGAACCTGCTTCATCTGTATCTTGGACAAGTTCAGGTCACCAGTTAACTCTTTCAACACTAAAGCCAATCCACACCACTGCTATTCCACACCAAACCTTGCCCCTCAGTGCAAACAGTCCCACACCAGAGCCCGGTCTTCTCATTCGAACTCTTTTATCAACCACAAGCATAGCCTCTCTCAGTTCTCTTACTTAGCACTCGTAAGCATTCTGAGGAACAAGGTGTAAAAGAGTCATGAACTATGATAATGGCAATTCATCACACCGCCTTGGATTTGTCCACAGTGGTTCAGACTTGTCGAACACCGAAAGCTTTTCCTGGTCCTTTCAAGGGTAACGTCTCCTGGGCCTGCAGACAGGGTAGATAGGGCAGGGCAGGGCAGCTTAGGACAGGAGTCTGGAGGAAAAGTGAAGGTGTAGTGAGGGCGTAGTGTGGCCAGGAGAGCCTGGAGGGGAGAGACGCTGCAGTGAATGGGTTAAGGGATGTAGCGGTGATGGACCAAAACTGTCCTTCCCCCTTCTTCTTTCCTGGGCGGTCTGTTCTCACACAGTGGTTTCTGAAACAGACAATGAATCCACTTCAGGGATAGGAACACAGAAACTGGATGATTGGTAGATGGATGGATGGGTAGATGGATGGATGGATGGATGGATGGATGGATGGATGGACGGATGGATGGATGGATGGATGGATGGATAAATGGATGGATGGGTGGATGGGTCATGGCTGAGATAAATTGGACTGAGTGTATGATGTAGAATATAGGTTTGGCTAGCAGATAAATTGTGATGATGTAATGAATGAAACAGGTGGTTGTATTGTGGATGGATACAGTGAAGACATACAATTTTAGATAAATAGCGACTACACAGGTGTAATGAAATGATACTGATAACATAACACATAACATCATAAAGAACAAATGCTCACTTCTCTCAGACTTTGCCATTATAATCAAAAAATAGAATATGAGTATTATAACAGCATAAGAAACAATCTCTATTCTTTATATCAACATCTTTCTTTTAGAAACTACAACATTCAATTTCAAAATCAATAAAAATTTACTTAGATATAATACTTGATTAGGAAAATGTAAGTAATGTCTTTATATACAAACATCTTTCTTTAAGAAACTACAATATAATGTCTCAAAAATCTATATAAAAAAATCTTTCTTAAAGAAACATAAATACTTGATTTTAGGAAACTGTAATGTAATGTCTCTAAAATTCACAAATACATTTCGTTAAGAAACTATAACAAAATGTCTCAAAAATCCACAAACACCTTTCTTTAATTCACACTGACAGTCACCTGAACAAAAAGTTAAAAGCATTATTTTTTAAACTAACTCCTAACATTTTAGTATTTTTCAGCAAGACCCTGTATGTGTCCTGTGAGTCTTGCTGCCTCTTGGCTTAATACATACACACAAGCAAACAGAGAACAACAAAACAATTAATTTATAGGAAAGCCATGGCCATTATTTGTGTAGTGGCCAAGAGATTAGAAAAAGAATTGTAATGGAAACAGAGAGGACAGGAGAGGGAAAGGAGAGACAGGAACAGAGGAGGTCTACACTAAGCAGGGAAGATACAGTGTAGTGTAGTGTAGTGTAGTGTAGTGTAGTGTAGTGTAGTGTGTGTAGTGTGTGTGTGTGGTGTGGTGGGGTGTGGTGTGGTGAGTGAGTGTGTGTGGTGTGGTGTGGTGAGGGGTGAGGTGTGGTGTGGTGTGGTGTGGTGTGGTGTGGTGTGGTGTAGGTGTGTGGTGTAGTGTAGTGTAGGTGTAGTGTAGTCAAGTCAAGTCAAATATTTATTTCCAGATGGTACATTGAATAAGCAATGCATTTGCTTTTTTTCATCAAGCCATCTATCTAAGAACAAATTTCTTAATGATAATACTGAATACTACATTATTGCAACCTTTACCAATAAATATTTAAGTGTACCAGTAAAAAGAAAAAAGGGGAAAACCAATAAAATAATACATTGGAAAATACAAATTACACACGCATACATACAAACGTACACACACACTCATACACACCTGCATGCATGCGCATACACACACACACTTAGGTAAAGAATGCTTTAATAATTAAAAAAAATTAAAATCATAAAACGTCAAACAAATTACTTCACCTACTATATCATCCATCTTTCACACTCATACTTTAGAAAATAAAAAAGTACAGGAACAAAACGTTAAAACATACTACGCATTCATTGTCATTAGTACTGACAATATTGCCTGCAATGACATCCCTCCTCTCCTCCACCCACGCAAACGTGTGCTCATATGCACTCATACTCTTCAAGTAGCGCTTTTTAAATATAATATATTTACACAATAACTATCAAGCAAGCAAAATCAGTCAAATAAGTCAATGATAATGATAATTATAATAGTGATACAATAATAATGATAATCACCCATCACCATGAACCAACAATATAACAAATAATCCCCATCACCATGAGACAACAACATAACAATAACAACAACAAAAACATTGGAGAGGATGGTGGTGTGGAGTATCAATGGGGAAGGGGAAAACACATTAAATCAAATAGAAAAATAATAATAAAGAGACAATTATTGAAACAAATAAAACCACTATACAATACAATAATGAAAAGCCCATAATCAACTGGACTATCAAACCAAACCAATGATGCTTATAATAGTACTAATGATCGCATCTCTAACTGCAATAGAAACAACATCCACGATAAAACCTATTGAATTGGACAAGAAAAAAGCATGAGGAGAAAGGAGAGAGAGAGAGAGAGATGAGAGAGAGAGAGAGAGAGAGATGAGAGAGAAAAGAGAGACAGACAGACAACAGACAGAGACAGACAGAGACAGCGAAAAGAGAGACAGACAGACAGAGACAGAGAGCGAGAGAGAGAGCGAGAGAGAGAGAGAGAGATGTCACAATATCTAGCAATCAGGTCTACCATTTTGTTTTCTCCTTTCCATGTTTTAAAATTTGTAGATTGTGCATGGGCTTATAGATTACTCTTACTTTGTTGCTTAATAAGAGTGCCTCTCTCCCGCCTCCCTCTCCCTCCACACACATACAGCAGTGTGACTGTGTAGAATTTCCAGTCACAGTAAAACATACTTGAAATTTATTTTTAAAATGCAGAAAGTGTGATAAATTTAAGTATGGATGATTTTGCCTTATAAGTGAATTCCTAGGCATTTGTACCTTAGATGGATATTTAGCTGTGTCTTGAACTGGTTTTTGTTTTTGATACATTTTAAGCGTTTTGGGAGCTTATTCCATAAATCACTACCTGAGTATAAGAAGCTTGTTTGGTAAAGATTATTTCTTGGTCTGGGAAACATTAGTAGATGATTGTGTCTGTGTTCATTGACTTTGAGCTATTGGTGATCTTTGGAGAGGCATTTCTATTGACAACTTTCTGTACAAATAGAGCTTTAGATAAAGTGAAGTGAAGTGAAGTGAAGTGAGTGTAGTGTAGTGTAGTGTAGTGTAGTGTGTGTAGTGCTAGTAGTGAGTGTAGTTGTGTGTGTAGTGTAGTGTGTGTGTGTGTGTGTGCATACATGTATGCATGTGGGTGGGTGTGACAGAAAGACAGAGATAACTGAGGCAGAAACAGATGGAGAGAGAGAGAGAGAGAGAGAGAGAGAGAGAGAGAGAGAGAGAGAGAGAGAGAGAGAGAGAGAGAGAGAGAATGAGACCACAACAGAGACTGAAAAGATAGAAAAGAAGAAAAAAAAAGACAGGGGCACAGAGGGGGAAAAAACGTGTGCAGGTGAATCACAGTGTAAGAAGAGTGCAACTGAAAGGAAGGAGAGGAAACACACACACACACACACACACACATGGACAGAGCGTAGGCGGAGGAAGAAAGGGGGGAGGGAGAGGGAACGTAGCAAGGCCCCCCGAAAACCCGAAAACCGTAGGTAAATACCACAGTCGCTTTGAGGGGGTCGGAAACGGACTTGGGTCTGCATTCATGGAGTGTCAGTGGACCCATTTTACGAGCAAGTGTGCGAGCGTGCGTCGATCAGAGAGCAGATCTATGCGCGGTGGCTAGGGACTCCTTCCTTCGTGCCTCTTTGCGCGGTGATACATCAATAAAACCTTCTTGTTGTTGTTGTTGTTGTTGTTGATGATGTTGTTGTTGTTGTTGTTATCATTGCTTTAAAGTTTAAAAATCAGTGTAGGCCTACAGCAAACAGCAAATTCCTTAACCTTAGTGTGCCAGTGACAATAAATAAAATTAAACAGTTTTGAAAGTTTAACATCTGTTCTAGCGCCTGTTGTTCGACTGCGCGCGCACTACAAGGTCAAAGGTTTGCCAATGTCAAGGTGAAGGGGCAGGTATGTGTACACTATTGTAGGTAAGCTTATACTTTAATCGACAACCGAAATCTGCTGTGAAAAATTCGGTAAACAACCTGACTTATGTCAAGGCGACTGATAACCAGTCGAAAAGCATGGGGTGAGGGGCACGAATTTCACTATTACGTGTAATAGTAAATTTTTCGGGATTTTTTTTTAAAACTACAATTTTAATGATCTGCCAATAATAATTTGTTTTTAAATAATAACAATAATAATATATTAAATTTATATAGCGCTGAATCTTGTAAAACAAACAAATCCAAGCGCTTAGAGGATAAAGGAGCGTGGAATTTATTTTCTCCCCCCCCCCATCTCTCTCTCTCTCTCTCTCAAAGTTCTTCGGATGAGACTATAAACCGAGGTCTCATGTGCGAACGCGCGCAGAACATCTTGTGCACACGTTAAATACCCGTTCCGCTTTTGGAAGAGTAGGCCATTGTGTGCCGGTAGGAACGGATGACAAAATTAACAGAACTGCATACTCAAGAGGACTGGATGTATGAAAAAAAAATTGTTTAAGCAATTCCAATATCCTCGAAATAAAATAAAGTTTTTTTCCCCCTTTGCTTCTACTGTTTGAAAGTATGAGTATTGGGTTCATTATTAATATGTGACCCTACGGTCGGGGACTGGATGTAAAAAAGCACATGAGTACTTATTCATTATCCTGGTAAAAAAAAAGTCTCCCTTACTTACAATGTGTAGATGTTCTTTTTATGACTTTATTGGGGGTTTTCTCCCCTCGTTATTGTGTGAGTATATGGGTATTGCACTTACTTTATCATCATAACATTCAATTTGTATGAGTATAATCAAAAAGTGTTGATGTTGATCGTGTGCTATGTGAGTATTATATAATTACTATTATCCCTAAAACACACACACAAACACACACACACACATACATACACACGTGCGCGCGCACACACACACACACACACTCACACACACACGCTTACACACATTCTCTCTCTCAATGACTGTATAGGTTTAGATTTCTTCTTTTGTTTTGTTTCTTGTTTTTATTATGTGAATGTATGGGTATCGGGTTTATTTCATTATCATGACATATAATTTGAACGAGTATAATAAAAAATGAGTGTTGGTGGTGATCGTGTACTGTTTTGGGAATTATATATTAGATATTATCTCTGAAATACACACACACACTTCTGTCTCTCTGTCTCTGTCTCTGTCTCTCTCACCTTTTATGGTTTTGCTTATAGTTATAGTGTATCCTGACGAAGGATTCATATTTTATATTTTCAATACTTTATTGGGCTTGTCCGCTGTACTTAAGTTTTAATGAGTGTCCTATTTCAATATCTTATTGTTATATGTAAGAAGTATATGTACCATTTGACAATGTGTGGATGTTTATCTTTATGACTTATTAAGTTTGCTTGTTGTTATTTTTCTTGGTTTTGTTGTTGTTGTTTGTTTTTCTCTTTTTTTTTCTTTCTTTTTCCTTCTTTTGTTGAATTGGTTTTTCTTTCTCCTTGTTTGTTTGTTTGTTTTGATTGGGGGTTTTGGGGGGTGGGAGTGGGGTGGGGGGTGGGTGTTTTTAGGGTTTTCTTTTTTGTTTTTTTGTTTTGTTTTTGGTTTGTTTTTTTGTTTGTTTGTTTTTTGTTGGGGGGGGGGGGGGGGCTGTTTTGAAAAGGGTTATTTCCCATTGTTTCTACTGTGAGAGTGTATAAGTGTTGGGTTATTATTAAGATGTATCCCTACGGGCGGGGACTGGATGTAAAAAAGCACATGAGTGCTTATTCATTATCCTCGAAATAAAAGAATTTGTCATTGTCTGTCTGTCTGTCTGTCTGTCTGTCTGTCTGTCTGTCTGTCTGTCTGTCTCTCTCTCTCTCTCTCTCGCTCGCTCGCTCGCTTGAGTAGGCCATTGTGTGCCGGTGGGAACAGATGACAGCATTTACAAAACTGCATACACACGGGGACTGGATGTAAAAAAGTACATGAGTGCTTGTTCCATTATCCTCGATGTAAAAGAAAAAGAAAGAAAAGAAAAAGATTCCTCTCTCACAAACACACACACACACAGATCATACACACACACACAAACACACATGCACTCACGAGCGCGCGCGTCAACACACACACACACACACACACACACACAAACACAACACATGACATTAACACACACACGCACATGCGCGGATGACATCAGATTCTTTAATCAGAACTCTAATTGTCAAACTGCAAATGATGACGGAGCACACACACACACACACACACAAAGATACACACACACAAAGATACACACACACACACACACACGAACACGGATGACATCAGATTCTTTAATCTAAACTCTAATTGAATTCTACAGTTGATGACGGAACAGTATTATTCCCCTTTTTCTTTCACTTCAGCAATGTACATGTATGTAGTATACAGGTTGTATCATAGTTTTCACCGAAATGATTTGACAGTTCACATTATTCACAGTGGTGGTGATTCATAGCTAACCCTATCCCCCCCCCCCATTTTTTTTTTTTGGGGGGGGGTCATAACCAATGCATACAATGAAGAAACTGTTTGCCTTTCTCTCTCCCCCCCCTCCTCTCTCTCTCTCTGTCCATCTGTCTCTGTCTGTTCGTCTGTCTCTGTCTTTCTGTCTGTCAGTCTCTCTCTCTCTCTCTCTCTCTCTCTGTCTGTATTTGTCTCTCTCCCTCTCTCTCTCCCTCTCTCTCTCTGTATTTGTCTCTATCCC
The DNA here is from genome assembly GCA_028751875.1 of Rapana venosa. Lineage (NCBI taxonomy): Eukaryota > Metazoa > Mollusca > Gastropoda > Neogastropoda > Muricidae > Rapana > Rapana venosa. Next base: position 8,583,625 of record CM054167.1, on the reverse strand, counting down.
TCTCTCACTCTCTCTCTGTCTGTCTCTGTATTTGTCTCTCTCCTCTCTCTCTCTGTCTGTCTCTGTATTTGTCTCTCTCCCTCTCATTATCGCGTTAAATTGTAACATTTCCCACGCTATAACTCTTTTCTTTTTTGTTTTGTACAAAACTTTTCTTTTCTTTTTTTTATATTTTCTATTCAAGGTTTGAGAGTAGCTCTGATATGCCAAGGGACTGCTATCAAAGTATCTTCTTCCTGTTATTACAGATAATTATAACACCTCTGGGGTTTTTTTTGTTGCTTGTTTCGGTTTGGGTTGGGATTGGGGGGGGGGGGGGGGGGGGGGGGGGGGGGGGTTTGTGTTTCTTGTTTCGGTTTTGATCTTTTTTAAAGAGCTGTTTCTGCTTAAGGTAGGCAGGCCGCCTGCCACAGAAGGTTAAACTATTCCACCAAAGAGATCTCTAAGGAAGGCTCGTCCTGGAGTCGAAACTCATGAGTCAGTTGGGTAAACGTTTAAGTCCTTAAGGTAAAGCTGTCCCATAAGCTCGTAGGGGAGCGAAGCGTCAGAGAGGCCAGCATATTGAGGGCGGCGCCCATCTCCTCTCCCTCTCTGCTTTACCTTCCCTGACCCTAAAGAGGCAGGTACCCATTTACAACTAGGTAAACTAAAGGACTGTACTGAAGCCAAGGAGCGCAAACGGTCACCCATCCAAGTGGTAACCACGCTCGGTGCTGATTAACCTACTAGGCTGGGGGGAAAGCGAGCGCTCGGACCACTGACCTATCCCGTCCTAAGTCCTTAAATAACTGCAAAAAAACAGTATGAACTGCTGTTGTTAGCAAAGTTACGCACTGACAAGATGCTGGTAGGGTGGGTGGGTGTTAGGTGGGGTCTTCAACAGTTCAGAAAATCATTGGAGGACTTGTAAGGTGTTAGTTACATGCACTTGAGTTTCCCTCACCAATTTGTGAAGTCTTTCAAACTCTTGTCCTGTGAACGCTGCGAAAGGCGAGGAGGGGTTTCCAACACACGCACATTAATTATCAGATATAATTATGACAATGTGGAAAAACACAAAACGCTATAGTTGAGCTGCTGGCAGAGTTAGTTAGAACCATGGCAAATTAGATTTCCGATGAGGTAGGTAGGTGTGTGTGTGTGGTGTGTGTGTGTGTGTGTGTGTGTGTGTGTGTGTGTGTGTGTGTGTGTGTGTGTGTGTGTGTGTGTGTGTGTGGACTGTGTACGTGTGTTTGTGAGAGATTGTGTGTGTATGTGTGTACGTGTGTGTGCAGTAAGAGAGACAGAGAGATGGGGGAGGGGGAAGATGGAGAGAGAGAGAGAAAGCTTCCAATAAACTGCTCCAGTTTTCCATATCTCATCTCTATACATCTCTCTTTGTCTCTTTCTATAATTATATCGTGTTCTGCTGTTCTCTCCTCCTATCTTTTTTAATCATTCTTGGTTGTGTGTGTTGTGCGTTGTGTGCGCGCGCGCGTGCGTGCGTGCGTGCGTGCGTGCGTGCGTGCGTGCGTGCGTGCGTGCGTGCGTGCGTGCGTGCGTGCGTGCGTCTGCGTGCGTGCGTGCGTGCGTGTTGTGTGTGTGTGTGTGTGGTGTGTGTGTGTGTGTGTGTGCGTGCGTGCGTTGTGTGTGTGTGTGTGAGCGCGCGCGCGTGTGAAAGGTTATGTGTGAGAGTGTGTGTGTGTGTTTGCGCGCGCGCGCGCGCTCGAGGGCGTGTGTGTGTGTGTGTGTGCTTGTCCTCGTCAGCACTTGGGTCAGCTCTGAAAATAGCAGCATTCTACACTCTAAACACCTGTATAGCCATCCAGCTAAACGCCAAAAATGTTGATTCGCTCATCCGATGTGGGTGTGTTGGGATGGGGGGGATGTACGTGTGTATGCGTGTAGGGTTCGTGTGTGCCCGTGTGCGTGTGCGCGCGCGTGTGTACGAGAGAGGAGAGCGGGAGAGAGAGTCTGTGTGACTGTGTGTGCCTGTGTGTATCTCTGTGTGCATCGCGCGCCGCGGCGCGGTGTGTGTGTGTGTGTGTGTGTGTGTGTGTGTGTGTGTAGTAGTGGTGTGTGGTTGTGTGTGTGTGTTGTGTGTGTAACAGAGAAAAGAAGAGAGGGACAGGGAGATCGAGAGGTGGGGACGAGGGGGGATGGGGGGGGGGGGAGGTGGGGGGAGTAACAAGACATATCATCAGACAATGACGAACATCAAACTACCATACAAACAGAAGAGGACTACAGATACTGAAAGAGAATGTCAAGCAACCAGACACAACAATCAGCTGCCCACACAAGAGGAAATGCACAAGGAGACAATGCTGATTTGTCAGTTGCGTCTGTAGCGGCCGTTGTTGATGTAGTTTACTCAACATCAATAGCATGTCGCGCGCGCACACACGTGCGGTGCGCATACACAACACAACACACACGACGAGAAATGAATGCACGTGATATTCCTACTTTGTGGCGTCTTCGTCGTCGTTACATTCATTAGGGTTGTTTTATCATCACAAAGACGTCGCCTGTCTTTGTGACCGAAGTGCTGACAAGGAAACGCGCGCGCGCACACACACACACACACACACACACACACACACACACAAACACACACACACAACACACACACAAAGCACACACATCACAAGACATCAAAACCACTCAAACCCACAATCCACAAACAGGGAAATGCGTGTTTCCATTGGTGTCCGTCGCTGTTATATTCATCAGGGT
>CM054167.1:8545907-8575907 GCA_028751875.1 Rapana venosa | reverse complement strand
TGTGTAGTGTGTATGATGTGTGTGTGTGGTGAATGTGTGTTTGTAAAATATGTGTGTACTGTGTGTATGAGTGTGTGTGTGTGTGTGTGTGTGTGTTTTGTGTGTGTGTGTGTAGTGTTGTGTGTGAGTGTGTGTAGTGTGTGTGTGTGTGTGTGTGTGAATCAGAGTCAGAATCAGAAATTATTTATTGTCATAAAAGTCACATGGACTTATTTGACACACAAAAATAAACTCTTCATAATTCAATAATACAACATATTACTCACTGGTCAGCCTGGCTGACATGATGAAGTGCATGAAAAAACAACCCCAACTATGTTACATTATATCTTATTTTCATTGAGCTCTTTTTTTGAAAACAGGTATGAACATAATTAATTATTTCAGCTTGATGATTATCAGTTACAATTATTTTGCTTAGTTTGTCTATACCATTCATATATTCTTTGACACCAGCATTTAGAGTTATCAATAAGTGTTTTCTTTGTTCGGTATATATATATATATATATATATCCAGTAAATGAAACTCGTCTTCTATTGTGTTGCAGTATTGACAAGTTCTATTCTCTCTTGGTATGTTTTTATTATTTTCCTTTCTCTATCACCAAGTCTTGGCAACTTGTACGACATTTACTAAATGTTTTCCTGTGGTTTTCCTTTGCACAGTTAATCAGATATGGTTCTAATCTATATAGTCTTTGCTTGCAAAGTTATAGAAGTTAAGTTTTGTGTAATTTTGTCTCTGGTTGATCCAAAACGTTGTATAATTCATAAACCTTCTAGTTTCGTTTCCACTGTGTATGTCTGCCTATCTGTCTGCCTGTCTGTCTGATTCTCTGTGTTTGTCTGACTTTGCCTCAATGTCTCTACATGCACATACAGAAAAGAGAGCAAAATGCAGGAAAGTGACCAAAGAAAATAAGTGAGTGAGTGAGTGGGTTGGTGGGTGAGTGAGTGAGTGAGTGAGTGGGTTGGTGAGTGAGTGAGTAATGGTGAGGGACGATGAATGGGTGAAGTGATGAGTGAATGGATAATGATGAGTGAGAGTGTGGATGAATGAATGAATGAATGAAAACCTCTCACAAGCACATTATAAAAGAGCAATGGCATGAATAGGATACTGACCGAACAAACGGACAGATGAATAAAAAAAAATTCTAAACAAACAAAATGGGGAAATCTACAAGCAGAAATGAACTGACAATCATGAAATCAATAACAAGCTAAGATGTATACATACATGTACGAACGAACGAAAACAAATAATACCAAAGCACAAAAAACAACAAGAAAGTATGATATCACAAAACAAGTCAAGAAGGAAAACAAAATACAAAATGAAACAAAATACAAAGAAAAATAAAACACACAAAACATAAAATAAACACAAACAATACAAATGATCAAACACAAACACAAACAAAAAACCAGCATCACACACACACACAATAAGCGGAAAGAAAGAAAGTTCAAAAGAGAGAAGTAAAAGAAAGAAAGAAGAATGAATGAATGAATGAATGAATGAATGAATGAATGAATGAATGAATGAATGAATGAATGAATGAATGAACAAGAATGAAAGTGGAAGAAAAAAGAAGAAATAGAAGACTAAAAATAAGAGAAAGAAATAAGAAGAATGAAAGAAAGACAAGAAGAAGAAAGAAAAGAAGAGAAGAAAGAACAGACAGAAGACAGAAGAAAGAAAGAAAGAAAGAAAAGACAGACAGACAGTCAAGTAAAAAAACAAACAAACCTACAAACAGAGGAAACAACACAAAAAAACAAAACTTCAAATTTCTGCCCCTCACTTACCCCCCCACCCCCCACCACACCACACACACACACCACACCACACCACACACACACACCAACACACCACACACACACACACACTACACACACACACTCACCACACACACACACACCACACACACACACACCACACACACACACACACACACACACACACACACACCACACACACACACACACACACACACATACACACACACACCACACACACACACACACTCACACACACACACACACACACACACACACACATCACACACACACTACACCACACACACACACACACACACACACAACACACACACACACACACAACACACACACACACACACACACACACCACACACACACACACACAACACACACACACACACACACACACACACACACACCACACACACACACACACCACACACACACACACCACACACACACACACACACACACACACACACACACTCCACCCACAACACACAACACACACAACACACACACACACACACAATCTCCTCACCTTTCACACTCTTCTTCTCGCCAGCAGCAGCAGCTGTCGTGGCAGACTCCGCCCTGGAAGAAGAGGACGACACCGACTCGGGCACGTGCTCCCCGTTCTCCGAGGACGACGACAGGTGCCCGAAAGCAGTGCCCGCCCCGGGCAAGCGTCTCTGAGGACCCGGGGCATCCCCAGCGGACCTTCTCGGGCAGGCTCCTGATCGTCCTGAGGGGGCGAACTTGGAGTAGGGCGGCTGGTGACGCTCCGAGTTGCTGAAGGCAGACCGCGACATCCCATGCCGCCGAAGAGAAGGAGGAGGTGGCGCCGAACTGCGGCGCCCTGGAGCTCCTCGAGGGCTGGGCTCCTTCCAGACTCCTGGAAGAGGTATCCGCCCCGGAGTGGCGTCCTTCCGAGGAGAAGGACGAGTCGTGGTCGCAGCGGGGTTCCTTCCCGCCCGAGTCGAACCGTCGCGACGTCTCCGAGGCGCGTATCCTACGGGGCTCCTTCTCGTACACGCCGTCCCCTGAGGAGAAGGACGAGTCCAGGCTGCTGTCTGCAGCCGCCGTCTTCTTCTCGCCGCCGCCGCCGCTGCTGCTGCTGCTGCTGCTCCTGTCCTTGGAACGTCCGAAAAACTGCCGTAAGGACCTGGAAGGGCTGAACTGCTGCTTGGAGTCCTTGGAGGGACTCTTGGCTTGAGCGTCTTTCTGGGAGTCCTTTTTCCAGGGGGCTTTGGGCTCGGCGCTGGTGGGGGAGACGGAGGGGGGCTGCTTCTCTGTCACAGAGAGGGGCCGCCCTGTGCCGGTGGAGGGCGGGAAGGCCTCAGTCCGGGCAGGGACACCGGGAGGGGGGCACGCCGGGTGCCCGACCACGTCCTCCCGCACACCGTTCTCGGCTCGGTGGCCGGGTCGCACAACGACTGTCTGGGGTTGAGCAGAAGTGGAGGAGGAGGAGGAGGCGGCTGTCATCCTGAACGTCTCTTCAGCGACGGGAGGCGGGGCGGTTCTGATCGGGGAGATGGGCGGTTTCTCGAAGAGGGATCTTTTCGGGGACGTTGGTCGGGCCTGGGTTTTGGCAACCTCCTCCTCCCCTTCCTCAGCGCTGATCGAAATAGAAGGAACGACCGGCTTGGCCACTTCCACCACCGGCGCTTTTTCCGCCGTCAGTTTCGCGTCTGTCTTCTCCGGCTTGGCCTTGTCCTTATCCTCGTCTCGGGCTGGCTCTTTCTTCGACCCCGACTTGCGCGCCTGGTCTTTCTTCTCGAACATGGCGCGGATCTGCGCGAAGGGGACGATGGGAATGGGCATGAGGTTCTTGTTCTTGTCCTTCTCCCTCAGCTTCTCGCTGGGCAGCTTCACCGGGGTGGCGGGCGGCTTTCTGTCCTGAGCGGGGGTGAGGAGGAGGAGGAGAAGTTGGGGGAGCGCAGCACCCGCGGGTTGCTAGGCGGCACCACGCGCGTCTTGATGACCACGTTGGGGGCGGGAGGGGCGGTGGAGGCGCAGGGGGAGGAGATGAGGGAGGGGGAGAAGGAGAAGGAGTTCATGGTGGAGCTGGAGCCGTACTTGAGCAGGCAGGAGCTGCTCTTGGACAGCGAGGACTGCTTGAACCAGTCCGGCACGTTCAGCTTCTGCAAGGACTTGGTCACGCGCAGCTCGTGCACGGACGGCACCCTCCTCAGCGCGGGGTCCACCCCCTCCTCCCCCACCTCGTCCAGGTTGGTCTCCAGCGTGCACAGGCTCTTGGACTTCTGGTGCTTGCGGTGCGCGAAGCGGCCCTTGCCCGTGCTCTTGTGCGTCTGGGAGGGCAGGCCCAGGCTGTAGCCCCGGCCCCGCGGCTCGAACTCGTCGTGTCCATCCTCGGCCCCCCGCTGCACGTTCAGCATCAGGTCCGACATGCTGGCGGAGCGCTGCAGAGGCTGGTGGGACTGAAAGAGGTGGTCAAAAATGTCCAGGTTAGTCTCGGGGAAAAAGCTCGTCTCTAACGTCTCCCCCGTGTCTATGTCCGTTTCCACTAGCGACGTCACCGAACCGAATCTGCGCAAGTGCCGCGCAAGGTCGACCTGCAGGTTTTCTATGGACATGGTTTTGTCCAGGATGCTTCTCCGCCCTTCCGGAGTTAGAATGCAGCCTTCGTGCAGGTGGTCCACCAGAGACCTGTCGAACGAGGACTCGGAATGTCTGGAGTAGTTCAGCATGTAGTTCAGCTTCTCCAGCTGGTCCTGACTGCTGAAGGAAGAGGTGAACCGTTTGTTGGGCGACTTGTAACGTCTTTCTTTGGAGGTCTGCTGCTGCTGCTGCTGCTGGGAAGTCTTGTGAGCGGCGAACTGCTCCTGTAACGAAGTGTTGGGACTGCTGTCCAAGTTCTCCGAGCTCAAGAACTGACGCCTGGATGCCATGATCTTCAGCCGACTGGGCAAAATGATGTGGTCAGGCAGCGTGAAAGGGGCGATCATGGGGCGAGTGTTGGATTTTTGTATTCTACGGATTTCTTTCAGGCTTCGGGGTCGTTTGTCTTCCACTGACGCGGGAGCGGCCTGTTTGGGCTTGAACAGCAACTCTCTTCTTCATCATCTCTCAGAGAGGGGTGGGAGTCACTATCCGAGTCTGAAGCCTCTCCGTGGAAGACGTCTTCGTCACTGGGTGTGACATGGTCGGACGGAGACCCGATGTTGTCGCCGAGGGATTTGCTTCTGGGCATAGGAGTGGGACGGGATGGCTGACGCGGCTTCGGAATCGGCGGTTTTGCCCAGAATGGTGCAAATGCTGACGTTGCCGACTGAGAGCTCGTTTCTGGACTAATATCTGCTTCTGAAGGCACTTCTGTTCCTGGGCTTCCTTCTATTCGTGAACTCACTTCTAATCGTGGACCGACTTCTAATCGTGGACCAACTTCTATCCGTGGACTTTGCTCTACCCGTGGACTCTGTTCTACCCGTGGACTCTGTTCTACCTGTGGACTTTGTTCTACCCGTGGACTTTGCTCTACGCGTGGACTTTGCTCTACGCGTGGACTTTGCTCTACCCGTGGACTTTGCTCTACGCGTGGACTTTGCTCTACGCGTGGACTTTGTCCAATGCGTGGAGTCACCTCTGTTCGAGGACTCTCTCCCATTCGTGGCGTCATTTCTGCCTGAGGACTAACTTCCATGAAAAACCTTCTTCTATCAAAGTCAAGTCTGTCCCTTCTGTTCTGATCTGGTTTTTCTGCACTTCTGTTCAGATTACTGCCTGCTGCATCTCTGTCCCTATTTTCCCCATCATTGTTATTGCTGTCTCCTTTGTTTAGTGAATCAGGCAAATCGGAGCCATCTTTCTGCTGTCCTTGAAGAGAACTGTCCCGTTTCGGCATGAAAATGCTTTGTCCTCTTTCTCCTGGCGCACTGAAGGACTGAAAGGAAGGAGGTTCTCGTCTGAAAGGAAAAGCCTCCTCCTTTCGCGAGTCCTCTTGCCTCTCGCTGTAAGGCGATTTCTCAGGATGTGCTACCTCCGTGTGGTCCTTGGGGGTGTGGGATTTGTGGAGGGAGGCTGCTGGCTGGAAGAAGAGTATTGCGGGAGCTTCCTCCACTCGCGCTGTGCTTTGTGACTGTGCCGGCAGGTGGCTGCCCAGCGACTGAGGCCTGCTGTGGGTGTCACTGGCACGTTCTGCTGAAGACATCGGGTCTCTGGCTGGGTAATTTTTCCTCTCTGGTCTGAACTCTGGTTCCCCTTCCCTCTGTCTGCCTGCTTTGTCTCTCCCTTCGTCTAGTCTTGTTCTTTCGTTACCTACACTGAATCTGCTGTATGGCTCTTGCGTTCTTGTTTCACTGTCCGAATCATCGGCCATGGGGATGTCGTCGTGGCTCTGCTGCTCCTCCTCAGAACTCTCCTCACGGCCACTCTTCCGTCTTTTTCTGTCGCTGTCTCTGCTGCTGCTGTAGTCTCGCTTTCTTCTCCTGTCTTCCCGGCTGTCAGATCGGCTGGAATAGTCGTCAGTCTGACTGTCTGACTCGCTGGTCCGATGACTGGAGTGTTCTGCTCTATCGTCTCGTGCTTCTCCGGAACTGCCTTCTTCAATTTTGGGGGGTAACCTCACTGTGTTTCCATCCCGCAGGAAGGCAAAGTCCGTCTCCATCTTCTCCCTGACTTCAGTGTTGTCGATGTCGAAAGATGTGTCCAGGACATCCCCACTACTGGCTTCTGCTTTCCACGAGTCTGAGCAGACGTCGGCGGAGTCAGAACGACACATGTTGTGAGCCACCGAGGACACGGCAGGCATGCGTGACTGGGTCTGGGGAAACTGGAAGACGTCCACGCTGGGCGGAGAGACCAGGTTGCCGCTGAGGATACAGCTCTCGTCCACTGCAGGGCTTTTCAGAGGCAGCGGGGTGCTCAGCTCCGCCCCTGAACAGCTGGGTCTGTGGAGGTTCTGGACGAAGTTGGAATACTCGTCAAAGTCGGAGGCTTCGTCTTCCAGCTCTGCATAAGTCTCACTGGTGAAAGGCACAGAGTTGATGAAGGATTCAAAGTCTGGAGCGAGTGGTTTGTCCACGAGGAAAATTCTCCTTTCACTGCGTATGCTTTCCGATTCGCATCTTGTGAATGTGTAGCCTCTGGGCGTTTGCTCCACAGCGTTGGATTTAGCAGCATCAGTAAAAGCTCCGGCACTGGGAGGAGGCTCTTCCACTGCAGCAGCAGCAGCGGCAGCAGGAGGAGGAAGCACAGCAGATGTCTTGATTCTGCTGGTGGAGCTGTAAGACATTCTGGCTTGTGGGCCGATCTCCAGGGCAGTTGGCATGGACAGAGTCGGTGATTCTGGCACAGCGAACGACTCCTTGCTGTCTTTTTCAGGATCTGCTTTTTGCGGTGAACTGGTGATACGAGTGTCAGAGTGGGTCATGAGGACTGCAGTCGGCAGGGAAATGGTGGGGGAGTCTGAAACAACTACTGTGCTTTCTGCACTTGCCGGCTTAGCCTGAGCAGAAAACATGGGGGGAGACACAGTTGGGGATTGCTCCAGCACCTGACGTGTCTCTGGGACAAAGCTGGGCAGTGGCCTGGCTTCTAACGACGGGGCTGTCTGCTGCTGCTGCTGCTGCTGCTGCTGCTGCTGTGTCTGGGGCTTCTCCCTGTCTCTTGCCCGATCTGGACTGGGGCCACGGCGACGACCTATCCGCCGAGCGAAGGGCTCCTCTTCCAGTTCCGTCAGAAACGAATCCACGAATTTGTCAGACTTCTTCCCCACACTGCTGTCCAGGTCAGTCCCACTCCTGGCACTGTGAAATGACTGAGTGTCTGGATCAGAGTCACGGGGGTCAGTTTTGTACAAGTCTATCTCAAGGTCAGGGTCGTGCCTGCCTCTCTTCACACTGTCTCTGTCTGGCTCCAGGTCTTTCCCTCTCTTTCCAGAGCTTGTTCCTCTTCGGTCAGAGTCACTGTAGGAATCGTCAGCTGACCTGTGAGACCGCGTGTCGCTTTTTCCCGCTCCTGTTCAGACTGTCATCCCCGGGAGACCTGGCAGTTCTACGAACAAAAGGCTCTTCCTCAAGATCCATCATCAGAACGTCGGTTCCTCTCGGCACACTGCTGTCTCTGTCGGTGTCTCTACCCCGGGTATCTGAGTAGGAATCGTCTGCATCCAAGTCAGTTTCCATCCTGGGTGATTTGCTAATATTAGCTTCTGTAGATCGTACTGATTTTCTCTTAAATTCATCTGGTGCGTGTGTGTCAATAGGAGTGGAATAAGTGGTATCTGTTTTCAGTGGAACGGATTTTCTATCGTCTGTTTTCTTTGGAGCAGTGTCTCTTCTTTCTGGTTCGACAGGTAAAGATTTTCTGCCACTCCCCCATCTTCTGGCGAAAGGCTCTTCGTCTAATTCAACCACTAATGGCTCTCTTTTTGCCTTTACGTCTCTATCTCTATCTCTGTCTCTGTCACCCCTATCAGAATCAATATCAGTTTCCAGCTCCTGTCTGGATGCATGTTTACTTCCTCTACTCGGATTTTCTGTTCTTCTATCGGGAGTTTTTCTGCTTCGAAAAACAGGTTCTTCGTCTAAATCAGTTATTTTTGGACCCCTGTCAACATGTCTGCCTGGTTCAGTATCAACATCAGTGTTTGTGGAGGAATGTGGCGTTTGTCGTGTGCTAGAGCTGTCGCCTTCCCTCCTCCCCAGCTTATCAACGAAAGTGTCCCGTTTAGGCGACCTTTCTCTGCGCCCTCTTCGCCTAGAGAAAGGCTCGTCTTCGAATTCAGTGAGAAAAGACTCGATAACGCTGGCTTTCCCCCTCCTACTCATGCCTGCATCTGTCTCTGATTCCTCCTCTTCCCTTCTCTGAGGTTCTGTATCTAAATGTGTAATAAAATCATCCAAATCTGTCTCGGCACACGCACCCCTTTCTGAGAAAGACTCGCGGTATGCATCAGTAGTATCACTACTCACAGTTCCCTTAACCGGATAAGTATTTTCTTTTTGCGTAGTAGGCCTATCAGGATTCGAAAAGTCGGTTGACAATGCAGTATGTGGAATGTATGTACTAACGGCAGGCGCCTGTGGCTGGTTGGGAGAAACCAAAGCCGCGCTCAATGGAGCGCTGACAGGTGTGTTCGTGTCACTGCCCACCTCCCTTCTCCCTCCTTCTATCCCCGCACTGCTAATGTTATCGATCGTGGAGTCGTTATCTTCTTCATCCTCGGAACTATTTCTGTCCCCCTCAGCCCAGTTCCGCTCTCTATTCACACGCCCTTTCCCCTCATCCCAACCTCTTTGTGTATAAAGTTTCGGGTGGTTCGCTTCGTATACACTGTACAACACTTCGTCTACGTTTTCCGGGTACGTCCTACCTGTCAGTTCAGCATCGGCGAGTGCAAGCGATCTGCCGCCATACCTTTTGGGTGAAGACAAGCGCTTTTCACACACGGGACTTTCCGGGGCCGTTGGGGGGAAGAAGACAGGGTCGTGATGGGGGGAAGATTCCAAAGATCCCTCTCTGCTGGAAGGCACAGAACCACCGCGACGTATCACCGTCTGTACTGATTCATCGCTCTCCGAATCGTCTGCGTCGGGCGATTGGCGGCTGGAGTGGTCTCCCCTGTCGGCTGGGATCAGGGGACTGGTGGGGTTGAAGACATCCTCCAGCACAGCTTGTGGGGAGGGTTTACTACTCACATGACCCACTTCCCCACTGGTCGCCGCTGCTGCTGATCGCAGGGAGGAGGGGGAGGAGGGGTCGCCGCCTGCCCCCTCGTGGGCAAACCGCCGAGCGAAGGTGGAGGAAGACAGGGGCGGGTGGTTGGTGGGGAAAGAGGAGAGGGCGGGGAGGGGAGGGGGGACAGGTTTGCGATGCAAACGTTCGGAATCGCCGCTGGAGCTGAGGAAGTCGTCGGAATCCTCCTCGATGATGGGCTCCAGCAGCGAGCAGCAGTACAGCTCCTCGTCCGAGTCCAGCTCCCGGGGCTGCACGTCGTCGCTGTCGCCGCTGACGTTGTAGAAGTCGTCGGGGTTTTCCGGAGGCCAGTCCACGCACGTGGTCCCCTCTTTCCGCATCTCGTGGTCACTGTCCGACAGGTCGCGACTGTCGTCGTCAGAGGAGGTGGAGGTAGAGGTGGCGGTGTGTGGCGTGTCCATCCTGGGCGAATCCTGATCTCTCGGCTGGGTGTCTGTCACCAGCACCACTGGGAGGGCTGCGGGGTACGTGTTGCTGCTGCTGCTGCTGCTGGTGGTGTCAGAGGTGGGGAGGTACACGGGTGGCGCGGAGGTGAAACACTTCATCATATCCAGAGAGCTGTACTCCTCCTCTTGCCCTTCAGGCTCCCCCCAGGCATCGACACTGCTGCTGTCACTGCTGCTCGCCGCGGCACAGGACGGCACCGCGCCGCCGCCGCCGCTCCACGACACCGACTGATAACCGCTGTCGTAACTCCGCCGCGGCAGCGCACCGCTCCGCACAGGCCCCTCGTCGCGCGCTGGCTTCTCGTCCTCGTCCTCGTTATCGCCGCCTTCGTCGATATCCAGGTCGGCGATGGCTGCAGGGCGGGGAGGGCAGGGGGAGGGTGCGGTGAAGGTGAGAGCGGCGTAGGCGGCGCCCTCCTCCTCCTGCCCTCCTCCTCCTCCTCTCTGTCAGCGCCCTCCTGCTGCCCTCCGTCATGTCCTCCGTCATGTCGTCCAGCAAGCGCCAGGAGAACATGATGGTGATGATGGCCGCGATGGCAGCGGTCAGGAATCGCTCGAAGGCGCCATCCGCCGGCGGTGGCACAGAGCCTCCTTTCGGCACCCATCCGTCCATGACTGATGTTGTCACATCCCGACCTGACGTCGTCTCGCTTGACTGACTGAACTCACGGGGAGGAAGGCGGGGGGGGGGGTGGGGGGGGGAGGGGGGGAGGGGGGGGGGGGGGGGGGGGGGGTGAGGAAGAAGAAATCCTGTACAGTCCCTTTACCTGCCGCCTACTCCTCCCCAAAGTTGTAGAAGTAGTAGAGGCGGCGGTGGTGGTGGTGGTAGTAGTTGCATTGCCGCCGCTGTTGTTGGGAGATCGAAGACAGGCCGGCAACCACGTCAACAACAATGCTCACCCAGCAGTTTTTTTTTTCCTTCCTTTAATCAATCAATGCACGATCACTTCTCTTCTCTCCCTTCTCTTTTTTTTCCCTGTCCAACCACAGACCATCAACTTTTCCCCTCTTCTTTACCTGTATGGCAACAGTCAGATCCTCCTCACACGCTGAAGACTTGACAAGAGTTTTAATAGAGAGAGGTAAAAACGAAAGCACCAGGTAATGTTCAAACTGGTATCAAGGTATTCCAATCAAGTTGCAGACACACCCACAGCGCACTGTCCCACCAATAGAGTCTCTCTAGATAACGAATCGGGGTAGATAGTCCTTCGAAAGCTGAGAGAATCCTGTGAGAGACTGCCTAGGGGAGTCCATTTTCTTCTTGATCACACACACCTCACCTCACCTCACCACACACACCACACACACACACAGAGGCCGTGTTGACGGCTGACAAGTCACAGTCACTGACACGGTATCGCCCCTACACATTCCTCCTCAGGTAAACCCCAGCCAATCAGCGGTCAGGATCGCCGTCACGTGACGCGTGCTCCGAACCAGTTCTATGTACCGATTCAGGTATAAACAAAACGGCTGTGTCAATCTTTTCGTTTCGAGTTGACGCAACCGTGGATTTTTTATTCTAAAGTGCTGGTTGTGTGTATGTATATGTGTGTGTGTGTGCGTTACCTGAAGGGCTAGCTAGTTTGGTAAATGGGAAAGATTATGTGTCGTTTGACTTTCACTCGCTCAGTCTGATTCGGGAAGGTTTTTTTAGAACCGTACAGGTCTGGTCTTCCTGAGAGAGTGTGTGTGTGTGTTTCAGTTTTTATTTATTCTATTATTTCGAGAATAATGGCTTAAGTACTAATGTGTTTTTACATCCAGTCCCCGAGTGTATGCAGTTATGTAGATTTTGTCATCTATTCCCACGACCACACAATGGCCTAGTCCTACTCTCCCGAAAAGTGTGTGTGTGTGTGTGAGTAGGGTGTGTGTGTGAGAGAGAGAGAGAGAGAGAGAGAGAGAGAGAGAGAAGGAGAGAGAGAGAGAGAGTGTGTGTGTGTGTGTGTGTGTGTGTGTGTGGGGTGTGTGTGTGCGTGCGTGCGCCCACTTTTTTGTATGTGACTTTTTTTGAAAGCCTCCCCCCCCTTTAAACCCCCCCCCCCCCCCCCCAAAACAAAAAAAAAATGAGATCCCATTCTGAGAAAGTTCCACTAAGAAACAATTATTTTTTCGGTTATCACTGCCCAAACAGACATTTTTTTCTCCACGCTTAATGCTGCCATAAACTGAAATGCGACCTCTCTCTCTCACTCACACACACACACACACACACACACACACACACACACACACACACACTGAAGTATTTACCTCTCTCATTTTCTTCCGGGAAATAACGATTATCAATCAATCAATCAATCAATCAATCCCTTGCTTTGTGTCTGGGTCGTGCGTGCGTATGCACGATGGCGTGTCTGTGTGCATGTGTGCGTGCGCGGTCGGATGCGCGCACAAGTGTATATATATGTAACAGTGGGTAGGTGTGTGTGTGTGAGTGTGTGTGTGTGTGTGTGTGTGTGGGTGTGTGTGTGTGTGTGTGTGTGTGTGTGTGTGTGTGTGTGTGTTCTTTTACTTCGAGATAATGGAAATAAGCACTCATGTGCTTGTTTTCATCCAGTCCCCCTGGTATGCAGTTTAGTAAATTTTGTCATCCGTTCCCACCGGCACACAATGGTCTACTCTTCCAAAAAGTGGAACGGGTTTTAACGTGTGCGCAAGAAGTTCTGCGTGCGCTCGCACACGGGACCTCGGTTTATAGTCTCATCTGAAGGACTTTGTGTGTGTGGTGTGTGTGTGTGGGGTGTGTGTGTGGGGTGTGTGTGTGTGTGTGTGTGTGTGTGTGTGTGTTGTGTTTCGCGCGCGCGCGCGCGCACGCGTGCTTGCACGCGTGTGTGTGTCAGAAACCAGAAACTAACAAATGTGTCACCGGTATTTTTTAAATACTATACACCATACGCATGACAAAACAAAATTCCTTATTTCAGAAAGTAAGTAATTTTCATATGGCTTAACAATCCTTCCCCGTAATTTTTGACCCATTACTAATCTCCCCCCCCCCCTCTCCCTCACCCTCCCCTTTCAAACCCCCCCCCCCACCCCCAAAATCCCCACTACCAACCCTACACGATTTTTTTTTTTTCCGTTTTCCTTTTCAAAATTTTTTTCACCTTTCCCAAACAACGTGGCAATGCGTCTGTCTAGCTGTCATGAAGAAGAGGTCAGGGCAAATGAATGCGCAGTCATAACTTGCGTGAAAAAGGGTGGGGGAGCAGAAGGTATGCGTTTATACACTGATATACCGCCATGTACATTAAACCTGGCTAAAGCTTTCTTTTTTGTTCTTTCCCCGTCAACTATGGGGTCTTTGTTGGGCTACGAACATGTTCTGTTGCGGTGTGTATCTGTCGTCTGTGTTGGGAGAGAGGGAGGTGGGAGCACGGGAGAGGGTGGGGGTGGGAGGGGGGGGGAGACGTGTGTGTGTGTTCGGGGAGTGGGGTGGGTTGAATGAATGAATGAATGAGAGAGGGGGAAAAAGACAGACAGAGAGTGAAAAAAGAGAGAGAGAGGGCGTGAGAGAGAAAAGAGAGATCACACGTGTGTGGTGTGTGTGTGTGTGGTGTGTGTGTGTGTGTGTGTGTGTGCGTGCGGTGTGTGTGCGCGTAGTTGTGTATGTGTGTAATGCGCGCGTGCGCGTGTGGGATGTGCATGTGCCCTGTCCTGGTCTGCATACCTGTGCGAGCGTGCTGTGTGTTGTGTGGTGTGTGTGTGTGTGTGCTGCAAATGCACGTAGAAAGTTACCGAACACATTATTTTAAAAACCCAAGCGGTGACCTTGCATTAACTGCAGTTTAATTGCTGTTTGCTCTTGTTCGACCCCCCCTCTGTCTGTCTGTCTATCTATCTGTCTGTCTGTCTGTCTGTCTGTCTGTCTCTCCCTCTCCTCTCTCCTCTCACTCTCTCCTCTCCATCTCTCATCTCATCTCTCTCTCTCTCCTCAGTGTATTGTGCGTGTGGAGAGAGAGAAAGAGAATGAGAGAGAGAGAGAGAGAGAGAGGAGAGAGAGAGTGTGTGTGTGTGTGTGTGTGCGTGTGTGTGTGTTGTGTGTGTGTTGTGGTGTGTGTGTGTGTATGTATGTGTGTGCTGCAAATGCACAGTAGAAAAGTTACCGACACATTATTTTAACGACCAAAGCGGTGACCTTGCATTAACTGCAGTTTAATTGCTGTTTGCTCTTGTTCGACTCCCCCCTCTGTCTGTCTGTCTATCTATCTGTCTGTCTGTCTGTCTGTCTGTCTGTCTCTCCCTCTCTCTCTCTCTCTCATCTCTCTCATTCCTCTCTCATCTCTCTCTCTCTCTCTCTCTTCCTCAGTGTATGTGTGCGTGTGGGGAGAGAGAGAAAGAGAGAGAGAGAGAAGAGAGAGAGAGAGAGAGAGAGAGTGTGTGTGTGTGTGTGGTGTGTGCGTGTGTGTGTGTGTGTGGTGTGTGTGTGTGTGGTGTGTGGTGTGTGTGTGTGTGCTGCAAATGCACAGTAGAAAGTTACCGAACACATTATTTTTAAAGACCGAAGCGTGACCTTGCATTAACTGCAGTTTTAATGCTGTTTGCTCTTGTTCGACTCCCCCCTCTGTCTGTCTGTCTGTCTGTCTATCTATCTGTCTCTCCCTCTCTCTCTCTCTCTCTCTCTCCTCTCTCTCTCTCTCTCTCTCTTCCTCAGTATATGTGTGTGTGGGGAGAGAGAGAGAGAGAGAGAGAGAGAGAGAGAGTGTGTGTTGTGTGTGTGTGTGTGTGTGTGTGTGTGTGTGTGTGTGTGTGTGTGTGTGTGTGTGTGTGTGTGTGTGTGTGTGTGTGTGTGTGTGTGTGCGTGCGTGCGTTGCAGCAAATGAACTGCATATATTACTCAACACTTTTAAAGGCTCGATCAATGTCCTTACATTTAACTACGTTTTAATTGTGTGTTGTGCGTTCTCTCTCTCTCTCTCTCTCTCACTCTACTCTCTCATCTCTCTCTCTCTCTCTCTCATCTCTCTCTCTCATCTCTCTCCTCTCTCTCTCTGTCTGTCTGTCTGTCTGTTTTCTTTTTTTTCTTTTTTTTGTTGGGGGGGTGGGGGGGGGGGGCTGTTTTGAAAAGGGTTATTTCCCCTTGTTTCTACTGTGAGAGTGTATAAGTGTTGGGTTATTATTAAGATGTATCCCTACGGGCGGGGACTGGATGTAAAAAAGCACATGAGTGTTTATTCATTATCCTCGAAATAAAAGAATTTGTCATTGTCATTGTCTCTCTCTCTGAGGAACGGAATAGCCTTGAGGTACGAGTGATGCTTTTCTTGATCGCTGCCCCGGGGTTCCCGGGGAATTCGTTAAAAAAGGTTTTTTCCCCCTCGGGGGGTTAACTTCGTACTGACTCCACCCCCCAAAAGCCCTTTGGGAAATAGCCCTATAAACGAGGCCCCGCGTGCAAAACGCACGCATTACATTTTGGGCGCACACTTAAAAACCCCGTTGCGCTTTTCGGATGAGTAGGCCAATGTGTCCGGTGGGGACCCAAAAAAATTTCAAAAACCAAAAACTTACGGGGGCTGGATGTAAAAAAGCACATGAGGGCTTATTTTTAAAATCCTTCAAATAAAAGAATAAATAAATAAATTTCTCAGGCAATTTTTATTTGGAACACAACAGCAGAAATCGTTTTACTAAAAACCCTTCCCATGGGAAAGCAGTGTACTGTTTTGTTCTAACAAGGCAAAGGGTCTCCATATTCTTTATTCCGTTTTTTATTTGTTTTTCTTTCTTTCTTTTCTTTTTTTGGAGAAGGGGGTTTTTGTGTTTGTACTTGAAAAGACCACCCACAGCCTTTTACTTTCCCTTCCCGCTGCTGTCTTTCTGCCTCCGGTTGCCTGTCTCTGTGTGTCCCGAGTCAGGTTTTGGGGATTTGTGGGTGTGGTGTGTGTTTGGTTTTTTGTTTTGTGTGTGTGTGGGTGTTGTGTGTTAGTGCGTGAGTTGCGAGTGTGTGTGTGTGTGTGTGTTGTCGTGCGTGGTGCGTGCGTGTGGTGTGTGAGTGTCGTTTTCGATGGTACTGTGAGTGTGTGTGTGTGTTTTGTGTGTGCGTGCGTGCGTGCGTGCGTGCGTGCTGCGTGCGTGCGTGCGTGTGTGGTGTGTGTGTTTTGTGTGTTGATGACTCTTGCGTCGCCGCGCGGGCGTACGTGGTGTGTGGTGTGGTGTGTGGTGTGTGTGTGTGGTGTGTGGCGACTTCTTTGCGCCTAAATGTGTTGCGGAAAGCGGGGGTGGGGGGGGGGGGGGGGGGGGGGGGGGGGGGGGTGGGGGGGGGGGTATTATTGTCTGGAGGTGGAGGCACACATATTTTGAATACCGGTGGACAAGCCAATGAATATCAAATGACTGACCTACAATGAAAGATAGAATATGCAACTCTTGAATAATACTTAAGTACAACAGACAACAACAACGAAATAACCCCCCCCCCCCCCCCCCCCCCCCCCCCCAAAAAAAAAAAAAAAAAAAAAACAACCACACATTTTCGACAAGATCTAACAAGTGAACGGTAAAACGTGTATGCGCAATAATAACCAAGATAAGGAAATATATTCCATCTAAAGAGAATGTATTTAATGTCCATAATAATCACGTTGGGGACGGGATAGCTCAGTGGTCGGAGCACTCGCTTTCCCCCCAGCCAAGTTAAGCAGCGTCGAGCGTGGTTGCCAGTTGGATGGGTGACCGTTTGCGCGCCTTGGCTTCAGTACAGTTCCCCCAGTTCACCCAGCTGTAAATGGGTACCTGCTCTCTTTAGGGTCAGGGAAGGTAAAGCAGCGAGGGAGAGGAGATGGGCGCCGCCCTCAATATGCTGGCCCTAGAGAAGTGAGGTCTCTGACGCCTCGCTCCCCTACGACCTTATAGGTTATGGGACTCCTTTACCTTTTACCTTTTAATAATCACAATAAAAGAACCAACTGGGCTACGCAATAACGATTTGAAGGAGGGGGGGGGGGGGGGGGGGGGTGATACGTCAAAAATACGTCATTAGAGGATCACTGAAGATCGCGGATGACGAAGGTTAGGTAAGACTAGGTATGTCATCTGTCAGCATCTGGCATATCAATAAGTCATATGTTCAACAGTTATGCTGTGCTCACATATGCAAAAAACGTGTCCAATACACTTTAACTTAGTCTTAAAACAGTTCAAGTTCCATCTGAGGGCCAGAGATACAATCTGTTGTATACGGTCACAATCTGTTTCTTGTTTTTTAACACAAGAATCAAGATGTACCATTTCTCTGTATACATCTAGACAACCAATCTTTTTCTCACACTGGAATAACTTTTGCTATGCTTTTTGAACGATCTGATAGCATTCTTGCAGTAGCAAATGGAGTTTCGAATTTGCAACACCTAATAATCCCTTTGCTGCCTGTTTTGCTAAAATGTCAACTTTTTCATTATAACATATACCGGTTATATCTGAGCCTTTTTAAGTGTGTGTGTGTGTTGGGAAGGGGGGGGGGGGGGGTTGCGTGCGTGTGTGTGCGTGAGAGAGATAGGGAGAGGGAGAGAAAGAGATTCTGTGTGTGCCTGAGTGTATGCGTGCATGAGTGCGTGTCTGCTAGCCTGTCTGTCTAGCTGTTCAACTGCCTACAAGCACATCGCCCACGATGTGTACTTTTCATACAAGCGTGCTTCCCTTGCGTCCGTTCTTTTTGCCCAAGTGCAGGGTGTAATTCTACTTAGTATGTACGTTTGTGTCCCCCAGTCTCCACCCCCCCCCCCCCCCCTCCTCTCCTCATCTGGTTATATTTCTTCTTTATTTCTTCTTCCACTCCAACTCCAGGTTCGTCATGGAAGAGATTTTCTCCTTACGTGACCGTTTATTTATTTTTTAATCAAGGTTGCCGCATTCTGACTTCGGGCATGATGTTCATACACTAAATAACCAGCAAAAGCATGAGTTTTCTATTTTGTCATCCCTTTTTGCCTGTTGTATACAAAAAAACCCGTTCTTTTTCGAAAGATATTGGGATTTGTTGTTCTTGTTTTGGCTCTCGGCTACAGAGCTCTGAGGTTTCACCAATGGTCAGATTTTAGCGTGTGCGACCGAAGGTAGCCGCATTCCGACTTTGGGATGATGATGTCCAACACGACACCAGTGTGCCCGCGTTTGGTTTGGGTTTTTAAAGATTCTGTCATCCCTTCACACTGGCACAAAATGGCCTACTCTTCCGACAGGCAAAACAGGTTTTAACGATAGACATCCTCTATATAAACGTATTTAATTCCTCCGTGGGTTTTTTCGTGTGAGCAAATTTTTAGCCGCATGCGAAGGGCTTTCCGGGTGAGTGAAGTGAAGCTTGTAGTAATCAGTGATGTTAACTCCAGGGGAAAAAATCCCCTCTAACGGGTGCATCAATGGTGGCTCGAACCCGGGCCGTCACATCATGAACTCAACGCTCTAACCACTAGACTACCCCCCCCCCCCCCCCCCCCCCCACCCTTTCCTATATTGGGATTTAACCTGCAAGTAAAGGTTGTCTGTGCATGTTGTTGGTTTAAAACATGATATAGTCAGTACACATACAACACACGTAAACAACAATAATTATGATAGCAGAGGAAAAGGTATTATCAAGCTACAGCTTAGCTTGAGCCCCATCCCCATGAGGAGTTAATGTTTGATGCTTATGTAGACAAGTGACAGACATCATAAACATAAATTGCTTTCCATCCTTATATATGCATGTGTTCACGGCAGCAGCAGCAGCAGTGGTGGTGGTGGTGGTGGTGGTGGTGGTGGTGGTGGTGGTGGTGGTGGTGGTGGTGGTGGTAGTAGTAGTAGTAGTAGTAGTAGTAGTAGTTAGTAGTAGTAGTAGTAGTAGTAGTTAGTTAGTAGTAGAGTAGTAAGTAGTAGTAGCAGTATAGTAGTAGTAGTGAGTAGTAGTAGTAGTAGTAGTAGTGTGTGGTAGTGTAGTAAGTAGTAGTAAGTAGTAGTAGTAAGTAGTAGTAGTTAGTAGTAGTAGTAGTAGTTAGTAGTAGTAGTAGTAGTAGTAGTAGTAGAGTAGTAGCAGAGTAGTAGTAGTAGTAGTAGTAGTAGTTAGTAGTTAGTAGTAGTAGTAGTAGTAGTAGTAGTAGTTAGTAGTAGTAGTAAGTAGTAGTAGTAGTAGTAGTAGTAGTGAGTGTTGTGAGTAGTATATGCAAGAGCCCAGCAGGCAGCAAGATATTAGAATAGAAGTAGATACACAGAGTTTGTGTTGGTGAATGGTTCTTGCGATACTCAAGGGCCCCAGAGATGATTACCAATTTACCAAACTAAAAGCATAGCAATCCTCACAGTTTTGTCTCCGAACATGGTTCTCTCCAAAACCCACACGGTGTCCCAAGCTATGAGTTAAAATGTTCACCTGGAAGACTGGCAAGAAAAGCACTAGCAATCGCCTCACAGGTGTCTCATGCCTTGCTCCGAACCCATGAATCTCCCCAACCCACCAGGTTGTGGTTAATGTGAAGCCTGAGAAATGCAGAACTCTGATGCCCTCTTTGTACAAGAGGTAACAGGATAAATGCACTAGTCTCTGCCGGCTCCTCTAAGTTTCCTTCCTCATTGCACTCCCGACTACCTTCCACCAACCTTCAGGTTGTGGCTTAATTGTGAGGGTCCGTTGCAGCACAGTTTGCGTGTGTCTCTTCTCAGTTGTCAGGTTCGAGAATTGAAATCGATTTTGCCGTGTCCTTGTTCCTTTCCTTATTGACTGACTGACTGCACAACTTCTGTTGTTGTGGCTTATGATTGTTTTGTTTTGTTCCTTCATCCACACTCAGTTTTCCTGTCTGTTTATGTTTGTCTCTCTCCATATATCCGTGTCTCTCTATCTGTTTTGTTCTGAGCGGGGACAGGATAGCCTAGTGGTCAGAGTGATGCATTCATGATCTGCTGACCTGGGTTCGATTCCCGCTCAAGAGATTTTTTCCTCGGGAGTTAACATCAATTGCCGACTCCACTCTCCCACAAAATCCTTCGGATGAGACAACAAACCGAGGTCCCGTGTGCGAATGCATGCAGATCATCTTGCGCACACGTTAAAACCCGTTCCGCTTGTCGGAAGAGTAGGCCACTGTGTGCGGTGGGAACGGATGACAAAATTTACAAAAGTGCATACACACGGGGGACTGGATGAAAACAAGCACATGAGTGCTTATTCCATTATCCTCGAAATACAAGAATAAAATAAAATAAAATAAAATAAACTGTTCTTAGGGTCTTTATCCGTTTATATCTTTTTACCTGTTCCTCTCGTCTATATGTTTACAACGTTCTACATGTCCATGTCTCTATAATATAATATCATGTCTCTATCTGTTTATATTTCCTTGAACGACTCTCTAAAACTCTTTACAGTATATGTCTATCTTTGTCTATATCTTTGTCTATGTTTCGATCTGTTTAAGTATACGTCTCTATTTGTCTATGCCTCTCTGCGTTCCTGTCAGTTTATGACAATTTATTTGTCTACGTCTTTCTATACACATACGCATACACACGGGGACTGGATGTAAAAAAAGCACAGAAGTGCTTATTCCATTATCCTCGATATAAAAGAATAAAACAAAAGAACAAAATAAAAAAAATAAAAAAATATGATGACAAAATGTACAAAACTGCGACACACGGGGACTGGATGGAAAAAAAAGCACATGAGTGTTTGTTCCATTATCCTCGAAATAAAAGAAGAAAATAAATTTTTAAAAATAAATAAAAATACCTGTGTATATGTCGATGTCTACGTCTCTATACTATGTATATCTATTTGTCTACGGCTGTCTGTGTTTACCCATCTATGTCTCTGTCTTTTTTCCTTTTCTTTCTTTCTTTTTTTTCGTTCCTCGGCAAGTGCTCGATGAAACTTTGCGTATGCGACCAGTTTCGCCCACCCTGAAGGTAGCCGCATTCCGACTTTAGGAATGATGTCTCACCACAACACAAGTATGCATGAGTTTTTTGCTTTTGTTTTTGGTTGGTTGGCTTTAACTTTGGGTTTGGGGGGTTTTCGGTTTGTTTCTTTGTTTTTTTGTTTTTTTTGTTTTTTGTTTTGTTGTTGTTGGGGTGGGGTTGGTTGTTGTTGGGGTTTTTTTGGAGGGGGGTGGTGAATTTGAGGGGGTTTTTTTGGGGGGGAGGGGTGGTCGTCCGCTCGAATGGCCTACTCTTCCGAAAGGCAAAATGGGGTTTAACGTGTGCGCAAGATCTTGTGCGTGCGAACAGCTCGCACACGGGACCTCGGTTTATAGTTCCATCCGATGGACTTTCGGGGAGAGGATTCAGTACCGCTGTTGGCCCCAGGGGGAAAAATTCCTTTTGAATGGACGTCTCGGTGGTAATGGCTCGAACCCGGGCCGTCAAGATAGTGAGCGCAACGCTCTAACCACTAGGCTAGCCCGCTCCCCGTGTCTCTGCTGTCTGTTTATGGCTGTCCACGTGCGTTAATCTGTGTCTCCATCAGTTTAGGTCTATTTGTGTACGTTTCTCTGTCAATGTCTCTATCTGGTAATGTATGTTTACTCTCTCTCTATCTCTCCCTCTTCATCTCTCTCTCTCTCTCTCTCTCTCTCTCTCTCTCTCTCTCTCTCTCTCTCTCTCTCTCTCTCTCTCTCTCTCTCTTCATCTTTTCATCTCTCACCCCACCCCCCCACCCCAAATTCCAACCTCAACTTGTGAGCGTTTGTGTGTCTGTGTGTGTGTGTCTGTATATGTGTGCGTGTGCGTGCCTGCCCGCGCGCACATGTGTGTATGTGCAAGCGCTCACACACACACACAGGCACGCGCGCGCGCGCGCGTACAGAAGAAAAGCATGTGTGTGTGCTCCTTTCACAAGGTAGGGAGGCGCCTTGGCGATGATGAATTATAAATCATCAGTATAGATCTCCGGGAGGAGGAACTCTGCCAGGCCCCAACACACCCATCACACACACAACACACACACACACACACACACACACATAACAACACACACACATATACACACACAACACAATACACACACATATACACACACAAAACACACACTACACACACATATACACACACACACACACCACATCAACACCACACACACACAACACACACACACAACACTAAACACACACATATACACACACACAACACACACATATCACACACACACTAACACACATATACACACAAAATATACACACACCACAAACACACACACATTACACACACAAACACAACACATGTAACACACAAGTACACACACATAACATACACAACACACTAACACACACACACACATAACCACACACAACACAACACACACACACTAACACACACACAAAACACACACAAATACACTCACAACACACACACAACACTAACACAACAACACACACAAACACACACAACACACACTATACACACACACATACACACACACATATACACACAAACACACACACACTAACACACACACACACACAAACACCACACAACACACACTACACAAAAACACACACAAACACACACATATACACACACACACATATATACACACACAAACCCACACACTAACACACAACACACATAATACACACACACAAACACACACACACACACAATATAAATACACACACACAAAAAACCACACACACACATATACACACACACAACACACAAAACACACACACACTATATACAAACACCACTATAAACACACACACACAACACAACAACACAACAAACACACACACACCACACACACATAAACACACACACTAACACCACACACACACAAACACACACAAACACACAACACTAACACACACACAAACACATCATATCACACACACTAACACACAACACACACACACAAAACACACCACACACACAACACACACACACACAAAACACCAACACACACATATACACACCACACACCAAACACACACTAAACACACACACATATACACACAACCATATACACACACAAACACACACCACACACTAACACACACACTAACACACAAACACACACAAAACTAACACACAACACACACTAACACACACACATCACACACAAACACACACAACACACACACACTACACACACACTAACACACAACACACACACACAAACACACACACAACACTAACACACAACACTAACACACACAAACACACACACAACTAACAACACAACACCACACACTAACACACACACTAACCACACACACAACACACACACACACAAACACACACAACACACACAAACACACACACTACACACACAAACACAAACACACACACACACACAACTCAGCACACACACAACCAACACACCACACACACACACACACAAAACACACACACACACGCACACTGCCAGAACCAGTCACTGCCCTACACTGCACTGCCCCCATGACTCTTTCAGAAGCTGAATGAGAAGTCAGGTCAAGGTCGGTCTGTCTGTCTGTCTGTCTGTCTGTCTGTCTGTCTGTCTGTCTGTCTGTCTGTCTCTCTCTCTCTCTCTCTCTCTCTCTCTCTCTCTCTCTCTCTCTCTCTCTTCTCTCTCTCTCTGTCTGTCTGTCTGTCTCTGCATATTGCTTCGTTTCTATCCATGCTGTTTTGATCTGCCTCTATATACGCACGCACACACACACACACACACACACACACAAATAGAGTCAGAGACAGATACACACCAAAACCAGATACAAAGGCAGAGAGTCAAGAAGACAGAAAGACAGACAGACAGAGAGACAGATAGACAGAGCGTATCACTGTGTAAGTGTATACACAGAGCAGTAACGAAACCCGGATCATACATATTGTATACACTCTACTTGATACGAGTCGATGCTTTTCACAGATTTTAGTAAACTCACGCACGCAACACGCACGCATGCACCCCCCCCCCCCCCCCCCCAGTACACACACACACACACGCACGGGATGGGGACGGAATAGCCTTAGAGCATTGCGATGGCGATCTGCTGACCCGGGTTCAAATCCCGTTCAAGAGGATATTTTTTCCGCTGGAGTTAACATCAGCGCCGACTCCAGTCCCCCCCAAAAGTCCTTCAGATGAAACGACAATCGTATAAACCGAGGTCCAGCTCGCGAACGCACGCAGAACATCTTGCACACATGTTCAAACCTGTGCCGGTGGGTGGAAACATGACAAAATTTACAAAACCGCATGCACACGGGGACTGGAGGTAAAAAAAAAAGCACGTGAGTGCTTATTCCACTATCCTTAAAATAAAATACCAGATAAAATAAACACACACGCATACGCAAGCATGCACCCACGCAAGCGCCCGCGCGCGCACGCACACTAACACACACGCACGCACACTTAACCGTCCGATATCCCTTTTCGGTGGAAGGACGTTAAACACACGAACTACTGACTACACACACACACACACATACATACATACACACAACACACACACCATACATACATACAACACACACACACACACACACACACACATACATACATACACAACACACACATAAATACATACACACACACAACACACACACACACACACACACAAAACACATACACACACATACATACACACACACATACACACAACACATACATACACAAACAAACACACACACACACACACACCACACAAAACCGCAAACACACACACACACACACACACACACACACACACACACACACACACAACACAACACACAAACAACACAAACAACACACACACACACACACACACACACAACACAACACAACACAACACAACACAACACAACACAACACAACACAACACACACACACACACACACACACACACACACTGTCGTGCCTGCTTTCAACTAGGAGTTTGAACCCGGAGTGTGTTTGGGTGGGGGTTTTTTTTGTTTTGTTTTTTTATTCTTTTATATCGAGGATAGTGGAATAAGCACTTATGTGCTTTTTTACATCCAGTCCCCGTGTGTATGCGGTTTTGTGAATTGTCATCTGTTCACACCCGCACACAATGGCCTACTCTTACGAAAAGTGGAACAGGATTTTAACGTGTGCGCAAGATGTTCTGCGTGCGTTCGCACACGGGGCCTCGGTTTATAGTCTCATACGAAGGACTTTTGGGAAGAGTGGAGTCTGCACTGATATTAACTCCAGGGGAAAATATCCCCTTGAACGGGAATCGAACCCGGGTTGTCAGATTGCGAGCGCAAATGTTCTAACCACTAGGCTATCCCCCACCCCCACCCCGTGTGTGAAATAGGCTGTAATCAATCACAAAAGCAATGAAGTGCTTTGCTGCTTATCTTGTTTTTATTTGCACTGTGCAACGCCTAAGCAAGAAAGATTGATAAAGAGGGAAAATGTATTCATAGGGATCATGAATCATTAATTCCAGCCAATAAACACACACACACACACACACACACACACACACACACACACACACACACACACACACACCACACACACAAACACAAGATTTAATTCCTTTCACCCCTTTTGGGGTATGGAGGATTACAAACAAACTCAACAGGAGAATAAACCTAACAGCAATACACCCAAAAATAATAGCAATACTAACAGGAACTGAAAAGCAAGAGCTCAACACACACTCACACACACACACACACTCACACACACGCACGCACGCGCGCACACGCACACACACACACACACACACACACACACACACATTATGAAATGCTTAGGCAAGAAAAATCGGTATATAGGGAAAATGTATTCATTCGGATCTTAAATCATTGATTCCAGCCAATAAACATACACACAGACACACACACACAAACGCGCGCACACACACACACACACACACACACACACACACACACACACACACACTGATTGTGGAATGCCTAGACAAGATTGGTAAAGAGGGAAAATGAATTCATACGGATCCTAAGTCACTGATTCCAGCCAACACACAGACACACAAACACAACACCACACACACACACACAACACACACACACCACACACACACACACATCGTGAAATGCCTAGTCAAGATCGGTAAAGAGGGAAAATGTATTCATGTGGATCATAAATCATTGATTCCAGCCCCAGAAGGGCTCATATTGGTTTGGGCAAGGATGGCGAAATGGTTCGTGTGGTGTGGTTTAGGTGGTGTGATGTGTTGTGTGTAAAGTGCGTGGTTGGTGGTGTGGTGTGTTATGTGGTGGGTAAGGTGCGGTGTGGTGGATGTGGTGTGGTAAGGTGGGTGTGGTGATGTTAGGTGGGTGTGGTATGATGTGTGTGGTAAGTCGGTGTGGTTGATGTGTGTAGGTGTGTGTGGATGTGGTGTAAGGTGCGGTGTGTGTGTGTGGTCGATCGATCGGTTGGTGTGGTGCGGTTTGGTGTGTTGGTGTGTGGTGTGTGTTGGTGCGGTGCGGTGTGGTGGTGGGGTGGGTTGTGGTGGTGTGGTGGGTGTGGTGAGGTGTGGTGTGGTGCGTGTGGTGTGTGAGGTGTGGTGTGGTGCGTGTGTGGTGGTGGTGAGGTGTGGTGTGTGTGTGTTGGTGTGGTGAGGTGTGGTGTGGTGTGGGTGTGGTGCGGTGTGGTGTGGTGTGGGGGGTGGTGCGTGTGGTGGTGTGGTGTGGTGTGGTGTGGTGATCGTTTGGTGTGGTAGTGGTATGGTGTGGTGCTGTGTGGTGTGGTGTGCGGTGTGTTTGGAGATGTTCATGTACATTGCTTTGAATTGCGTTGTATTATATTGCAATGCATTGTATTGTACTGAATAATATATTCTATTGCGTTGCGTTTTCTGGTATCGCAGTCCATTGTATTGTATATCATATTGTACTGTGTTGTATCTGAGTGTATCAAACTGTTTTGAATGGCCTTGTCCCCTGTTTAATGCACTGTATTGTGTTGCTTACATAATGCTGTATTGTGCTGTACTGCGTTAGACCGCACAGTGTTGTAGTGTATACTGTTACATAATGATGGCCTCACATTGTACTGCACTGTGTCGTATTGCATTTTTAATTTTTCTGTAATGTAATTGTAGCATCGTAATGTACGGTACCATATTGTGATGTATTGCACAGAATTGTAATGCATGGCGCTGTGATTGTATTGCATGATATTGTAATGTACTGTTTTAGTGCATTGTGCTGCGTTGTGTTACATTGTATTGTAGAGCAATATATTGTATTGTTTGCATGGCATGATATTATACGGTATGGTAGAGTATTGCATTGTATGACATTGTAATCTAATGTTTTGCGTTGCATTGTTTGCATGGTGTTATATCACTCTCTGTGTTAGAGTACAATATTCTATGCTATTGCATTCTCATGTTTTGCACTGTATTCCTTGCATGGCATTATACCATCACTCCATGATAGAGAAATGTTTTCTATGATACTGCATTCCATTGTTTTGAATTGAACTGTACCGCACTACATATTGTATCACGGTGTATTGCTTTGCATTGTGCTTGTTGCACTTGTATGCATTGCATTGCACTCCATTGCACTGCTTTGTATTGTATTACATTGCATTGCACTTTGATGCACTACTTTGAATTGTATTGCATTGCACTCTTTTGCACTGCTTTGTGTTCTATTACATTGCATCGTGTTGCACTGCTTTGTGTTCTACTATATTGCATTGTACTCTGTTGCACTGCTTTGTATTGTATTACAATGCATTGCACTGTGATGTACTACCTTGTATTGTATTGCAATGTACTCACTTGCATTGCTTTGTATTACGTTGTATTGTATTATATTGCATTGCATTGTACTCTATTGCAATGTTTTGTATTATATTATAATTATTGTCTTGTATTATATTGCATTGCATTGTACT
Organism: Rapana venosa; assembly: GCA_028751875.1. NCBI lineage: Eukaryota > Metazoa > Mollusca > Gastropoda > Neogastropoda > Muricidae > Rapana > Rapana venosa. The sequence goes on along the minus strand of CM054167.1, from coordinate 8,548,155 downwards.
CTATTGCAATGTTTTGTATTATATTATAATTATTGTCTTGTATTATATTGCATTGCATTGCACTCTGTTGCAATGCTTTGTATTGTATTATATTGTCTTGCATTATACTGCATTGCATTTACTCTATTGCATTCCTTTGTATTGAATTATGTTGCATTGCATTGCACTCTATGGCAATGTTTGTATGTATTGATTGCTTGCCTTATTCCATTGCATTGTGCTCTATTGCATCCTTTGCATTTATTGCATTAATTATTTTGCATTGCATTGCACTGCTTGCGGAATATTTACACGTCAGGCCTCAGCTTGACATTGGCCACTCTAACTAATCAAATCTCAATAACTACGTGTCACCAATCATAAATAAGTGCAGTCTCTTTGTGTGTTGTATTGTTATGTTGTTGTGTTGTGTGTGTGTTGGTGTGTGTGTGTTGTGTAGTGTGTCCTGAGCTGATGTGAGTCTTTAATTGTACGTGTGCGCACCGAGTCATGTAAAGCGTTTTGTGTGGTGTGTTTGTGTGTGTGTGTGTGTGTGTGGTGTGAGTGAGTGAGTGTGTTGATGTGAGTGAGTGGCGAGTGAGTAGTGTGTGAGTGATGAGTGAGGGGTGAGTGTGTCTGTGTGTGTTTGTGTCTCTGTGTAAGTAAAGTGAGTGAGTGTGTGTGTGTTTGTCTGTCTTCTGTCTCTCTGTCTGTCTGTCTGTCCCTCTGTCGGTTCTCTCTCTCTCTCTCTCTCTCTCTCTCTCTCTCTCTCTCTTCTCTCCCTCCCTCCCTCCCTCCTCCTTCCTTCGTTTCTTCTCTCTTCCCTTCTGCACCTAAAACGCTCAGTTAAGCACGAACATCTACATACTATATACATCAACTGTACGACAATCCATCAAACATCACCACACACACAACCAATACACGCACGCACAACACACAACACAACACAACAACACACACCAACAACACACACAAATACACACAAACCACACACACACACACACACACTCATACATACACACACAAAACACACCTAACCACACACACACACACACACACACATCACACACACTCATACATATACACACAAAACACACCAACCACACCACACATACACAAAAACAACACTAGTCAATTACCACTAAAATACATACTTGATATTCACACACAAACACACACACCAACACGCACACACACACATACACAAAAACAGCAAATGCACGCTAGCACAAACACACTAACAACAAAAGTTCACCTTACTTGCATTGTAACACATACAAACACCACACACACAACACACACCATGCAAACCCCCCAGTAAGCGACTCACATACACATCAACACAACACAGCAGAGCACAGAGCACACAGCACCAGTCACACAGCAGCAGCAGTCACACCTAGCATGCAGATAGCAGCAGTTCATGAGAACAACCAACACACGAACCTGCTTGACATTACGTATTCAATACCTGCCCCGCTGTTTAGGCTGACTAACATCTTTACATAATCATTGAACTTCTGTCAGTAAGCAGCAGCAGCAGCAGCAGCAGTAGCACGCAGCACAGCAGTAGTACACGCAGCTTTGCATGCATGCACACAGGTTACAATGAGAACAAGCCAAACTCGCATCCCATCACCCATCACACACATTACGATACATACACTTACTACTTGCTCGCGTTCGTAAGTCATACACTAACCATCTGTTGTATAATAATTTGATACCTGTCTGTGTGGGGGCACTACACACCACGCACGCACGCGCACGCACGACACACACACACACGCAACCACACACGCACATATACACACACGCGTGTTTGCATGCATGCACACAGGTATACAAAAGCACGCATACACACACACACACGCACGCACATACACACACAATCAAGCACACACATTACATATAAGTGCAAGCAAGCACGCTCGCGCGCGCACACACACACAACGTACGCGTCTGATGCGCACATATTGCACACATGCATGCCATGATATGCACAGAGAGAAACAGGTAGGGGCGCGTGCTTAACACCAAGTATGCTTAACTAAAGACGCATGAATTATGTAACCAAGCACACTAAAGAGTACCTACAGAGGCGTGAACGACAGCATGATTACAGTACATATGCACAGATCCATGCACTCGTGCACATATGTGCACACTTAGAGTTAAGTTATACTGGCCAGCGTGCGATTACACAAGGCACACACACACACTACACACACACTTATACACACACAGACTTTTACACACCACACAA
>CM054167.1:8538407-8540907 GCA_028751875.1 Rapana venosa | reverse complement strand
CTCTCTCTCTCTCTCTCTCTCCACACTCTCTCTCTCTCTCTCTCCTCTCTCTCTCTCCACACACCACACACTCACTCTCTCTCTCCTCCTCCTCTCCTCTCTCTCTCACTACTACTCTCTCTCTCTCTCTCCACCCATTTCTAATGAAAACTAAGGTGTCTATAGCATGATTCATTGGAACCTCCGCGGCTGATAATATATTCGACATATGCTAATTCGGTAACGGCTACTTTTTCTACCAGTGGTTGTTTTTTTCTTGCATACATTATGTAAATTACTTTCCCATGCACCCTTCTCCACACATGTCAACACTCAAACACAAAAGCACACACACTTGCTATGCGCCTGAAACTGTGTTTGAATGCAAACGGGCACAGACCAACGCACACGTAAGCGCGCATACAAACGCAAACACACTTGCGGGAGTGCGACTGTACCTAAGCGCGCGCACCACTGTGTGTGTGTGTGTGTGTGTGTGTGTGTGTGTGTGTGTGTGTGTGTGTGTGTGTGTGTGTGTGTGTGTGAAGAGAGAGAGAGAGAGAGAGAGGAGAGAGGGAGTGGGGGCGAGACAGACGGACAGACAGACAGACAGACAAACGGACGGAAGAAAGACAGAGACAGAGACACATAGAGAGAGGAGAGAGGAGTGGGGGCGAGACAGACAGACAGACAGACAGACGGACGGACGGACAAACGGACGGACGGACAGACAGACAGACAGACAGAGAGTGAGAGAGAGTGAGAGAAAGAGAGAGCACAAATTCCTCATAATAAAAGGGAGAAGGGAAGAAAAAGAAATGACGTCCAGAAAAGAAGACATGGTTGTCACCTGTTGATTCATTTGCTTATTTATTCTTTTTTTTGGTTTTGTTTTATTTTTGTTAGGTGATCAGAGACATGGTAGGAGCCACACCCGTCCTACACCATATTGAACAACAACGAACCAAGTGGTTCGGGCACCTCACACGGATGCTGCCAAACCAGCCAGCCTTGCGTGCCTACAACTTGGGGTACTCTGGCACGAGGGCCAGAGGTAGACCCAGGCGACGCTGGAGTGATTCCGTGGCAGAAACACTGAAAGTCCATGGATTGTCTGTCCCTCCTCCAAGCTACCCGCCTTGCAGCAGACAGACAGTTATATCTCCCCGCGACGCCACAGAGTACAAGCGGAAGGAAAAAGTAAAGTTTATTTTGTTTTTGTTTTCGTTCCTCGATTACAGTTCCAATGGTGAGATTTTACGTATGCGACCGTTTTATACCCACGCGGCCACCATTAAGGTAGCCGTATTCTGACTTCGCGGATGATGACTAAACACGACACCAGTGGCCATGCGTTTCGTGTTGTTGTTGTTGTTTCTTTTTGGTTTAATTTTGTCATTCCTTACTACCGACACACAATGGCTTTCTGTGCGCAAGATGTTCTGCGTGTGTTTGCACAAGGACCTCGGTTTATCATTTAGTTTAGCTAGTTAGTTAGTCAGTTACTTAGTTTGTTAGTTAGTTACTTTGTTAGTTTGTTAATTAGTTAGTTACATTGTTAGTTAGTTACTTACTTTGTTAGTTTGTTTTGTGCCGTCAGTGCCTGGGCTTTATCACAGTTCTTGATTAAACCATTGACACTGGGGGCAACAGCAAGGTGAGAGGCTGTATGACCAGTGGCTTTCTTTCCCACTCATGGAATTCTTCCACTTTACAGCTTAGTCTTTAGTGATCGACTATGACTCCCTGACTAGTAGGCTTGACTTGCACAGTCTTTATGTGCTGCAGCCCTGGGGGCTGGTTGGCCTTTGGAGAACATCTCCAACGCTGACTGTCCTTATGCCCACTTGGCCGAGAGAGTGGGGATGTACTGTGGGCAAGGCATCTCCACTATAATCAAATTTCTGCCCAGTTTCCAAAACAGCAGCTGCCTCCTCTGCTGTTTTGGAGGCCATCGTCGGACACGACGGACAAACATACAATAGTTTAGTTTGTTAGCTAGTCAGTCAGTCAGTTAGTCAGTTAGTTAGTTAGTTACTTTGTTTGTTAGTTGGGTGGTTTTTTAATTTATTTATTCATGGACATCAGGCAAGTGCCTGTGACAACACAATCTACCTGTCTGTGAAGTCATAAGTTAGATGAGTCACACAAAACCTTACCTCCCACTGTTATCTGTCAGAGACTGCCTTCCCCCTCAACTCGCCCTGTCCCTGTCCCTCTGTGTGTGTGTGTGTGTGTGTGTGTGTGTGTGTGTGTGTGTGTGTGTGTGTGTGTGTGTGTGTGTGTGTGTGTGTGTGTGTGTGTGTCCGTTGTGTGGTGTGTGTGTGTGTGTGTGTGTGTGTGTATGTGTGTGTGTGTGTGTATGTGTGTGTGTGTGTGTATGTGTGTGTGTGTTACAGTGTGTGTGTCGAGTGTGTTTGTGCGTGTGAACGTTTTCAAGTCAAATTCTTTTATTTCGTCTATGTGTGTGTGTCAAATTTTTTTAAGTCAAATTCTTTTCTTTTATGTGTGTGAGTGTGTA
>CM054167.1:8528407-8533407 GCA_028751875.1 Rapana venosa | reverse complement strand
TTTTTAAACATAAGAAAATACATATACAGACAAAAGAGAACGACATCCGTGGTCTTAGTTAAAGATTATAATCATATAAATATATACATAAAATTATATAATTATGTAATGTAGATTTTGGGGGGTCATCCGTCCTTACCGGCACAAATAGCCTACTCTTGTTTGTTTGTTTGTTTGTTTGTGTGTTGTGTGTGTTGCGTGCGTGCCGTGCGTGCGTGCGTGCGTGGTTTTTGTGGGTTGGGGTGTGTGTGTGGGGTTCTTTTTTTTCCTATTCTTTTATACGGGATAATGGAATAAGCACTTATGTTCTTTTTTAATCAGTCCCGTGTGTATCCCGGTTTTGAAAATTTCTTGTCATCTGTTCCCACCGGCACACAAGGGCCTACTCTTATGAAAAGGGAAAACGATTTAACGTGGTGCGCAAGATGTTCTGTGTGTGTTTTCGTGAGTGTGTGTGTGTAGGTGTTGTGTGTGTGTGTGTGTGTGTGTGTGTGAAAGTGTTTTGTGTGTGTTATAAGTGTGTGTGTGTGTGTGTGTGTGTGGGGTGTTTTGGGGGTGTGTATGGTGTGTGTGTTGTGTGTGTGTGTGTGTATAAATGTGTGTGTGTGTGTGTGTGTGTGTGGTGTGTTGTGTGTGTGTGTGTGTGTGTGTTTGTGTGTGGTGGTGTGGTGTGGGTGTGTGTTTTGTTGGTTGGGGGTGTGTTGTGTGTGTGTGTGTAAACGACGCACACTGCTGTCGTGTTTAAACATCATCCCGGAAATCAGAATGTGGCCAGCTACCTTAAGGTGGCAAAAAAAAAAGGTCGCATATGAAAAATAAAACCTCACCATTGGTGAACCTCAGAGCTCTAGCCAAGGAACCAAAAAAACAAACCAAAACACCCAACAACAAAAAGATCACCAGTTTTACCGCTCTAACCACTAACCTATCCCGCCCCATTTACTGCTTCTTCACCTTCACATATCCCGTTAGTAGACTGTTGGGGCACCCCTGACGAGTTTTCAACCAGCTTCCTCCACTCCTCGCGGTTCTAAGCTTTCTGTAGTACTGCCTCTAGGAAAGGTAGAAAACCAACGGCTAGAGTGAAAACAGGGGGGGGGGGGGGGGGGGGGGGGGGGGGGGGGGGGGGGGGGGAAGGACTTCGTGAAAATGAATGTAGTGTGAACAAGTGTTGGTGGCCTGGTGTTCAATGTCACATCACTGTAGCGTCCTGATGATAGTGGTGGTATCAGCTGTCTGATGGTTACGCATTCCTCGCAGGTCGTACACTGAAAGGACTTCGGTATCTGACACACGGACAAGGAAGGGATAAGATGGGGAGGGGGGGGGGGGGGGGGGGGGGGGAAGGAGGGAGAGAGGAAGGAGGGGGGGGAGGAGGGAGGAAGGGGAGGAGGGACAGAGAGGGGAGAGGGAGGGGAGGAGGGCGGGAGGGGAGGGGGGGACACACACAGAGACAGACAATGACAATGACAATGACAAATTCTTTTATTTTCGAGGATAATGAGTAAGCACACATGTGCTTTTTTACATCCAGTCCCGCCGTTAGGATACATCTTAATAATAATAACCCAATACTTATACAGTCTCACAATAAAAACAAGGGGAAATAACCCTTTTCAAACAGCTCCCCCCCCCCCCCCCCAAAGCAAGCAAATAAAAGAAAACCCTAAAAATACCCCCACCCCCACCCCCACCTCCCAAAAAAACCCTAACCAAAAACAAACAAACAAACAAACAAAAAAAGAGAAAGAAAAACCAAACCAACAGAAGAAGATAAAAAGGAGAAAAACAGACAAACAACAACAACAAGAACAACAACAGAGCCAAGAAAAATAACACAACCAAACTTAATAAGTCATAAAGATAAACATCTACACATTGTCAAATGGTACACATACTTGTTACATATAACTATAAGATATTGAAATAGGGCACTCATTAAAACTTAAGTACAGAGGCAAGTCCAATAAAGTATTGAAAATATAAAATATGAATCCTTCATCAGGATACACTATAACTATAAGCAAGACGATAAAAGGTGAGATATACAGAGACAGAGAGACAGAGAGAGTGTGTGTGTGTTTCAGAGATAATATCCAATATATAATTCCCAAAACAGTATGCGACCCCATCAACGCTCATTTTAGATTATATTCGTTTCAAATTATATGTCATGATAATGAAATGAATTTAATACCCATACATCCACACAATAAAAACAAGAAATAAAACAAAGAAGAAATCTAAACCTATACAGTCATTGAGGGAGAGAATATGAGTGAGTGAGTGAGTGAGTGTGTGTGTGTATGTTGTGTGTGGTGTGAGTGTGTGTGTGGGGGGGGGGGGGGGGGGGGGGGGGGGGGGGTTCAGGGATAAATAACTAAATATGTAATACTCACATAGCAAAACGATCAACACAAACACTTTTAATTATACTCATACAATTGAATGTCATGATAATAAAATAAGTGCAATACCCATACACTCACATAATAAAGAGGGGGGGAAAAAGCCAATAAAGTCATAAAAAGAACATCTACACATTGTAAGTAATAGAAACATTTTTTTTTCAGGATATGAATAAGTACTCATGTGGGTTTTTACATCCAGTCCCTGCCGTGGGGTCACATTTGGAAAATGCCTCAGTATCTTATTTTCAAAAGTGAAGCAAAGGGAAAAAACTTTTTTTGTTTAAAAGAAAAACAGAGAGAGAGAGAGAGAGAGAGAGAGAGAGAGAGAGAGAGAGAGAGAGAGAGAGGAGAGAGAGAGAGAGAGGAGAGAGAGAGAGAATACGAACTCTTCAATATCTCAAAAGGGCGAGAAATTCATGTGGGATACAAGCAAGCATAGCTTTAAAAAAAAAATCAACAAGTAAACATAAAATAGCACAAATCAATATCACAGGCCCAGGCAACCACTGATTTGAGAGAATCGAATCAAATTTCTTTTATTTCGAGGATAATAAAATGAGCACTCGTGTGCGCTTTTTTCCATCTAGTCCCTTCCCTTAGCAGGGACAACATCATGATGAGAGACAGACAGTACAGACAGACAGACTAGCGGATGAACAGACAGAGACTGAGAGAAAGACGGACGGACACAGACAGAGAGGAAAAGACTGAGATTTTAAAGAAACAGAGAGATTTATAAACAAAAACAGAGACAGAGATGAACAGAGACGGAGAGACAAATACACATTATATATAATTATAGATAGATAGATAGATAGATAGATAGATAGATAGTAGATAGATAGATAGATAGATAGATAGATAGATAGATAGACACACAGATATAATATTTTAATATATATATATATATAATTATATATATATATATATTATATATATATATATAGATAGATAGATAGATTAGATAGATAGATAGATAGATAGATAGATAGATAGATTAGATGGGGAAATAGAATAGATGATAGTAGAGAGAGATGAGAGAGGGGGAGATTGAATTGAATTGAATTGAATTGAGTTTTATTGCCGTTAAGCAAGACAAGCCATACAGCAAGCGTTGGTATTACATATACTTCGACGCGATGTCTATCATTGACATGAGAGAGAGAGAGAGAATGAATGAATGAATCTTCATTTTTCAAGGGTAACAGAATAAGCATAGGCATACTTTTTTTTTTCATCCTGCCCTTGCCCTGATTAGGGACTATTAACAAAACAAAGGGGAAAACCCTACTACAAAAAAGACAACTTGATTTAAAAAAGATCAATGTATATAAAACAATACATATCCCTAACTGACCTGAACATTAATGTCAAGAGATACATAGATTGTTTGGGGTTTTTTTAGAAAAAGAGATATGCGTTAATAGAGAGACAGACACACACACACACACAGACAGACAGAGATGAGAGAGACAGAAAGAGACAGACGACACAGACAGACTACACAGCCGACACACAGACAGACATAAAGCAGCAGGACGGGACAGGGAGATGAGAGAGACAGAAAGAGACAGACAGAGACAGACAGAAAAACAGACACATACACAGACAGACACACAGACAGGCAGACAAGCTGGCTTCTCCCACGCCTACGCACAACCTGACCAGAGAAAAACAAAGAGGAGAAAAAGAATGCCACTCATGCAGGGAATGTCTCAATGCACAGGTTAAACTGAACAGCAAACAGTGAGACTGAACCCGGACATAACTGACTGACAGATAACCGTCGTCTTAGCCTAGTTTAAAGGTTATGTTCTTCCATTCCACTGCATGTAGGGCAAAGTCCCCCCCCCCCCCAGTCTCTCTCTCTCTCTCTTCTCTCTCTCTTCTCTTCTCTCTCTCTCTCTCTCTTTCTCTCTCTCTCCCCCTCTCTCTTCTTTTCCTCTTCCTTCTCTCTCTCTCGTACAAGTGAGTTTTTTTAAAAGATATATATCATTTTTTTTAGGGTTTGTTTGATATTGACGCAATCTAAAGATATATTAAGATATACTCCTTCCTGTCTCTCACTCATTTCCTCTCTCTCTCTCTCTCTCTCTCTCTCTCTCTCTCCTCCTCTCAGTCCCTCAGATTACTCAAAGTGTATGTATTCAGTTCCGTAACCTTTTTCAACGGAGATCATCTTCATTTGAACTACAGGCGTTAAAGTTGGGAGTACTCTCTCTCTCTTACCACCACCCCTCCCCACCTCTCTCTCTCTCTCTCTCTCTCTCTCTCTTCTCTCTCTTTTCTCTCATCTCCACACCACACACACACACACACACACACAGAGCATACAAACTGGATACTGTTATCACTGCTGACAAAAGCTTTCTGGCAACGTGTGTGCTAAGTTATGGCAGTAGGACAGCGACCAAAGCAAATAACCCTGTATGTCAAGCCTTCCACTGTTGAATTCAAAGAAAATAGACAATCTTTCTCCCTCCCTCCTTCCCTGTATGTCTGTCTGTCTTTCTGTCTGTCTGTCTGTCTGTCTGTCTGTCTGTCTCTCTTTGTGTCTGTGTGTATATCATTTTATGTTTATCTTTCTTT
>CM054167.1:8500907-8520907 GCA_028751875.1 Rapana venosa | reverse complement strand
TACTTTAAAAAAAATCTGTGAAAATCACCACTTTTTTTTTTCTACTCGCACACTATAGAAGATACTACATGACCCGCAAGCTATTACAGATGTGTACCCTGCACAGCAAGCTTCTTCTCTCCCCTTGCACTCAACTCCCCTCCTCAGCGGAACTCTTCAGTTCCCATCAATCCTCAGCCATAATGGCCGCTCTCCTGAAGGCAGGAGGGGACAACTGGGTTTGCTGGGCTAGGCCTGTGTCAGAGAGGAGGGCTGAAGAGGCACAGAGTTCTGTTCATTTCTGTTCCCCAGCAGATAAGTGCACACACGCACACGCACACATACACATATACACACACACGCAACACACACACATACACAACGCTACACACACACCACACCACATACACAAAACAAAAAACACGCACACACCCCACACACCAACACATACACACACACACAACACACACACACCACACACACAGGGACGGGATCGCCTAGAGGTTAGAACACTGTGCTCGCAATCTGACAACTCGAGTTCGAATCCCCTTCAAGGGGATTTTTTCCCCTAGAGTTAAGAGTGCAGACTCCACTCTCCCCAAAAGTCTTTCGGATGAGTAATAAAAATTAATACTAATAATAATAATAATGGAATCACACGCTGTAATCTTGCACACACAATTAAAGCCGTCCATTTTTGAGCAAAAGAGGTCTGTGTGCGACGGCGGGAACATTGCTACATTACAACTGATGCCCGCTTTGTAAAGAGTAGGTCATTCTTATCCTGAGAACAGAAAAAATATTAAAAATTGGGAGGGGAGGGGCTAGAGGAAAGGCATGAGGGCTTATTAAACCTCGATAAAGATGAAAGGGAAAGAATAGGGGGGGGGCAAGAGGAGAGAGGGGAGAGGGGGAGGGAAAGAGATGGAGGAGAGGGAGAGAGAGCGGGAAGAGAGAAGAGAGAGAAAGAGAGAGAAGAGTGAGGAGAGGTGGAGAGAAAGGGAGGGAGAAGAAAGCTGGAAAAGAGAAAGGAGATCTTGATACAGAGAAAATAGTTGTAGACAAGAACATACAGGATATATTTAGAGGGGAGATGATGGGTGAGAGTGTGTGAGTGTGTGTGGTGTGTGGTGGTGTGAGATGGGTGGGGTGGTGTGTGCATTTGTTCCTCCCCTCAAAAAGCCCCATTATTCCTTTTTTTTTTTTCACCCTTTTTACATTCTTAACTCCTCTCTTTCCGTTTTCTTGACAAAGAAATTCCATTTAATATCCGAATATACGTTTGATGTAAGCAGTGTGTTGTTGAGTGTGAGTGTGGTGTGTGCGTGTGTGTGTGTGTTGTGTGGTATTTTGTGAGAGTGTGTGGGGTGTGTGTGTGGTTGTGTGTGTGTGTGTGTGTGTGTGCGCGCTCCTGTGTCTCTTCCGTACCGCCCCCCCCTCTGCTATTGTGTCTCTCTCTGTGTTTGTCTCTCTCTCTCTTCTTCTTCTTTTCTCTCTCTCTCGCCCCCTTTAGTAGCCTTTTGGGAAAACATTGGGTAATTCAATGTCTGGAACCCCAGAAGGGTCATTTTTGCCCGGGAAAACACGCAACAATCCCCAAAATGACCCCTCTCGACCAAAAATGTGAGTGTGCGTGTTGCGTGTGGTGTGTTTGTGTGTTTTTGTGGGGAGAGAGAGGTGTGTGTGTTGTGTGTGTGTGTGTGTGTGTGTGTGTGTGTGTGTGTGTGTGTGTGTGTGTGTGTGTGTGTGTATGTGTGTGTGTGTGTGTAGTTGAGAGAGAGAGAGAGAGAGAGAGTGTGTGTGTGTGTGTGTGTGTGTGTGTGTGTGTGTGTGTGTGTGTGTGTGTGTGTGTGTGTGTGTGTGTGTGTGTGTGTGTGTGTGTGTGTGTGTGTGTGTGTGTGTGTGTGTGCGCGCGCGAGTGTGTGAGTGTGTGTAGTTGTGAGAGAGTGTGTTTGTGTGTGTGTGTTGTGTGTGTGTGTGTGTAGTTGTGTGTGTGTGTGAGTGTGTGTAGTTGTGAGAGAGTGTGTTTGTGTGTGTGTGTGTGTGTGTGTGTGTGTGTGTGTGTGTGTGTGTGTGTGTGTGTGTGTGTGTGGTGTGTGTAGTTGTGTGTGTAGCTGTGTTGTGTATGTGTGTTATTTATTCTGATTTATTTTATTTTTATTCTCAGGATGGAGGAATAAGCACGTGTGTATGTGTGTGTCTGTCTGTCTGTGCGTAGTTGTGAGTGTGTGCGTAGTTGTATATGCGTGTAACGTATACGTGTCCGCGCGCGCGTAGGTATGTGTGTTGTTGTTATTATTATTCTGTTCTTTTTTTTTTTTAACTTGTAACTAATTCTACCCCTATTACCCCCCACCCCCCTGAAATACTTTTCAGGAAAGATAACTCCAGCCCACCATCTCCCCATCACTGTCCAGCCTCCAGGGCAGACAGTTCTCAAGACTCTGCAAGTGGAGGTAGGGGGAGGGGGGGGGGGTTTCTAGTTGATTTCTTTTTTCTTTTTTGTTTGTCCCTGATACTTTAAAGCGGCTTTGATGGACTGACGGTTTCTTGGAGACAAGTACGTACGCATACACGTAAACGTAAGAGGGCCAGGGTACAAGCACGCACGTAGGCGCGCGCTTGCACGCGCGTGCGTACGCACGCACGCACACACACACACACACACACACACACACACACACACGCGCGCGCGGATGGAGGGGGGGGCGAGGGGGGAGGGGTGAAGACAGGTTTTTGAGTTGCACTTGCGAGAAGAGGACGGCAAATTTTTGCGCATGTTTTGGAAGGAGAAGGAGTAAAGGACGAAGAAAAGGAAGGAGAGAAGGAGAAATAGAAGGACGAGTTGAGAGGAGGAAGGGGTGAAGAAGAAGAAGAAGAAGAACAAGAAGAAGAAGAGAAGAAGAAAGAAGAAGAAGAAGAAGAAGAAGAAGAAGAAGAAGAACAAGAACAAGAAGAAGAAGAAGAAGAAGAACAAGAACAAGAACAAGAACAAAAACAAGAAGAACAAGAAGAAAGAAGAAGAAGAAGAAGAAGAAGAAGAAGAAGAAGAAGAAGAAGAACAACAACAACAACAACAACAACAACAACAAGATCAAAACAAGAAGAACAAGAAGAATAAGGACAAGAGTAAAGCATCCACCCCACTCATTAAATACCCTTACCCTAACCTACCCCCCTCACCCTAAACTTTAAGGCCTCATTTCCCCTTACTGTACCCACCCCACCCCACCCCCACCCACCCCACCCCCCAAAAAAACATTACCACGACCACCACTACAATCATCACCTTTTTCTTCAAGTCGACGTTACAAAGCGTTGTACGCATTGTTTCTGGTGTTAAGTTTCTGGAATGTTCGCTATTCTGCCTCAGCTGCCAGACTTTGGAGTATCTGTCAACATTCTTTGCCCGAGGTGCTATGATCATAATGAGAAGCATATAGAGAGAGGTGTTGTTGTTGTTGTTGTTTTGTTTTTTTACAGATTGAGTTAAACCGTGTATGAGAGTATAATGATGTGTCAGCCTTTGAAGGACTTTTTATTTCAAGTTGTTTTTGTTGCTTGTTACTTTCAAAGACAGCATAATGTGTTGTTTGTTTGCGGGTTGTTTTTTATCCCGAATTTTAAATGTTTCTGTTCAAGTATCATGAAGACGTGAGGAAGTGGGTTTTTTGGAGTGAATATTTGTTGTTGTTTTTTCTTTCAATTACAAACTGCGTATTTGTGTTTAGGACTCTCGAGCGAAAGCGCACTCTTCATCTCGTTATTGCTTTACACTGAAGCTGTTTTCGTCGTTATTGTTGTTGTTGTTGTTGTTCTTTCCTTAGTTTCTCCGGTGGTTTTTTTGTTGTTGTTGTTGTTGTTGACATTTTAAAGCTCTTGTCAAGAAATGTGTTGACAGAAGAAAAAAATGGTTGCACTTCCTTCCATACTTTAAAAAAGAAAGACTACTTTCTATTTTCGGAACAAAAATCTTTCAACAGCACTGAGGTACATCCTTCCCTTTCAGTGGTAAGTTTACCACACACACAAAAAAGCCCACACCTGTCCTGGATTCGTATCATCACCTTTTTTGTTGTTTTGGGTCTGTGCTGTGCTGTGCTGTGCTGTGCTGTGTGTGTGTGTGTGTGTGTGTGTGTGTGTGTGTGTGTGTGTGTGTGTGTGTGTGTGTGTGTGTGTTATGTGATGTGTTTCCATTTCAGCTGACAGTTTAGCTGTTATTGTTTTTACTGGTCATTGTCTATTATCCGTTGGGTTTATTTATTATGACAGTGAGTTGTGTAAGTCTAATCTCTCTATCTCTGCATGGGAATTACATTATATATGAGAGAGATGAGAGAGAGAGGAAGAGAGAGCAGAGAATAGATATGATAGATAGATAGATTAGATAGATAAGTAGATAGATAGTTAAAATAGATAGATAGAAGTATAGATTAGTATTTATTATTTTATTCATTTATTTAAGATGCCAACGATATCATCGATGAGAGAGAGAGAATCTTGCAACCATCAACAAAAAACTACTATGGGAATTTCCTTGTCAGCATGTGCAAAGTCAGCACCAAACTAAGAGTAGCAGCATTCAACTTCTGTCACAAAAACCATCACCTTGGCATTATGGATTAGAATCAGCAGCAAAAACGACATCGTGAAATACATCATTGGTTACTGTCAAGGATCTTCCTCCATCATTACACCTCACCATCTGTCCCTACTTTCAATCAGACTCCTCCATCTCCACCACCTTGCCTTAGTGCGTTTCTCTCCCTCCCCCCCCCCCCCTCTCCTCTCTCTCTCTCTCTCTCTCTCTCTCTCTCTCTCTCTCTCTCTCTCTCTTCTCTGTGTCTGTGTCTGCGTGTAAAATCAAGATCTTTTAATCTTATTTGTGAACGGTCGCATGCGCGTGAATGATTTCAATGCAAGCGCTTTGATTTGTTTGCTTTACAAGATTCAGCGCTATAAAAATTCCATTTATCATCATCATCATCATCATCATCATCATTATCATCAAGAACGTCATCAGCACTGTACAGCCATAATCGTATGAGAGAGTACGAAATTCTTTGTCGAAATCATCATCATCTTCTTCATTCCCCATTGTCTATAATAATAATAATAATAATAATAATAATAATAATAAATAATAATAATAATAATAATAATAATAATAATAATAATAATGATGATGATGATGATAATAATAATAATGATAATGATAATAACAATAATATCAAATCCAACAACAAGGGCAATAACACATATCTAATAACAGCACAACTGCGGTAATGACAAAATACAATAATTATGCTCATAACAGTACGTATACGGGCCTAACACAAAATGAGTGATTGCATAACATTGTCACAAAAGCTGCGTCTGTTTTGATCGTATGCTCAACGATCAATCGATGGGAGAGAGAAGAGAGAGAGAGAGAGAGAGAGAGAGAGAGAGAGAGAGAGGAGAGAGAGAGAGAGAGGAGGAGAGAGAGAGAGAGAGAGAGGAGAAAAGAGAGAGAGAGAGAGACAGAGAAAACAGACAGACAGACAGACAGACAGAGACAGACAGACAGACAGACAGACAGACAGAGAAAGAGCGAGGGAGAGAAACAAAGACTGACCGACTGATTGATTGATGATTGATTGATTGATTGGGTTGATTGATTGATTGAGTTGATTGATCAACCGATCGACCGATTAATTGATTAATTCATTGAATATTAATCATTGAATAAGTGATGGGCTGACAGATTGATTGTCTTTGAGAGGAGAGACAGACAGACAGACAGACAGACAAAGACAGACAGAGAATGAGAAATTGGGACCTCAACAACGTCAACAACTTTGTTTGTCAGTCCAGTTGGGTGAAGTGTTCGCTGCTTCCTACACGGTGCTCTAGCGCTCTTTGTTAGGCCCCTGGTAACCGCAGTGTTCGTATCGAGCTGGACAAACGTGACCTGGCCAACTCCTTCCTTGACTGTTTGCTATCAATATCGGCTGCTGAGTTCGCCAGTTCCACAATATCGATAACAGAACGGGCGGTGAGGCTTGTGGAAACTGTGAAACGAAGTACACTTGTTAGTTCGGTCGATATTGATTAGAGGTAGTATTCGTCAATATGTTGGACTGTGGGTTTTGTTTTTTGGTTTTTTTGGGGTGGGTTTGTTTTATGTTTGTTGTTGTTGGTTGGTTGTTGTTGTGTTTGTTTTTTTGGGGGGTCTAAAATTCTTGGTTGAAAATATTCACGTCAATGTTGGTGGTGGTGGTGGTGGTGGTGGTGTTTTTGAGGAGGAGGAGGAGGACGCGGATGACGATGATGACGATGTTGATGATGATGATGATGTTGTTCTTACAGCCGCTGTTGCTTTGCTGATATCAATCCACAACAAAGGCCACGCTATAACTCAGTGTAAGTGCTACAGCTGCTGCTGTTGTTGTTACGTTTTAGTTCATCTTGCTGTTGAAGACTGTCCATAATGCAGACCTTCATACAACTCGCGTTACTGTTGTTGCTCTTGCTGCTGACGTTAGTGTTGCTGTGTTACTATTGCTGATGTCAACTATTGCTGATGTCAGTGTTGCTATTGCTGATGTCAGTGTTGCTATTGCTGCTGATGTCAGTGTTCCTATTGCTGCTGATGTCAGTGTTTCTATTGCTGCTGATGTCAGTGTTGCTATTGCTGCTGATGTCAGTGTTGCTATTGCTGATGTCAGTGTTGCTACTGCCGATGTCAGTGTTTCTATTGCTGATGTCAGTGTTGCTATTGCTGATGTCAGTGTTGCTACTGCCGATGTCAGTGTTGCTATTGCGGCTGATGTCAGTGTTGCTATTGCTGATGTCAGTGTTGCTACTGCCGATGTCAGTGTTGCTATTGCTGATGTCAGTGTTGCTATTGCTAATGTCAGTGTTGCTATTGCTTCTGATGTCAGTGTTGCTATTGCTTCTGATGCCAGTGTTGCTGATGTCAGTGTTGCTGATGATGATGATGTCAGTGTTGCCGTTGCTGACGGTTGTCGAAAGTGAAAGCGTTGAAAACACAATTCACAAAACTGTTGTGGTTGTATTTGGTTTTGACGGCAATCCACAATGACTAAAGGAGACATGTCACTCCGCAGCTGCTGTTTTGGTCATCATCGTCGTCGACGCTTTAAATTCGTTCCTTTTCATTTAACATGTTGCTTTCTTTAAATTGCCGTTGTCTCTTTTTCCACGTCTGTTCTTTTTTCACAGTGTCTGTTCTTTTTTCACAGTGTCTGTTCTTTTTTCACGGTGAAAGTCGTCACTCTTCTGTCGTCAACAGAGGAGGACGCAGCATTGTGAAGTGCCTGCCACTCATCGCCAAGAACGCTGATTGCCATGGGAGAGTACACAGCACTTTGTATAAAGACATGGTGATATCCGTCAGTAACAAGAAAATCAACGGCAGCGGAGGTTTTCCCCCACCAACAGCGCTGATTAATTTCAAAGCCACTCTGACACACTGGACAGGGGTGTACGTAACGGCTGTTGATGGCACAGACAACCAAACTAGTTGTAGTCGTCGTTTGTTAACTTCACAAAATCCTGTTTTATTGTTTTCGTGTGTGATTGAAGCTGGAAGACTGACTGATGACAATTACGATGAAACCGGTGATCTTATTCATCAAACACTTTGATAAAGACTGACTGTTGACGATTACGATCAAACCGATGACTGACTGATGACTGTTACGATAAAACACATGATATTATTCATCAAACACTTTGATCATGATCGCCGATACATGTATACACTCGCGACGTGGTGATTGTGGTTTCCTCCCCTTGGTACACAACGTTGTTGAAGTGTGTGCTATTTTTGGAAAGCACAGCTGCAAATAATGCAGAAGTTGTGGTTTTGGGCCCACGTGTAGTCAACGTCACGTGAGACAAACAAATCCTTTTTTGAAGTTTTCGACACAGTTTCATTTGTTGTTGTTATGCTTATGTGTGTCGACTGAAGAAAAGCAATGTAGAGATGGTAAACTGCACACACTCTGAATATCACAATTCGTCACTGACCACACAGTACTTATGGCCACAATCCAGTGTTGAGTTTCCTGCAGTTTTTTCACTTGCTCTTTCTTTAAAATGACGCCAGTAACAAACCGCAGAAAAGCAGAAAGACAACGATCGATGATCATTCTCAACGATAAGCGAAAAATGCAGTGAACTGTCATTCTGGAACGATCATAATTTCGCAAAGCGATGACAGAACGCTCAACAAAAACATGAAGTTCGGATTCGGTATCACCTCTAATGAAAACTTACGACGGACATAGACACTAGGGGAGAATTCGGCTTTAAAATAAGAAATTAAAATTCATTAACACAAATTGAAAATCATACATTTTTTCAATATTATTGTGTACCCATTCAAACATAACAAGTTAAAACGCAAGAACAATCTTATTCAAACATTTTCAACAGTTAAAAATTTCAAGACGAAAAGAGAAACATTAAATACTAATGCGTTAAAAGGCATATTTAAGAATATAACTTTTAAAGATAAACATCAAATACACCCTTGTATGTTAAACTCTCTCTTTCTATCTCTCACACACACGCGCGCGCGCGCACGCACGCACGCGCGCGCACCACCACGCACGCACACACACACACACACACACACACACACACTCACTCACTCACACTTTAAACAGCATAAAAGGAAGCAAACTAGACTTCAACTCAATCGATTTCTTATCTGCTCCTATACAAGACAGACTGTGATTACTCTGTATACCCAGTTATGCATGTATACATTAACTGTTCAACAGGAGGGTAAAGCACATACCCACCACCCATCCCCCCCCCCCCCCCCCACACACACACACACCAAAGCAGTCCACCCTTCCCTCGAAAAACGAAGGATGGGGGAAGACAGAGAGAGAGAGAGAGAGAGAGAGAGAGAGAGAGAGAGAGAGAGAGAGAGAGAGAGAGAGAGAGAGAGACAGACAGACAGACAGACAGACAGACAGACAGACAGACATAGATACACACAGAGATACAGAGAGAAAGAGAGAGGTACAGACAGAGAACGAGATGGACAGAGACAGAGACAGACAGGCAGTCAGACAGACAGAGATACACAGAGAGAAAGAGACAGACATATAGGGAGACACAGAGAGAGACAGATACACGACAGACAGACTTATCCTATACATACATTATTGTTACCGTAATAATCATTTAACTATGTACTCACGTATCAAGATTCCTCCTCCAGTGAAAATCCGGGGAATATTGAAGAAACTTGGAACGATCTGTTCAACACACACACATAACACAACACACACACACACACACACACACACACACACACACCACACACACACACACAACACACACCGATCTGTAACCTGACAACATCCAACCTTGGTCTAAAATAAATTGAGAGACATTCTAACCCCCCATCCCCCCCCCCACCCCCACCCCCCTCAAACCCCATCCCCACCCACCCCAAAAAAGAAAAGAATTAAATCAATTCTACATTTAAATTTCACCCTAAAAAAAGGTAAAAGAACGCGGGATATATTGTATCAGACTGACCTTGAACTGTCCTTATTGAACTGTCCTTTATTTAGCCTCTCATATGGCAGCTGTCGAGTGGCGTGGTGTGGTGTGGTGTGGTGTGGTGTGGTGTGGTGTGGTGTGGTGTGGTGTGGTGTGGTGTACTATTGTGTGGTGGGGTGGGGTTGTGGTATAGTGTGGTGGGGTGGGGTGTGGTGTATAGTGTGGCGTGGTGTGGTGTGGTGTGGTGTGGTATAGTGTGGCGTGGTGTGGTGTGGTGTGATCTAGTGTGGTGTGGTGTGGTATAGTGTGGTGTGGTGTGGTCTAGTGTGGTTGGTGTGGTGTGGTATAGTGTGGCGTGGTGTGGTGTGGTATAATAATAATAATAATAATGTATGGAATTTATATAGCGCTGAATCTTGTAAAGCAACAAATCAAAGCGCTCAGATTTTATTTCATACCACTTTAAGTCATGGCAGATTTCTCTCCGTGAAATTCGGGCTGCTCTCCCCGGGGAGAGCGGGAGAACGCGTCGCCACTTAGCGCTGCGCCACCCTTTCACCCTTTTTTTTTTTTTTTTTTTTTTTTTTTTTTCCTGCAGCTGTATTTGTTTCCCTATCAGAGTGGCTTTTTTCTAAGAATTTTGCCAGGGACAACTCTCTTGTTGCCGTGGGTTTTTTTACGTGCGCTAAATAATTACCTGTAACACACGGGACCTCGGTTTATCGTCTCATCCGAAAGACTAGCGCCCAGACCACCACTCATGGTCTAATGGATGGGGGAAAAATTTCCGGTCCAAACGGGGTACGAACCGCCGCACACTTCAGACCCGGACTTTTCGCTTTCTAGACAGGCGCGTTACCTCTAGACCACCGATCCACCATGTATAGTGTGGTGTGGTGTGGTATAGTGTGGCGTGGTGTGGTGTGGTATGGTGTGGTGTGGTATAGTGTGGTGTGGTGTGGTATGGTGTGGTGTGGTATAGTGTGGTGTGGTGTGGTATGGTGTGGTGTGGTATAGTGTGGTGTGGTGTGGTATGGTGTGGTGTGGTATAGTGTGGTGTGGTGTGGTATGGTGTGGTGTGGTATAGTGTGGTGTGGTGTGGTGGGGTGTGGTGTGGTGGGGTGTGGTGTGGTGGGGTGTAATGTGGTGGGGTGTGATGTGATGGGGTGTGGTGTGGTGTGATACTGTGCGGTACGGTGCAGTGTGATGTGGTGTGGTGTGGTGCGGTGTGATGTGGTGGTGGTACGGTGAGGTGTGGTGTGGTGGAGTTCGGTGCGATGTGGTGTGGTGTGGTATAGTGTGATGTGGTGGGGGTACGGTGCGGTGTGGTGTGGTGTGGTATAGTGTGGTGTGGTGTGGTATAGTGTGGTGTGGTGTGGTGGGGTGTGATATAGTGCGGTGGTGTGATGTGATGTGATGTGGTGGTGGGTTGATGGTGGGGCTTGGTGTGTGTGTGAGTGTGTGTAGTGTGGTTGTGTGGTTGGTGTGTGTGGTGTGGTGCAGTGTGGTGGTGTGTTGGTGATGTGGTGTGTGTGTGGTGTGGTGTGTAGTGTGGTGTGGTGTGAGTGGTGCAGTGTGGTGTGGTGTGGTACGGTTTGGTGTGATGTAGTGTGATGTAGTGTGGTGTGGTGTGGTGAAGTGTGGTGTGGTGTGGTATGGTGCAGTGTGGTGTGGTGTGGTCGGTTGGTGTGATGTAGTGTGAGTAGTGTGGGTGGTGTGGTGAAGTGTGGTGTGGTGTGGTATGGTGCAGTGTGGTGTGGTGTGGTATTGGTGCAGTGTTGGTGTGGTGGTGGTATGGTGCAGTGTGGTGTGGTGTGGTATGGTGCAGTGTGGTGTGGGTATTGGTGCAGTGTGGTGTGGTATGGTGCAGTGTGGTGTGGTATGGTGCAGGTGGTGGTGTGCGTGTGTGGTTGTGGTGTGGTTGGTGTGTGTGGTGTGGTGTGTGTGGTGTGTGGTGTGGTGTGGTGTGGTGTGGTGTGGTATGGTGCGTTGAAATGTGCTAAGTTACTACTTGTGCTGCTACTGATGATGATGATGATGATGATGATGATGATGATGATGATGATGATGATGATGATGATGACGACGACGATGATGACGATGATGATGATGGCGACAATGATGATACTTCAACTACTGCTGCGGCCACCACTGCCGCTGCTGCTGCTGCTACCACTACATGTGTGTGTGTGTGTGTGTGTGTGTGTGTGTGTGTGTGTGTGTGTGTGTGTGTGTGTGTGTGTGTGTGTGTGTGTGTGTGTGTGTGTGTGTCTGTGAGTGTGTGTGCGTGCGTGTGTGAGAGAGAGTGGGATGGTGCGTGGGTACGTGCGTGTGTGTGTGTCTGTGTCTGTCTATGTGTGTGTGCGCGCGCGCGCGCGCGTGCGCGCGTGCGTGCGTGTGTGTGTGTGCCTGTCTATGTGTGTGTGCGCGCGCGCACGCGTGTGTGTGTGTGTGTGTGTGTGTACTACTTGTTCCAAAAACTCATCACAAACAGACAGACAGTATGTCAGTTTGATATCAATCGCTGCTTAGAAGTCGACGATGCCTGTTAAGTGAAATGCCATTCATTCTGTCTGTCTGTCTGTCTGTCTGTCTGTCTGTCTGTCTGTCTGTCTGTCTCTCTCTCTCTCTCTCTCTCTCTCTCTCTCTCTCTCTCTCTCTCTCTCTCTCTCTCTCTCTCTCTCTCTCTCTCTAACCTTTAGAAAAAGCTATTTTACCAAGAATGTCTGCCGAGGCGGACCCAACATACTCAGACAAAAGAAATCTAAAACAAACCGTTCCTTCAATCATGCACATACGCTCGCAGACACTAACGTATGTGCATATGGACAAACACACATGGCGCGAGCGCGCGCACACACGCGCGCACACACACACACACACACACACACACAATATCACATACACACGCACGCACGCACGCACACACGCACGCACGCACACACACCACACACACACACACACACACTTCGGATGAGACTACCGAGGCCCCGTGTGCGAACGCACGCAGGACATTGCGTACACGTTAAATCCTGTTCCGCTTTTCGGAAGAGTAGGTCATTGTGCGCCGATGGGAAGATGACAGAACTTATAAAACCGCATACACACGGGGACTGGATGTAAAAAAAGCACATAAGTGCTTATTCCATTATCCTCGATATAAAAGAATAAAATAAAATGTAAAAAATAAATTAAATAACACTACACACAACACACACAACACACGCATACACACACACTATACACACACAGCCACACACAACACACACAATCACATACACACGCATGCACACACACACTCCAAATCAAATCACCAAGGTAACAAAATCAACTCACGTCGCAAAGAGGACACCACCACCACCACCACCACTACCGACCACTCTGTCTGTCTGTCGTCTTTTCCGCCAATTACAGTTATCCGTCCCTGACTTTCTCCGGTCGTGACCCCTTTGACCTCATGACGTCATACTGCTTCATCATCTTTCTGCAACACAGACGAAAACAGACAAGGCTTGGTTATGAAAACAGGACAATAACGGCAGACTTCTTCAAAGACATGACAGTTGGTTATCAAGATGGGAAAATAACAGTATTGTATTGTGTTGTATTGTATTGTGTTGTATTGTATTTGTGGATCGGTGGTCTAGAGGTAACACGCCTGCCTAGAAAGCGAAAAGTCCGGGTCGGAAGTGTGCAGTGGTTCGAATCCCGTTTGGGCCTGAAACTTTTTCTCCATCCATTGGACCATAGTCTTTCGGATGAGACAATAAACCGAGGTCCCGCGTGCTACATATGATTATTTAGCGCACGTAAAAGAACCCACGGCAGTAAGAGAGTTGTCCCTGGCAAAATTCTATAGAAAAACCCACTCTGATCGGGAAACAAATACAGTTGCAGACAGGAAAAAAGTGGGTGGCGCTGCTCTTTGGCGACGCGTTCTCCCCGGGGACAGCAGCCCGATTTTCAAGCAGACAAATCTGCCGTAACTTAAAGTGGTATAAAGTGGTTTTGTATTGTATTGTATTGTATACCACTTTAATTTGAGGCGGATTTATCTGCGTGAAATTCGGGCTGCTCTCCCCGGGGAGAGCGCGTGGCCACAAGAACAGCGCCACCCATTTTCTTTTTCTTTTCCTGTCTGCATATATATTTTGGTTCCTGTCAGAGTGGCTTTTTTCTACAGAATTTTGCCAGGGACAACTCCCTGGTTGCCGTGGGTTCTTTTACGAGCACTTAATTAAATGAGCATTGCACACAGGACCTCGGTTTACCATCTCATCCGAAAGACAAGCACCCAGACAACCACTCACGATCTAGTGGATGGGGGGGAGGGGGGTTCGGGCACAAACGAGGATTGTACCACCACACACTTGAAATCCAGACTTTCCGCTTTCTAGGCAGGTGCGTTACCTCTAGACCACCGATCCTCTTAGTACGGTTTAAATTATCATCTATCTATACATCGAAGACAAAGGAGAAGTTTAAAAAAAAAACGGCTGGCTTCTGTGTACTGTCTCGTCTATCTATAAAATAGACAAAGATATATCGGTTGTTTTTCAAGACAGGAAAATAACGTAGGCGTCTGTGTATCGTTTCACATCTCTATACAGACAACAGACAAAGACATAACAGTTGGTTTTTAAGACAGGAAAACACAGCAGGTTTACTTCCATCTTCTCTTCTATCTATACCACAGACATAGACAACAGCTTCTTTGTATTGTCTCGTGTATCTATACAACAGACATAGACATAACAGATTCTTTGTATTGTCTCGTGTATCTATACAACAGACATAGACACAACGGCTTCTTTGTATTGTCTCGTGTATCTATACAACAGACATAGACATAACGGCTTCTTTGTATTGTCTCATGTATCTATACAACAGACATAGACATAACGGCTTCTTTGTATTGTCTCGTGTATATGCAACAGACATAGACATAACAGATTCTTTGTATTGTCTCGTGTATCTATACAACAGACATAGACATAACGGTTTCTTTGTATTGTCTCGTGTATCTATACAACAGACATAGACATAACGGCTTCTTTGTATTGTCTCCGTGTATCTATACAACAGGCATAGACATATAACGGTTGATTATCAAGACACGAAAAAATGGCAGGCTTGTTTGTATTGTCTCTTTTATCTATAAAGCAGACAAAAACATAAATGTTGGTTATCAAAACAGGAAAATAACGGTAGGCTTCTTTCAATTGTCTCACCTATCTATACAACAAAGAAACAACGTTGAAAACAGGAAAAAACGGTATACTTGTATTGTCTCATTTATTTTTACACCAAAGACATAACGGTTGGTTACCAAAACACGAAAAAAACGGTAGGCTTGTTTGTATTGTCTCACCGAAATATAAAACAGACAAAGACATAACGGTTGGTTATCAACAAACGGAAAAAAAGGTCAGTTTCTGTCTAACTTCTCACCTATCTATACAACAAAGAAAGATGTAACGGCGTCTTTCTATTGTTTCGTCTATCTACGAAACAAAGACATAACAGCTGCTTATCAAGACAGGAAAAAACGGCCACTTGTTTGTATTGTCTCATCTATATATAAACATACAAAGACATAATGGTTGCTTATCAAGACAGGAAAAAACGGCCACTTGTTTGTATTGTCTCATCTATATAAAACATACAAAGACATAACAGCTGCTTATCAAGACAGGAAAAAACGGCCACTTGTTTGTATTGTCTCATCTATATATAAAACATACAAAGACATAATGGTTGCTTATCAAGACAGGAAAAAACGGCCACTTGTTTGTATTGTCTCATCTATATAAGACATACAAAGACATAACAGCTGCTTATCAAGGCAGGAAAAAACGGCCAATTGTTTCTATTGTCTCATCTATATATAAAACATACAAAGACCTAATGGATGGTTATCAATTCACGAAAAAACGGCATATTTCTTTCCATTGTCTCACCTATCTATACAACAAAGAAATAACAGTTGGTTATCAAGATACAAAAAAACGGCAGGCTTGTCTGTATTGTGTCATCTATCTATACAACAAAGACATAATGGTTTAGTTGTAAAGTCACGAAAAAACGGCAAGCTTCTTTCTACTGTCTGATCTATACAGACGGTTGGTTATCAAAACAGGAAAATAACGGTTGGCTTCATTGTATTGTCTGATCAATATATAAAACAGACAAAGACAACGGTTTGTTATCAAGACAGGAAAAAATGGCAGGCTTGTTTGTATTGTAATAATAATAATAAATGGAACTTATATAGCGCTATATCTTGCAAAGACAAATCAAAGCGCATGCATTCAACCTAATCTGACACAGTCATGCAATCAATGATAAATAATCAATAGTTTAAACAAACAGATATTACAAACATGGTGTGCTGCAGACAAAATCTATGAAATAAAATTTCAATAGTCAAATGTTTTTCAAAAGATTGTTATCAAAACAGGAAAATAACGGTTGGCTTCTTTGTATTGTCTGATCAATGTCCCACCTATCTATAAAAACAAAACAAGGGTTGGCTATCAAGACACAGGTGCTGTGTCATTAAGTGGCTGTTGGCGTAAAGTGGACAGGCTCAATGGAGATACGAACTTCTTCCCCGATCTGGAAACTCCCTGTAGAGTGCTGCTTACTGTCTTTGCTAAGGGAGTTTTTGTTTTCCATTAACAGTCTTGATTGAGCTTATATTTATCTACTGGTTTTTTTATTGAGGTTATTTTGGGTGGTGTTTTTATCTGTGTTGATATAAAACAATGAGCTAAGTTCTTCTTCTTCAAGTGTCCGGTCTGGTCCTGCAGACATCGACGATCATGGCTCTCCATTCTTCCCTGTTCTCGGTCCCTCTCATGAGCTCATTGTTAGTGCCCTCTTTATTCGTTGCGAATTTGTTTAAGCTGTCTGTGAATTTTGTGCGTTGTCTTCCTCTGCTCTTGTTTCCACAGATTTTGCCACTCCATAACAGTTTCTCTAGTCCGTCAGCCCTGATTATATGGCCGAAAAATTTGAGCTGTCTTTCTCTGATGGTGTTGAGAAGGGATCTCTTGTACCCAGCCATTTCCATTACTTCTGCATTAGTTTTTCTTTTTGTCCATGAGATTTTCATGATTCTCCGGATGAACCACATTTCCACTGCTTCTAGTCGCTGTTCTGTGTCTTTGGCTAGGGTCCAGCACTCACATCCGTACAGAAGAATGGACCATACGTAGGCTCTCAAAACATGGATCTTTGTCTTGAGGCTTATCTTACTGTTGGTAAAAATGCATTTCATTTTGTTAAAAGTTGCCTTAGATTGACCGATTCTCTTCTCGATTTCTGTGTCACACTTGCTGTCCGGGGTGATAGTACAACCAAGGTATTTAAAGGTGTTTACTTGTCTGATTCTCTCTCCTTTACAGGCTATGTTGCATTGTGGTATAACAGGTTTTTTCGAGATCACCATGCATTCTGTCTTCTTTGCATTGAGCTGTAATCCTTTCTTTTCGCTTTCGTCTGTTACTGTTGTTAAAATCTTTTGCAGTTTTTCTTCAGAGCTAAGTTAAGTAGTTCAAAAATAGTTTCCCGTTACCTTTCAACCAGTTATGCACAGTTGAACGTCTTAATCCAGTTAGCGACAAGGAATCCACTTAGGGACACCAACACACACGAGAAATGGCAGGATTACGTGCAATTACTTCACCTATCTGTGAAAACGCGAGAGAGAAAAAACAAGCAACCTCAGTTGGTTATGGAGACCACAGAATATAGTTGGCTGCTTTGTACTGACTCATTTCTCTGCGGGGAAGACAAAAACAGACAACAGCCTGTTATTAGGAGACGAGAAAATGACAGGCTTTCTGAGATTGTCTTATCTTTCTGCGAAACAGAAACTGACACGGTATCAGTTGGTTATCACGTCAAGACAAAACGGTAGACTTGTTTGTACTGTCTGATCTAGTTGTTAAACAGACAAGAAAAAAGAGAAACAGTTGGATTTCAATACTGGAGAAAATGGGAGGCCTCAGTTTGTGAAACAGCCAGAAACAGACGACATCAGTCAAACAAATTTAGCAGGCTCACTGCAAGAGTACTGACGACAATTGTGATGTAGAATTTGTTTTCCAATGTCAATGATGATTTAAATTGAGAACCAAAACTATATCTAAAAAGTAAAGGTAAAGATGTTCCATAACCTATGTGGTCGTGGGGAGTGAGGCATCAGAGACCTCAACTTCTCAAGGGACCAGCATATTGAGGGCGGCGCCCATCTCCTCTCCCTCGCTGCTTTACTTCTCCTGACCCTAAAGAGGCAGGTACCCATTTACAACTAGGTGAACTGGGGGAACTGTACTGAAGCCAAGGAGCGCAAACGGTCACCCATCCAACTGGTAACCACGCTCGATGCTGCTTAACCTTGGCTGGGGAAAGCGAGTGCTCTGACCACTGAGCTATCCCGTCCCCATATATACATATCCCTGTACATAGCAATAAGCAAACAGGCCGCTGAACAGCCTAGTGGTTACAGCCTGACGGCCCGGGTTCGAGCCACCACCGAGACGCCCGTTCAAGATTTTTTACCCCTGGAGTTAACATCAGTACCGACTCCACTCCCCCAAAAGTCCTTCGGGTGAGACTAAAAACCAAGGTCCCGAGTACGGTTGCATGCAGAACGTCTTGCCCACACTTTAACGTTGAAACCTGTTCTGTCTTTCAAAAGAGTTGGCCATTGCGTGCCGTTAAGAACGGATGAATAATTTCTTTAAAATTTAAAAAAACACCCCACCATTGGTAAACCTTGGAGCTCCAGCCTATGAACACAAAAAAAACCCCGAGTGAGAAACAAAACTACACTCTAGACCTAGACAATAATTATATCAACAGGCAAATGAGGAATGTCAAGAGGACGGTTCAGGGTCTTGGCCGATCTACAAGACACTAGAAGGCTTGCTTCAGAAAGCCCCACAGGGGTACAGGAAAAGGACAAGGAGAGGTCGTCACGTGCAAACCAATGCTCTATGCCTGAGTAAGTAAGAGTACACAAGTGTAAGCCATAGACCAGTGGTTGGTTGCTTGTGTATTTGAATATGTTGTTGTTGTTGTGCGTTCCCCAGATTTACACCCTGGGGGGTCACCCAGAACATGCACTCTGACTCACTAACTCATCCCACCTCGGAATCACACTGTGAGATAAGGAAGCACAACGGATGAGAAGTTTGCGCGTATGACTCTTTTCAAGTGCCTCGCCATATAGGCAGCCATACTCCGACTTCAGAGGATTTTTTCTCCTTTAGAGAAGAGTGCAGGTTGTTGTGTTAAGAGCTTGTCATGGCTGAATGTAATATCAACACAACATTTTACAACATAACATTTCAGGGTAGGCCTTGGCAATTAGCTGACATCAGTAACTGACAGTTTTTGGCCCGGGTCACGTGGATTTGAATATCATTTTCACTGATTGTTCTCTTTCTTCTTGTGTGTAGTTGTGTTTGCTCTTTGTGGTGGGGTGTTTTTTTTTTCTAAACCATAGTTGTCATGATCAATGCTGGTGTTTTCCATGTCATAACATTGGGTTTGTAGTTGTTGTTGTTGTTGTTTCTTGGGGGGGGGGGGGGGTGATGGGGGATGTTTATGGTTGAGTGTTCATTTCATCAGGACCATCTCTGTTATTCTATACCGGCCTTGACATAGCGTGGCGCTGCAACAGGCTGAAGACAGACCAGCCTGGAGAAAAACATCCACCAACGCGTCCACCCCCACCCCCCTCCTCCCCAAACCATCTTGGTATAGGGACTGCTGATGTGGATGTGGATGCTGATTATAATAATAATAATAATAATGTATGGAATTTATATAGCGCTGAATTTTGTAAAGCAACAAATCAAAGCGCTCAGATGACTTTTTTTTTTTAATTTATGCGTGTGTATGCGGGTTTTTTAATTTTGTCATCTGTTCCCACCGGCACACAATGGCCTACTCTTTCGAACAGCGGAACAGGATTTAACGTGTGCGCAAGATGTTCTGCATGCGTTCGCACACGGGGCCTCGGTTTATAGTCTCATCCGAAG
Source organism: Rapana venosa (assembly GCA_028751875.1). Classification (NCBI taxonomy): domain Eukaryota; kingdom Metazoa; phylum Mollusca; class Gastropoda; order Neogastropoda; family Muricidae; genus Rapana; species Rapana venosa. The sequence goes on along the minus strand of CM054167.1, from coordinate 8,501,342 downwards.
GATTATGTTATTGTACATTAGCATTTCCAGCTTCTTCAAGGTAAAAAGCAAAACAAATGATATCCACTTACACTACAGGCATTTATGTCACCTGTACTATCATCAGCATTCCTCAACTTTTGATACTATAATTATTACATATCAGTGGAACTTTCATTTGTTCGTTTTACAAGATTCAGCACTACACAAATTCCACTTTTCTCATTATTATTATTATTATTATTATTATCATCATCATTTCTACAGGTTGATAGAACAACATCAATTTGTATTGCAGTAGAAAGGAGAAACTCGCTGCGATACGCTCCCTACCATATCAAAAGACAGACATGCTAATGCGCTTGTTTTAAGTTTGGGCCAATTGGACAACACTGTCTGGAGTTCCCTGTCATTGTATGGCAGTGGGATCATCACACAACAACATGGAAAGCTGGC
>CM054167.1:8490907-8493407 GCA_028751875.1 Rapana venosa | reverse complement strand
AGAGGCAGAGACAGGGGAAAAAAATTGAGAGACAGACAGACAGAGGGAGACAGAGGCAGAGACAGAGAGGGGGCAAGATGGGGGGTGAGGGGGTGGGGTGGTGGGAACGAGATAGAAACAGGCATCCGGAGGGGGAGGCAGACGGACAGACAGACAGACGGACTGAGAGAGAGAGAGAGATAAAACGCATTGAAACAAGCGAATTGTTTGTTTACTTGTTAACAGCGTGTCTGTCTTTTAAAAAGATTTTTAAAAATAAGAAGAGGAAATAGAAACATAATGAGTATTCAAGACAAACACCTAGCAAGAGGCACAAAGACATGGGTTGTTGATGCTTTCACTTCAGAGTGTGTATTTTCTACAAGCTTTTTGCCCTTACGAAGACGGGATATTATATATGAGAGTGAAAGAAGACGTGATTACACACACACACATACACGCCCGCGCGCGCACGCACACACAAACACACACACACAAAACACACACACACAAACAAAACACAAACACACACACACAAACACACAAACACACACACACATATCAAAACAATAATACTGTGGATCATTTTTACATAACAGAAAATAAACACTTTAAAAAGAAAGAAATTCAAAGGTTTTATTCTTTCTATGTAATGCGGAAAAAACCTTTAACAGGATGTCTCTACGGAACGGAACGAATAACTGTTCAATTACTAGCTTGTAAGTAGGTATGGGGCTTCAGTGTTTTGCTTCCTGACTTCATACCTCGCTAAATTAAGCCTGGCAACAGCAGCAGATTGATTTTTTTATCGTTTGTAGATAAGACAGACAAACACAGACACAGACAGACATAAACAGACACAGACAGACATAGACAGACACAGACAGACACAGACATACATAGACAGACGCAAAGACAGACATAGACAGACACAGACAGACATAGACATAGACAGACGCAGACAAAGACAGACACAGACAGATATAAACAGACAAAGACAGACATAGACACGGACAGATATAAACAGACAAAGACAGACATAGACAGACACAGACAGATATAGACAGACATAGACAGACACAGACAAATACAGACATAGACAGGCACAGACAAAGACAGACATAGACAGACACAAAGACAGACAGAGACACAGACAGACACAGACAAAGACAGACATAGACAGACACAGACAAAGACATAGACAGACCAGACAAACACAGAAAGACATGGACAGACAGATATGCAAGTCAGCAGAAAACACGTTGCCTTCACCCTCAACCCGAACACACACACACACACACACACACACGCGCGCACACACACCATTCTACCATGTTCTGTACAACCACCCCCCCACAATTATTCCTCACACACATACACGCGCGCGGACACACACACACACACACACACACACACACACACACACACACACACACACACACATACACACATTCTCTCTCTCTCTCTGTCTCTCTCTCTCTCTGTCTCTCTCTGTCTCTCTCTCTCTCTCTCTCTCTTCTCTGACTCACACACACACATACAAACACACATTCTCTCTTTCTCTCTCTCACACACACACAAAATCTCTCTCACTCACACACACACACACACACACACACACACACACACACACACACACACACCACACACACACACACACACGCACACTTCTTTCTACTGGTTTAATTTAATGGCAAAGGATGCAATAATGTAGTATTTCAGTATAATCGTTAAGAAATTTGTTCTTAGATAGATGGCTTGATGAAAAAAAGCAAATGCATTGCTTATTCAAAGTACCATCTGGAAATAAAATTTTGACTTGACTTGACACACAACACACACACACAACACACACACACCACCACTACCACCACCCTGCCTCCACCCTCTACCGAGTTCTGTACAGCCACCCACCCACCCCCATTATTACTGCGTTTTATGTCAGTTTGTAACGACAAGGTCGGGGGGTTTGGTTGGGTTGATGCGGGCGGTGCTATTCAAATGAATAATTGAACTCTAGGGGACGAATGACATACGCTATAGCTGAGTGATGCTGGGACTTCAGTCCTGTGGCTCTGTAAAGTCATGGGTTCGAATCTCGGCAGCAGCGGCGTCGTGTAAATTAAGTGTGGGGATTTTAACAATACCCTGGGTCAACTTTCAGTGCAGACTTGCCAGTAACTTCATTCCTTTAGCGTATATTATACACGCGGGCGGAAGATTAAATATGCATGCTAAGGATCCCATAATTCATGTCAGTGTTCGGGGGGGTTGCGAAAATACGAATGGATGAGACGCACACACAGGTTCCGTGTTCGAACGCACGCAGAACATCTTGCACACCCGTTCCGCTTTTTGGAAGAGTAGGCCATTACGTGCCGGTGATAATGGGTGCCAAAACTGACAAAACTGCATACACACGGAGATTGGATGTTAAAAAAAAAAGCACATGATTGCTTATTCCATTATCCTCGAAATAAAAGAATAAAATAAAATAAAAATTTAAAAAGTGGATAATGTC
>CM054167.1:8480907-8485907 GCA_028751875.1 Rapana venosa | reverse complement strand
ACTGTGTGCCCTACCAGTGTCTGAAACAACAGGCACAGGACATTGTTCTGACATTAATCCATTGCCGTCCAGTCAGCCTGATGTTCCTCCTCCTTACCTATGAACAATAAAACTCTCTGTCTCTGACTTTATTAACTTTAAAAAGGTCAAGAGTCTGTTTTTTACCAGGCAAACAACTTCTTTTCATATGTTGCATGCACACACAAGTGCGTGCACACTCACATACTCATGCACACACTCACTAACGCACATACGTGCACACATGCATGCACGCAAACACACACATGCAAACACACACACACATGTAGCAACAACAAAAAAGGATTTTTTTTCCCTGGAGTTAACACCAGTGCTGACTCCAAATCCACTCACCCAAAAGTCTTTCGGATAAGACTATAAACTGAGGCCCCCTGTGCGAACGCACACAGAACATCTTGCACACAAATTCAAACTTGTTCCGCCTTTTGCAAGCGATGGTCATTGTGTGCTAGTGGGAATGGATGACAACATTTACAAGACTGCATGCATACACTGAATGCAAACTGGATTGGACTGGATGCAAAATAAGCACATGACTGCTTATTCCATTATCTTCAAGATAAAAGAATGCATGAATAATTAGACACACACACTACAGCCAAACAAAAAAGACCCCAAAAATATGATCATACAAAACAAAACAAAACACAAATGACAACAATCAAGAGTAAAGAAACAATTGACAAAAGATAAACCAAAAAAATTAAAACACACATTAATTCATGAAAAAAACCACCCCAAAAAAACTAAGAAAAAACAAACTAAAAAGTAATCACCCATCAAAATTTTTTCCCCAAGAAAACTCCAGCTAATCAGAAAAAGGCATTAAAGACGCAGAAATAGAACAATACGAAAAGAAAAATATATAACAGGGGGGAAAAACCGTTTAGACAGACAAATTTCCAACTAATGACCCAATACGTACGCCCTAAGTGTCTGATACAACAGGCACAGGACATTGTTCTGACATTAATCCATAGCTGTCCAATCACCCCAATGTTCCTCGTTATCTATACACAATAAAACACTCTGTACCTCACTTTATTAATGTCAAATGATCAACGTTCTGATTTTTCCCGGCAAACAGCTTCTGTTAATAGGTCACACCTACACATGTACGCGCACATGCACGCAAACACACTCGCACACTTGCGCGTACGCACATGTACACGCGCACATGCGCACACACGCACGCGAGTGCGTGCGAGTGCGCGCGCGCGCACGCACACACAAACACACACACACACAAACACACACACACACACACACACACAACACAACACAACACAACACATACACACTTGGGGGACGGGATAACCTGGTGGCTAGAGTGATGCGCTCGTGATCTGCTGACCTGGGTTCGAATCTCGTTCAAGGGGATTTTTCCTCTGGAGTTAACACCAGTGCCGACTCCACTCCCCCTAAAAGTCCTTCGGATGACACTATAAACCGAGGCTCCGTGTGCGAACGCACGCAGAACATCTTGCGCACACGTTGAAACCGTTCCGCTTTTCGTAAGAGTAGGCCATTGTGTGCCTGTAGGAACGGATGACAACATTTACACAAATGAACTGCATACACACGGGGACTAGATGTAAAAAAGCACATGAATGATTATTCCATTACCCTCGAAATAAAAGAATAAATAAATAAAATAAACAGAGAGAGTGTGTGTGTGTGTGTGCGCGTGTGTGATGTGTGTGTGTGTGTGTGTGTGTGTGTGTGTGTGTGTGTGTGTGTGTGTGTGTGTGTGTGTGTGGTGTGTGTGTGTGTGTGTGTGTGTGTGTGTGTGTGTGTGGTGTGATATGGAGACAGACAAGGAAGCAAAGACAGAAGAGACACACAAATAGGGATACAAATAACAGAGACACTGAGCGTTCTCACACACACACACACACACATACACACACACACACACACACCACACACACACACACACACACACACAACACACACACACACACACACACACACACACAACGAATTTCGACTATCTCCACTCTTCTAAAAAGTAGCAGTGTTCATGAGACAATTAACCAAGATTCCGAGCCTGCTGAATAATCAGTCCATCACAGCGCACGTTAAAGAACACCAAAAACGAAACTTAAACAAAAGAGCAACAAGACAATCATCGTGCACAGTTTTGTCTGACTCTGCTATAATCGATGCTGTTGGTGTTAATTGTTGGGCGCTCCCCGGGTTTAACAACAGACACTCTACCTCCCTCCTTACTCCTGGGAATCACTGCGAGACTAAGTACACACTGGATGAGATGCTGGCATGTACTGGGGTGTTTCTAAAGTCTTCGTCATATCAACAGCTATACTCCCTATTTCAGAGGACTGATAGCGTACAACCAAAACCGACTCTTTTGCAGCAGTCTTCGCTCAATTTTACCAACTATTAACTACTGGCCCAGCCCCAAAGCTTTGCCAGTTCACCTTCACCTATCCAGTAGTCTTGTAGACCGTTAAAGCACCGCTGAAGATTTTGCAACCAGCTTCCTCCACATCCAGCGGGTTTTTTCAGCTTTCCGTAGGCAGCGAGTCGTTCCACTCAAGGCCAGTCCACTCTCTGATGTTGTCCTCCCATCGTTTCTCTGTCTGCCTCTTCGTCTCCCTCCTTGTACTGTTCCCTGTAGGACAGTCTTGGCCAGTCCAGATGATCGTGTGACGTGCCCGTGCCACCAGTGTTTGATAGTTTTTTTGTTTGTTTGTTTTGTTTGTTTGTTTGTTTGTTTTGTCTTTTTAAATGCCACAAAATGTTATTCATGCTTTAAAAAGTTATGTCGATATTGTCTTCATCCATGACAGTCTTTCTGTCTGTGTGTGTGTGTGTGTGTGTGTGTGTGTGTGTGTGTGTGTGTGTGTGTGTGTGTGTGTGTGTGTGTGTGTGTATGTGTGTGTATGTGTGTGTGTGGTATGTGTGTATGTGTGTTGCTCTCTCTGTCTCTGTCTCTGTCTCTGTCTCTTCTCTCTCTCTCTCTCTCTCTCTCTCTCTCTCTCTCTCTCTCTCTCTCTCTCTGGTGGTAAGATTGATGCATTCGTAATATGATGACCCGGGTTGGAATCTCGTTCAAGAGCATTTTTCCTCTGGAGTTAACATCAGTGCAGACTCCACTCTACCCAAAAGTCCTTTGGATGAGACTATAAACCGAGGTCCCGTGTGCGAACGCACGCAGAAGATCTTGTGCACACGTTAAAACCCGTTCCGATTTTCGGAAGAGTAGGCCATTGTATGCCGGTGGGAACGAATGACAAAATTGACAAAACTGCATACACAGGGGGACTGGATGTAAAAAAAAAAAAAAAGCACACGAGTGCTTATTCCATTATCCTCGAAATAAAAGAATTTAAAAAATAAATTTTAATCTCTCTCTCTCTCTCTCTCTCTCTCTCTCTCTCTCTCTCTCTCTCTCTCTCTCTCTCTCTCTCTCTCTCTCTCTCTCTCTCTCTCTCTCTCTCACTCTCCTCCCTCCAAGGGAGACAGAGACACGTCAAGAGGGAGTGATTTGGAAGTTGAACTCTAGAACACTCGTCCTTTGCTAAAAAAAAAAATAATAATTAAAAAAAGTACAGGGGGGATAATTTCCAGCCAACAGTAGTGCCCTACAGTGACTCCCCGTGGTGTGATTTAAAACTGCTTCAAACTACACTGTAACTTTCTTTTCCCCTTTTTCTTTTCTTTATGTCTATTCCCGACTGGACGATTTTAAACACGACTCGAGACAGACAAACAGACAGACAGACAGAGAACTCGGACGTTTTATTGAGAGAGAAAGACAGACACAGAGACACACAAAGACAGACAGAAAGAGACATGGAGACAGACAGACAGAGAGAAAGACAGATAGAGACAGAGACATAGATTATTATGTCCCATACATAACTCCAATTAACTTAACTGCATGCTTTGCTTAACTACAGTAAACTTTTTTAAACAGGGGAAGAACATATATGACTTAACCATTCTAAAAACCTTACAGTACTTATAGAATATTCTCTTATTTATAGATACTTTGGCAAAGGAAAAACTAAGGAATGGGGTTGTATTTAAAAAAGGAAACTTTTGTTAGTATTCCATACTTTATACAAACAGCATTGAGCGTGGTAACCCCTTGGATGGGTGACCGTTTGTGCACCTTGGCTTCAATACAGTCCCACAGTTCACCCAGCTGTAAATAGATACCTGAAACTCTTTAGGGTCAGGAAGGGAGGGTAAGGCAGCGAGGGAGAGGAGATGGTCGCCGCCCTCAATATGCTGCTGGCCCTTAGAGAAGCTAAGGTCTCTGATCGACACCTCGCTCTCTAACAACTGCTTAGGTTATGGGAACATCTTGTAATGCACATATCCAACCCCACGGGGGCTGGGTGAGCATAAAGACGAGAGTATCTGGTCAAGGTGGTAACATACCCGTTTAGAAAACGGAAAAGTCGCGGGTTCGATACCCCGTTTGTACCTTACCCCCCATCCATTACACCTTGAGTGTTGGTCTGAATCCTTGTCTTATGTGAGAAGATTTTTTGTTCATGAATTTGTATGTGCTTTCCTTATAAGAGTGGCTTTTTCTACAGAATTTGCCTAGAGACAATTCTGTTGTTGCCGTGGGTTATTTTACGTGCGCTAAATGTGTCTTCGTCTTGACCTCGGTTTATCATCTCACCGAAACACTATCACCCAGACCACCACCGAAGGAGTAGAGGATGGAGGAAAAAATCAGGTTCAAGCGAGAATCGAACTCACGACTTCTGGCTTCCTACACGAATGCGCTACCTCTAGAAGAGCAGGACAGCTCTGGCCGGTGGTATGGATGCCGTGAAAATATCCTGCATTCACCCGAGGCTTCGCAAGTGCAGTTAGTAATGCGACTGGCTAAAAAAAAAATCTGATAGGATTCCTTGGCAATTAGTAAAATTCACAAACGGTGTGTGTGTGTGTGTGTGTGTGTGTGTGTGTGTGTG
>CM054167.1:8473407-8475907 GCA_028751875.1 Rapana venosa | reverse complement strand
TGGGGGGTTTCACAAGGGGGGTTGCCCGGGTTAGCCCCGTGCCCTGGGGCGAACTTTTCCCTCCACAGGAACTACAGTCTTTAAACAAAAAAACAAACGTGTAACCCCTGCAAGGATCCCTGCCCACCCGTGGTGTGCCTAGCAACGAATAGAATGATGGGGCCCTTTCGAAAAAAGGGGGCGCAGAAAGAACAATGCCCAAAGCAACCTCACCTTCTATGAAAAGAAAACAATCATAATAATAATAATAATGTATGGAATTTATATAGCGCTGAATCTTGTAAAGTAACAAATCAAAGCGCTCAGATGACATTTTGCTATATCGAGGATAATGGAATAAGCACTCATTTGCTTTTTTATATCCATCCCCGTGTGTAGTGGGTTTTTAAATTTTTTTCTCTGTACCCAAACCGGGACAAATGGCCCCACCCCTTCGAAAAGCGGGGAAAAAGGATTTAAAAGGGTTGGGGGGGCAAATTTTTCTGCATGCGTTCGCACACGGGGCCTCGTTTTATAGTCTCACCGAAGGGTGACACAATCACAAATCAATGGGCCCCACTCAGAGTAGAGAAGGGCGACTACCACCCTCTCAAAAAGAAAAAGAGCAGGGCCCTCTTCAAAAACTCTGCACTGGGCACGAAGGGTAAATCCCCCACGTTCCACAAAGCTGAAACTCGTTTCCCTTTTCCCCAGTGTGTCTGTGGTTTTAAAAAAAAAACCCAAAAACAGGCAAAAAACATTCTAAAAAGAGCACGCTATACAACAACCTTGAGGAAGATTGGGGTGGCCGAAGGGCATAACCCTGCAAAACCCAAACTGCACGCCCTTTATAAAGGGGCTGAAAAGGACATACATGGGCCCTTATTTTTCCAGACCCCCTCGACCCTGTAAAAAAAAACAAGAGAAGAAAGAAGAAGAAATTTTAAATAGGCAGGGGACCCCCCCGGCTACCCCTACTGATGACAACACAGCTTTTGGCCTAGCCATACTGAGCCAGACACCCACCTGGGATGACAGCCGCCACAACGTCCCTCTAAGAACAGTCCCTTTCTAAAAAAAAAAATGTAAACCTTCGATCCGAAAGCTTTGACACCAACTCATCATAGCCACGGTAATGTATGGGAAACCTACACTGCGGCTACCTTGAAACCAGGAAAACAGGGACATCGTATAAGAGACTTTTTTCCCCCTTTTATTGCATGATGGTCAGTGATGTTGAGGATGATGATGTCATGATGATGCAAGTTATGAAAGTGCACCAGCTTTGAGCGTTCTTGACAAGGGCTGTTCCCAACAATTCCTATCACAATAATTGTATGCAAGTATCAACCAGGCCTGAGGGATACAGACACCTGCAGTGTTGGTCCAGAAATTTGAGCAACACTCTCCAAATGCGAACTGTAAAGTGGATGATGCCTGACACTGTGGTCTTCGCCTTCCCAATGAGTCCATAGCAAATTCACGCTAAGTAGAAAACGGCAAGAGTAAACACACATACACACACACAAACACACAAATACACACAAACACACACGCACCACAACACACACACACACACACACAAACACACACAAACACACACGCACGCACGCACGCACGCACACACACACACATGTTACTCTTATGGGGTTTGAACCCAAGACCTTCCAGTCATGAGTCGAGAGCACTAACCCCTGAATCACGATAGTTCTTTTAACGAACAAAATTGATTAAACTATATGAGATAAAGATGGGAAAAGAGAGAAGCACAGAGAGAGAGAGAGTGAATGAACATGACAGTCAGACAGAGTAACAAAAACTGACAGACAGACACAGACAGAGAGGGATGGGGGGAAGAGTAGAAGAAGAAGAAGAAGAAGAAGAAGAAGAAGAAGAAGAAGAAGAAGAAGAAGAAGAACAAGAAGAAGAAGAAGAACAACAACAAGAAAACAACAAGAAAACAAGAAGAACAAGAAAACAAGAAGATCAAGAACAAGAACAAGAGAACAAGAAGAGAAGAAGAAGAAAGAAGAAGAAGAAGAAGAAGAAGAAGAGAGAAAGAAGAAGAAGAAGAAGAAGAAGAAGAAGGAGGAGAGGAGGAGGAGAGGAGGAGGAGGAGGAGGACGACAAGGAGGAGGAGCGACGAGGAGGAAGAGGGGGGGGGGAGGCAAAGAGACAGAGACAGAGAGGTGTTTTTTAGAAGAGAAAGTGAAAATACAAAACACATATTCACCTTAACCTCTGTGTTTGTTCTCCGTTTAAAATATTTCATTCACAAAGGATCTTGACTTTTAAAGTGGCAACCAAACACACACACAACACACACACACACACACCACAAACACACACACACATTATGTATGGTTGTAGAGTAGTATGTAATAATAATATATTATATAGATATATATTATGATATATATTATATATGTATATATATATATATATATATATATATATATATATATATGTATATATACTTGATTTTTTTTAATTTAAAAGCAAATGCATTGCTTATTCAATG
>CM054167.1:8445907-8460907 GCA_028751875.1 Rapana venosa | reverse complement strand
CACTAATAATAATACACCAGCCCCAGGAATAACACAGAGCAAAAACTGAAAAGAATGGAGCGAGGGTTGGAAGAAGCGAGCAGACGAAAGAAAAAAGTTTAGGCAGCTGAGAATACACCACGATTAACGAAATCGACGAAAACATCCAGTGGTTTGGAATGACACTGATACAGTGATAGACTATAGATGTGTCGTGTGTAAAATAGTGTTGTGTGTGTGTGTGGTTGTGTGTGTGTGTGTGTGTGTGTGTGTGTGTGTGTTTTGTGTGTGGTGTGTGTGTGTGTGTGTAGTCTGTAGATTCCTTTTTTTCGTCTTAGGAGGACCAAGACCAATACAACTGCCTTGTCTTCAAAGCCTTATGATAGCCCTCTCTCTGGCTGGCTGTCTGCCTGTCTGCCTGTCTGTCTGTCTGTCTGTCTGTCTGTCTGTCTGTCTGTCTGTCTGTCTGTATGTATGTATGTATGCATGCATGCATGCATGCATGTATGTATGTATGAATGTATGTATGTATGCATGCATGCATGCATGTATGTATGTATGTATGTATGTATGTAATGTATGTTGTATGTATGTATGTATGTATGAATGTAGTTGAATGTTTTGTATGTATGAAATGTATGTATGAATGTATGTATGAATGTATGTATGTATGTATTATGTATGTATGTAAAATTATGTATGTATGTATTATGTATGTATGTATGAATGATGTATGAATTTTGGTATGTATAAATGTATGTATGAATGTATGTATGAATGTATGAATGTATGTATGTATGTTGTATGTATGTATATGTATAAATTTGTATGTATGTATGTATGTATGTATGACCAAGACCAACACAACTGCCATGTCTTAAGCTCTTGAAGCATCTGTCTGGCTGCGGCTGTCTCGTCTGTCTTCTGTCTGTCTGTCTGTCTGTATGTATGAATGTAGTATGTTATGTAATGTAGTTATGTATGTATGTATGTATGTTATGTATGTATGATAAGTATGTAGTATGAATGTATGTAGAGTATGTATGTTGTATTTTGATGAAGTATGTATGTATAGGAAATGTATGTATGTAAGTATTTTGGGTATGAATCATGTATGTAATGTATGTATGTATGTATGTATGTATGAATGATGTATGTATTAGTATGTGATGTATGTAGTATGTAATTTATGTATGTATGTATGTTGTATGTATGTATGATATGTATGTATGTATGTAGTATGTTGTATGTATGTATGTATGATGTATGTATGTATGTATGTATTATGAATGTATGTATGTATGAATGAATGTAGGGTATTGTATGTATGTATGTATGTATGTATGTAATGTATGAATGTAGTATGAATGATTATGTATGTAGTATGTATGTCTGATATGTAGTATGTATGTATGAATGTATGTATGTAGTATGTATGTATGTATGTATGTATGAAATGTATGTATGTATGAAATGTATGTATGTATAAAATGTAGTTGTATGTATGTATGTATGTAGTAGTGTATATGTATGTATGTATGATGTATGAGTATGTATGTATGTTAAATTTATGTATGTATGTATGTATGGTATGTATGTATGTATGAGTATTTATTTTATTTTTTTATTTTATTGTTTTATATCGAGGATAATGGAATAAGCACTTACGTGCTTTTTTACATCCAGTCCCCGTGTGTATGCGGATTTGTGAATTCTGTCATCTGTTCCCACCGGCACACAATGGCCTACTCTTTCGAAAAGCGGAACAGGATTTAACGTGTGCGCAAGATGTTCTGCGTGCGTCCGCACACGGGGCCTCGGTTTATAGTCTCATCCGAAGGACTTTATGTATACATGTGTACATACATGTATACATACATTAAGGAATGTATGAATGTATGTATGATGAATGAATGTATGTATGTATGTATGTATGTATGGTATGTATGTGTGTATGTGTGTGTGTGTGTGTGTGTGTGTGTGTGTGTGTGTGTGTGTGTGTGTGTTTTGTGTGTGTGTGTGTGTGTAGTATGTATGAATGTATGTATGTATGTATTTTTATGTATGTATGTAATGATAAAGTATGTAATGTTTTGTAGGGATGATTATGATAGTATGTATGAATGTAAAGAATGAATGTATGTATGTATGTATGTATGATGTATGTATGTATGTAAGTATGTTTTGAATGTATGTATGTATGTATGTATGTATGTATGTATGTATGAATGTATGTATGTATGTTATGTATGTATGTATTATGTATGAATGTATGTATGTATGTATGTATGAATGTATGTATGTATGAATGTATGTATGTATGTATGAATGTATGAATGTATGTATGTATGTATGAATGTATGTATGTATGTATGTATGTATGCATGTATGTATGTATGTATGTATGAATGTATGTATGTTATGTATGTATGTATGTATGTATGTATGTATGAATGTATGTATGTATGTATGTATGTATGTATGTATGTATGTATGTATGTATGTATGCATGTATGTATGTATGTATGACCAAGACCAACACAACTGCCATGTCTTCAAAGCTCTATGATAGCACTCTGTCTGGCTGGCTGTCTGTCTGGCTATCTGGCTGTTCTGTATGTATGTAAGTCTCTCTCTCTCTCTCTCTCTCTCATCTCTCTCTCTCTCTCTCTCTCTCTCTCTCTCTCCCCTTGTTGTTGCTGCCGCTTTTGTTTTGCTCTTGGTTCTTGCTATTTTCTCGGTTGTTTCTGTGTTTTCTGTTTTGCTTTCTTCCTTACTTGTTACTACTTTTTTTTTTCTTTTTCTTTTTCTCTCCGGTGATTTTGTGGGGATTTTTGTGTAGATTTTTTCCGTATACTGTGTAAGTGTATTGCTATAGGCTTTATTTTATGTTATTATCATATATATCCTTAAGGGCGGGGACTGGATGTAAAAAAGCACATGGGTCCTTATTCATTATCCTCGAAATAAAAGAATTTGTCAATGTCATTGTCATTGTCTCTCTCTCCCTCTCTCTCTCTCTCTCTCTCTCTCTCTCTCTCTCTCTCTCTCTCTCTCTCTGTCTTTCTCTGTGTTGTCTACCGCTATACTACCTTCATTAATTTTTCATAGGTTTTCCTAAAGTTAAATGCACCATCAGCAGCATTAGCAGTATCAGCATCAGCATCAGCATCAGCAGCATCAGCATCAGCAGTCCCTTGACCAAAGATAAGCGCTAGGGGAAGGACACACGGGGGAGGCGGTGGTCGATACTTCACTCCAGGCTGACCTGTCCTCTGCCTTCTGCAGCAACAGCGCCAGGTCAAGGCCGGTCCTAATCTTTTGATGGGCTGCATCCTTCAGTTCTTGAGTGCGCACAGATCTCAATGCTCACACTGTGCATGCAGACGTACACACACACACAGATACACACACGCACACAGATGCACACGCACGCACGCGTGCACACACTCTCTCTCTCTCTCCTCTCTCCTCTCTCTCTCTCCTCTCTCTCTCTCTCTCTCTCTCTCCTCTCTCTCTCTCTCTCTCTCTCTTTCGTCTTTTTGTCAGTTCTATAGTGTTCTTCGTTGTGTTTTGGCTGTTATTCTTGTCTTATGTTAGTTATTGTCGCTGTTGTTGTTGTTGTGTACGTATGTTTGTGTTTGGTTGTTTGTTTGTTTGCTTGTCGTGGTTGTCTTGTTGGTTTATCTTTTTTTGTTTGTTTGTTTTATTCAGTTGTTTGTATGGTTGAAGGTTTTGTGTGTTATGTGTGTGTGAAGGGGGGGAGGGGGGAGGGAAGAAGTTGGCGTGTCTTTTTTTGTTGTTTTTGTCTTCTTTGTTTGTTTTGGTTTGGTTTTACTTTGTTGCTTGTTTGTTTGTATTATGATGGATGTATTTTCAGGATTTTTTAATTATTTGAATTGTATGGTTTAATATTGTTCAGGGTTATTTGTTTTGTTTTTAATTCCATGTATGCATATGTTATTGTCTTTTCTTGTTTGATTTGTATGGTTTATCATTGAATAGGTTTATTTATTCTATGTATGCATATATATTATCTTTTTTTTCTCTCTTTTTTTTCTTTAGATAGATGGCTTGGTGAAAAAAAGCAAATGCACTGCTTATTCAATGTACCATCTGAAAATAAAAGTCTGACTTTGACTTTCACACACACACACACACACACAAGCGCGCGCCAAGGGAAATATAAAAGATTTGACAAAATGCGTCAGTGACTTGAGACCTTGTAGGTAATAATTAAGAAGTTAACACAGAAGGAAAACAGACGCTCATATGACCAGAGGAACATAATCAGTATGAGGAGAAATTAAACAGGAAACGCTAGGAAAGGGAGAGAAACAGACAGATTGAAAGAGAGGGGCGGGCAGACAGACAGACAGACAGAAACAGACAGGCAGACACATAAAAAGATATCTACGATACAGAAAGACACACGGGAACACATACAAAGCCCACATAAACTACAGAGACCAGCCGGCATGGCGCAGTGGTTAGCGCCTTGGGTTACGGACTGGAAGGTATCGGGTTCGAATCCCATAAGAGTCATAGGGATTTTTTCGGACTCATGCCGGCTCCTACCCAGAGTGAGTGTGCTATGGGCTCATTGGGAAGACTGGGACCACACAGTCGAGTTTCATCCACTTTACAGATGCGCTTTTGAGAGTGTTGCTCGAATTCTCTGACCAATACTACAGGTGTCTGTATCTCTCAGGCCCGGTTGACGCCGGGAAATATTATGATAGTAAGCGTAGAGTACAACCCTGTGACGTCGTCTCAAAGAACATGCCCCTCCATAGCAGCATTGTTTCATCATCCCCATCGCCATTGATCATCATGTCACAAAAGAAAATGGTCTCCGATTCGGTGCTTCAGAGAAGATGAGGCAGCAAAAAAAAAAAAAAAAAAGACTACAGAGAGAGAGTGAGAGAGAAGAGAGGAGAGAGAGAGAGAGAGAGAGAGAGATGAGAGAGAGAGAAGAGAGAGAGAGAGAGAGAGAAGAGAGAGAGAGAGAGAGAGACAGACATAAGTGTCACCAGCAGCCTGCTTTTGCAGAATGATCGACCGCAGAGTGTCAGTCATGGGCTTGTTGGACCTCATGCGGCATTCGACACGCTTGACCACTCTATTTTGCTCAAAAGACTAGAATACTCTTTTGGAATAAGAGGTGTTTGCTTGCATGGTTTACCTCTTATGTCTCTGATAGGTCGCAGAGCGTGCTGATAGAGGGAGTTAAGTCACAGCCTGCCCCCCTCCTATATGGCGTACCTCAAGGTTCTGTTATGGGTCCCGTTATGTTCACACTATTCTCAGCCTCTGTCTAATGTGATGACCTTACTGATTGCCAGTTTCATAAATATGCAGAGAAACAGAAATTTCGGCAAATGCAACACCTCAAAATTTTTCAGACGCCACACGCACACTGGCAGATTGCACGCACAGTGTCCCTTTCAGTGGATGGACAGCAACAAACTCAAATTAAATACAGACAAACAGAATTTATGGCAGTTGGTTCACCATCTAGTCTTATGCGGGTGTCGGAGAGTTCTGTGTCTTGGTGGCTGTGACATAGCTTTTCAGAGTCTGTGCGGTATCTGGTGTTCAGCTAGATCCTACTCTCTCATGAAAACCACATTAGTAACGTCTGCAGAGCATGCTTTCTAGAGCTGCGCCGTATTGCACACATTAAGAAATTCTTGCCTCGTGATGCAGTGATCAAGCTTGTTTCAGCGACCGTCTTGTCGCGACGGACTATTGCAACTCCTGTTTTATCGGTTATAAGTGATGACCAGTTTACACGCCTGCAGCGAATTCAGAACTCTGCTGCCAGGCACATCCTTGGAAAGAGCAAAAGGTGACCATGTGACTCCCATGCTTAGGAGCTTCATTGGTTACCTGTAAGGGCAACGCTGTCATACAAAGTTGCGGTCTGGCATACAGTCACTCTGAAAGGCTCGCTTGCTCCATCTCTGTCAGCTGCCTTGAATCACGCACCACAACTAGAAACCCTGCGGTCTTCGAATGATAACTTACTTGTTGTACCCCATTACACCTCAAAACCGCAGGTCGTAGATCTTTTGGTGTTGCTGCGCCCACGATCTGGAACTCTCTGCCACCAGCCGTCAGACATGCTCCCACTTTATCCCAGTTTAAGTCTTCATTGAAGACACATCTCTTTAATGTATTTCTTAGCTAGTTAATATATTGTGCTGTCTTGACGGTCGCCGTTTGTCACACTGTGGCTACTTCATGTGCATGCCTGGCTGTTGGTTAGGTTTTGTTTGTTGTTAGTTATGTAATTGCTAGTGCCTTTTCTCTTGATGTACTGATAATTGCCCTGCTAGTGTGTGCCCGGACGCAAGTGTGTGCCTCTACAGTGCGATAGGATCTCTGGTAAATTTATTTGCGCTTTAGAAATGCTCATTATCATTGTTGTTGTTGTTGTTGTTATTATGTGCTGTGTGTGCATGTGTATAGATGCGCATGGTATGAAAGCGCATTGAGTCATTGCTTTGAGAAATGTGCTATATAAATGCTATTCATTATTATTATTATTTATTATTAGAGAGAGAAACAAAGATACAGACAGACAGACCAAACGACAGACAGACAGAAAGAGAAGATATCTAGATGCAAAAACTGATGCCAAAGCAGAAACGGGAACGGACTAAAGAGAGAGAGAAACAGCGAGACAGACAGAAAGAGAGAAACAAAGATACAGAAAGACACAGACAGACAGACAGAAAGAGAAGATATCTAGATGGAAAAACTGATGCCAAAGCAGAAAGAGAGAGGGGGGGGGGGGGGGGGGGAGAGGGCAGGAAGTACCAGAGGAGCACACGTGCTGTATCAGCACAGTACACTGTCTGCTGTTCCCCCTCCTCCTCCTCCTCCTTCTCCTCCTCCTGTGTCATCTGTTCCCTGTGTTCCTTTGAGACGTCACGATCGTCTGAACATGCCGCCTGCCTCTCTCTCTCTGTCTGTCTCTCTCTCTGTCTCTCTCTCTCTGTCTCTCTCTGTCTCTCTCTCTCTCTCTCCCTTTCTCTCTCTCTCTTTGTTTCATTCTTTCTTTCTTGTTCTCTCTGTCTGTCTATCTGTCTCTCTCTCTGTCTCTCTCTCTTGTTCTCTCTGTCTGTCTCTCTATCTCTCTGACTCTCTCTTCTCTCTGTCTATCTGTCTCTGTCTCTCTCTCTCTTCTTCTCTCTGTCTGTCTCTCTCTGTATCTCTTGTTCTCTCTCTCTGTCTCTCTCTTGTTCTCTCTGTCTGTCTGTCTGTCTCTCTCTTGTTCTCTCTGTCTCTCTCTGTCTCTCTCTCTCTCTCTGTCTCTCTCTCTCTCTTGTTCTCTCTTGTTCTCTCTTGTTCTCTCTGTCTGTCTGTCTCTCCCTCTCTCTGGCTCTCTCTCTCTTGTTCTCTCTGTCTCTCTCTTTTGTTCTCTATTTCTGTCTCTGTCTGTATCTCTCTGTTCTCTCTTTCTGTACCTCTGTCTGTATCTCTCTCTCTCTCTCTCTGTGTTTCCCCACATATAAAAAAGAAAAGAAAATACAAACCGAGAAAAAGATTGTGACGCACGCACGCACACACACACACACACACACACACACACACACACACACACACACACACACACACACACACACTTTTGTGTCTAATATCACTTAATGTGAATAGACGTTAAATTGAAGAACAACAACAACACACACACACACACACACACACACACACACACAGACACACACACACACACACCACACACACACGCACACACACACACACACACACACACACACACACACGCACACACACACACACACACACACGCACACACACACACACACACACACACACACACACACACACACACACCACAGAGGAAGAGAGAGAACGGGAGAGACAGCGATAGAAACACTGACAAAGAGAGAGAGAGATGAGGAGGAGGAGGAGAAAGACACAGACAGACAGACAGACAGACAGACAGACAGACAGCGAAGAAGCAGAAGTATGTTCTTTCGAGCCAGAAGGCCCATAGAGCCGGAGCTTATCCCGGTTTCTGTAGCGTTAAGCGAACTGATGGTTTTTCACCACCCCTGTGACAGGACGCTAGTCTGTCGCCAGATACTTCCCCAGCAGAGCTGGTACCCACTTGTACACCTGGGTGGAGTGAGGAAAATAGGAGTAAAGTGTCTTTCCCAAGGGCACAACACCGAGCCGAGCGGGGATCGAACCCGCGATCTCCGGATCACGAGTTGACCGCCTAAACCACTCGACCACGGTGCCTCCTAAGAAGCAGAAGGTACCAGGGTTAACAGAGGGCCAACAATACAAGGCAGTACAGTACAAGGGAGAGATGAAAGAAGAATGAAGGCAGAGTGAAGAAGTGGACCAACCTGCTCTATCTCCCTCCCCTCGCCCCCGCCCCCCCCCCCCAGAACAACCACCCCCCCTCCCTCTTCCCCGTGTCATGTTGCCTTATCACCCCCTTCCCCCCTACCCACCCCCCATACATCATCTGAGTTAGACCTTCTTCCTTGATTTATTATCTGTCTCCCTCTGTAGTTCTGAGCTTGTCTCCCTTGGACAGAGAGAGAGAGAGGGAGGGAGGGAGGGAATGAGATAGGGAGGGAGAGAGAGGGGGAGAGTGAAAAGAGAGAGGGGGAGAGAGGGGGGAGAGAGAGGAGAGAGAGGGGAGAGAGAGGAGAGAGAGGGGGAGGGATAGGGATAGGGAGAGAGAGGGGGAGGGAGAGAGAGTGAGAGAGAGGGGGAGAGAGTGAGAGAGAGAGAGAGTGAGAGAGAGGGGGGAGAGAGTGAGAGAGAGAGAGAGCGAGAGAGAGGGGGAGGTAGAGAGAGAGAGAGAGAGAGAGTGAGGAGACAGAGAGAGACACAGACAGATCGAGAGAAAAAGAGAGAGCTCTGAAATGATTTAATGTACATTGGCTTTGGGCCAAAACCCATTTGTTGGGCTTGGGGTGGAACAATGAGTTCATTCATATCATTGGCAGAGCAAAATGCACAAGCAAGTAATGATGTCTGGATCATCAAAGACGAAAAACACAGACTAATCTTTTTCATGGTTTATGACCTTTATATCAAACATAACCTAATCACACAAAAAAGAAGAGGATGTCTAGGTGGAAAATTGCGGAGATCATGCGTACTGAGAACATAGTAACAAATCGTAACAGTGGTTCAGTATACTTGCTCGATACATGTGCTTCCTAACTTTTCTCTCAAGTTTATGCACATGTAACATTCCACGAGGAAGTGGCCTTCATTTTCAACTTTCGTTTTATAAAAAAAAATGTATTTTGTCTCGAATAATCTCACTATATCTACATACACATTATTATTAAGGGGTAAAAAGTTCATCATCATCATCATCAGTCCCGTGACCTTGGCGGTCGTGGAAGAGACACGAAAGATGATGCCGTGGTAAGCCTCCTCCATCCATCTCGGTCTTCGGCTCTGCGAGACCTGTCTCGTAAAACGTTACCTATTGCAAGAGAGAGAGAAGAAGAAGAGAGAAGAGAAGAGAGAGAGAGAGAGAGAGAGAGGAGAGAAAACAGACAACAAGACAGAGACAGAAGACAAAAGAAGACAAAAGACAACAATAGACAAAACAACAGAACTGGAGACCAAGATAGGGACGGGGGGAGAAAGAGACGGGGGAGAGAGAACAACACCCCAAATCGCAAAGACACTACAGACCTCCCCAGGTCCAAACGCGGCACCTCATTACGTGCAAAACGTCGCATCGCAAAATCGTTTGGTGACTCTCGTCTCAAGGAGGAACGGGAAAAAAAGGAAGAAAAAAAATAACCCACCCAACCCTTAACCTCACACATCATCACCACTACACAAAAATTTTATCCCCCCCCCCCCCCCCCCTCGATTTCGTCTAAAAAACATCGTTGTTTCCCCCATTTCCTCACATTCTTACTCTTCCCCTCCATTAATATCCACTCAGCCCCCCCAACCCCCACTCCCCCCCCCCCCCCCCCCCCAAAGGCCTCATCTTTCCGCCCCCTTTCCCCCTCATCCCAACAGCCTTCACTTGATTTAATCACGATTCAGTAAGCTTTGCCCCTTCACTGAGACACGGTAAAGGCTATCTACTCTTCTGTCCCTGTCTGTCTTCCTCTTCTACCCTGCCCTCTACGTCTTCTCATCTATCTATCTTCTCTCTCTTCTTCTATCTACCTATCTATCTACCTCTACTTTATCTATTACTATCTATTACCACTATATCTATCTACCTATAATCAACTAACATTTATCTAATCTATCTACCTACCCTACCTATTTTACCTATCTATCTACTATCCTATCTACCAAACCTATCTATTACCTATCTATCTACCTATATATCTAAACCTATCATCTCTCTATCTACCTATCTACCACCTATCTATCTATCTATCCTACCTATCAAATCTACCTACCTATCTATCTACACCTATCTATCTACCTATCTATCAAACTACCTACTATCTACCAAATACCTATCTATCTATCTACTACCTATCAAATCTATCTACCTATCTACCTATCTTTCTCTATCTACCTACCTATCTACTACCAAACTATCTACCTACCTACCTATCTACTACCTATCATCTACTACCTATATCTATCTATCTACCTATCTATCTCTACCTATCTATCTATCTATACCTATCTATCACCTATCTACCCTATCTACCTATCTATCAATCTATCTACCTACAACTATCTATCTACTATCTTCTACTACTATCTACCATCACCTACCTATCTATCTATCTATCTACCTACCTACTACACTATCTATCCTATCTATCTACCTATAAACCTATTCTATCATCTACCTACCTATCTACTACCTATCTATCTACCAATACCTATCTATCTAACTACCTATCTATCTACCTATCTATCTACCTACCTATCTACTACCTTAACCTATCTATCTACCTACCATCAAATCACATCCTTCAATCTACCTATCTACCTACCTATCTATCTATCTATCTATCTACTACCTACCTACTATTCAACCAAATCACCTTTTCTACCTATCTATAATCTACTACTATCTATCTACCAATCTATCAACCTATCTACCTACCTATCTATCATCTTTATCTACCTACCTATCTATCTACACCTATCTATCTACCTATCTACCTTACCTATCTACCTACCTCTATCATCTACCTATCTATCTAATCAACTATCTATCTACCTACCTATCTATCTACATCCCCTTTTATCCCTATCTAACCTATCTATCTACCTACCTATCTACCTATCTAATACCTATCTATCTACCTATCAAACCTACCTATCTACCAACTACTAATCATATCTACCTATCTATCTACCTACCTATCAAACCTACATACCTATCTACTTCAAATCTATATCTCTCATTTCCGTTTCGCCCCACCTGTTTTCCCCGTTTTCAAAACTCATGCCGGGTTTTCAAGCTTTCCATTGACGCACGCAGCTTTTCCCCTTTTCCGTGTGTGTGTGTGGGGGGGGGTGGGGGGGTGTATGCATATATATATATAATATATAAAATATATAATTAATTAAAATATATATATATATATATAATATATATAAAAATTTTTAATATATATATATACGCGAGGGGTGAGGGGAGGGGGGTGTGTGTTGTGTGTGTGTTGTTGTGGTGTGGTTTTGTGTGAGTGTGTGTGTGTGTGTGTGTGTGGTGTGTGTACCGCGCGCGTGCAATAGGCTGGGGGAGGGGTATATCAGGGGACAGAAGGAGGAGGGATAGGTCACACACACACTTTCTTTTTAATCCTAAAGCAATGCCGTTAGATGTGAATGTTACAGTCAAAGTACCGTCTGCAACCTCAATACTATAACCTTTCAAGACAGACCATTATCCCTAATGATGCAGACAGGTAATAATCACCATTCATATCTTTTTCAGAAACTGTCATTAAATGCATGAAGCCAGTGACAATCTTTCTGTCTGATTAGACACAGCTCGGCTCTGCAAAACACAGGCAGATGAAACACAGGGGGATACCATAGGACACAACACAGCACAGCACAGTGCAGCACAGCACAGCACAGCACAGCACAGCACAGCAGCAGCGCAGCACAGCGCAGCCAAAGGGAAAACGACTTTTTCTTGTTTGCAGGTGAGAAAAGATCCGTCTGCGTAATGTCGGGGCCCTCACAAAAAAAAACTATTAGGGGGCATAGCATACACACAGAAGCATGTTTGGCATATCCACAACACACACAAAAAACTACTACACAAGCCGCAGCACATACACACCCAACCCCAACACAACACCAAAAAACACACAAAACAAACACACAAAAAAAAGACAACCAAACAAACACACACACACACACACACACACCACACAACAAACACACACAACACACACAAGGCATGCTTGCTATCTATTTCTTTTCGAACGCTCAAAGAAACTACTGTTGTCTGCCCATTTGAGTGAAATGCTTGGCTGCCTTTTTAAGCGCCTGACAATCTACGCATATCACACACACAAACACACAACCACCACACCAAAAACCCCCCCCCAACGGCCCCAACTCCACCCCAAAAAAAAACACACCCCCGACCCCCGCCAACACATACATACTTAATAATATATTATAAATAATAAAAAATTTAACACATACATACACAATACACACATACTACATACACACAAAACAACACACACAACACACACAGCACTCACACACACTCAAATCCACACACCACAAACCAAAACACCACAAAAACCACCAAAAACACACACACCACCACCAACCCCAACACACACAAAACAAAACAAACACACACAGAGGCCAAACGTGTGATCCCATTTCAATACATGTATCAAAATAAAAAAAAGCTACAACAAACGAAAGGAGACTTACAAATCCATAGGCCCCATGTGAAACATAATAAAAAGCAAAAATCAACGACAAAAAGCAGAGGGGAGGAGAGAGAAAAACAAGAAAGGGGGGGGGGGGGGGAAGAAATGAGAAGCTGGCAGAGTATTCTTTTATATTCAGGATAATTGAATAAGCACTCGCGAGCTTACTTACATCCAGTCCCCCGTGTGTATGTGGTTTCGTAAATTTTGTCATGTGTTCCCACCGGCACATAATAGCCTACTCTTTCTCTATTTCGGGTCCATCGACCTGGAATGAGCTCCCTCTCTCTCTTCGCCAGAAACCTAATTATGACACTTTTAAATCCAGCCTCAAGACATTTATTTCAAACCTAAGAATTTCCCCCTCCTGTTTCATATCAGAACTATCCCACCTTCACTAACCCATGTCCTACCACCCTTCTAAAGTATACGACCTGTGTGAGTGTGTGTGTGTGTGCTTTTGAAAAACATTTGACTATTGAAATTTTATTTCATAGATTTTGTCTGCAGCGCACCATGTTTGTAATATCTGTTTGTTTAAATTATTGATTATTTATCATTGATTGCATAACTGTGTAAGATTAGGTTGAATGCATGCGCTTTGATTTGTCTTTGCAAGATATAGCGCTATATAAGTTCCAATTATTATTATTATTAAAAGCGTTAGAGATAGAGACGGCGAGACCAGTGCGCGAAACAGAGACGGCGAGACAGAGACGGCGAGACAAAGACAGCGAGACAAAATTAATACAGACAAAGACGGCGAGACAGATACTGCGAGACAGATACGGCGAGACAAATACTGCCAGACAGAGACGGTGAGGCAGAGACGGCAAAACAGAGACAGAGATACCGATGCGGCAAAACACAGGCGGCGAGAGAGAGACGGCAAGACAGAGACAGAGAGACCGATGCGGCGAAACAGAGGCGGCGAGACAGAGACAACGAGACCGATGCGGCGAGATAGAGACGGCGAGACAGACAGAGACAGGTTAAAGCAAAGGAATCGAACTATGACCAATACACGACAGTTCCTAACGAAACAAGACCAAAGCATCAATGGACAGACGACGTAGAAGTCTGGACAGGCAGCAGAACAGCTGACAGCGTGCGTGCCACTCACCCTCTCAAGACGGGATAGCCTAGTGGTTAGAACATTGCGCTCGCAATCTGACGACCCGAGTTCGATTCCTGTTCAAGGGGATATTTTCCCCAGGAGTTAACATCAGTGCAGACTCCATTCTCCCCCAAAAGTCCTTCGGATGAGACTATAAACCGAGGTCCCGTGTGCGAACGCACGTAGAACATCTTGCGCACGAGTTATATCCTGTTCCGCTTTTTCGTAAGAGTAGGCCATTGTGTGCCGGTGGGAACAGATGACAGAATTTACAAAACCGCATACACAACTGGATGTAAAAAAGCACATGAGTGCTTATTCCATTATCCTCGATATAAAATAATAAAATAAAATAAATAAAATAAAAAAAGACAGACCGACTTGTAGACCTACTACACATTGCACGTCAACCCAAGTCTTGGGACGGCACCTCACCCAATACAATTATTAATGAAACAAAGAACAAATCCTTTAACACTATAAATTCGTGCTGCAAGTAGACAGTGGGTTGAAGAGAAGAGAGAGAGAGGAGGAAGAGATGAAGAGAGAAGAAAAAGAGAGAGAGAAAGGAGAGAGAGAGAGAGAGAGTGATCAACCAGAATAAACAGAAAGAGACAGAGAATGTTAATAATAATAATAATAAGAATATATAGCCTGATCTTGTAAAGCAACAAATCAAGCGCGCAGATGACCCTTTTTTTAATCTGAGGATAATGGAATCAACACCATTGCTTTAACTAACAAAAACCATCCTTTACATATAATCGGTTTGTAAATTTGTCAGTGTGTACCACCGGACAAATGGCACTCTTTCGAAAAAGCGGAAAGGGTATAAAGTGCGCAAGATGTTCGCATGCTTCGAACGGAGCCTCGGTTAGTCTATCCGAAGGACTGGTTGGGGAGATGGAGAAAGGAAGAAGTAAGCTGCAGACACAGAACACAACACACGCACACACGCCCGCACCACACACACACACACACACACACACACACACACACACA
>CM054167.1:8428407-8440907 GCA_028751875.1 Rapana venosa | reverse complement strand
CAGGAGCAGACATAGGGAGTGATCATGATCTTGTGATGATGACTTTCCGACTACGTCTAAAGAAAATCCACAAGCGGAACAACATCAGGATCAAATTTGACCTCGAGAAGCTGAAGGACCCAGAGGTATTAGAAATTTTTCAAGCAAGGATAGGTGGAAAGTTTGCAGCACTCACTGTGATAGACTCAGACATAGATACACTGACAAATAGTTTCAATATAGCAGTGACTGAAACAGCAAGCGAGCTTCTTGGCAAACACCGACCAGTCAAAAAACCATGGGTCACACCTAACATCCTACAACTATGCGACAAGCGTAGAGAGTTGAAGAAAAAGAAAAATGAAACAAAAGAAAGAGCAGAACAATATAGGGCAGTCAACAAAAGAATCAGGAAGTCCATGACGGAGGCAAAAGAGAAATGGATCGGTGAACAGTGCCAAGACATTGAAGAGAACATCAAGAAAAACAATAGCAAGAAAGCATATCAGCTGGTGAAAGACCTGACTAGCACAAAACAGGGAAAAGGTTTAACAATCCAAGACAAAAATGGGAAGTGTCTCACTGACGACCAGGATATTCTGAACAGATGGACAGAATACTGCTCCGACCTGTATAACTATAGAACCGCAGGAGATCCAGATGTCCTTAATGTACCAGCAAGCAAAGACACAGACAGTCACCCTATCCTCCGAGAAGAAGTGGAAACAGCAGTCAGATCGCTGAAAAAGGGAAAGTCAGCAGGGGCTGACAACATTCCAGCTGAGTTGGTTCAAGCTGGAGGGGAAGCCATGATCAGCGCCCTACTAAGAATCTGCAACAAGATCTGGCAGACAGTAAAATGGCCAACACCATGGACACAGTCACTCATCATCACCCTCCCCAAGAAATGAAATCTACAACAATGCCATAATTACCGCACAATCAGCCTCATATGCCACCCAAGCAAGGTCATGCTGCAGATAATATTGAATAGACTGAAGCCACAAGCAGAGACCATCATTGCTGAGGAACAAGCAGGTTTCAGAGCAGGGCGCAGCACAACCGAACAGATATTCAACCTCAGAATACTATGTGAGCGGTACCTTCAACATCAACAAGACCTTTACCATGTATTTATCGATTTTAAGAAGGCATTTGACAGGGTGTGGCATGCAGCTTTGTGGGCAACCATGAATTTGTGCAGCATCAATGCAAACCTGATCAGAGTCATCAAACAACTGTACAGCGAGGCCACCAGTGCAGTGTACTACAACAACAACATTGGAGAATGGTTTCGAACAGTTGGAGTAAGGCAGGGCTGTCTACTCTCACCCACTCTTTTCAACATCTTCCTTGAGAGAATCATGGCTGATGCACTGGAACATCATGAAGGATCAGTCAGCATTGGCGGCAGAACGATCACAAACCTCCGCTTCGCAGATGACATTGATGGAATAGCAGGATCAGAAAAAGAGCTTGCCAGCCTAACAGAACACTTGAATAAAGCCTCCAAAACATACGGCATGGAAATCAGTGCAGAGAAGACCAGACTGATGACTAATAACACCAACGGCATTAGCACTGATATCAGGGTTAATGACCAGAAGCTGGAAACAGTTCAAAGCTTCAAGTACCTGGGAGCCATTGTATCAGACCAGGGATCCAAGCCAGAAGTAGTATGCAGGACTGCACAGACAATAACAGCTTTGTCAAAACTAAACACCATCTGGAGAGAGAAAAATATCTCACTTATCTCCAAGATCAGACTAATGCGCTCCCTTGTCATATCCATATTTCTGTATGCCTGTGAATCATGGACCCTGACTGCAGATTTGGAGAGAAGAGCACAGGCGGTGGAGATGAGATGCTTTCGGAGACTCCTTGGCATCTCCTACAAAGACCACATAAGCAACGAAAGCGTGCATAACAGAATCCAGCAAACCATTGGACCCTATGAGAACCTTCTAACGATCGTGAAAAAACGTAAACTTAAATGGTATGGGCATGTCACAAGATCCAAAGGACTTGCAAAGACAGTTCTACAAGGCACTGTCCAGGGAGGAAGAAGAAGATGCAGACCAAGGAAGAGCTGGGAGGATAACATCAGCGAATGGACAGGCCTAGAACTCAACAAAACCCTGAGAAAGGCAGAACAGAGAGAGGAATGGAGGGAACTGGTTGTTGAGTCTTTGAGGGTGCCCCCACGGTCGTCAGACTACGGGACAGATAGAGACTATGCATTCATTCTCTTTTGTCTTGTTTTTTTCCTTCTTTAGAGCTTTTGTACCAGTCATTATAATTATCAGGTTAGCATAGAGGGCTTTGACCTATGAATGAATAACCCATCTCCCTCTCTCTCTCTCTCTCTCTCTCTCTCTCTCTCTCTCTCTCTCTCTGTCTTGTCTGTCTGTCTCTCTCTCTCTCTCTCCTCTCTCTCTCTCTCTCCTCTCTCTCTCTCTCTTGCTTATAGTTATAGTGTATCCTGATGAAGGATTCATATTGTATATTTTCAATACTTTATTGGACTTGCCTCTGTACTTAAGTTTTAATGAGTACCCTATTTCAATATCTTATAGTTATGTGTAACAAGTATATGTACCATTTGACAATGTGTAGATGTTTATCTTTCTGACTTATTAAGTTTGGTTGTGTTGTTTTTCTTAGCTCTGTTGTTGTTCTTGTTGTTGTTTGTCTGTTTTTCTCTTTTTTCTTCTTTTGTTGTTTGTTTTTTCTTTCTCTTTTGTTTGTTTTGGTTAGGGGTTTTTGGGGGGTGGGGGTGGGTGTTTTTAGGGTTTTCTTTTATTTGTTTGCTTTGGGGGGGGGGGGGGGGGGGTGTTGGGGGGACTGTTTTGAAAAGGGTTATTTCCCCTTGTTTCGATTGTGAGACTGTATAAGTGTTGGGTTATTATTATTAATATGTATCCCTACGGGCGGGGACTGGATGTAAAAAAGCACATGTGTGCTTATTCATTATCCTCGAAATAAAAGAATTTGTCATTGTCATTGTCTCTCTCTCTTGGCAGGATGGTTAAGACGTTCGCCTGCCAACAAGTAAACTGTGAGGTTGTGGGTTCGATTCCCAGCCTCGCCCTTTCTTCCCAGTTTGACAAAAAAATCGAACTGAGTGTCAAAGTCCTTCGGATGAGACTATAAACCGAGGCCCCGTGTTCGAACGCATGCAGAACATCTTGCGCACACGTTAAATCCTGTTCCGCTTTTCGTAAGAGTAGGCCATTGTGTGCCGGTGGAAACAGATGACAACATTGACAAAACTGCATACACACGGGGACTGGATGTAAAAAAGCACATGAGTGCATATTTCATTATCCTCGATATAAAAGAATAAATCAATGAATAAATCAATCTCTCTCTCTCTCTCTCTCTCTCTCTCTCTCTCTCTCTCTCTCTCTCTCTCTCTCTCTCTCTCTCTCTCTCTCTCTCTCTCTCTCTCTCTCCCACCCCCACGATACAACATCATAAAACTATTGACAAAAAATAAACGAGATTCTGAAATAACAAATTTGTTATCACAAAAACCTCGGTAAACCCTGTTATGAGGAACAGTGTGTATCTTTACGTACGACCAGAATAGCAGCATCCTTGCTGTTCTGTTCTGGTTCTGCAGCAGAAATGATGGCATACGCGATAAGAGATGTAGCTTATGTTTATGCTCTCAGCTTTCTGTTTCAGGGAGGGATTATTCGACAACGATTTTTTTTTGCTTTGGCTGGAACGTTGTACAGTACAGGCGTGGTTCACGTGTGTGTTTTTTGTTACAAAACTGCCTTGTTTTGTGTTTTTGTTATTGAAATTGCCTTATCTTGTCATGAAAATTGTCTTATCTTGTATTTTTGTTATTGAAATTACTGTTTCTTGTACTTTTGTTAACGGAAATATTTTGTGATTCTGCTATCAAAATTACCTTATCGTGCATGGTGGGAGGAAATGGTGGTGGAGGAAAACAAGAGTAAGTAGCCACTTCTGTTGTATTTTTTAAAATAAAAATTACCTTACCTTGTAGTTTTGTTATCCAAATTGCCCTGTCTCGTTTTGTTTATGAAAACTGCCTTATCTTGTATTTTTTATATGAAAACTGATTTTTCTTGTATTTTTGTTATGAAAATTGCCTTATCTTATATTTGTGTTATGAAAATTGTCTTACCTTGTATTTTTGTTATGAAAATTGCCTTAGCTTGTATTTTTGTTATGAAAATTGATTTCTCCTGCATTTTTTATGAAAATTGCCTTATCTTCTATGTTTGTTTATGAAATTATATTATCTTCTATTTTTGTTTATGAAATTATATTATCTTATATTTTTATTGCTAAAACTGCCTTATCTTGTATTTTTATGTGAAAATTGTTTTCTCTAGTATTCTTACTATGAAAATTGCCTTATTTTCTCATTTTTGTTTATGAAATCAAATTATCTCGTATTTCTGTTGTGAAAATTGCCTTATCTTGTATGTTTGTTGTGAAAATTGCCCTATCTTGATTTCTTGTTATGAAAATTGTCCTGACTTGTATTTTCGTTATGAGAATTACCCTGTAATATTGTCATTTTGTTATCAAAATTGTCTAGTATTTCTGTTATCCAAATAATTGTCTCTTTTTTCTCCATGTTGTAGATTCTACTAGTCGTGGTTTTAAAAAAAAGAAGAAGAAGAAACTTGTTTATGGCCCATTTCTCATTTCCAGATTCCAGTAGGCTTCTCTCTATCCACATACCTCTTCAGTCTCCAATACGATCACCAACACGGCCACAGGCAAATATCAAAGAAAAGGAAAGAGAAGAGAGAACATAAACAGAAAAAAGTATACACATCTTCATATAGAAAGGTTGGTATCTTCATAGATCTCTCTCTCTCTCTCTCTCTCTCTCTCTCTTCTCTCTCTCTCTCTCTCTCTTCTCTCACACACACACACACACACACACACACACAACACACACACACGCACGCACGCACGCACGCACGCACGCACGCACGCACGCACGCACGCACGCACGCACGCCCCAACACACACACACACACACACACACACACACACACACACACACACACACACACACAGCTTTTTCGAAAGCACTTTTCTTCTTCACGGTACACTCTCATCTCTTCATCCATAATTGATCGTCCATTTTCCTAGAAGAATCAAATCGCCTGGTCACTGGACTTGTCCGAAGACGTTACAATAACGATAATGGATGGATGGATGGATGGATGGATGGATGGATGGATGGATGGATGGATGGATGGATGGATGGATGGATGGATCGTTCGTTGGTTGGTTCTTGCTTGCTTGCTTGGATGGCTGGCTGGATGCATGGATGGAGGGATCTATGGATGGATGGATCTATGGTTGGTTGGTTTGGTTGGTTGGTTGGCTGGTTGGTTGGTTAGTTGGTTGGTGGGCTGGTTGGTTGGATGTTTATTTATTTAGTTATTCTTTTATATCGAGGATAATGGAATAAGCACTCATGTGCTTTTTTACATCCAGTCCCCGTGTGTATGCGGTTTTGTAAATTTTGTCATCTGTTTCCACCGGCACACAATGGCCTACTCTTCCGAAAAGCGGAACAGGATTTAACGTGTGCGTAAGATGTTCTGCATGCGTGTGTGCGTGCGTATGTAAGTAAGTAAGTCTTCAATTTTAACGTCTTTCCACTTAAAGTGATACCAGACGAAGCGTGCGTGTGTGCGTGCGTGTGTGTGTGTGTGTGTGTGTGCTCGCTCGCGCGCTCGCACTGTGAGTATGTGTCTGCCTGTCTGATAGTCTGTCTGTCTCAGTCTATGTCTGCGTGTGCGCGCGCGCGCGCGTGCGTGCGTGCGTGCGTGCGTGCGTGCGTGCGTGCGTGCGTGCGTGCGTGCGTGCGTGCGTGCGTGCGTGCGTTGTGTGTGTGTGTGTGTGTGTGTGTCAGTGACACTTTCCTCTGAAAAAGGCTGGCAGGCACTTCTGTCCTGGTGAATGTTCAGTTATTGATTTTTCAGTTATCTGGCACCGTTTCCCACACACGGAAAATTGGATCACACCGTGCGCCCTGACCCAAGACCAGCTTTGCCTCATCCCCAGCACTGGCCACGATGTGGCCTTTGACCACAGGCTGGCTGGCCTAAAGCAGCTACCAGCAATGGATGATGATGATAATAATGATCATAATCATCACCATCATCATCATCATTAGTATTAGTATTACTTTTGTTTTTATTATTGCTATTATCATTAGTAGTAGAAGTAGTAGTAGTAGTAACAATAATAATAATAATAATAGTAGTATAGTAGTAGTAGTAGTATTTTGTATGATTATTACTATTATTATTATCATCATCATCATCTTTATAATTCTTATTATTATCATCATCATCATCATCGTTATTGTGGTTGTTGTTATAATAATGATAATGATGAGGTTAATCATCATCATCGCAGATCGTCATCATCATCATCATCACGATAATATCCGGAAGTTTTTCAAAATGCTTGCATTCGAACTATTCGAATACACATATATAAGCAACCGTTCACAAAAGACTAACAGATTTTTAATTTACACACACACGCGCGCGCACGCACGCACGCACACGCGCACGAACACGCGCGCGCGCGCGCAAGTAGGCAGGGTAATGGAGATAGAGATGAGAGAGAGAGAGAACTCGAACTCGAAATCGAACTCGAATGATTTATTCACAAAAAGGCCATTGGCCCATACATGAAGGGGGTTGCCGAACTGCTTAGTAGTTGGGTGTGGGTAAAAGCAATAGTGAGAGAGAGAGAGAGAGAGAGAGAGAGAGAGAGAGAAGAGAGAGAGAGAGGGGGAGAGAGAGAGAGAGAGAGAGAGAAGAGAGAGAGAGAGGAGCGGAGAGGAGAGGGGGAGGAGAGAGACAGACAGGCAGACAGACACAGAGAAAGAGAGAATGCATGCGTGCGTGCGTGCTAGTGTGTGTGTATGTGTGCGTGCGTGAGTACGTGCGTGCGTGAGTGTGTGTATGTATGTCTGTATGTCTGTCTGTCCATCTGTATCTGCGTGTAAGCACAAGAGAGGGTAACAATATGTGCGTGACGATGAATATGTCTGTCTACATGTACACATCTGTGGCTATGCCTGTCTGTCAGATTTTTTTTTAAACGACTTTTCTTTTTACAATACTTTGAATTACTTTTTTTTTCTTTCTTTGCCCCAAAAAAATTATAAAGAAGGAAACGGGTAGCATTGAACACCAAGGTAGCATTGAACAGCAAGGTAGCATTGAACACCAAGGTAGCATTGAACAGCAAGGTAGCATTGAACAGCAAGGTAGCATTGAACAGCCTTTTCTGTCCATTCAAGTTCGTCGTGTGGGGGAGAATATGTTTAACTGCATTGTAAATCCATTCTATTCCTATTGTCTATTAGCTAGCGAACAGGCAGAGCTGCTGGGCTACACTGCATATTATCACTGCCCACCCCTAGTGACCTGAAGCCAATCATGTACAATACAGTCATTGTAGCAGTACATGTCTCCCTTGGCTTGTCACTGATGCCGTTAGGTACGATGTGTTAATGTGGTGGTGGTGGTGGTGGTGGCGGTGGTTGGTAGGGAGGGGAGAAGGAGTAGTGGTGTGTGGTGAAGTTGTGGAGGAGGGGAGAAGGTGAGGGAAAGGGGGTGAGTATGGTCCCGGTGGTGTGTGAATGTGTTTTGTTTTCTATTTATTTATTTTATTCTTTTATATCGAGGATAATAGAATAAGCACTTGTGTGCTTTTCTACACCCAGTCCCCGTGTGTATGCGGTTTTGTAAATTCTGTCATCTGTTACCACCGGCACACAATGGCCTTCTCTTACGAAAAGTGGAGCACGATTTAACGTGTGCGCAAGATGTTCTGCGTGCGTTCGCACACGAGGCCTCGGATTATAGTCTCATCTGAAGGACTTTGGGGGAAAGTGGAGTCTGCACTGATGTTAACTCCAGGGGAAACTATCCCCTTGAACGGGAATCGAACCGGGTCGTCAAGTTGCACGAATATCCCTTAACTTAGGTTATTTCCCGTGGATGTGTGTTGTGTGTGTGTGTGTGTGTGTGTGTGTGTGTGTGTGTGTGTGGTGTGTGTGTGTGGTGGGTGTGTGTGTGTGTGACCATGCCCTGTAGTGTGTGTGTTGCTGTGTGTGTCGTGTGTGTGTGTGTCTGTTGTGTGTGTGTGTGTTGCTCCATACCCTGTGTGTGTGTGTGTGGTGTGTGTGTGGTGTGTGGTGTTGGGAGTGTGTGTGTGTGTGAATCATACCCGTTGTGTGTGTTGTGTTGTGTGTGTTGTGTGTGTGTGTGTGTAGTAGTGTGTGTGAGTGGTGTGTGAGGTGTGTGTAAAGTGTGTAGAGGGGGAGGGGAATACACGCACCCAAACATACAACACACAGCCCATCTACTCTCCGTCCACTCGTACACTCTCTCCTCGTCTCTCTCTCTCTCTCTCTACTGCCGAGTACATCAGAGTGGAGAAAGGACTAACAGACAGGGGGATGTTTAATCAATAGGCCTGGTTACAGATAAGCGTGATCTCAGACTGTGGGTAAGACATGACAAGGCTAAGCACAGACAGACAGACAGAGAGACAGACAGACAGAAGAGAGGGAGAGAGGGAGGCAGCATACATTCAACAGGTAGGACACATAGAAACCAACACAGAAAACAATAAACAACAAGACTGAGCAGTTTCAACAACAGGACATAAAGTAGAGACAGAGAGATAGAAAAGACAGACAGACACAGGGACAGACACAGAGACAGAGAGGCACGGAGAGAAAGAGAGAAGAGAGAGACAGACAGACAGACAGACGACAGACAGACAGACAGACAGACAGACAATCAAACAAAAAGATCGTATCTTAACTTCACATAGTCTTTTATTTACGCTACACAAAGACAAGAAACACATCACACTACTACTATACGACTGCAGTGAGTTTTCTATACGAATGGTGATGGTTGGTTGATTAGTACAGTCCCTAAATCGGACAGCTCCGCAGGGACTCTAATATTACCAAACCCATGTGGTTTTTCCTCGAGGCATTTATTTGAGTTAAACGCTTTTAGAAGCAATTGACTCGCTGAATGGGTAGGTAGGACTTTAAATGTCTGATCTGGGAGGGGGGAGGGAGGGGAGAGGTGGGGGAAGGGGTATGACATTAGCTTTGTGGTTAGAGAATTGAGTTAGCAATTTGACGACGTGGGTTCAAGCCACCATCGAAACGCCCTTTCGATTGAGAGTTCTCTTCTGAAGTTAACACATCAATACTGACTCCACTCCACTCCTCCCTCGACCCCCCCCCCCCCCCTCCCCTTTGGATGAAACAATAAACTGAGGTCCCATGTGTGAATGCACGCAGGACATCTAGAGCACATTTCTTTTAAAAACCCACTCTGCCTTTCGGAAGAGTAGGCCAATGCGTGAAGGCAGGAACGGGTGATTAAAATTTTAAAACGTACGCACAATCATGTCGTGTTACGGCAACATCCCCGAAGTCGGAAAGCGGCTACCTTGAAGGCGGACAAACGGCCATATATAGAAACTCCCATCATTGGTGAACCTGGGAGCTCAAGCCAAGGAATAGAAAAGAAAAAAACCAAACAAACGAGCAGAAACGTCTGCTCTAGGATGACAGACTTGTATCGTTATTGTCTGCATAGTATGTATGAAAATTGAATAAACAAACTAAGATAACAGACTTGCATTGTTGTTGTCTGTTTACGATGTATGTATGTATGTATATTGAATAAACAAACTAAGACAACAGACTCGGTTCTCTGTGTCAGTTACCATCAAGCCTGAAGAAGACTGTCTCTACAGTGCCAACATCCGTGCCGCCAACCCCATTCCCCTTCCAGCTTTTTACATCAGACATCAAATGGAGCTCCGGTGCCCGAACATAAACACGGGCAATCCCGCTACTCGGGTCAACACAAGCGTAGGCAATCTAGACCACAATGAATTCGATTCCAGCATTACAAAGAAGTTTTAGCCAGTGTGCGCAAGGAAAAATGGATGACAAAATGAAATCTCAAGCAAACTGTTGCCATGTAAAGAAGTAAATTGGAAAGCAATGGTGGGGAAATGGTAACAGACGTTTTAAAAAAAATAGCATCAAAAATGAAGCTAGAAACTCTAGCGAAAAACCAACCAGAAAACAAACAAGAGGAGAAGAAAACAGAACCACTGCACCAAGCATGGCAGCACGGAAACATCGCTTCTCCTGCCATCTCTGTGAAGAGACCACAAGAACACACAGTCCAGACAGCGAATTAAATGAAATCGTGACCGGCTTTTTCAGGGAGGACAGAATGGCGAATCTGAGCTCTCCCATGCAGAGGGAGACTGAACGGAAACCATTTTTGTCTGATTGAAACTTCAGTCAGTCATTTCCGCAGTGGCTTTCCTCTTTTCAATTGGATGAGGTTGTAATGAGAAAAAAATGTCTGACCTCTCTCTCTCTCCCCCCCCCCCCCTCTCCCTCTCCCCCACCCTCTCCCTCTCTCTCTCTTCCCCCCCCCCCCCCCCCTCTCTCTCCCCCTCCCCCTCTCTCGTTCCCTTGTGAAGGGAAAATGGAAAGGCCAAACAATGTCAAACATCCACCCCAAAATAACGTAGGATCCAAAGTTACCATCTCCATTTTTTAAGGGCACGTCTCTCTGTCTCTCTGTCTCTCTGTCTGTCAGTCTGTCTATCTGTTTCAGGCTTGCTGGCTGGCTGGCTGGCCCTCTCTCTCTCTCTCTCTCTCTCTGTCTCTGTCTCTCTCTCTCTCTCACTCAATCGCTCACACACACACACACACACACACACACACACACACACACACACACACACACACACACTTCCATTGGCAGAAACAATTTCGGAAACTGCAGTTAATACCGGCGACTCCAAGATTAATATTCCCCCAATTTGCAAGAGCGAGAACACTCCTCTGTGTGTCTGTCTATAAACATCTGTCTGCTGCCTGTCTCTCTCTCTCTCTCTCTCTCTCTCTCTCTCTCTCTCTCTCTCTCCCCTCTCTCTCTCTCTCTCTCTCTCTCTCTCTCTCTCTCCTTCTCATTATTTCCATTGGCAGAAACATTTTCAGAAACTAGTAATACTGGCGACTCCAAGACTAGTATCTTCACTAATTGCAAGAGCGAAAACTGTGTGTGTGTGTGGGGTGTGTGCGTGTGTGTGTGTGTGTGTGTGTGTGTGTGGTGTGTGTGTGTGTGTGTGTGTGTGTGTGTGTGTGTGTGTGTGTGGTGTGTTGTGTGTTGTGTGTCTCTCTCTCTCTCTCTCTCTCTCTCTCTCTCTCTCTCTCTCTCTCTCTCTCTCTCTCTCTCCTCTCTCTCTCTCTCTCTCTCAATGACAACATAGGGATGAACAAAGCTGCTATCTCTATCCAAGAGACATTGTTTTCATACACTACAAAAAAAAATCCTGAGGAATGCATAATCATTACAATTCCAAACGAATTTGTTAACGGTAAACCTGGGCATCATCGTGTTAATTATTCGTCAAACGCTCAGACAGCAACTATTTTGTCTGTCATATGAATGAAAATGCGTTGCGCTGCCTATGTGTGTGTGTGAGTGTGTGTTTATTTATTTATTTATTTTATTTTATTCTTTGATATCGAGGATAAGGGAATAAGCACTTATGTGCTTTTTTACATCCAATCCCCGTAAGTATGCGGTTTGTAAATAAAAAATTGTCATCTGTTGCCACCGGCACACAATGGTCTACTCTTACGAAAAGCGGAACACGATTTTAACGTGTGCGCAAGATGTTCTGCGTGCGTTCGCACACGGGGCCTCGGTTTATAGTCTCATCCGAAGGACTTTTGGGGAGAGTGGAGTCTGCACTGATGTTAACTCCAGGGGAAAATATCCCCTTAAACGGGAATCAAACCCGGGTTGTCAGATTGCTAGCGCAATGTTCTAACCACTAGGCTATCCCGTCTCCCCTGTGTGTGTGTGTGTGTGTGTGTGTGTGTGTGTGCGTGCGTGCGTGCGTGCGTGCGTGCGTGCGTGCGTGCGTGCGTGCGTGTGCGTGCGCGCGCGTGAGAGAGAGAGAGTTATTGAAGAGTGTATCTCCTGGGAGACTGATTTTAAACACATTTCTCAAGTAAAAGAAATAGCACAACACAAACGCTATAACAATACAAAACGGGAGAACATTAAACTTTGCTCTGCATGGGATCTGAACGACTACAGCTGAAAAAGAAAGCTCTTCTTTGTAGCAAGCTTTTCGAGATGTTTTGGAGGAGAAAGACAGAGGAGAGGGGGTGGGGTACCGATAGAAAAAAAAACAGAGAAAAAAAAACGAGAAGAAAAAAAGACGGAACAGAAACTACAAGTCATAGAAAAGAGGAAACTTCTAGGACAGAATTTTCCGGCGGAGGGCCGGGAAATAAATCTCACACGTTTATACTGTGGGCCTGACTGACACAGCGCGTAGGAAGGAAGGAAGAAGAGTGACGTTTGATCCAAGATTCACTGGTTCCATTGTCATGATCTGCCAGCAAGGTGCATATT
>CM054167.1:8403407-8410907 GCA_028751875.1 Rapana venosa | reverse complement strand
GTTGGTTTAAGCCAAAGTGTTTGCCGAAATTCCCTTACACACACACACACAGAACGTCAACACGGCTGTAATCAATCTCCTTACAATACACAATAATTTTATGTGTAAAACTGGGGGGGGGGGAGTGAAACTTGAAAACTATACATTACCACATATGACTAACGCCATTGTTTTTTGTTTTGTTTTTGTTTAATGTCCATTCACTACTTGGTGATAAGGACACACCCGCATTCATACTAACATCTATCTCTCTCCCTCTCTTATATATATATATATATATATATATATATATATATATATATATATATATATATATAATATTCATATTCTCACAACTATCTACAGTAGAGGTCTTACTGGGGAAGAATATATAACCTCAGCAACTGAGTTACTAACGCCATTTCGCTGTTCCAAATACATATTATTTCTTGCTCATGACTAACAAGTGTGTAGTCTACTTCAAGTCACGGCAGATTTGTCTGCGTGGAAATCAGACTGCTCTCCTCAGGGAGACAGGCAGACAGACAGACAGACACAGAAACAAACAGGCAGACAAAGGAACCAACGGACAAGCAGCACACACACACAAACACACACACAGGGAGAGCACGTGGCCACAAGACCAGCGCCACCCATTATTGTCGAGTGTTCCCCCAGCTTCAACACCCCTGTACTGGGGTCACCCAGAATAATTATACAGGGTCGTCTCACTCATCACACCTGGGAGTCATTGTAAGTGTACACACTGGATGAAAAGTTTGCAACCATAAAAAGATAAAGGTGTTCCAAAAAACCTGATGTGGTCGTTGGGGAGCGAGATGTCAGAGACCTCAGCTTCTCCAGGGGCCAGCATATTGAGGGCTGGTGGCGCCCATCTCCTCTCCCTCGCTGCTTTACCTTCACTAACCCTAAGCAGGTACCCGTTTACAGCTGGGTGAACTTGGGGGGGAACATGTACTGAAGCCAAGGCGGGCAAACGGTCATCCATCCACTTGGTAATCAGCACAATGCTGCTGCTTAACCTTAGCATGGGGAAAGCGGGTGCTCTGACCACTGAGCTTTGCGAGTAACGCTTCTTTTAACTACCTTGCTATTAATAGGAAACCATACTCCATATTCAGAGGATTTTCACCCCTCCTCCTGTGGAAGACACGGGTTGTTATACTTGTTATGCTAGGAGCTAGTCACGAAGGATGATAATCCCCACTTAATATTTCAAAGCAGAAACAACCTTTTGATATATATAGCCCTTACTTAGCACTTTGCTTAAAATGATTGAACTATCAAAGGGTTTGGTTTCAACCAAGCTCATGGATATAAATCCACAGCCAATAAATCCTGTACAGTTGACTCTTGAGTGTACACTTTCCGTTTTCCTAAGATAATGCGCGTGCGAAATATACCTCATACGCTACGACCAGTCTGCCCAGAAGTCCACTTTGCAAGTTGCTCTATAAGCGCAAAGACTTCAAGAGCTTTGATTTGTTTGCTTTGCCAAGATTTAGCGCTATAGAAGGTCCATATATCATTATTATTATTATTATTATCATCATCATCATTATTATTATTATCATTATCATTATCATCATCACTATTATCATTATTATGGACGACTGGTGAACTCTTGAGAGCATACCTGCCTTCCTTCAGCTATCCACCGAACTCTGACATAAAATCATATTGGTTTTTAATGCGGATATCTGACAGTTTGCATGCAATTTTACACACCAAGCGATGCTCAGACACCCGCATGTTCAAATAAAAGGGGCCTGAAAACCGTTACAAAAACAGACGAACAAGCCAATAACTTCGATAGGTGCATAACGCCAAGTATACACTTTGATTGTGGGGGTTCGTGAAGAATGTCGGGACCTGGAGATTTATAAGGGACACTGTCGTTCGAGGGACGTGGCGAGGGTCATCTATCTACCCTGACTGCCCCCTCTCATTTACTTCGGCCCTGCGATTTAACTAATAGCTATAATTGTCGGTAAAGGGCCTAGTAGCTGGTATTCTGCATACGGTGGATCAGAACAGGCAGGCAGCACTGAACACCACAGGAGGACATTGACAAGTTCTGTGTGAACTTGTGGCACTGGAGATTTGATAGAACAAGCCTGGGGGTGATAATGGATTGAGCGACGAAGGAGCAGCAGTACTGACGAGTCACAAAAGATAGTTCCCCCTCAAACACACACACACACAACACACACACACACACACACACACACACACCACACACACAAACCCCAACCAACGAAACAAAAACAACACCAACAAAACTCAAACTAAAAATGTCCGATGCAGACCTTCATCACCCTCCTACCTCTCTTTAAAAGCTCGTCTCTTACCTTTCTCCCACGACAATATGCCGCAGGTGTTTCTTGGCCATAAACCTGTAAGCCTGGAGATGCTTATTCAACACAATATAACCACCAGTAAATAACACCTCTGTGTAAAAAAAACAAAGGGGGGGGGGGAGAGAAGAGGGGGTCCAAAAAGCGGAGAAAGAATTGGCCTTGACAGTTCAGTTCATAAGTATGGCACATTGTAGATGATCCTAGCCAAAGTTCAAAATATCCAACTAGGAAGTTGGCAGTATCAGAGCTGTCTCTATGACGATATTTAAACCCTATAGTTATCAAAACTAGGTGTGTGTGTGTGTGTGTGCGTGCGTGCGTGCGTGCGTGCGTGCGTGCGTGCGAGCTGGGCGTGGGCGTGCGTGCGTGGTGGTCTGGTGCGTGGTGTGGCTGGGTGTCGGTGTGCGTGCGTTGTCTGTGTTAGTGTGTCACCAGAGGGAGGGTCAATAAATCGATATTCTGGTTATGTTCGAGTTAGACAGACTGAATGAACTGGTTAGGGCTGTACAGGTAAAGCACAGTGCTATGAATACACCCTACAATTATTGATCCCGAGAACCGCGTCTTAACTGCAGTGCCACATAAATACCACATACTTTTGGCTTCAGTATGATTCCCAGTTTAGCCCAGGGTAAAAGGTACCTGCCATTTAAGGGTCAGGGAAGGTAAAGCACGAGTGGAGAGGATGGGGCCCCCCTTCAATTCTGAATGCACTGGAGAGAGCGAGGTCCTGATATCTCGCCACCACCGACTCATAATGGTTATGGGAACACCTTTACCTTTCATACTCCAGCAGTATCATCCTGCATTGACTTTCAGGGTCATTTACACAACATTTCACTTTGATTTTTTTCCCCCAGGACGAAGTTGGATCAAAGAGCGCCAAAGTTCCAAAAGTGTGACGTCTTCAGCACAACACAACATCTGTACTGATAAATCCTATACCTTTATATGGATGGCATCGTCATCATAGCAAAATATAAAATAATGTACAATGTAGGGGGGAAATGGGCATCAAAGAGTCAAAATAATCTACTAAATATTCAAAAATCGTGAAAGTTAATTATTTTATCTGTTGTTCTTATTGTCGTTGTTGGTGTGTATGTGTGTGTGAGTTTTGGGATTGTCGTTTTTGTTTTAATTTTGGTTGTTGTTGTCGTTTGTTCTTGTTTATGTTGTGTTTTTAAGGGAGGTGTTTGGGTGGGGGAGGTGGTGCTTGTTTTCCTTTAGTTGTCGGTGGGTGGTGGTGGTGGTGGTGGGTTAGGGATTTGGGTCTGTTGTTTGGTTTTTGTTTTCTTTTTGTTTTCTAGCTTTTGGTTTTCCTCTCAGGCTTTGTTATTGTTTGTTGGTGGTGATGGGGAGGGGAGGGAGCGTTTTTCTTTTGGTTTGGTTTGGTGAGGAGCTGTTTCAACACTGAAGTTTGGAAACATTATATCATCTTCTACAGCGGGCCTGCAACTCCACTTCTGCATTATATACAGGCTTTCAGCTCCAGAAGTGACCCCATCAATTCCGGGCCATAGATTCAGGACAAACTATCTCTCTGTTTATGGCGGATCTTTGGGGATGTGGCTGATATACATGTTTTTGTTGCCTTTGATTTTCAGGGTCGGTCTGTCTGTCTGTCTGTCTGTCTGTCTGTCTGTCTGTCTCCCTCTCTCTCTCTCTCTCTCTCTCTCTCTCTCTCTCTCTCTCTCTCTCTCTCTACTATCTATCTATCTATCTATCTCTCCGAAGCAGAAACACACTTTTTCATTGTGCTGTGTTAAAATTCTCATTATCTATTTCTATCAAAATGCCAGTTACTGGTCTTCCAGCGACTGTGGAGAAAACCCTGACTGCTCTGCTGACTGACAACACTGTCTTAAGTTGGAAGGTATCACAAACTGTGTATTATATTCTTCGACTGAGGCCAGACAAAGCCATGTCAACACAGAGTATATGCAAATCCTGTTTTGAACAACACACACAGGTTCTATACCAAAAGAAAACACCCAGCCAGCTACGTTGTGACAGCTGAGAGCAGCAAAACACCATCAGAAACAAGTGGAGCAGGCTGATGTCCACAGTGACAAAGAACTGTTTGTGCCTAGTGCAAACTATCGAAAAACATGTAAGACTTCTGTGCAGACACAACAAACGCTTGCA
This sequence comes from Rapana venosa, assembly GCA_028751875.1. Classification (NCBI taxonomy): domain Eukaryota; kingdom Metazoa; phylum Mollusca; class Gastropoda; order Neogastropoda; family Muricidae; genus Rapana; species Rapana venosa. Next base: position 8,406,399 of record CM054167.1, on the reverse strand, counting down.
CAGAATATATATACATGATAGTGGTGAGGAGGTGAGCAAAAAGAAACAATCTGTGTTAGATGATCAGATCACCCTGAGGCATGACTTGGGTGACTGACTGTGCTGTTTGAGTAGATCCTCTAGAAACTGACTGATTGAGATCATGAGCTTGCAATCGATACGACGATAGATCAGTAGATAAGTGTGATGCAACCACTGTGAAAAACTACTCAGCGAAATTGACTGGATCCATCCTTGCAAAGATGTTCGAGAGATAAGAGCGGAAACAATGATTCAAAAAAGTTGTGCTTCATCAGTCTGGTGTTGTCAACATGTTATTGTATGGGTCGTAGGACATTGCACTGGAGTATCTGCACTTGATTGCAGACAAAGACTGTGTTTATTAGAACATAAAAGAGGAAAAAAGAAACACATGCAGGACGGAGAACGTTTTAAGATGGCCAACATGTGGAAGGGTACACCGATACTAAAAACAGAGTGCACAGAAACCCTAGAAGCAGTCTTACATCACCTACACACCTTACACAGTCTTCTAGTGTTCTATCTAGGTTAAGTTTGTGTGCATAGTGATCTTAATAATAACAAAAATTGTACTGACCTTGCTTCCATGTCTGTCGCATTTGGTTTTGTACATGATGTAAACTTTATACAACAGCAACAACAACAAAAAAGCCTGAATGTATCGATGATTCATGTGAAATACTGCTGAATGGCTTGTGAAGCTTTACAAGAAATAAAATATTGTTCAGTGTTCATTCAATGCTCTCTCTCTCTCTCTCTCTCTCTCTCTCTCTCTCTCTCTCTCTGTCTCTCTGTCTCTCTGTCTCTCTCTCTGTCTCTCTGTCTCTCTCCCTCCCTTCCTCGATCCTATTCACGTTTGCTATCATATCATCTGAGCCATAAAGGCACCCATAGTCAGTCTTCAAGGAGACAACAAACCCTGCCTCCAATACAAGAAAAAAACAGATGTAGCAGCCAGCAGCTATTTTCGGCCTTGCGGTGGTCGATCTGGCTCCTACTGCTGCTGCTGTTGCTGCTGCTGTGCTGCTGCTGCTGTTGCTACTGCTCTGCTATTGCTGCTGCTGCTGCTGCTGCTGCACATGATACTACTATCTGGCGCAACGCAACAGCAGGATGCTCTTAACACGCTGAGATGAAAAGAGGGACCCGGGATGAACGAGGAACTCAAGTTTGGGAGTAGGGAGTTAGAGAGTTAAGGGGAGGGGGAAAGGGTCGGAGTGAGGGTGGAGAGTGAGGAGGGTGGGGATAGCAGGGACTAAGGGAGGGGGGGTGAGGTGGAGATTGAGGGATCAAAGAGTTTCTTCTTGAAGTTCTCTCTACTTGGATTAGAGAGTAGAGAAGAACACAGAGAGAAGGAGGGAGAGGGGAAGAGGGAGAGACAGAGAGAGACAGAGGCAGAGGGAGACAGACAGACGGACAGACAAACAGAGACGGACGTAATCCGACAAATAGACAGACGGACAGACAAACCAAGCGAGATATACAAACAGACAGGCAGACAGAGACAGGCAGACAGAGAAAGATGGGTCGAGAGATAGAGATAGAGAGACAGACAAAGACAGACAGACGGCCAGACAAATAGACGGACAACAGAGAGACAGACACACAGACAAAGAGACACAGAGAGACAGATAGAGACAGAAACAGAGAGACAAGAGAGAGAAACGGGGGGAAGGGGATGGAGGAGGGTACCACAAAGTGTGGCCATGAAAGAAGACTTGTATCACAACCACACTTCAACATGGTAAATCCAGGGCAGAACAGATGAACAAAACAAACATCGATACACGACAAAATAAAACCATCATTCTTCTTTGAACGCTCAAACGGTAACCTTGTAGTCTGTCATAATTACGATATTTGCGAAAATGCGTTGCGTTGCGCTGCCCTTAAGCGCCTGACAAGTCAGGCCCAGCACATCCCACTTCGGCATGGGAGAGAATTGTGGGGGTTTTTTAGTCTTTTTTTAGAGAGAGAGAGAGAGAGAGGAGAGAGAGGAGAGAGGAAGAGAGAGAGGAGAGAGAGAGAGAGAGAGAGAGAGAGAGAGAGAGAGAGAAGAGAGAGAAAAGGCAGGAGAATGGCCAAGAAGGCAGAAAATAGACAAGAAGGAGGCGACAGGAAGAACAGGAACAAGGCATGGACAAAGAGAGGGATAGAAAAGAGGAAGTTGCTGGCACATAATTTCCAGAAGGTGGGGATGCTATTTTGACTGTCAGGCCCTGGCATCCCAAGGAGAAAAAAATGAAATAATAGACTAACTACACTGAAGGCTAGGACGGGGGGAGGGGGGGGGTGGGGGGGGGGGGGGGGGGGGGTAGAGACATAACGGAGAACCTTATCTGTAGGAGAAACAAGGATAGCGATAAAACTGATGGCAGGGAAATGATGAATGAGAAAACAAAACCCTCCTCCCTAACTCCCACCCCGCCCCACCTCCACTCCATTCCCCCACCCACCTCCACAAAGAAAAATAATGCAGACGAAAGCCTCTGTTGTTCTGTCACTGTATTCTCATCTCTCTAATCTCTCTGTTTGTCTGTCTCTCTCCGTGACCCTCTCTTCTCGCACCTCGCGCACCCTCTCCTCTCTATCTCCGGTTTCTCTCTCTCTTTCTCCGACTCTGCAGTCAGTCTGCCTCAGTCCGCTCAGCGCTCGCCCCTCTCTCTGGTTCTGTTCTCTCTCTCTCTCTCTCCCTCACTCCTCTCTCTCTCCTCTCTCCTCCTCTCTCTCTCTCTCTCCCTCTTCTTCTCTCTCTCTGTCAGTCTGTTCTGCCTCAGTCTGTCCTGTCTCTGTCTCTCTCTGTCTCATCTGTCTCTCTCCCCTGAGTTCTTCTACACTCTCCCTCCTCACCTCCCTCCTCCTCCTCTCTTCTCTACTCTCCCTCCCACTGCCTCCCCTCCTCCTCCACTCTTCCCTCCCTCCCTCCCCCCTCTCCACTCTCTCTCTCCACTCTCTCACTCCTCTCCCCTCC
>CM054167.1:8303407-8393407 GCA_028751875.1 Rapana venosa | reverse complement strand
GTGGTGTGTGTGTGTGTGTGTGTGTGATGGTGCGTGTGCGTGCGTATGCATGTGCCTTGTGGTGTGTGGTGAGTAGTAGATAGTGGTGTAGGTGATGTGTTGGTGGTACTACAGTGTGTGGCTGTCGTGCTAGTTGTGTTGCTCTTTGTGTAGTTACATCTGCTGCACTCTCTTTGCGTTGTCACGTTCTGTTTGTACATTCATCTCTTTCGTTGCTGCTGCTCTAACTTACATGAGCACTTTGTGTAACGGTGACCTGCTATTGTTATGCAATACATTTGTTGATATTACTAATATGCCTGACCTCTCCTCTCTCCCCCCTCCCCACCCCCTCTCTCTCTCATCTCTCTCTCTTCAACTTTATCCTAAGTCACATTTTGTAACTGATGTTTTGTCATACAATAACATTTTGTCGTTACTATTGCCACCCCCACACCCCCACCACCACCACCACCATCAAAATACTAAGCAGTTCGGCAACCCCCTTCATGTATGGGCAATGGCCTTTTCCTGAATAAATCATTCGAGTTCGAGTTTGCTCTCTCTCAGTCTCTGTCTCTGTCCGTCTCTTTCTCCCTCTCTCTCTGTCTGTCTATCTCTCAGTCTCTGTCTCTGTCTCTCTCGCTGTCTGTCTCTCAGTATCTGTCTCTCTCTCTCTCTCTTCTCTCTCTCTCTCTCTCTCTCTCTCTCTCTCTCTCTCTCTCTCCAAGTCTAATCTGAGGACTGAAGAAGAGAGCAAATCGACAAGTGAAGATGTACGCCAGTAAACAGAGAATAGCTGTGAAGATGTAAGCCAATTTTGTTGTTGTTTTTTATAGGGAAATTTAGCTATATCCTAGCAGATAGCTGCCCGGTCAGTATTGATCTCCCTACGCCAAAGGCTAGGGTTTATACAGAAAAGAAGCCATTACACAAGTTTGTATCTGACAGTGACGGACGCTGTAGCCGAGTGGTTAAGACCGTTTGACTTCCATCCTGTGGGTTTATGAAGTCATGGGTTCGAATCGCGGCGTCGGCGTTTGGCGAAATCAGGGTGGATTGCTTTGTTGTTGTTGTTGTGGGGGTTTCTTTACGATCTCCAAGGTCAACTTCGAGTCCAGTGCCTTAACTCCCTTCGCGTGCGTGAGTGTGTGCGTACGTGCATGCGTGCGTGTGTGCGTGTGTGTGTGTGTGTGTGTGTGTGTGTGTGGTGTGTGTGTGTGTGGTGTGTGTGTGTGTGTGTGTGTGGTGTGGTGTGGTGTGGTGTGTGTGTGTGTGTGGTGTGGTGTGGTGTGGTGTGTGTGTGTGTGTGTGTGTGTGTGTGTGTACATGCAGAAGATCAAATATGCAAGTTAAAGATCACGTAAACCATGTCAGTGTTCGGTGGGTTACAGAATCACACAAACATGTATATCAAGCATGCAACCTGTACAACGTTTTGAATGAAATGTGCTACTCTGAAGTCGGTATGTGTCGGCTGAGGTCAGCGGGCAGACCTCCTGCAAAGTCACAAGCACAGGAGGAGGAAGACCAGGCACTATGTACCCCTCCCGGTAGGGGAATGCAGAGAAGAAGAGTACCTGACAGCGCGCTGAATAAAACTTAGGAGTATTGGTTCCAGTTTCAAAACACATCTCAAAATGAAGAACACTGTATGACCGTGAAATGGAATTATCAATCATCAATGGTGAATTCATAATAACACCATGATGATGTGTTATTAATAACAAAACGATAATGCGCCTTGGCGTCAGATTTTTTTTTCAATGCATACTATGTAAACAATATAAGTGACACATTCATCCATTCATGCAAATGTTGCTCGTAACAGAAACAGAATTAGTAATTCATGTCTGACTTGTCTCGGTGATCATTGCTCTTTTTTTTCCTGACATCAAATACGATGAAGTGACATGCAGGAAAGCAAAAACAAAACAAACAAAAACCGTTTTTCAGCCTTTTGAAATATGGTATGACCAATCATTTTTTTATGCAAAAGATATCTTAGGATGGTAAGTTTAACAGGACTAGTAGAGACTAGTGGTGATAGGTATCTGGCACACGGAGCATTTTACACATCTTTTTAGAATAAACCTTTCCCACATGTAGACACGAAATAACCCCTTCCACGTACTTTTTTCAGCCAATAAGTTCGAAATGACAACAGTAAAACCGTATGCATGCATTAAGATTTAACAAAGAGTAAACATAAACGGGATGTAAACTATAAAAAAATAAAGCAATTTCTGTATAACCTATGATCTTTTTGTTAGTGTACTTGTTTTCTTTGTTACAAAAAGTTTTGTTTGTTTTTCTTGCTTGTTAAATAAAAATGTTTTCAAAGATACGATAATGTACCTCTTTTTCTGCTGTAGAACTCAAACTGTCTTTTTGATTTGAACCTTAATGATTATCAAAGACATGTCAATTGATAATATATCGACAATCCTTTTGGTGTTAGAAGAATGTTTCCAGGACATCAGTTTTTTCTTTCAGTAGAAAGTGGTTTAGCTTTTCTATGTTACTGGCTTGTTTTCATGTTTTAGTTCTTCCATTGCTAACATCTTCGGTGTAAAGAGTACATAGCATCCCTTTCATTCAGGCTAAAGGCCTTAATGTTAATTTACACTCCTCAACAAAAGTCTCCAAAGGTCACATCACAATTTTTTTAAAGCTCTACACTACACTTAACTGAATGCGTTTTAATATATTCCTGACAACTAAAAGTGCATGTCAAAATAAAATGAACAAAGAATACGAAGGCCGTTTCCCTTTGTTCACTTTCTTTTCTTTTCTTTTCTTTTTAAGATCAGGTTTTTTTTAAAGTTTCAGTTTTTCCTGTCAGCAACTACAAAGTGATATAATCACAAGCATAGCAGGGGTACTGATTAGGCCCCTTTTTTCACTTTCAAATTAATTACAAAAAAAAAAGACCTTTTTTAAAAATCACGTAAACGTGATCTTAGAAAAATTTTGTTTTTATTAACTCCACTCTGTTTCATTTTTTGTTTGTTGGTTTTTTTGGGTGTTTTTATCCCCTTTAAACATGATGAAAGCATTTTTCTTTTTTTTGTTGTGGGTTTTCTTTTCTTTCGAGCACCCTTTTAACATGAAATTTTTGCCTCGCTCTCTCACGCCCATACATTTTCCTGCTGGCTTTGGCACTCCCCCAATACAAACCTTTTGACTGGGTCGGGGGAAAGGGGGAAAGGGGGAAAATTTTGGGGGGCGAGGTTTGGAAGAGGGGAAGGTGGTGGGTTTCCTTTTTATGGTATGTTTTTCCCTCCCATAAAAACCACCTTTTCAAACCCAGAAAAAACGCCCCGGGAAATTAACAGAATAATCCCCCACTCGCCCCCAAAACCCCCCCCCCCGGGCTCCCCATTCCCATAGCCGTGCAAGACTTGCCCCTTTATAATTGTCTGTCTATACATGTGTCGTGTGTGTGTATTTTGTATGTGGGAATTTTTAGGTAGAATAGACTAGAAGAACAAATGCGGTCACAAAAGAGAAGGGATGAAAAATAAAGGGGAAACAGCAGGAGGGAGGGGGGGGAGGGGAGAGAAGGGAGGATGGGGGGGAAACACGAAAAAAGAGAAGATGATGGTTGGTGTTAACACGAAAAGGCTGTTACGTCCCAAGCGTTTAAGGGGGATAAATTTATGGGGCTACATGTTTGGGGTTTTGGGCCTCTCTCTTCAGACCAATCCAGCAAAAAAATTTGAAACACCATAAACAGCACCCCAAAAATCCCCATCATAGGGCAATAAACAAAAATAAAATACCATTTTTTTGAACCTAAAAAGGGACGTAATGGGAATTAAACCCTTGTTTTATCCTAATTTGAAATAAAAAAAAAAAAAAAATGGATATGGGGAGACAGACGAGCGAAGAAATCAAGAGAGACAGAGCGAACGACCCGAGAGAAAGAGAGGCGAACAGCGAATACACAAAAGATGACCCCAAAAAAGAAACGGAGGGGACATCCCAATTTACAAAACTTCAATCAATCAAATCATTTAAATAAAGGGCCAAAACCCGGGAAAGGGGAAAAAAATAAAACTTACCTTTTTTCCTTGCTTCAAAAAAACACGTACGTACTTAAAGGGTAAAAATCGGTGAACAGGGAGATAATAAAAAACGCCTGGCAGAAAACAACAGATACCCCACAATGCACAAACACTTCCAGAAAAAACCTTCGGAACCCGTATTTGAAAATTTGTATTTGGTTTTTGCGGGACAAACCAGATTAAAACCCCAATCTTTCGCGAAAAAGGAGAAAAGATCCCCCAAAGATGCAAAGTTTGGATCCCCCCCTTAACTTTCAGAAAATGCACGCTTGTTCAAAAGGGTCAGATATGTAGCCAGAAAACCGGCCCCAAAAGATTCGAAAGTTCCATCCCCCCCTTCGAAAAAGACCCCCAAAAAGGAAAAAGAAAAAAAAGTTGGGTTTCCCAAAAAGGGTAAAAGGGGGGAAAAGGGAGAGAAAAGCCTTAAAGGGTTTGGTGGAGAGGGGCCCCCTGTTGGGGGGAAAAACCCCCTCTTTTCTCTCCTTCTTCTCTCTCTCGATTCATTTCCCTCTCGCCCAAAGCTTCTGGGCCCCCTTTTGGGTGCGGGGGCGCGCGCGCGCGCCCGTTTTTTTTTGCGCGCGCGGGAGGTCACGTGCCCTTGCCAAGCACTGCCTCGGAGGGGAGGGGGGGGGATGGTGATGGGGGGGAGGGGAGGGGGAGGGTGGGGTGAAGAGAAAACTACAGGGAACAAGGGGAATAGGGCCGGGGATTTGGAAGCATTTTGGCCCCATTTTTCCCTGGAACCCCCTATTTTCCCTCATTTTTTCCCCCCACCCTTTGCTTTTTCTCCCCCCCCTTCCCCCCCCAACCCTCTTTTTCCCCCCCCCCACCCCCCCCCTTCTGCCTTTTCCCCTTTTCCCCCACCCCACCCCACCCCCATTCCTATTTTAGGACGGGGGAACCCCACCCCCCCCCAAAGGTTTACACCGCGGGTTACCCCCCCTTTCCCCCTTTCCTTTCCTTTTCTTTTTAAAACCTTAAAATTTTCCTTTTTTGGGTTAAAGGGCCCCAAAAGGTTAAGGGATGGATTTTAGTTAAAAAAACTAAGAGGCCTACCCCGGGATTTTTTCGGTTTTTAAAAAAAAAATTAGAAAAACGGGAACCCGTTGTTTTTCCCAAGGCGGTTGGAAATTTGTGGTCTAATTTTTGGTTTTTCCCTTTTTAAAACCGGGGGGAATTTCCTGAGAAGGGGTGGGCAAGTGTGTTGGAACCGTTGATTAGGAATCGCTTTTTTCCCGGCAAATTGAATGTATGTTTAAAACATCAGACTTCAATGGTTATATGGGGCCCCAGTTAAAACGGGAAAGGGGAAATTTTTGGTGTGTGTGGTTGTTTTGGTTTTGTGTTTTTGTGTGTTGTGTGGGTTGTTTGTTGTTGTTTTTGGGTTGTTGTTGTTTTTTAAAATTTAAACCCGTCTGTTCACTATAAGTGTTTTTTGTGGTTTTTGGGGGTGTTGGGGGGGTGTGTGTGGTTGGGGTTTTGTTTTGTGTGTGTGGGGGTGTGGGTCTTGTGGTAAATTTAAAAGCAACTTCCTCCCCCACAAAACCCGACATAAAAATTTTTTTTTATTATTTATTTATTTTAAACTTTATTTATTTTATTTATATATTTTTTTATATAAAATATTTATATATATATTTTTTATTTTATATTTATTTAATATATTATATATAAAAATTGGGCACGGGTAAACTCTTTTGGTCAGGGCACCCCCTTTCCCCGCCAATTTTAAAGGGAAAGCATTGAGCAGGGTTTACCAAGGGGAAAGGGTTGCCGTTTCCCGTCCCTTTGGTTCAGTATAGCCCCCCTTTTTCCCCAGATGTAAATGGGAAACGGCCATTTTAGGGTCAGGGAAGGGTAAAGCTATGGGGACACTAAAGGTATGTAAAAATTAACATTCCCAAAGAAACTAGAAAACACTAAATTTTAGTTTAACATTTAAAAAATTTTGTGAAAAATTTAAATTGATTAAACCCCAAATTTTTCATAAAATTGCCCCAGTTTCACCCAATTTTGAGCACAATGCACCCCCCCCCTGTTTTTAGAAAATTTAAAACCCCAAAAAATTTAATTTTTTTTTGCTCTAACTCTTTTTGCTCTCTCTTTCTCTCTCCCCTTCTCTCTTCTCTTTTTCCTCTCTCTCCCCTCTCTCTCCCCCCTCTCTTCTAAATCACAGAGAGAAAAGAGAGAGGGAAAAAAAGCGGGAAAGAGAGGGGAGAGTAGAGAGAGAGAGATGAGAGAGGGAGCAAATCGATTTTAAAAGATTTTGGGAAATTTTGGGGACATTTTGTAATAAAATGAAGTTCATCTCCCGTACACCCTTTGGTTAAAATAATACCCGCCCTTGACAAAGTCAAAAAGAAAAAATTTATTGTATAAAAGGGGTAAAGTTTGCCCTTAACCTATTTTGGTGTAGGGGAGTGAGGCATCAGGGGGCCTCACTTCAGGGCCCACCCTTTTTGAGGGCGGCGCTCATCCCCCCTCCCTCGTTTGCTTTACCTTCCCCTGATTTAAAGAGGGCAGGTACCCTTTTTACACCCTGGGTTGGAACTGGGGGATTTATACTAAAACCCAAAGGGCCCACGAAAAACTTTTTTAAACCAATCCCCTTTTGGGGTAACCGGGCCTCAATGCTTGCTTTTAACTTTGGGGTTTTGGGGAAAGGGGAAGGTGTTTCCTGACCCACTGAGCTACCCCCGTGGGCCCAAAATTTTATTGTATTTTTACCCTTTTTAAAAATTTAGTAGAATTTTTGTTGGCCCTTGCGTCTGTATTGAAATGTAAAATAAAAGTATGAAAAGGACGAAAAGAAAATCTGAAATTTTTCACTTCTAAAGTTCAGCTTGGATTTTTTTTCCAGAAAAAAAATTTCCCCAATTATCATTATTTTTGCCGGGACAATTTGACGAAAAGCGTTTTGTTTAAAAAGGGACTACGACTTCCCGGGAACCCCCAACCTTTGGACATCCCCCAATTTCATTTTTTCGAACTCTTGTTTGGTTTTTCCCCCCAATTTTTAAAATTTTTGATTAATTGTGGGGAGGGGGGAAATAAAAACTGTTTTTTTTTTGTAATACTTGTACGGAGTGCCCTTTTAAAATTTTTCCAATAAAAATTTTTTTCCCATTAAAGTGAGACCATGATTATCGGGACTTATTCTAAAAGGGTTTTCCCCTTTACAAAAAACGAAATTTAAATTTACCCTGGGGGAAGGGGTAAGGGGGGTTAGCTGGTGTTTAGAGCGTTAGAGCGTTTGCGACCCGGGGTTCCCAATCTTGTTCGGGGGGAAAATTTTTTTCCGGAAGTTTAACATCAGGGGCCAAGGGCCCAAAACCCCGCCCCCAAAGCCCTTCGTTTTAAAATTAAAAAGCGTTTTTGGTACCGTATGGAACCCCACGAAGAACATTTTGGGTGCACACTTTTTAAAAACCCTTTTCCCACTTTTCGTAAGGGGGATGCCTTTGTGTCCCCTTGGGAACAGATGACAAAATTTCCCCAAAGCCCCCTAACACAGGGACTAAAATATTTTTTTACAAGTAAATCATTTGGCTTACTCTATTAAGCCCCGAATTTTTTTTTAAAGAAAAAAAAAAAAAAGGAAAGGAAAGAATGTGCCCCCTTTTTCCCCCCCTTTTTGAATAACTTCACACATTGTTCATTTATTCAAGTGTAAAAATATTCTAAACATGTCAGTTCCCAATTTGTTTAAAAAATTCCGACAAAAATTCGGTTCCCAAATTTCAAAAGGGCCTTCAGGAAAAAATTTTGGTTTTTCACCATGGGAATTTTGCGGGTTCCAAAACAAGGGGCCCCCAATATTTTTTCCCTTTGGTTCTGTGATTATGCAGTTTGTTTGTTTCTAATCTCTGTTATCGGGGATTTTTTCCTTTTTTAAATTATCATGTCTTTTAGTTCTTCTGCATGAATGGCCTACTTCCAACCAAAAAGGTTTTTTAAAAAAAACTTTTTAACCCATTTTTCCCCGGCAGTTGTTCTGGGGTTTTCGTAAACAAAAACCCTCGGTTTATAGTCTATCTAAAGGGAAATGACTTTTGGGGGAATTTGGGGTTTGGTTTATGAGGGTTTTTTAACCCCAGGGGGGAAAGTCCATTGAAGGGAACGTCCCCGGTGGGGTTTCGAATTTTTTTTTTTGGTTTTAACTAAATTTTACCCCAACCTTAATTTTAAAAGGTATTGTGGGGTGTGTTTTTTTTCTTTTTCCCCTTTTTTTGGGTTTGGGGGTTTTTTTTTTTTGGGTTTTGGGGTTTGTTTTTTTTTGGGTTTTTTTGCTTTGTTTTTTTTTGGGGGGGGTTTTTTTTTTTATTTTGTTTTTTTTGGGTTTTGGGGTTTGGGAGTTTGTTGGGGGATAGGAAGGGGGGGGGGGGGTGCGTGGGAAAGGGGATTTGTTTTGTTTTTTTTGTTTTCCCTTTTCTTAGAAATGCAGCGTTTTCAAAAAAGCAAAAAGCTTCAAATTTTTTTTTTTTTTTAACTTAAAAATTTTTTTTTTTAAAATCAAATAAAAACTCTTTTGAAAACCCTTTTGAGGTTTAAAACTTGGCATCATCGCAAACTAACTACCGGGGAAAGGGAGTTTGTGGTGCCAGCAGGGGAATTTCGGGGAACACTAAATTTGATTTGTGTTTGGTAGTTTAGTCCCCAACCCTTTGTGGCCCACCAAAGAAAAATCATGAAAATTTTGCTTGTGTTTGTGTGGGGTGTGTGTGTGTTTTGGTGTGTGTTGTGGTTGTGTGTGTTTTGTGTTTGGTGTGTGTGTGTGTGTGTGTGTTTTTGTGTGTGTGTGTGTGTGTGTTTTGTGTTGTGTGTGTGTGGGGTTGGGGTGTGTGTGTTGTGTGTGATGGGGGGGGGGGGGGAAAGGGGTTAGAAAGTCTGAGACAGTTTCGATTCTGCAATTTTTTTTTTAAGTGTTTTTGAGAAACTGTCGAAAACAGTACTAGAAACCCCTGTTTATGTAAAATCCCCCCCAAACCCAAACCCAAAATTTTTGTACCCTGTCGGGATTTGTTGTAAATTTACAGAGAGAGGAAAAGGAAGGGGGAGGGAAGGAAGGAGATGAGAGAGAGAGAGGAGAGAGGAGGATGGGGGAAGGAAAACGAGAGGAGAGATGAGGAGGAGAGAGCGGGAAGGAGAGAACACACCCAAAACCAAACAAAAGGGTCAAAACTAACCTAAAAAAATTTTTATTGCCAATGACCGCTTTTGTCCTTACGAAAGGGGAACATTAAACCTTTCCCCTTTTTTTGGGCCCAACACTACAAAAAAAAAGGGGGGGGGGATTCTGGGTTGCCCCAAAAACCATTATTTTGTTTTTTTTTAAAAAATGACAAGTCCACCACGGGGAAAAAAAACTTTTTAGGTCACCCCCTTTTTCCTTCCCCCCCCCCCCCCCCCCCCGGGAAAATGTTTCACGAATAAAACCCCCATTTTTTTCCCCCTTGGTCCCAAGGAATTAAAACGGGAAACCAAAAGCTTTGTCATCCGAAGGGAAAAAGTGATTTAAAATTTTCCTTTTGGAAATTTTTTCCAAAAAACCCCTTTAAAAGGTAAATTCCATAATTGACAAAAAGGGGGTTTTTTTGGCGGGGTTAATTGGGGGGGTTTTTTCCGGGCGGGGTTTTTTTTCCCTTGGGGGCGGGGGGGAAAAAAAAATGAAAAAAAAAAAAACCAAAAATTTTAAACAAAAAATCCCAAAAAAAAACAGCCAAAAAAATTTCTCTTTCTTTTTCCCCTTTCTTTTTTTTGTAACCAAGAAAGGGGGGGGGGGGCACAAAAAAAAAAAGGTTTTTTGGGGGGTAAACCCCTTTTCAAAACCCATTGGTTTTTTGCCTCCGGGAAGAAAAATCTAAAAAAAATTTTTAACTGCGCCCCCCACCCATAATGGTTGCATTACACTATGAGTCGTTTTTAATTTTTAAAGCGTGTTATTAATTTTTGCTTTTTAAAAAAAAATTAAAGCTGTTCAATGAAAAAAAACTTTCTTTTAAATCAGAAAATTTGAAAACGAAAAAAATTTAAATTATAAAAAACCCCAAGACTTCTTGGGCCCCCTGGGTTTGGAAGTCAAAACTTTTTTAAACCACTCAAATGTATGAATCCCTCTTCTACTTTTGCAAAAACGTTTTATATGGTTTGGTGGTTTAAAAGCATTTGTTCTCCATCTCGGGGCCCTATGAATTTGTTTTTCGAATCTCAAAAGTCCCTCTTGGCGTTTAAAGGGGTTTTGAAAAAATTTTTTAAAATTCTCCAAAATTTAAATTAAAATGCAGAAAAGCTGGGTGCTTTAATTTCCTCGTTTTTTACCTGACAGCGAAGAAAAAAAGTGAAACATTTAAGACCCCAAAAATTCTTGTCAGGTTTAAATAAAGTGTTGTTTGTTTTTTTTTTTAAGGTTTATTTTTAAAGTTTGTGGGGTGTGGGGGGGCGCCGTTTGGAACCAAATTCTAGGAAAATTCCTTGGGGGGGGCAAAAAAAACTTAAATTCTGTTCCGGGCTTTTTTCCCGAAAGATTTTTTAAGGGGCCTTTTGTTTTTTTTAAAAAAAAAACTTTTTGGGAAAAAATTTTTGAACCCCAAAAAATTACAAAAACCCATACCCCCCCCATGGGGGGAACCGGGTTTTTTGTAAAAAAAGGCCCTTTTAGGGGGCTTCCCTTTAAAATTCCAAAAATTTTCCCCCCGATAATTTTTTTTTTTAGGGGTTCTTTTTTCCCCCCGGGTTGGGCCTTTTTAAAAATTTGGGGGGGGTTGGGGGGGGGCTTTTTTAACAAGTTAAGGGGGGGGGGGGGCTTTTTATAAAATTTCCACCCATTTTTTTTTTTTTATTTTTTTTTTTTTTATTTTTTTTTTTTTTTTTTTTTTTTTTTTTTTTTTTTTTTTTTTTGTTTTGTTTTTTTTTGTTTTTTTTTTTTAATTTCTCATTTTTCGGCAAGTTCTTTTTTTTTTTTCCGCAAAATCCATCTCTTTCATTTAATCACCCCATTTCAAAAAATTTCCTTTTTTTTTCCCAATTCACCCACCCAACCCTTGGTTTTTTTTTCCTTTTTTTTTTTTTTAAAAATTTTTTTCCCCCAAAATTTATTTAAAAAAATTTTTTTTTAAAAAAAAAAAAAAAAAAAAAAAATTAAAACAACTTTTTTTAAAAAAAATTTTCTTTTTAAAGGAAATTTTAATAAAAAAAATTCCCCCCCCCAAAAAAAAAACCCCCAAAAAAAAAAAAAAAAAAAAAAAAAAAAAAAAAAAGAAAGAAAAAAAAAAAAAAAAAAAAAAATTTTAAAAAAAAAAAAAATTTTTTTAAAAAATCAAAAAACCCTTTTTAAAAAAATAAAAATTAAAAATAATTTTTTAAACCAAAAGGGGTATTTTGGGGGAAAAGGGTTTTAATGTAAACAGTTGAAAAAAACCAAAAAAAAAAAATTTTAAAAAAAAAAAAAGAATTTCTTTTAAAAAAATTAAAAAAAAATTTAAAAAATTAAATCTATTACTTAAAAAATTAAAAAAAAAAGTAAATTTTTTTGGAAAAAAAATTTTACCCCTTTTTTAACTTATAAAAAATTTTTTTTAAAATTTTAAAAAAAAAAAAAACAGAAAAAAAAAAATAAAAAAAAAAAACCGGCCAAAAAAAAAAAAAAGAACCCCCAAAATTTGTCCTTATTTTCCCCCAAGTTCGGATTTCCCCTTCCTTCAGGGTGGGCAAAATTTTTAACGGTCCTTTTCCCAAAAAATTCTCCCCTTTTGGGGGGAATCCGGAGTTTAGATCTAGACCCAATTAAAAGGGTGAAAAGCGAATAAAATCCAGTTTCAGATTGGATTAAAGGATTTGTTTAGAAAAAACCCCCAAAAATTCAATAGAATCATTTGCCGGGTTTTGCGTTTATCTGTGATTCACTCATGTGATGAAAGAGGGAACGGAATACACGGTGGTTTTTCCCTTTTTTTTCCCGGGAAATTTTTTTTTAAAAGGTTAAAATAGGAAAAATTTATTTATGTTAAAAAATTGAAATGTTCCCCTGTTTTTCTAAGAAAAAAGCATTTTTAAATTTATCCAAATCCAAACCCCTCAAAAAGGTTTTTTAAGATCGATTTTAATGTTAACTTTCAGCCCAAAAAGTTAATTATCAGACCCCCTATTTAGGGAAAAACCCAACCCCGGTACCCCCCATGGTGGCCGGGGACTGTATAGATTTAAAGCCCCTTGTCTGCATTTTTCCCCTGGCGCATCTTTGGATTCTGCCCTGCTTCCTTGGCTCCCAAAAACCAGTAAAAAAAAGGGGGGCCCCTTTTCCTTTGTTTTTCTATGTGGCCCCTTTTTTTCTTCCCGCACGTACAAAGGATCCCAAAGAAATAAAAAACCACTTTTTGTAAAAACCCCACTAGCCCCTAAATCAAAACTGGGACAATATGAAAAAAATTTTAGTGGGTTTTGGGGAAACTTTTTTTTTTTTTCAGAAAAACATTTTTCCCCCTCAGTCCTTGCTCGTCTGCTAGCTGCCCCCAACCACAATATTTTTGTTTGGGGGTAAACGCAGTAGGAACACAGCCATTTCCCCAAATTTAAAGATCATTTTTTCCCCTTTTTCATCCTAACCCGATGTTCATCTATTGCCTCAACCCCCAAAAAACAAAATTTCCCGTGCTTTTTTCAAAACTTAAAAAAATATTTTGGAAAACCAACAAAAAGTTTTTTACTGGCCTCTACTCCCCAAAGGGGTTTGGCCCCTATGACAGGTTTTGGGGTTTTTGGCCCCCACTCCCATATGACCATTGTGTCAGTTTTAAAAAATAAAAAACATGCAATCAGTGTATCAGAAAAAACAAAAAGCAACCAAAACTGTTGTAGAATTAAAAAAATAAATAAATAAATGAAATATTAAGAAAAAAAAGCTTCTAAACACGTAACGCCGTTTTACATAAAATTTTTTTAGGGATTTAAGGTGTTGTTAAAATCGTGGAAACCTGTTTGATTTTTTTGTTGTTTTTGTTTTTGTTTTGTTTTTGCTTTCCCTCTCCTCTGTGACATTTTAAAAGCTGCTCTCATTCGGTCCCCCTGCTCCAGCCATACCCCGATACGTTGGTCAAAATCTCAGAGGGCAGAAGTCCCCAGAAAAGCTTACCCCTTTAAAAATTTAAGGTGCTGTGGGTCACGCCAAAAGGGGAACCCTCCTCTATTTACCCTTTTCCCCTGAACCCCCCTCCAAATCCAGAGGTTTTACACAAACTCACCACCGGCGGGAAGAGTATGGGAAAATGAACCCAGGTCACATGAGAAACCCGAGGCCCCCCCCAAACCCAGGCCCCCCGAATCGAGGGTTTTTTTTCTTTTAATCGCATGATGTTTTTTGTGGAGAGGTGATGCAAAGACTTGCCTTGGAAGTGCATTTTTCTTGGAGGGCTTTTTAGTCAGGGTTTTTACTATCGCTTCCCGTTTAATGCATCCCCACATTTAACGAGCGCCGAGAGAACGGACACCTGCAGTGTTTGGGCGGGCAAATTTTGGAACGTCTCAAAATCGCATCCTTAAAGCGCCCCGGGAGAAAATGCGAGGAGTGGAAGATGTGGATGAAAATCTTTAAACCTGCCCCCGGGTTTCTAGATGAAGGGTTTAAATGAAAGGGGAAAGGGAAAAAATGGATGAAGCTCGACTGTGTGGTTAGTCTTTGCAAAGAGGGGATTTAAAAAACACATCAGAGCCAGCCCACCCCCAAAAAAAATCCCCCTTTCCCCTTTTGGGATCCGGGGGAAAATGAAAATAAAGAAGAAAATAAAAAGTTTATGAATCTTTGGGGCCTTTTTGTCGGGGGGCCTTTTATAAAAAAAAACGGGTTTCAAAGGGGGTCAAAAAAGTGTATGCGGTTAATAGCCTGTCTTAGGGATAACATTGGGTAAAAGGGAAAAATTGCCGACACTTTAAGTGCTTTACACAGGGATTAGAAATTGAAGTTAAATTTGGGCCCTTTTTTGGATCTAAAAAGGGTTTCCCATTCCCCCCTTTTCCAATCATATAACTGGGGAAAAAAATTTTTTTTTAGGTTTAAAAAAAGCGCAGGGGAAAAACCCGTTACAAATTCCCCTCTTCTCTCCCTCTCTGCTCTGTCTGTCTGTCTCTGTTTGTCGCTGTTTTGTCTGTCTTTTCCCCCTCTCTTTTCCCTTTTCCCTCTCTTTTCTTCTCCCCTCTCCTCTCTTCTTCCCCTTTTCTCTCTCTCTTCTCTCTTTTCGCTCAGGGGGGAAGGATAACCTAGTGGTCAGAGTGATGTATTCGGGATCTTTTGCCCGGGTTCGAAATCTCGTTCAAGGGTTTTTCCCTGGGGTTAACATCAGTGCTGACTCCCTTCCCCAAAAAACCCCTTTGGATGGACAAAAAACCGAAAAGGTCCCGTGTGCGAAAACAGCAGATACATCTTGGTTTAAACGTTGTAAAACCGTTCCGCTTTTGGAAGTGTGTTTTGTGTTTTGTGTGTGTGTTTGTGTGTGTGTGTGGGGTGTGTGGGGGGGTTGTTTTTGTGGGGGTGTGGTGTTTGTGTGTGTGTGTGTGTTGTACCTATCCCCTCTTTTGCAAAATTTTAAAGGGGCAGCTTTTCTTAATAGGTTAAGCAGTTCCTTTTTTCTCGGAAAACAATTTTAAATTTTTGATCCCGGGCCCGGCCATTGAGTTCTGGATTAAAAATTTTTTACTTTAAATCTATAACAAAAAAAACTTTTCCCTTTAAAAAAAACCATAAGGATCAAACATGTCCCCAAAAACCCCCCTTGGGGTTTTCAAAAGGAAAAATAGAAGGAAACATTTCTATTTAGAGATTTTTAAAAGGGCCCTTTAAATTTTTGAGGAGGGCAAAAAAAATTAAGAAATGCCTTTAAAATTTACAAAAAAAGGGGAGAGAAAAAGGAAAATTTTTTCCAAGATCTACTTTTTATCAAAAAAAATTCAAAGGACTGTATGGAAGGCAAAACAATCCCAAAAAAAATAATAATTGTCTTTCCAAAAACTAAGTAATTTAAAAATATTTTGCTTTAAAAACTAAACAAACATTCATTAAAAAAATTTCTTGTAAAACATAATTAACAATGATAAATCGAAGTCCAATGATCTCAATGAACTAAAAAAATTCTGCCAAAAAAAGCGTATTCCATCAAAAAATCCCCATACCATTCATATTGGGTTTTGAGGTCTACGATTACCTGACTTCCCCCAAACAATCAGGGGCGCTTTTGGTCCCTTTTTGAATTTGTTTGGCCCGAATATGAAAACTTTAGCTGAGTTATTACAAAACCTCTGACAATTTCTTAACCTTTTTTTTATAAGAACTATTTCCCAACGCCTTCAAAGGGTAAGGTGATTCCGATCCACAAGTCTGGAGGCCTTTTTTAAACCCCAAATTTTTAGGCCAATCTCTATTTTTCCCTTAAACCCTTTCCCAAAAACCCCTTTGGAAAAAAAATATGAAATAAACACATGTCCATCTATAGTTTTTTAAAAACTTTCCCTTTAAACCCAAAACCCGCTGGATTTTGAAAAAATCACTCGTTTCCATACGGCATTAACTGTCCCTTTTAGCAATTGGCTGTTAAACCCTTTAAAGCCCTTAAATTTTGTTTTGGGTATTTTTGGGAGTTTTTTAAAAAAACCTTTGATTTTTTAAATTTACGAAAAAATTCTTTATTAAAAAGCTTTTGAACTTATTTAATTTTTCTCTTTAAAAAAGTTTTTGGGAAATCTTGGGTTCTTATTTACAAACAGGCAAAAAAAATGTGTTTCAATAGTACGGCCCCCATCCACACTAAAACCCATTCATTATGGATTTCCACAGGGGTTTCCAAATTTTGGACCCAAATTTCTTTTTTTTTTTATAATAAATGACCTTCCTCTCCAAATTTTCAAAAAACAAAATGCGAAATTTTTTTCTGGGCGACCAACCTTCATACAAGCCAACTGCATTAAAATTTTTCTTGCCAAAAACAAATTTCAAAATTGCTTTATGATCTTGTCCCAAAAAGGTTTTGAACCCAAATCCCCTTTTCTATACCCCCCCAAAAACAAAATGCTATTTTTTTTCACTACCAGAACCAAAAAAGGGCGGCCAAAATCTATCTATAAAATTTTCTCCAATCCCTTTTGAAAAAGGAAACTAAAAGAAACAGCCTACCCCAAAAAGTTTTTAGGGGTAAAAAATTGATGAAAATCTCCCCGAAAAAATTTGGGACCATTTACATTCCCTCTGTGGGGCCCAAAAATGTCTCAAAAAAGGTATACCAATACTTAAAATTTCAAAAAATTTTCTTGACTTTCATTCAAGAAAATTTTTTCTTTCAAGATTTTATAAAATTCTCAATTTGTTTTTTGGGTTTTAACCCCGTGGGATTGTTGTGCAAACACTTTTGGAAAACCCTTATTAAGTCTGAAAAAACGTGGCCTTCTTAAAACTGGTTTCTTTGAAGGGAAAAATACCTTTTCTAGAAGTGGAATTTTTACCCGGTTTAAAAATTTCCTTTCCCCACCCCCAAAAAACTAAGGTTTAAAAAAGGGTTTATGTGTTTAAAGATAATGGGAAAAGGAAAATTTTTTTTCCCCCATCCTTAAAAGACAAGTTCCCCAAAAGAATCATTCCAAGGGAAAAACCCAAAAAGCCCAAAGTGTCCAATCCCAAGAAAAGATTTTTCCCAAAATTTGCTTTTCTTTAAATCAGGCCCTGTGGTGGAAACTTTCCCCTTTTCCCCGGGTCAATTTAGACAAATCCAAACATTAAACCCAAACTTCAAAAAGTCATTTTTTATCCCCAATTTATTCATTCAAATTAAAAATTTCCAAAAAATTTTTTATTTTATCTGTTGGAAAACAAAGTAAATATATCCTCCTTGCCTTTTTACCAAATTTTTCCCTTCTCTCTCTCCTTCCATCTTCCCCTCTCTCTCTTTTTCTGTTTTAAATGGACATTTTTTTTAAATTGCTTTGAATTGTAAAGGTTGGTGTGTTGTGTTTTTTGTTGGTTTTGTGCCTGCTTGTTTTGGGTTTTGGGTTAACCCAAAGAAAATTTTTGAGTTTTCCCCCCCTTAAAAAGAAATTTGGGTTGTATTTTTTTTGTTAATGCAGAAAAGGTTTTGGATTTTAATTTTGGGAATGTTTGTTGGGCCAAAATTTTATTTCTTTTGTGGACTTTTTGTATTTTAATTCTAAAATTGTTAAATTAAAAAGGGTTGCGCGGTTTTAAAATGTGTGTGTGTATATGTGGGATATGTTTTGTGTAATTTTGTGTATGTGTGTGTCAGTGGTAGGTTTAAAGGGGCGGCCCTTCACCCGGTTTTTTGTGCAGATGAGAGCCCCGGGAAAAAAAAGTTTCTGTGTGTTTTTGTTGAAATTAAACTGATGTTTAGATTTTGGGAATTTTTTTTTGTGCTTTTTTTGGCTTGCTGTCTTCGTTTCATCCCAAAAAATGTTTATTTTCCCGGTTTTGTCTGTACAAATGTAGGCTATGATTTTTTTGGGTTTTTATGACCTGTGACTTTTATTTTTATGTGAGGAAAAAAGTTTGCGAATGGAATATTTTTATCCAGGATTTTGAGTTTTTGTGTGTGTTTTGGTGTGTGTATTATGTGTGTGGGGAGTGTGTATGTGGTTTAAAAAGAAAAGGGGTGTTTGGGGTGTGTGAGGGGTGGTGTGCATTGCGTGGCTATTCGTGCGTTTAAATGTGTGGGGGTTTTGTGTGTGTATGTGGTATGGGGTGTGTGTGAATTGTGGGCCCCCGCGGCCCCGCACGCTTGTTTTTTAGTCTGGACTTTTTGGGGGGTTGTTGTTTGTTTAGGGGTGGGGGGGTTGGGGAAGGGATGAAATTTTTGGGGGTTTTTTTTTTTTTATTTTTTTGTAATTTGGGTTTTGTTATTTATTTTTATTTTTTCGATTTTTTTGATTTTTCAATTTTAAAAAGAAATTGGGGGTTTAAATGAAATAAATTTCATTGTTATTTTGAAATGATCTTGTTTTTTTTTTTAATTTGTTTTATAATTATGTTAAAAGTATGTTTTAAAATTTTACAATGTTTTTTTTGTTTTTCCCTTTTTGACTTATTAAATTTGGTTGTGTTTTTTTTTTCTTGGCTCTGTTGTTGTTCTTTTTTCTTGTTGTTGTTTTTGTCTGTTTTTTCTCTTTTTTTTTACCTTTTGTTGGTTTGGTTTTTCCTTCTCTTTTTTTTATTTTTTTTTTGTTTGGTTTTGGGTTAAAGGGTTTTTTTTGGGGGGTGGGGGATTTTTTTTTGGTTTTCTTTTTTTTTTTTCTTGCTTGGGGGGGGGGGGGGGGGGGGGGGTTTTTTGGGGGGGGAAACTGTTTTTTTAAAAAAAGGGTTATTCCCCTTGTTTTTTTTTGTGAGGGTTTTATAGTATTTGGGTTTTTTTTTAAGGGTGTTTTTCCCTTTAAAGGGCGGGGGCCCGGATGTTTTAAAAAAAACAAAAATTGTGGTTATTTTAAATTATTTTCCCCGAAATTAAAAAGAATTTGTTTATTTTTGTGTGTGTGGTTTTGTGTGTTTTGTGTGGGGGTGTGTGTGTGTGTGTGTGTTTTTGTGTTGTGTGTGTGTGTTTTGGGGTTGTGTGTGGGGTGTGTGTGTGTGTGTGTTTTGTGTGATGCAAGATGTGGAAAGTTGTGTTGGGGAAAATCAGAGGATTTTTTGATATTTGATTAAGTTTCACCTATTTTTTTATTTTTTATTTTTTATGACGTCAGTGCCTGGGCTTTAATTTAAAATTCTTGGGTTTAAGCCTTTTACCGCCCGGGGGGCAACAGCAAAGTGAGAGGCTGTAAAGACCAGTGGTTTCCCCTATGGAAAATTCCCCTTTAAAAGCTTTTTCTTTAGTGATGGGGCTATGGACTCTCTGTTAGGGAGGCTTGCTCCAACCCGTCAGGTGCTGCGCCCTGGGGGCTTTGGTTGGGTTTGGAGAAAACATTTTTCCAACGTGACGGGCTTTTTTGCCCCCCTTGGTTGAGAGAGTGGGGTGTACTGTGGGCAAAGGATCTTCCAAATTTTAATCCAAAAATTTTGCCCCAAATTTTCCAAAAAAAGCCCGCCCCGCCCTCCTTTTGTGTTTTTGGGGGTCAAAACGCGGGGAAAAAGACGGACAAACATAATGTTTTATTATTTTTTTATTTTTTATTATTTTATTTTAATTAATTTAAAAATTTAATTTTTTAATTTCGGAGGTGGGTAGAAATTTGGAATTTTAGAGTTTACTGGGTTTACTTAAAAGGGCAAACCCCGTTTTATATTTGTTGCCCGGTGTGAAAACCCCCAAAAAAAAAAATTAAGTGAAAAAGTTTTTTATTTATTTTAGTCATTTGCTTTGAAATTTTATGATTTCATGTCACAGTAAAAAGAGAACTTTTTGTGGGTAGCTTTTTTAAAAGTAAAATTTTTTCATCACTAAAACAAAGTTTTTTTGGGTTTTTCTCAAGATTATAAAAAAAGTGTTGGGTAAAAAAGGGAAAACAAAAAAAAAAATAAATAACAAAAACACTTGCAACACACACCCACAACCACACACCAAAACCCAAAACATTTGTCAACTTATAAAATTTTTTTTTTTTCCCTTTCGAGTTAATACCCCTTTTCCCTTTTTTTTGGTTCCGTTCCCTTGTGGGAAACCAAAGGGAAAGAAAAAAGTGGGCCAGTTAGCCCAAAAACTGCTTTCCAAAGGAAAAGGAATTTTGAAATTGCAGCACCTCTGACCCTTCCCCTCTGTCTTTGAAGGGGCATACTTCTCCTGGATAAAAAGTTCTTGGGAAACCCTGTTAAAAACCAATTTAAAATTTCTTTCGTGGAATTTTTTAAAGTGTCAGGGGGTGTCATTTTCAAACAGACTGGTTGGGGGAAATTTGATTTACAGGTTTAGATTGGGATGCATTTAGGACTAAAATTTTGTAAATGTTTAATTATCCACCTAAGCAGTTATTCTTTATTGTGAAATACTTTTGCCATTTTTTTGGCCGATAAAGTTTTGGTTTTTGTTTGGGGATTTTGTTATGTTTTAAATTAAAAGCCCTTTTTGGAAACTTTTTTAATTTTTTCTTGCTGCATTTTTTTTCTGTTCAATGGGTTCCCCCCCCCCCTCCCCCCCCCCCCCCCCCCCCCCCCTCCCTCATCCCGTCCCTCCCTTTAATTTTTTTTGTTTTTTTTTTCTTTTAAACTCGGCCCCAGACTTTTAGGTAAACACAAAAACAAAAAACACACACACCACACAAAACAAAACACACATCACACACAAAACCAAACCAAGCATGCACGCAACACACCACACACACACCCCACACAACACAAAAACACAACTTACTTAAAACCCCCATTGCCCTTTAAAAACCATTGGGCGAAGTTAAAGGGAAAAAGGTTTAAAACTAACGGTTTTTACTTGTAAAGGTTTTTGTTAAGTTATAGGGCATTTATTGGGAGTTGTAGTTCTGTTTTGAATTTTTTCCTTTTGTTCCCCTTTTTTTTCTAAAGTTTTTAAAATGTTTTTCTTGATCTGTTTAAAGGTTTTGAATACTTTCTTGTGTATTTTCCCCGTTATTATTTTTTTATTACACCACACAAACACCACACACACACACACAACAAAACAAACACCAGAGTAGATTATTATCTATCTATCCCAAACTCTTTCATTCAGTCTCCCATTTTGGGCCCTTGGGGTTTACTTAAAGTGGAAAAACGTTAAATTTTAAAAAAAACTTTCTTAAAATTATACACAACCACGGGCGGGGCCCCGCGCGCGCGGCGCCCTTCGTTTCTATTTAAATTTTAAAAAACTTTTCTTTTGTTAATTTTTACCTTGAATGAACGACGTTAAAATTTAAAAAAAAAATACACACGCACTCGAAACCCGAGAGAGAGAGGAAGAGAGAGAGAGAGAGAGAGTAATTATTAAATTTTCCATAATGTGGAGTTCACAGTCATTTTTTGAACCTTAAGGCTAGAAAAAAAATAGGGATGGAGCAAATTTAAAGATAAATTTCAATGAAATGTGCGAAGTTTTTATCTTTATTTAAACTAGGTGACGCTTTGGAAAACAGTTGTTATTTTTTTCTATTGAGGGGAAAAAATTCTGAAACGCTTTTCCCTTTTTAAATTTTCCCTAAAAAAATATTAGACCCCGGGCCTGTGAAAACTTCGGTTAACCGGAAAGGGGGTTTATTTTGCAAGATTCGGGGCTTGACTTGCACCAAAAATTTAAATTTCCCTTTTCAATAAACGTACGAAAGGGAATTTAAAAGCCTTATGGAGTTTGGGGCGGACCGTTTAAACGAGGTGGGTATAGTATTGGTTTAAAAAATTTTTTGGCCCGTCTCGGCATTTTTTTGTGTTGTATTATAGTAACTAAAACGGTTTTCGGGAATTTTTTAAAAGTTTAACGTACACGTATCCAAAACCCGGGAAAAAGCCGCCCCAGTTGTATTGAAAATTTATTATGTAAGTCTCGAATTCGTTTAAAGAGATCTTGTCAAGGGAGGCAGTTTAGGCATTTAAAAGAATTTTTATAAAGGGGGAATAACAAAACTTTATTGTTTAATTAAAAAGGGGGGAATTTTTCAAACTTTTAAATTTTGCTTTTTACAATTACGCCATTGTTTTTTTCATATTTTCATAAAAAATAATGTTTTCCTAATTGGGAAAACTAAAAAATAAAGTTGCTTTTCAGTTTAAAAAATTAAAAAACAAAACTCTGCCCGCTTTTAAACGTAGCATTAACAAATGGTTTTGGAAAATAATTTTTTTGGGGGAAAAAATAGGGGTATTAAACTTGATTTTTTTAAAAAACAACAGTAATGTACTTAAAATTTGCATTTTCATTTAAAACAAAGTGTCTTTTTTGGCTTTTAAAAGGGGGGGTGGGGAGGGTTGAAAAAGGTTTTCTTTTGTATTAAGATTTCGACCAAACATGGGCCCCCGTAAATGTATAAATTCTGTTCCGCTTTTCGAAAGAGTAGGCCATTGTGTGCCGGTGGGAACAGATGACAAAATTTACAAAACTGCATACACACGGGGACTGGATGTAAAAAAAGCACATGAGTGCTTATTCCATTGTCCTCGATATGGTTTTTTTCAATGTCATCTGAGTGCTTTAATTTGTTGCTTTACAAGATTCAGCGCTATATAAATTCCATACATTATTATTATTATTATTATTATTATTGTTGTTGTTGTTGTTGTTGTTGTTGTTATTATTATTATTATTCTCATTATTCGCAGTTCTTCTTCGCAATTCATCATCATCATCATCATCGCAAACTTTGGTTTCTCCTCCTCCTCCTGTTTAAAATGTGGTCTTCTTTTCCCGCATTCTATATATTTTTCTTCTTTTGCCGGTAAAATTAAACAACTATGTTAGTTCGTGTGCTCTATTAGGCCACACTGATTATCAAAACACCTCCCCCTCCCCCCCAAAAAAAAAACAACCAACAACAACAACAACAACACCCCCAACAACAACAACAACAACAACAACAAAACAAAACGAAAGCAAAAGCAAGAAAGCAACACTGATTATGTGTTTAAAAACCTCATGTACCCCATATTTCAAATGCAACCACTGGCAATCACTTTTTCAGACCACTAGGGCCGTATGTTGGTTTGTGATAAGGGTTATGTAAACAGGAGACGTGTAAATCTGTATAAATCATTTGATATTTGCAGTTGTGCAGATGCACACAAAAAGGGATTAGACATAACATACCATGTATTACTTGCATAATGTTGCACAGGCACAGTAAAACGACTTTTCTTTCCCCCTACGAAGTACTTGCAAACAGTTATACCCGGCAAACGTCTCCTCCGGTGTATACTTAGTATCTGACAGTCATTCCCAGGTTGTAGTCAGTAAGACAGTGCATTATATTCTGGGTCATTCCCAGGGCGTTCATCCAGGGAGCGCCCAACGCTAAACAACAGAAATGAAAAAGAGAAGAAAAAGAAAAACGGCTAAACACAAAAACAAAAGAAGCCCAAAATTCGTCCATATCTTCCCCCAAGTCGGAGTACCCCTTCCTTCATGGTGGGCGAAATAACGGTCCATTTCCCCAAATCTCACCATTGGTGAACCTCGGAGTTCTAGATCTAGATCCAATTCAAAGGCTGAGAAGCGAATCAATCAGTATTCAGATCATGGATTCAGACTAGTTTTAGCAAAACCCCAAAATCAATAGAATCATTTACACGCGGTCGCGTTTGTCTGTGATTCACCCACGTGATGAAATGATGACAGGAATACAAATAGCGGTTCTCTGTAAGAAAAGATACCTCTTTTCCTAGCTGTCTCACGTGGTTTCCTCTTTTTCCTCGAAAGTTTTTAAAGGTCTCAATGAGGAAAACTTTATAATTATGTCTGAAAAATGTAATGTTCTGCCTGTATTTCTCAGCTCAAGCGCTTTTAATATCCAAACCAGGAACCTCACAAAAGGTGTAAGATACGATTATGTAAACTTTCAACCCCAAAACGTATAATTACCAGAGCCCCTATTTACGAAGAACACGCTGTACCCTCCATGGTGGGCTGACTGATATAGATTTCAAGCGCCTGTGTCTGCAGTTTTTCCCTGGCAGCATCATTGACTTCTGCCCATGCTTCCATGGCTACATACCGGTAATAAAAATGGGCACTTTTCATTCTGTTTTTCTATGTGGCTCTTGTATTCATACTGCACGTACTAAGGCATCCACAGAAATAAATTTAAAAAAATATAAAAAACCCACTTTTGTGAAACACTAGCCCCTGACTCAAAACTCAGACAATATGAACAAATTTAGTAGGTTTGAACTTTTAAAATTTTTCAGCAAACACTGTAGGGCCTTGCTCCTCTGCTAGCTGCCTCACCGAAATATGCATGCGCGGGGTCAACGCTGTAGGAACACAGCCAATCCCCATTCCATGATCATTTCTCACTTTCTCATCACTACCTGATGTTCATCTATGGCCTCAACCCCAAAAACAAGTACACAGTGCCTTTTTTCATACTTCAAAAAATCTGTGAAAACCAACAAACAGTTTTCTCACTTGCACTCTACCCCCCAAGTTATTACTGGTGTGTGCATTTTTGGCCGCACTCCACATATGACCTTAGTGTCATTTCACTATTATATCATCCTAAACGTAATCGAACATGCAATCAGCTCGTATCAGAAAATCAACAGCAACCAAAACTGTTGTAGAATTAAAATAAATAAATAAATAAAGTATTAAGAACAAACAGCTTCTAACACGTAACGCAGTTTTACATAATGTGTTAGGGATTTAAGGTGTTGTTAAAATCGTGGAAACCTGTTTGATTTTTGCTGTTGTTGTCTTTTGTTTTGTTTTGTTTTTGCTGCCTCATCCTCTGTGACATTCCCACGCTGCTCTCATCCGGTCCCTCTGCTCCAGCCATACCCAGATACGTCAGGTCACATCATCAGAGTCAGAAGTCCACAGAAAGCTTAGGGATAAAATTATAAGGCTGCTGTAGGGTCACCAGCCAGAGGGGCAACATCCCTCTATCCACCCTCTCCCGTGAACCTCCTCCAACTCCAGAGGCTTTCACACAAACTCACCACCGGCAGAGAAGAGTATGGAGAAACTGAATCGGAGGTCACCATGAGACCAGAGCAACCAAGGCCACCGAATCAGAGGCTTTTTTAAAATATTTTAATCGCATGATGATCTATGTGGATGAGGATGATGCAAAGACTCTGCCTTGGAAGTGCATGTGCTTGGAGACTTGTCAGTCAGGGTTGTACTATACGCTCCTGTTATAATACATCCCGACATCAACGAGGGCCGAAAGATACAGACACCTGCAGTGTTGGTCAGGCAATTTGAGCAACAGTCTCAAAATCGCATCCATAAAGCGAGAGCTGAGAAATGCGAGGAGTGGAAGATGCTGGATGCAAAATCTTTAGCCGTGCCCAGTCTACTAGATGACGGGTTAAATGAAGGTGAAGGTAAAAGTGGATGAAGCTCGACTGTGTGGTCACAGTCTTTGCAATGAGGTCATAACAGACACACTCAGAGCCAGCCGACCCCGAAAAAATCCCCATGCCTCTTATGGGATCCGAAAAATTGCATATAAATAAGAAAATAAACAGTTAATGAATCTTTGTACCTTATGCTCGGGGATCCTTTTCATAAAAACAACAGGATGCAGGGAGACCATAAAGCCTGTACGCGGTCAATAGGCCTGTCTTAGCTGGATAACAATGATAGCCGGAATATTGCCACACACTTTAAGTGCTGACACAGGCATTAGAAGTTGAAGTTAAATGGCCGTTACTTGGATCTCAGAAGGGATTCTATTCCCCTCTTGACCAATCATATAATTGGGAAAATATAGTTGAGTTAAACAAGTGCAGGTAACCAGTTACAACTTCCTCTCCGTCTCTCTGTCTCTGTCTCTGTCTGTCTGTCTCTCTCTCTCTGTCTCTCTCTCTCTCTCTCTCTCTCTCCTCTCTCTCCTCTCCTCTCTCTCTCTCTCTCTCTCTCTCTCTCTCTCTCTCTCTTCTCTCTCTCTCTCTCTCTCTCTCTCTCTCTCTCTCTCTCTCTCTCTCTCTCTCTCTCTCCCTCTCCTCTCCTCTCTCTCTCTCTCTCTCTCTCTTCTCTCTCTCTCTCTCTCTCTCTCTCTCTCTCTCTCCTCTCTCTCTCTCTCTCCTTCTCTCTCTCCTCTCCTCTCTCTCTCTCTCTATCTCTCTCTCTCTCCTCTCTCTCTCTCTCTCTCTCTCTCTCTCTCTTCTCTCTCTCTCTTCTCTTCTCTCTCTCCTCTTTCTCTCTCTCTCTCTCTCTCCTCTGCTACCTCTCTCTCTCTCTCTCTTCTCTCGTCTCTCTTTTCTTCTCTCTCTCCTCTCTCTCCGTCTCTCTCTCGTCAGGGGGACGGGTAACTAGTGGTCAGAGTTGATGTATTCGGGATTGCTGACCCGGGTTCGAATCTCGTTCAAGAGGATTTTTCTCAGGAGTTACATGCAGTGCTAACTCCACTCTCCCCAAAAGTCCTTCGGATGAGACTGTAAACCTGAGGTCCCGTGTGCGAACGTCACGCAGAACATCTTGCTCACACGTTGTTAAACCGTTCCGCTTTTCGGAAGTGTGGTGTGTGTGTGTGTGTGTGTGTGTGCGTGTGTGTGTGTGTGATGCAAGTGTGGAAAGTTGTGTTGGAAGATCAGAGTGATTTTTTAGATATTTGATACGTATCACCTATTTTTAATATTATTATTATTATGCCGTCAGTGCCTGGGCTTTATCACAGTTCTTGATTAAGCCATTGACGCTGGGGGCAACAGCAAAGTGAGAGGCTGTATGACCAGTGGCTTTCCCACTCATGGAATTCCACTTTACAGCTTAGTCTTTAGTGATGGACTATGACTCTCTGACTAAGAGGCTTGACTCGCACAGTCATGTGCTGCAGCCCTGGGGGCTGGTTGGCCTTTGGAGAACATCTCCAACGCTGACTGTCTTTATGCCCACTTGGCTGAGAGAGTGGGGATGTACTGTGGGCAAGGCATCTCCACTATAATCAAATTTCTGCCCAGTTTCCAAAACAGCTGCTGCCTCCTCTGCTGTTTTGGAGGTCAGCGTCGGACACGACGGACAAACATAATGTGATATTATTATTATTATTATTATTATTATTATTATTTATTAATTTATTTATTTACTTAATGCGAGATGCGGGTAGCATTGGAAGATTTAGAGTGACTGGGTTTACTAAAAGGCAACAGTTTTATATTTGGTGCAAGGTGTGAAACCCTTAATAGAAAAAATTAATGTGAATGTACTTTATTGATTTAAGTCATTTGCTTTGATTTATATGATGCATGTCACAGTCAACAGAGAACATTTTTGTGATAGCTTTTTCAAAAGTAATTTTGCATCACTAAAACAAAGTGTCTGGGTTTTTCTCAAGATTATAAAACACGTGTTGTGTAAAAACAGAACACGAAAAAACACTAAAATAATAACAAAACACTTGCACACACACACACACACACACACACACACACATACATTTGTCACCTTATACATTTTCTTTCCTTACGAGGTACTACCCTTGCCTTTCGTTGGATTCCGTCACATTGTGGAATCCACGGCAATGAGAAAGCTGACCAGTTAGCCAAAGCTGCTGCCATGGACACGGACTCTGAAGTTGCAGCACCTCTGAACCTTCCACTCAGTCTTCAGAAGGGCATACTCCTCCTGAAAAAAGCTTCTTGGAACCGTGTCAACAACCAATGAAAGAATTCTTTACGTGGACATTTATTAAGTGTCAGTGTGTGTCATTTTCATAACAGACTGGTGGGAAGTATGATCTACAGGTTCAGATTGTATGCATTTAGGACTAAATTTTGTAAACAGATAACTTATCACCTAAGCATGTTATTCTTCATTGTGAACTACTTCGACCATATTGTTGGCCGATAATGTGGTTGTGTTGGAGATAGTTAGTTGTTTAGTTAGAAGCCTTGTTGGCAAACTTTTGTAATTGTTCTTGCTGCAGTTTATTCTTTTCAGTGCCCCCCCCCCCCCCCCCCCCTCCCTCATCCCCGTCCCTCCCATAATTTCTTTGTATTTTTTTCTTTTATCTCGTGCACAGACATTAATAGGTAAACACACACACACACACACACACACACACACACACACGCACGCACGCACACACACACACACACACACACACACATACATACACACCATTGACCATTGAGAATACCATTGACGAAGTTTTGAACAATGTAAAGCTAACGTTTGACATTGCTAAAGGTTTATTGTTAAGTCCTATAGGGCATTTATTGTAGTTGTAGTTCTGTTTGAATTTCTTTTCCTTTTTTTCCTTCTTTTTCTATTGTTTTTAAAATGTTGTTCTTGATCTGTTTATGTTAAGAATACTACTTGTGTATTTCCCTTGTTATTATTCTTTATTACACACACACACACACACACACACACAACACACAGAGTAGATATATCTATCTATCTATCCATCTCTTTCATTCAGTCTCCTATTTTAGGGCCGTCTGGTATCACTTAAAGTGGAAAGACGTTAAAATTGAAGACTTACTTACACATACACACACACACGCGCGCGCGCGTGCGTTCTCTATATATTGTAACACTATCTTTTGTCTAATATCACCTTGAATGAACAGACGTTAAATTAAAGAAAGTACACACGCACTCGCAGGCAGAGAGAGAGAGAGAGAGAGAGGAGAGAGAGAGAGAGAGTAATTATAATTATCCATAATGTGGAGTTCACAGTCATTTTCTGAACCATACTGGCTAGAAAAAATAGGGATGGAGCAAGTGAAAGATAATTGCAATGAAATGCTGCCGAAGTTTGTATCTTTATTTATCTAGGTGACAGTCTGGAAGCAGCTTGTTATATTTTCTATTGAGAAACCATTCTGAAACGCTTTTCCGTTTAATTTCCATAAAAAGATATTAGACCTGGCCTGTGAAGCTTCCGGTCTACCGGTAGGTGTTTATTTTGCAAGATTCGTGCTAGACTTGCACAAAGACTGAATTTCTTTGCAATAAACGTACGAAAGTACTTAAATGCATTACTGGAGTTTGAGCGGACCGTAATCTGAGGTGTGTACTAGTATTGGTAAAGGCTTTTAGCGCCAGTCTCGGCAATTTTGTGTGTGTATTATAGTAACTAAAACGGTATCGGGAGTGAATGTTTAACGTACACGTATCCAATACCGGCAATAGCAATGCCGCAGTAGTATTGACAAATTTATTATGTAAGTCTCGAATTCGTCAAAGAGATCATTGTCAAGGGAGGTCAGTTTAGCAATGATTTGATAATGGCAATAACAAAGGCAATGATTGTATAATAAATTGGGGGAAATTTGCAAACTTTTAAATTTTGCTTTTTACAATTACAGCACATAGTTTATTTTACATATTTTTCATAAAAAATAATGTTTTCCGTAATTGGTAAGCTAACAAATAATGTTGCATTTCAGTGAAAAAATAAAATAAAAACTCTGCTGCTAACAGTAGCATTAACAAGTGTTAGACTAATTTGTTTGGGGAAAACTAGGATATTAATCTTGATTTTTTAAAAACAACAGTAATGTACTTAGTTTGCACTGTCATAAACAAAGTGTCTTCTTATGGCTTGAAGGAGGGGTGGGGAGGGTTGAAGGTGTCTTGTGTATTAAAGCACTTTCGACAAGCATGGGCCTGTACATGTATAAAATATTTAAAGCAATTTTGGGATTATTGGCATTTAAGAACAGAGTAAAAGTATTCAGAAATAAAGGAAAGCACATAACCCATCATTAGTATTATTTGTAATTGTACCCTGTACAAGTCTACTATCCAAGTGTCACTGTAATTTGTAAAAGTGTAACGCATGTGACATCACTGTCTGAACATTTATGTGGATCCCAGTATTTAGATTTAGCTACTTTTCCTGTGTGTCGCTAATCATGTTGTTCCTAATTCATGTCAACCCATAACAATATGCTAAGCATCATAACCAAAGTTCATGAAGTGAGAGCACATGGTAATAATTTTGCAGCTTTAAATAATCACAGTTTTACTTGTGACATGACACAACATAACATCTTACAAAATTAGTCACAGTATGTATGGTAACTATACAATTAGAATTGTGAAAATAATGTTGATAAATAAACATGTGCCAGTTAGTGAGTTACATGTTTCCTCACTACATGAAATGATTTTACATTCAACCATGACTGTCTCTCTCAGCTAGTGTGCGCAAATGTTGGCGTCCTGTGCATTACACTATGTGGTCATTGTGACACAAGGAAAGTTTGTCTGCTCAAATTATTCCTTAGACTTTTAGAGGGGCGAAAAGAAGTACGGTCAACTAATTAGAGCACATCTTTTTTTGAAAATCCACAGATGATTGGAATTCCTTCTTTGAATCAAGTAGATAGAGACTTCAATTGGACTATCCTGTATGTTATGGGCATGACATTGCTGGAGAAAATCAATAACAATTAAACATATATTATTTTCTATTAAGGCTTTTCCTTTAAAAAATGTGAACATATTTGACAGCTTCCCAACCCATCTTTTGTTTTAATATAATTGAAGCTAGAAATTTTAGCTGTGAACATTGCATTACAAAGTTCATAAGTTGTCTTAAAGTTTGATATAAAACATGACAAGAGGTGTGTAAAGCACAGGATGGGTATTTTGTCATACGTCATAAAACTTGTCAAAACACAGTAGACTTCTTTTTGAAAGTGCACATTTTTAATTGATATCCTGGAAAACTAAAACAGCAAAGAAAAAGAATAGTAATCAATTTTAACTAGTAGTAGTACTAGTACTACTTGAAGCTTTTCTTTCAGTCCAGGAGCTTTATGCAATGTTATGGCAGCCATTTTGGGGCTTGATTTTTTATATTTTCGGTTAATAATTTCTCAAAAATTAGAAGAGACTGTATAGCTTTGCAACAGACTCAGCTGATTATCAAGAATGTATGATATATAATAATATATATATATATCTGATAGATCTGTATACGTGTGAGTGATACTTGATCATACTGATCAATAATAAAATTGTGTGCCAGTAGTATTCAAAGCGGTTACTACTGGAAAATCTAAGTTATCTGATTAGTGATATGTTAATTACATATATACTTGTTGTAACAAGTGTGAGGTACTGTGCAGACCACCATGGGAGATATCAAGCAGTTCCTGTATGCCTGGCTAGGCAAACAGAAAATGATGCCAGAATATGAGTTCAGCTCAGGAGGGGGTCCCAAACACAGACAGCGCTTCAAATGTGAGGTGAGACTCAGTTGCCTGTTGGGCATCCAACAACAGCCACATAAATTTGTGTTTGGTCAGTTTGGCTGGTGGAGAAATGGTGGGAGTGTGTTGAAATACAATGGCTCTAAGTCTAATCGTTATTTCCTGATAGAAGTCCAAAACCAGGATAGATTTGCTAGTCTACTTAATCTTTTAGGTGGATGAGGTGTCTTTTTGTTTTTTTGGGTTTTTTTGCTGAACCATTTTCCCACTGCACCTGAGCAAAAACTCATCATCAATACTAGACCTGTGTGTAGGTGTATTTGAGGAATAGAGTATTTTCAGTGGAGACATTTTTTGTTTTTTTATGCAAAATGAACCAAGGATTCCAGAAAAAATGTCACGTTCTTCATTTTGTTACACACACAGTGACACACACACAGACACGTTTACATAGTAACATACTGATACTGATGAGCAAAGATACTGAGTGTTTATTCTGTGTTGTTGTTTTTTCTATTTGTCAACAGCTGAGAGTGGAGGGTTTGGAGTATGTTGCTGTCGGTAACTCCACTAGCAAGAAAGATGCACAGGCGAATGCTGCCCGCGATTTTGTCAATTTCCTCGTGCGCATTGGGAAAATTGATGCCAAAGATGTTCCTTCTGTGGTGAGTATGGCAGTGTTAAAAGGTAGTAGACATAATTATAGTTGTTGGTTTTTTAAAATTACTATACATTTGGCTGTTTAGCTTTTTCACTTTGACGCTTAGCTCAGACGGCATTGTGGCAAGATTTATCTGTGAGTTCCAGGCATGATTAGTTTTATTCACTATCAAAAAAAGGCAGTAGTAGTTGGATAAATTTGGGGCATTTTATACTGTACAGTGCACTTTACCATTTATGGCAGTCTTAGTTTGATGAGCAGCTTCTCTAGTAAAAAAAAAAAAAAATTTAGACATACAATTTTAGCTAACAAATATACATGCATACACATTCATGACTTGCTGTGATGTATGCTTGCTGTGAGCATAGCAGATCAATGATTTTGGTTCCTATTGTTTATGAATATTCTCTTTGTGACTAGTAATCAGGGAAATAAGGGGCGGCATAGCCTTTTTTATTATTTTTTGAAAGAGAAGCTAAATATAAGGCAAGGGTATGGGGCTTCTAACCCTCATGGTTACGAATCATGGTCATGAATGTAAGTGTAGGTGATGCATGTTAGATGAGTGACAAGAGCTTTACTTGTAGTATCTCATAGGTCAACAGAACATGCAGACTTGCTGTGCCTTACCCCACTTCATGTAGTTTTTGTATTCATATGTGCAGAAGATTAAGTATTGGGACAAAAAATCCGGTCATTGATACTGATGTTTGCCAAGTTGTGGAAACAAGTTAAGAATAGTTTTGTTATGTTTTCAGTATGCTGTAGGTTAAACATGTGCTGATAATTAGTGTGTAGTGTGCCATACAACAGATTTTTTAGGTTTAGTGCAGTTTGGCTCATCAAGTTATTTAAGCAATGTTATGATCTGCTTAATGATGTAACGTTATATACTTTTCTAGTAAAACCAGAATATTTCACACACTTTTACCCCGTAGGAAAACTGAAAATTGTTTTGAAAAGTGTAATTTTGGTTTGCTTTTTTTTCCATGGGTGAGATTGTGGTCCCACAGTTTATGTTTGTGGTACTTGGTTTACATAAGTAATGCTGCACTTTGAGTTAGCACGCCTATCTTTTCATGGTTATGCATTTGTGGATTGGATTTTTTAATGTTTGGTTTGTTGTTTTTTTAATACTGGCAGGCCCCACCTCCTCCGCCTGCTACCCCAGAGGGTGGGGAAGGGGGAACGGGTCAGCTGCCAGAGGGAATGATGGCTCCTCATCAGAGTCTGGGACTTGGTGAGTGTGTGTGTGTGTGTTGTGTGTGTGTGTGTATGTGTGTGTGTGTGTGTGTGTGTGTGTACACTGTGTGTGTGTGTGTGTGTGTACACTGTGTGTGTGCATGTGAGTGGTCACGTGTGGTCAGTGAGTGGTGTGTGTACACTATGTGTTTGTGTGTACACTGTGTGTGTGTGAGTGAAAGTGTCATAGTTGGTCATTAAGAACAAGGCTGTTTTAAGGAATCTGGTGTTGGTTTTATCTCCTTCTATGTGTGGTTGATGTGATTTTCCCACAACACGGTACCCGTCCTGCATTGACCCTCAATGGTTGGCCAGGGCATTGATACAAGGAGCAGCAGTAGAGTTGGTTTTATTCTCTGTTTTAATCTGTATATAGTTCCACAGTTTTAATCTGAGATTTTTAAAAGTTGACAAGGTGACAGCCCTGATATGGCCTTTGTGGTTGGCGGGGCTATAAACAGCAGGGTTGGATTGGATTGATGTGTGTGTGTGTGTTCGATTTTGTTTTATGTCCCTTCACTAAATGTGATATTGGACACAAAAAGGCCAGGAGTGAGGGGAAGGGAGGATCTGGGAGTTGGGTAGGGGGGTAATTTACTAAATCTACAATAAACAAGTAAGAAAATGCAAATCTAATGTAACTCTTAAGTACAGAACAGTAAAATCACAATTTCTAACAGAATCTAACGAGTAAACAATACTTTTTAACTGTAACCAACAAGAGATAATATAGATATAGAAAATAGAGATATTGAAAAATAGCAAACCACAGGAAAGGAGAATGAGGGTGGAATGGAATGAGTGACATATTTTGATAAACTTGACATGGCTGGTCTGTTGTGTCAATCAGACGGGTCAGGGGCAGCACCGGAGCCGTCAGGCCCCCTACGAGAGTTCCCCCTGTACCAGCGTGGACCCCCTCAAGAATACCTGGATCGCCTGGCTGAAAAACGCCGCCTAGAAGAGGTCTGTTGGGGCTTCAACTCCGCAGAATGTTTAACTATAATATAGATCATTTGTGTGTGTGTGTTGTACCTGTTTACCAGTATGAATTTTACATTATTTCATATACACTTGTACAGGCTTGTAATACTATTTTTTAAAAAGTTCTTTTAAAGAAATTGCTACCTGTCCCCCAACACCCAACCCAAGGGAAAAATCCCTTGAGCCGCAAACCAGCAACTTTTCCCTCTGTTTTTTGGGTGTGTTTTTTTAAAAATCAAGCCAAAGGATAGACTGTCAAATCTTGCTTTCAGTAGTCACTCCTAAATGGCTAGTATTGCAAATCATGTTTTTCTGTATCTCTCATGCTGTTCATGCTACAGCTCCTTGTTTGTGAGTAGACAGTTTTTAACTGTTTTTTGCTGATACTGCACATGCCTGTGTATACTGGTATTTGTTCCAGAGCCAAACAGCACATGCTGCTGTGTGGAAAGGAAGAGCTCTTCTCTCGATAGCCTGCGCAGTGCTGTACACGACATCTTTCGAAAATTCCTGTCCTCCATTATGATCACACCAATGTGTCTGGTCTTTTAGTTGAGAGGAACATTCCCCCGTCTGGCATGTGCTTAATCTTTAAGTACGACCAGAGTCCGCGGTCACTAGCAATGCAAAAACAAAGTAACCCTCTTTGGATTTTTCCAATCTGGCTCACTTGTATGCCAAGTGTGGTGTGTCATTAAGTGGCTGGTGTCAAAATGTTAATGGACCTGCTCAACAGAGATAACAATTGTCCAGTTTCTTTCTGACCAGGCTTGTGCTGTTTAATGTCCAGTTAGCGACAAATAAATCACTTAGCAACACCGCACATGCAGTTTTTATCGTCTACTATGATTGCAAAAGATGGCTTCACAGCGCTGACCTTCAAATTGTTTTGCTTCAGCCTTAATTGAATAATGTATTCAAGGTGGTTTTGATAATGAATAGATAAATTATAGGTAAAGAAAATAATCTTCAAGGATGAGAGATTCAATAAGCCATGAAGCGTAGGCGTGAGCTAATCCCAACATTACTACTACCACTATTACTAGAAAATTGCCAATCACATCAGCAAGAAGTTGCGCACTACTTGAGGCAGGGGAGAAAACCACTGCTGTTGTTCTGCATAGGGAAAGAATTAGATAACCAATATTCATTACAAATGAATGGGTAGAGTAGACAGGGTGCTGTGTTTGTGTATTGTATCTGATAGCCTTTTGGCAATTTTTCATTGCAGAGTTACAACTACTGCTTACATAGAGGATATAGCGCCACAATTTTTTTCAGCACTAGCAGGTACACACACACACCCACATGCATGCATGCTTGCACACACACATACTCTTATATACTCTATAGGCATAAACATTCACACACATACCATGATTGCGTTCGTGCATGCATGTTCACACACTCGCACACACATACACCCACACTCTCTCACACACACACACACACACATACATACACGCACACACACACATTCCAGAAGTAAAACTTAGCTCTGTTCAACAAAAAATGTGTAATTGATTCTTAGATGTTGTTGTTGTTGTTGTATGTTTCAGTCAGAAGATGTGGACATGTAGATTTTGTTGTTGTTGTATGTTTCAGTCAGAAGATGTGGACATGTAGATTTGTTGTTGTTGTATGTTTCAGTCAGAAGATGTGGACATGTAGATTTTGTTGTTGTATGTTTCAGTCAGAAGATGTGGACATGTAGATTTTGTTGTTGTTGTATGTTTCAGTCAGAAGATGTGGACATGTAGATTTGTTGTTGTTGTATGTTTCAGTCAGAAGATGTGGACATGTAGATTTGTTGTTGTTGTATGTTTCAGTCAGAAGATGTGGACATGTAGATTTGTTGTTGTTGTATGTTTCAGTCAGAAGATGTGGACATGAACGCAGAAATCCACGGCAACTGGACAGTAGAGACAGCCAAAAGCCGACTGCATCAATTTCTGCAGATGAACCGCATCCAGACTGACTATAAGTATTCCATTGTAGGCCCCGACCATAACAGGTCAGTTCTGGACAAATTGAATCCTCTTTTATTGTGGAAAGGGAGGGAAGTTTAGCCTTAGGATGCCGCTGTCACTGACATGTTGCTGGAGGTCGGTGAATAACAAACGTGAATTGAGACTGTTGTATGTTTTATCAAATAGGGATCCCTAGGTCTTTTGTGTTTAGTGGGCTATCATTTGTGTTTTATTGTTGTCTTTTTATGGTTTTTATGCTATTTTTTGTTATTAGAGAAAAGGGTAAAAAGTCTTTATTTTAAAAATTCTTCGGCGAGATATTAGAGGAGCACCAAAGGTGAGATTTTGTGTATGCAACAGTTTTTTAACCCACCATGAAGGTCGCCACATTCCGACTTTGGGGATAAAAAGTCCTGTTGAAACTGTGCAAAATGCATGTTTGATCCGTTTATACAAAAGTGTACGTTGGAGTTCACATATTTGACCGTCTTTTTTTCACATGATGTTTTTGAGTTTCTTTGAGTAGATGGAATTGTGTCCTTATCCTTGTGATTTCTTCTGTGGGACAGAGCATCACAGATTAATCATTAGAGCACACGTTTATTTGCTTCTTCCCCCACCCCCCGCCTCTTTATCAGGCTTTGGTGGTGGTTGAAAGCGGTTACTTACCGTGATGGTTAATGGCACTTTTCATACACACATGCATTATGTAAGATCCTCGTGAATTTTGTGGAAGCAGACCAGCAGCAGTAAAGTTGACATCTGGGTGGGAAAAGACATTCTTGACGTGGTTGAAGTGTTCCTGTAAAATTTCACTTCACTGAACAGACGGATGTTGTTTTGGAAAAATCAGGATAGAAATTCTGTCATGCTTAAATTGACTGGTAGTGGTTTTTAAAAAAAATCACATTGTACGTTAGGTACAGAAAAGGAAAATGAGGTCCATAGATGATAGGTATTGTGAAAAAAAAAGTTCAGTCCATAGGTATATTGTGGGGAAAAAAGTTCAGTCCATAGGTATATTGTGGGGAAAAAAGTTCAGTCCATATGCATATTGTGGGGAAAAAAGTTCAGTCCATAGGCATATTGTGAAAAAAAAAGTTCAGTCCATAGGTATATTGTGGGGAAAAAAGTTCAGTCCATAGGCATATTGTGGGGGGAAAAGTTCAGTCCATAGGCATATTGTGGAGAAAAAAAAGTTCAGTCCATAGGCATATTGTGGAAAAAAGTTCAGTCCATAGGCATATTGTGGGGGGAAAAGTTCAGTCCATAGGCATATTGTGGAGAAAAAAAAAGTTCAGTCCATAGGCATATTGTGGAAAAAAGTTCAGTCCATAGGTATATTATGAAATAAAGTTCAGTCCATAGGTATATTGTGGGGAAAAAGTTCAGTCCATAGGTATATTGTGAAAAAAGTTCAGTCCAAAGGCATATTGAGCAAAAAAGTTCAGTCCATAGGCATATTGTGAAAAAAAAGTTCAGTCCAAAGGTCTATTGTGAAAAAAAAGTTCAGTCCAAGGTATATTGTGAAAAAAAGTTCAGTCCATAGGCATATTGTGAAAAAAAAAGGTCAGTGTACTGTAGGGAATTACATACACTGTCAGAGGTTGCAAAGTGGCAGGAGACAGGAAAGACAACTCCAGACTTGTTGGACTTTTCAGGAGCAGATAATGTCAGTTTTGAATAGGCAGTGGTTACTGCTATCAATCTGTGTTTAGGTGGGGGGGGGGGGGGGGGTTATGTGCATGTCTTTGGCATTACATTTTTTAAAATATAATTTAGACCTTGGGAAGATTTTAATTCTTATTGGTCAAGTGCTCTTAAGTTAGTCTTTTTAAAAAAATCTCATTCTAGATTTGTGAAACGTTTCTGTATTTGTGTGTGACCTTTATGGTGTATATCTGACAAGTTGGTTGGTTGCGTCTTTTGTTGTGTATTTGCTTTGAAGTGTGTAATTTTTTTTTAATCTTAAATTACATTTCATGTGCTATAGTGCTATAGCACCACTTTTTCTATGCACACCCCCACCCCCTCTATCACCTGTTCTGTGTTAACAAAATCATCTGCTATGATACACAAAGAGATTATGTTGAGAGAAAAAAGAAGCCTGTTGTTGACTATCTATGGCATTGAAAAACTCAAAAGTGAAGAGGTTAACCCTTTAAAAGCCAAAAAAAGCAACAAC
Organism: Rapana venosa; assembly: GCA_028751875.1. Classification (NCBI taxonomy): domain Eukaryota; kingdom Metazoa; phylum Mollusca; class Gastropoda; order Neogastropoda; family Muricidae; genus Rapana; species Rapana venosa. The sequence goes on along the minus strand of CM054167.1, from coordinate 8,355,570 downwards.
AGTTGACATGAAGCTGTAGGCATTTAAAGGGTTAATGCCTCTTCTCAGTACATTTTTTGTTACTGTTTGTTCTGACCATTGCTGGCAGTTTGGAGCTTGAGTTGATTGGGGCTTAGAATTGTTAGATGAAACATGACAAGTCCACAAAAATGCACATAGATTTGTTCTTAAACCACACAAAACATGCATGCAGGCATGCATGCACACACACACACACACACACTCCTCTCTCTCTCTCTCTCTCTCTCTCTCTCTCTCTCTCTCTCTCTCTCTCTCTCACAGAGTTTAAATCCATGCCCAAAAAAACCCCTTCAACATTCTTGTCACTTGACACAACACTATGTGTGGCACACTCTTTGCTGTATCATAAATATATCACCAATTCCCAAACACAAAATAAGAGAAATGCTCCCTTCTCCATCCTTTTTCCTCTGCCCTCTTTGTCATTCATCCTGTACCTACCCCAAAAGTTGAAAACTGCCAGTGGTGGTCAGACACTGTACCCCCCTCCCAAATCAAAGGATCAGCGGAGCGTGGTGACTGAGAAGAGAGCAGAGCTTCCAGTGTTTGTACAGTGACGCCCACCCTCTGGATGCTGGCCCAGAGACAGGGCGTCACGTCACGTCACGTCACGTCACGTCACGGCCGTTAGGAGATTGGCACACACTTTCTTTGGGCGGCGGGTCAGACTGAGGGAGCAAAGCTATCCGTGCTCTCTTGTTCTAACTGTAGTTGTGGAAATGATGGTTGACCAGACTAAAGTTAAGCTGATGGGCCTGCTGGTGTCGCGAGAGAACAGAGTTGGCGGATGTTAGTTCTTTAGCTATCAAGTATCAGTGCATGGATTTTCCCTGAACAAAGTGGGGGTGTTTGCTCTTCAGTAGTTAAAATCCAGTGCATGGAATTTCCCTTAGTATTTTAGTATTCTGCTTTGAATACATTGGTAATTGCCTAATTGCACCACCCTCAAAATGCTGGCCCCTGGAGAAGCTGAGGTCTTTGACTCCTTGCTCCCCTGTGACCGTATAGGTTATGGCAACCTTTACTTTTAGTTGCTAAATTCATCCAAAAGAAGCTTAAAACAAAGGTTTGTTTTTTTAAAGAATGGCCTGAACACTCATTCTGCAGTAAAACTGAGATTAGGAATAGAGAAAAAGGAAGAGAGAGAGAGAGAGAGAAATGTTGATGGAAAGGAATTGTTGACGGAATAAGTTGACTTTCTTTCTAATCATAATGAACTCTTGTAACATATATAAATATGCAAACAATCTTTCATGAGACTTAGTGATTCTGATCGTTTTTGTCTCAGGGCCTTTAAAAAAAATCAGTTGATGATTTTGATGATAGTTTCTGGGGGAAAAAAGAGAGAAAGAGTTGTTACAATTTTTTTTAAAAGGAACACTCACTCTGCAGTGACAAAAACAGGGAGCCAGCTAGAATGTTTGGTTTGTTTTTTTATAATTCTAAAGTAGTGCCAATCTTAAGAACCATGGTCGTAAACTTCAAGAGAAAGAAAGTCAGAACTGAAATTCCAACACAAAACATTGCCATGTGAGTGAAAAAAAATCTGACCACTCACTCTGCAATGGCTAAAAAAACCCAAAACACCCCACCTAGTTTGGAACTACACACTAACATGAATGGATTCGTTTAGAACCACGGCGTTGAAACTTTGAAGGCAGAAGCAGAAACATTGCCATGTGAGTGGGCAAAAGAAGACTCACTCACCCTGCAATGAAACAGAGATATCGTTCATATACTCTGGTCATTTTGAGGAAAGAGAGAGGGGGGAGGGGAAGTGTGTGGCCATCTCATGTTGTCTCAGTGAAGCTCTTTCCTCACAGTCACCCGCTCCGCCGATAGCCCCTGGGAAAGCCGGAACACTTTTGACCGTTCGTCACGCTGTGAGTGCCCGCTTGTCTGGTTTGGGGGGGGGGATTTTTCTTGTTGGGTTGGGGTTGGGGTTTTTTTACAACTGTTTTTTTTCCTCTTTTCATTAATTTTGTCAATGTCGGGGGTTTTTTGTTTTTTTTTAAAGATTTTTTTTTTCTCTTTAATTTGTCGATGTCTAAGTGATTCCTACCTTACGGATATTTACTTCATATATTTTTGTTTGATGATCTTTTTAGTCGCTGTTCAGATTTTAGCAGTTGTGTGTTTTATGGTTGTTTCTTTGCGATTACTACCTGTTTATCCCTTCAAGTTTTCTCATGTCTGCATTTGAGGCTATGCTCCTGTGTTTGGTGCTGTTTGTGTGTGTGCGTGTGTGTGTGTGTGTGTGTTTGTACATGGTGTGTCAGTGTAGACACCTATATCATATCCTCTTTCATTCTGTGAAAATTACTTACCTTTGTTTTTGGAGATGCCAAAACAGTGTAATTCATTTATCCATTTTTTATGTTTTTTATTGTTGTTTTTGTTTGTAATTTTAACCTGTAGCATTGATTTAAGTCTTCACTCTCTCTGTATTATGAGTATTTTTGAGAGAGAGAGAGAGAGACAGACAGACAGACAGACAGACAGACAAATTCTTCTTCTTTTATTTCAAGGATAATGAATAAGCACCCATGTGCTTTTTTACATCCAGTCCCCGCCCATAGGGATACATCACAATAATAAACCTAATACTCATACACTCACACAGTAAAAAGAAATTGTAAAAACCCAACAAAAACCCAATAACAACAAAACTAAAAAAAATAAATTTTAAAAAACCCCAATACCCCACCAAAATACAAACAAAACGGAAAAACAAAAACAAAAAACTTTTAGAAAACAAAAACAAAAAACAACAGCCAAAAAACCCCAAACAAGACAAAAAATAAACCCAAACTTATAAAGTCATAAAAATGAACATCTACACATTGTAAGTAAGGTACACATAGTTGTTACACTCAGCGATAAGATATTGAAAAAGAGAGAGAGAGAAGTATCATTGAAATTTTTAAGGCAGTGTTTGTAAAGATTTATATGAATGAATGTATTCTGTTTGGTATAAATCAATGTGTATTGGCAAAACAACTCTTCCATTGTATAATAGGGTTAACTTGTGTCTTCAGGAGTTTTGTGGCAGAAATGGGATTCTTTGTCAAGAAAGCAAACCAGCGTAAGTGGGTTTTTTTTTTCTCTTTCCACATCTCTGAGGGACTCTGTGTGTGTGTGTGTGTGTGTGTGTGTGTGTGTGTGTGTGTGTGTGTGTGTGTGTGTGTGTGTGTAAAGAGGCTGTGGCACATGTGCTCCTGTGATGTGTTGTGTGTTGTACATGTGAGTGAGTGAGAGGCAGGCAGGCAGGCAGACAGACAGAGACAGACACAGACAGACAGATAAAGAGAGAGAGAGAGAGAAAATGGTGGAGTGAAAATGCATTGTGTGTGTATGTTCATGCTTGTGCAATTGTGCATCTATGTTTACATGCACACATTATGTCCATACCTTCTCTAAGGTGTGTAACTGCTTGTCCTCCTCAGAGATTCATGCCGAGAGCATGGCTCCAACAAGCAGACGGCATCCAAGTCCTGTGCCCTGTCCCTTGTTCGTCAGCTCTTCCACCTGGGGGTCGTTGAAGCTTTCACCGGACTGAAGAAGAAAAAGAAGGATTCTGAAAGTGTGAGAGAACTGGAAAGGGGAGGGAGGGAAGATTAGGAGGATGGAGGTGGGGAGTGGAAAGAGAGAGAGAGAGAGTGTGTGTTTTGACAGTTGGATCTGGTGGTGTTCTGGATAACAGTTTAAATGGAACAGAATGATTTTTTTTTCTTTACATGTAAGATGCCCAATTTCCAGGTGAATTATCCTTTTGGAATAATGCATTTATGTATTTACAGTTGTTTTTAACAGACTGGAAATAAATTCATTCAAATGAAAAGATCCTATCCGTTCAGTTAATAAGAGTTGAATTCAAAGACATGTAAGCAGATAGCTGTGTCTTATTTTGACAAACATGTCAGGAGAGCCCTGTGTGTATGTTGGCAGGGTTAGGTATTTTGCTGCAGATAGCTGGTGTGCCAGTTTGGACATGGTGTTTCAGTGTTAGTTTACAGAAAATCACGTTTGAAATCTCCCACAATGGGATTGCCTTGTACCCACATTTTCAAACATCACAGCAAAAGATTTTTGTTTGTATTATTAACCGTCTTGTGTTTGGATATTTTACAAAAACTCTTTGAAGAATTCGTAATTCTTTTTACGTTTTCACCAGCAACATTTCAAAAATTGTAAAACTAATGACCATAGAAATCCATAGCTGCCAAGACAGAAACAGCAGCTTTGCCAAGACAGAAACAGCAGCTTTGCCAAGACAGAAACAGCAGCTTTGCCAAGACCCGAGAAACAGTAGCCTTTGCCCTGACAAACGACTTTGCCACAGACAGAAACTGCAAGCTTTGGCAAAATCAGCAGCACGTTTGCCATACAGAACAGAGACTTGAGCAGTTATGTGTTACTTTTTGTCATCAGTCATAGTGAGTTACGGCACAGTATGTCACATTTCTTTGTCTCTACCACTTTAAGTGCACAGCCTTGAGAAATTTGGCTGCTGTTGCCAAAGTGCATCACAGAGCAGCTCGATCATTTTCCAGTTTGATGAGTTCCTTTCAAGTGGACTACAGAATTTGCGGGACAATGTATTGTGTTTGTGCTTGGTTTATTATGGAGGGTATGGGGTCACATGTCAATAGGAGTATACAGGTAAACAGTATGTTTCATTTTCATACCACTTTAAGTCACAGCAAATTTCTCTGCATGAAATTTGGGCTGCTCTTCCCAGGGAGAGTGCATCGCCACAAGAGCAGCGCCACCCATCTTTTATTTTTTCCTGTTTGCAACTGTAATTGTTTCCCTTTCAGAGGGGCATTTTTCTACATAATTTTTCCAGGGACAACGGTTTTGTTGCTTTACGTGCGCTAAATGATTTTATGTAACTCACAGGACCTCGGTTTATGTTGTTGTTGCCTTCAATTTAACGTCTGTTCACTCTAAGTGATATTAGACGAACCTCGGTTTATCATCTTATTGGAAGACTAGCACTAAGACCACCACTCATGGTCTAATAGATGGGGGAAAAGTTTTTGGCCCAAGTGGGGATCGAACCACGCATACCATACTGCCAACCCCAGACTTATTCACTTTCTAGGCAGGCGTGATACCTCTAGACCACCGATCCGCTTAAAAGTGTTGCACAAATTGAATTATTACTGTTCATGTTTTGTTTCATTTCATTTCAGTGGGTGTGTGTGTGTGGTCATATGCCATGTGGCAGGCGCTGTGCCCAGCCTGTAACTGTGTGCATTGTGTTGTGTACAGCTGCCGCCCTATGAGGTGGCCCTCAGTGGAGACCTGCTGTCACAGGTGGGACAAGTCCTGCAAGGCTGGGGTATCTCCCCTGTCGAGCCGGTGAGTGTGTATGTGGGTGGGTGGGGTGGGGGGGGGGGGGGGGGGGGGGGTTAGAGGTGTGTGTGTGCGTGCACGACCGTTCATGTGTGTGTGTGCAACAAATAGATCTACTGTGCTTAGTGTGTATATTCTTGTTTATTTTTGTCTTGTCTTGTGGAGAGGGATGGGCAGGGCTAGTGCTAGGCTCATCTTGGCGGCAACACAGTGACTGAGAAGTTCAGTGCCATGCAGTGTTCCAGCCACTCCCCCAAGGAGTTCAGGGAGAAAGCTAGAGTCTTTCTTTTCCTGTGGAAATGCCAGGGGCCTTTCAGGATAGACACTATCCCCTCCACTGGAAATTCTGTGCTAGACAATTTCCCCTTTTCTATCACTCCCTTTGTTTCTGGGGGGATGGGATAGCCTAGTGGTCAGACCATTGCGCTCACAATCTGACGACCCGGGTTCGATTCCCATTCAAGGGGATATTTTCCTCTGGAGTTAACATCAGTGCTGACTGCACTCTCCCCAAAAGTCCTTCGGATGAGACTATAAACCGAGGTCCTGTGTGCGAACGCACACAGAACATCTTGCGCACATGTTAAATCCTGTTCCGCTTTTCGTAAGAGTAGGCCATTGTGTGCTGGTGGGAACAGATGATAGAATTTACAAAACCCACATACACACGGGGACTAGATGTAAAAAAGCACACAAGTGCTTATTCCATTATCCTCGATATAAAAGAATAAATGAATAAATAAATAAATAAATGCTCTGTCTTTATCTTTACCTATCTGTCCTCTTTCTCTCTCGCTTGAAGACTAAGCAAAGTGCTTGCATTTGAATCGGTCACACTCAAGCGACTGTTCACAAACGATTAACAGATTTTAAATTCACACACATACACACCACAACACAACACAACACACACACTCCTTACGGACGGGATAGCCTAGTGGTTAGAACATTGCGCTCACAATCTGACGACCCGGGTTCAATTCCCGTTCAAGGGGATATTTTCCCCTGGAGTTTACATCAGTGCAGACTCCACTATCCCCAAAAGTCCTTCGGATGAGACTATAAACCGAGGCCCCATGTGCAAACGCACACAGAAATCTTGCGCACATGTTAAATCCTGTTCTGCTTTTCGTAAGAGTAGGCCATTGTGTGCCGGTGGGAACAGATGACAAAATTTACAAAACCGCATACACATGGGGACTGGATGTACAAAAAAGCACATGAGTGCTTATTCCATTATCCTCGATATAAAAGAATAAAGAAAAAATGAAACAACATACACACACAAGTGACGCTCGCACACAGGTACAGTAGCACTTACACAGGTGTGTTTATGTTTGTATGCGTGCTTACATGTGTGTTTGTCTGTGATGGGGTTTCATTCAGACACAGTTTCAGGTGCATAGAAAGTGTGTGTGCCTTCGCATACCACTATTAGGCAACGTGATGGATTATACATGTTTGACCATCGTGTTCAACGATGACCTCCAAAACAGCAGAGGAAGCAGCTGCTGTTTCTGAAATTGGGCAGAAATTTTATTGATTATAGTGGAGGTGCCTTGCCCACAGTACATCCCACAGCACACGAATCCAGCATCACTCAGTCTTAGACTCCAGGGCCCAGTACTAAAATTAACCCCTTCCTTTTACCAAGTCCAAGTGAGGCCAGTTTCTGCCATAATCAGCAGCAGCTGGGATGGAATGGGTAGCAGCTGAGAGGAGCTGAAAGTGGGAGGAACCTGACAGCTGGGATCCCCACACTATCGCCCAAGAGGGCACACGGACAGTCAGCGTGGGAGATGTTCTCCAAAGACCAGCTAGCCCCCAGGGCAGCAGCACTTACTTAATAAGGTGATGGAGATGTATGTCTCTTGAAGAAGACTCTCGGACAACTCTGCCGTCTCCCCGAGGGGATGCCGGGGGCCTATCAGTATAAATAGCATCCCCACATTCTGGAAATTCTGTGCTAGAAATTTCCTCTTTTCTACCACCCTCTTTGTTTCTGCCTTGTTCCTTTTCTTCCTGTCACCTCCTTCTTGTCTATTTTCTGCCTTCTTGGTCCATTCTCCTGCCTTTTTTCCAGAAAGAACTTAAAAGGTAACTATTCTCTTTTGTGCCGAAGTCGGATGCGCTGGGCCTGACTTGTCAGGCGCTTAACGGCAGCGTGACGCATTTTCGCTCCTATAACAGACAACGCTAGTTGCTGCCTGAGCGTTCGACGAAGAAGAAGAAGAACTCTGCCGTGCGCTCTGTCCACACAGGAAAGCAAGGAGGAAGGGGAGGAGCAGCAGGGCCAATCCCTCATCGTCCAAGATTCCCTGGAGGAGTTTGAACCCGCGCCCCGCAAGACCGCGCCAGGCGTGGTGCCGTGGTCCCCTCCGCAGCCCAACTGGAATTCCTGGTCCAACTGTAACATCGATGAGGGGCCTCTGGCTACTGTGAGTGTGTGAGAGTGTGTGTGTTGTGAGTGTGTGTGTGTGTGTGAGTGTGTATGTGTGAGTGAGTGTGTATGTGTGAGTGAGTGAGTGTGTGTGTATGTGTGAGTGAGTGTGTGTTGTGAGTGAGTGAGAGTGTGTGTTGTGAGTGAGTGTGTGTGTGTGAGTGAGTGTGTGTGTGAGAGTATGTGTGAGTGAGTGAGTGTGTGGTGTGAGGTGTTGTTGTTAGTGTGAGTAGTGGTGGTGAGTGATGTGTGAGTGAGTGTATGTGGGAGTGAGGTGTATGTGGGAGTGAGTGTGTTGTGGGGAGTGAGTGTGTATGTTGGTGAGTGAGTGTGTTGAGTGTGTGTTGTGAGTGAGTGTTTGGGGTGGAGAGTGGATTGTGTTGTGTGAGTGAGTGTGTGTGTGTGAGTGTAGTGTGTATGTGAGAGTGTGTGTTGTGTGAGGTATGTGTTTGTGAGTGAGTGTGTTGTGGTGGTGTGTGTGTGTGGATGTGGAGTGGGTGTTGTGTGTGTGTATGTGGAGTGAGTGTGTGTGTGAGTGGTGTGTATGTGTGAGGAGTGTGTATGTGTGAGTGAGTGTGTTGTGTGTGTAGTGGTGTAGTGTGTGTGTGAGTGAGTGTGCAGTGTTGTGAGTGTGTGTGTGGTGTGAGTGTATGTGTGAGAGTGGAGTGTTGTGTGTGAGGTGTGTGTGTATGTGTGAGATGGTGGATGTGTGTGTGGTGAGTAGTGTGTGTGGTATGTTGTGAGAGTGAGTGTGTATGTGTTGAGTGAGTGTGTATTGTGTGAGTGTGTATGTGTGAGTTGAGTGTGTATGTTGTGAGTGAGTGTGTGAGTGTGAGAGGGGGGGGGGTTGTTGGGAGGAGGGTACTGTTTGTGTGTATGTTTGGGGGGGGGGGGGGCTGGGCATGTGTGTGTGTGGAAAAGGGGGTGATTAGTGCATGTTATGGGGAGGGGACGGGATAGCTCAGTGGTCGGAGCACTCACTTTTCCCCAGCCAAGTTAAGCAGCGTCGAGCGTGGTTACCAGTTGGATGGGTGACCGTTTGCGCGCCTTGGCTTCAGTACAGTTCACCCAGCTGTAAATGGGTACCTGCCTCTTTAGGGTCAGGGAAGGTAAAGCAGCAGGGGAGAGGAGATGGGCGCCGCCCTCAATATGCTGGCCCTAGAGAAGTGAGGTCTCTGACGCCTCACTCCCCTATGACCTTATAGGTTATGGGACTCCTTTACCTTTTTTTTATGGGGAGGAAGTAAGGAGTGGTGTATTGTTGGTGTGTTTGTTGGGGGGAGGAGGGGTGGGGTAAGAGGTGTGAAGAGATGTATACGCATTGCTTGTGTGATTTTGGGGTGTTTTGGGTAGGGGGTGATGGTATATGTTTGTGTGTGTACATGTATGTAGGGAGGGGGGGGGGGGGGGGGTTAGAGGTAATCATTGTGTATATGTGTGCATATATGTGTGTTTCGGGGGTGGGAGTAAAGGGTGTGTATTATTTTGTGTGAGTGAGATGAAAGAGGCAAAGAGTGTGGTGTGTGTTTGTGTGGGAGTGAGTGACATGAGTGCACACACATATGTGTGTATATACATGTAAGGTAATGTGGTGATGATGATGATGATGATGATGACTGGAGCAGTAACCATGTTTCAGGCCACGCTGGAACAAATCAGTTTTGACCTGTGCAAGACCAAGCAGAGGCAGGAGCAGGAAGACCGTCATCTGCAGCAGGTCTATATATATACATAATATGTGTGTGTGTGGTTGGACATTTGGGGGGGGGGGGGGGGGAGAACTGTGTGTGTATGCTGGGGGGGGGGGGGGGGGGGGGGGGGGGGGGATGGCTGTGTGAAGGTGTGTGCATGAGAGGATGTGTGGAAGCGAGTGCGTGTGTATGTGTGAGAGAGGGAGAGTCAGAGAATGTGTATCATGTGTTTTAGTATGTGTCTCTTTCTTTGTCAGTGCCTGTGTCTTTGTCTCTACTCCTTCTGTGTCTCTTTTGTCAGTGTCTGTGTCTTTGTCTCTATCCTTCTGTGTCTTTGTCAGTGCCTGTGTCTTTGTTTCTATCCTTCTGTGTCTTTGTCAGTGCCTGTGTCTTTGTCTCTTCTCATTCTGTGTGTCTTTTGTCAGTGCCTGTGTCTTTGTCTCTATCCTTCTGTGTATATTTGTCAGTGCCTGTGTCTTTGTCTCTATCCTTCTATGTGTCTTTTGTCAGTGCCTGTGTCTTTGTCTCTATCCTTCTCTGTGTCTTTTGTCAGTGCCTGTGTCTTTGTCTCTATCCTTCTATGTGTCTTTTGTCAGTGCCTGTGTTTTTGTCTCTATCCTTCTATGTGTCTTTTGTCAGTGCCTGTGTCTTTGTCTCTATCCTTCTGTGTCTTTGTCAGTGCCTGTGTCTTTGTCTCTTCTCATTCTGTGTGTCTTTTGTCAGTGCCTGTGTCTTTGTCTCTATCCTTCTGTGTATATTTGTCAGTGCCTGTGTCTTTGTCTCTATCCTTCTATGTGTCTTTTGTCAGTGCCTGTGTCTTTGTCTCTATCCTTCTGTGTATCTTTGTCAGTGCCTGTGTCTTTGTCTCTATCCTTCTATCTTTGTCAGTGCCTGTGTCTTTGTCTCTATCCTTCTCTGTGTCTTTGTCGGTGCCTGTGTCTTTGTCTCTATCCTTTTCTGTGTCTTTTGTCAGTGCCTGTGTCTTTGTCTCTATCCTTCTATGTGTCTTTGTCAGTGCCTGTGTCTTTGTCGGTGCCTGTGTCTTTGTCTCTATCCTTCTCTGTGTCTTTGTCGGTGCCTGTGTCTTTGTCTCTATCCTTCTGTGTGTCTTTTGTCAGTGCCTGTGTCTTTGTCTCTATCCTTCTATCTTTGTCAGTGCCTGTGTCTTTGTCTCTATCCTTCTATGTGTCTCTTGTCAGTGCCTGTGTCTTTGTCTCTATCCTTCTGTGTATCTTTGTCAGTGCCTGTGTCTTTGTCTCTATCCTTCTGTGTGTCTTTTGTCAGTGTCTTTGTCTCTATCCTTCTGTGTGTCTTTTGTCAGTGTCTTTGTCTCTATCCTTCTGTGTGTCTTTTGTCAGTGCCTGTGTCTTTGTCTCTATCCTTCTGTGTGTCTTTTGTCTGTGTCTTTGTCTCTCTCTCTCTCTCTCTCCTCTCTCTCTCTCTCTCTCTCTCTCTCTCTCTCTCTCTCTCTCTCTCTCTCTCTCCTTGTGTAGTCAGTCGTAGGTGGTACTGAAGATTGGAATATCTTCACTTGACGTGTCATTGTGATGGCAGATGGTGGAGGACAGGTCCAAGCTGCCCGTGTCGGAATCACAGGCCTACATCCTGGACTGCATCAACAAGAGCTCTGTCACCCTCATCCGGGGAGAGACCGGCTGTGGCAAAACCACACAGGTAACTGATGTGTCTGTCTGTCTGTCTGTCTGTCTGTTCTATCCCCACTGGTGAAACCATGTTAAACATGATCCTACCTGTAGTCTGTGTTTTTACAGTTTGGGTTTGTTGTGAAAGAACAATTTTCTTTGAATCTATGACGTAAGTGTACAAAAACTCTTAATCCTGTCAAAATCAAATTCAAATAAAGAAGATGTTTAATGATGCGTAAGAGAATTACAAGATGAATTCACTTGGCTTATTTTTCTCTCTCTCTCTCTCTCTCTCTCTCTCTCTCTCTTCTCTCTCTCTCTCTCTCTCTCTCTCTCTCTCTCAATACATTTCATGGACAAGAACTGATTTTAAATTCATCATGATTTAAAAAATAAAAAGCTCAGGGAATTTTGTGCTTTTACTGTGTTTAGTTAAATGCAAATCTTGCTGAATTATGCATGATGTGCATTACCACACGCTGTGATTATAATCAGTAATAGATATGTGTAAATGCTAGATATAGGCTTCAAGAGAATATGAACAAGTCTGTTCACAGATTACATTCAGGTTAGGGGGTGGGGTGGGGTGGGGGGTTGTCGATGCACCTGCAAGAAAATATTTTAAAAGTTTATTCATAGGTGACAGTCAGTCTGTGAGCCTAGCAATGCTGATGCAGCTTAAAATAGTAACAATGTATAATTCGGAAAATACAGTTCTTCAAGTTTTTTTCTTTTTACTTCTGATTGTTATGCCAATGAACTTTGTGACACTGTGAATGATGTGTGTATCAAATCAAGCGTCAAGACATATTTATTTCCCGCTTAAGATCTCCAAGATTTCCCTTCTGTTTCATCTTGTATCTGTCCCCTACCTTTCAACAGCCAGAATCTTCTTCCCCCCACCAGAATGTGTTATTTTCGTGTGTGTGAGCGTAAATCTATATTTGTTTAATCTACTTGTGACTGAATGGATGTCTATACAAGTTGATTGTAAGCGATTTGATTTGTTCTCTCAAAGATGTAGCACTGTATAAATTCCAGGTATTATCATTATCATTATTATTATTATTATTGTGTGTGGGTGTGTGTTTACAGGTGCCTCAGTTTATCCTGGACCAGATGATTCGTGCTGGTCAGGGAGCCAACTGCAACATCATCATCACCCAGGTCTGTGTTGTGTGGAGTGTCGAAGAAGGGGGTGGGGGTAAAGGTAGTGGTGGTGGGGGTTACTGAGTGAAGAAGGAAAAGGGTGCTGATGGAACTGTTGATTTCTGAAGTGTGTGTGCGTGTGTGTGTGTGTAGACATGAGCATGTGTGGATGTAGCTGATTTTGCTCTATTCTACCTCCCTGGGGTTTACAGTTCTTTCTCCAAGTCATGGACATCGGGGAAAGTTCAGAAACGGGAGTTGCTGGTGAATCAGTTGCTAGGGTTTTGTGTGTAAGATATACTATATAATGAAAATTCCTTTAGGTGAACTTGTAAAGTTGGAAATTCATTTAGGGAAATTATTTTGCCCTTTTTCTCTGCAGTTTACCGTTTCATGTTTTAACAAGATTGGTGTACTGTTGGTAACACAGCAATCATTTAACAAGTGTGTTTTTCTCTCCCTCTCTCTCTCTCTTCAGCCACGTCGTATCAGTGCTGTGTCCATCGCAGAGCGTGTGGCAGAGGAGCGAAGCGAGATGTTGGGGACATCGGTAGGGTACAGCGTGCGATTTGAAACGGTCATGCCGCGGCCCTATGGTGCCATCCTGTACTGCACTGTGGGTAAGCATTTGTGGGTTGGTGTTGTGTCCGACATCTTTTTCAACAGGTCTTTGAAGAAGGAAGGTAGCAGGACGGTTAAGACGTACTCCTGCCTGGCAAGTAAATTGTGAGGTTCTGGGTTCCATTCCCAGCCTTGCCCTTTCTTTCCTTTAACGAGAAAATCAAACTAAGTAAGCCCTTCAGATGAGACTGCAAATCGAGGCCCCGTGTGCGAATGCATGCAGAACATTTTGCACACACATTAAAAACTGGTTCTGCCTTTTGAAAGAGTAGGCCTTTTCGTGCCAGTGGGAACGGATTACTTTTTATTTTATTTTAACGGATGCACACAGGTGTTGTGATTAGAAGTTGGAATATGGCTACCTAAATGGTAGTTAGTTTTGGTGTTTTTGGGGGGATGAAATCAATTGCACATGCAAAAATCTCATCATTGGTAAACCTTGAGTTTTAGCTAAGGAACAGTAAAAGCCCAAAAAGAGGCCTTTGGGTGATGGTCCTGTTTTAGTTTTCTTTTCTGACTGAGTATCCTCTTTGTTGTTATTGAGTGAAGGACCGAACAGGAGAGAAAAGTGAAGCTGAAAACAAGTGTCTGACAGCTGGCTTTACACTTTATATGCCTGAGTTATCACTTGTTTCTGTCGTCATTTTCAGCTCTGAATGCAGTGGAACTGGCTTTACACTTTATATGCCTGAGTTATCACTTGTTTCTGTCGTCATTTTCAGCTCTGAATGCAGTGGAACTGGCTTTACACTTTATGTGAATTATTCATAACTTGTTTCTGCTATTACTTCCAGGTACTCTTCTGCGGAAACTGGAGGGAGGTCTGCGTGGAGTGTCCCATGTCATTGTGGATGAGATCCACGAAAGAGATATCAACGTAAGCACTGCTTTGACGCTGTTTCCTGAATGTGCTGGCCATTATATATTGTACCATGTTAGACTGACATTACTGTGATCTGACTGGGTAGCTTTACCAGCCAAACATAAATTTTAATGTAAAAAGAAACATTTGTTTTGAAGAAATTGTGTTTTGTTAGATGGTAAGGATGTTCATTTTCTTTTTATAATCAATTTGAACATTTTTGATAAAGGAAACCTCTTTGATTTTCCATCAGAGTGATAAATTCAGAATTTCCATGAAAGTACGTTGATGAGGAGAATAGATTTGACAGCAAAACAAAATAAAACCCTCAATTGCAGTTACAGAAATATACTTTTTAAAAAAAGATTTATTCTCATTCTTTGAATGAACCCAGAGCCCTGCCTCCTCCCCCGTCCCCCTCCTCCCCCCAAAATGTTGTTAGATGGAATTTTTTAGAACATAGACAAAGACGAATTGTCTTCTTTTTTTTTCTTTTTTTATTTCAGCCACAGAGCTAACAACATGAAATTTGTATTTCAATACTATAATGTTTATCTGTGAAGGGAAAACTGAATATCTGAATCGTCATTATTTGTTTTTATTTATAAAAAAAAATTTTAACATTTTTTTAAAAAGAGTATTTTTGGACGATATTTTTGTCTTCTTTCAGACGGACTTTCTGCTGGTGTTGCTGCGCGACATGGTGCGTGCGTACTCTGACCTGCGTGTGATCCTGATGTCGGCCACAGTGGACACCACTCTCTTCACCGATTACTTCGGCAAGGTCACCGTTGTGGAGGTGTACGGCCGTGTCTTTCCTGTACAAGGTATGTAGGACTTCTTTGTTTTTTCCACAGTAAGCAAGTGTGAAAGTTTTTGGGAAAGGGGTAGAATTTTTCTCTGTTGCTGGTGTGGTGGATTTCCAGTCCGTTTGTTTGTTTGTTTGTTTTATCTGTGGGTGCATCGGGATTGAAGAACGGTGGGGGAGAGAGGGAGGATTGGTGGTGATGTTTTGTTTCTGGTGGTGGTTAGGTCGGGTAGGGGAGGGGGGGGGGTCCCCCTGTACTCTGCACTTTGGAATTGAAGGGATTACTGCAATTAACACAAAATGGAAGCATGATAAATTTAGACGTTATTGTGGTGGTTACCATGATGATGATGGTGGTTATTATTCAGAATACTACCTGGAAGACTGCATGCTGAAGTTGTTGTGGTTGTTAAGTAATCATTATGATGATGATGGTTTTTATTCAGAATACTACCTGGAAGACTGCATGCTGAAGTTGTTGTGGTTGTTCAGTAATCATTATGATGATGATGATGGTTATTATTCAGAATACTACCTGGAAGACTGCATGCTGAAGTTGTTGTGGTTGTTAAGTAATCATTATGATGATGATGATGGTGGTTGTATTATTCAGAATACTACCTGGAAGACTGCATGCTGAAGTTGTTGTGGTTGTTAAGTAGTCATTATGATGATGATGGTGTTGTTATTCAGAATACTACCTGGAAGACTGCATGCTGAAGTTGTTGTGGTTGTTAAGTAGTCATTATGATGATGATGGTTGTTATTATTCAGAATACTACCTGGAAGACTGCATGCTGAAGTTGTTGTGGTTGTTAAGTAATCATTATGATGATGGTGATGATGATGGTTATTATTCAGAATACTACCTGGAAGACTGCATCCAGATGCTGAACTTTGTGCCCCAGCCTAACGACCGCAAGAGGAAACGTGACGTGGATGTCGGGGAGGACGATGAGCAAGAGGTGGGCAGTGTGACACTAACAGTTTTCTGTGTGCTGGTCATGTCGGGCTGTCCATGCAGCACTTTAGGTCGATGGTATTGCTTTTAGTGCTCACTTTGGGTGCATGGAGTCTTAAGGTGGAAGCCTTATGGAAAGTGACGTTTTGGTACAAAAAGGGGATGATGCATTAACCATTAAAGATTGTACTAAGGGAGTATAGATGCCATTATGACATGGAAAAAGCCTTTTCAGATATTGTCAGTTCTGCTCAAAAGGCTAGGTGGGTAGGTTAGATTTGACGTTATGTGCTGAAATGAGGGCTTAGGATAGAGAGGGATGTAAGAAAATAGATGTGCAGGAGTTCTTCATGGGAGTGATGAAACACACTGTTTGGCTTAGGAAAGCTATTCAGTGGTGCCTATTCTACTGGAAAATCAAGAGATGGATGGGATAGAAAACAAAAGAAAAATTTCTTGATGTTTGGCTTTGTGAAGTAATTCATAGGTTGCTTTCAGTGTAAGACATTTTGATGTGGATTATGGAAGGTCTGTGATAGTAATGTTCAATATTTCAAATGAAGATTGGTGGGTCTCGCTAACAAGAAAGGGTTGTGTTTTTTAATGTTTGGCTTCGCAATGTAGGTTATCAGTATATTTCAGGATTTTTGTGAAAAATTTACTTGGATTATTGACTGTCTGTGATTGTAATAAACAAGTGAATAACTTCAGTCAGAAATGATATCTGAATTTTATATATGTAGGTATATGCGATTTTAAAAAACCAACACATATTGATTAAGTAGGATGACTGAAAGCATGTCACAAACTAAACTAAACCTTTGTGTTGTTTTCTGTCTTTCCCCAGGAGAACTGCAATAAGTGTATAGGGGCAGGCTACTCTGAAGCCACCAAGACAGCCATGGCCATGTTGTCGGAAAAAGAGCTGTCCTTTGAGCTGATCGAGGTGAGACCATCGGGACGTCAAGATTTTTGTGGTGATAGTGTCAGGTGGTTCATCACTTATGTGTACATCCTGGGCTTTTTTTGTTTTTTAGAATAACAAGTGTGAAAAAAGGGTGTGATACTCTTACCGTTTGAAAAAATACAATCTGTTTTTGCTATTGTCTTTTCCTGAATTCAGTTTTAGTTTGATGTCTTTTTCTTCTTCTTTTTTTTGGGGGGGGAGGGTTTGAAGAATTTGCTATGGGTTTTTTTGTTTTTGTTTTGATTTTAATGTAATAGGGGACATGTTTCGTATGCTGTGAAACTGAGAAATTGTAACAGATTAACCATACTTTGCTGAGCTTGTAGTCAAGAAGTAAGATCATGCATTTCAATTCTTATAATCATTTGTAAAAATCTATTCATTGTAACTGGCTGCATGTGAAAGACTAGGATGAATGAAAGCGCTTTGATTTGGGTTTTTTGCAAGATATAGCGCTGTATAAATTCCATGTATTATTATTTATTATTATTATTATTATAATCATTATTACTACTACTTCATTCCTTAGCAAGAACTCTTTGAAGTTCACTGTCACTGCTTGAGCGGAGCAGAAAGGGTCTATGTAACAGCCTGAAAGTATGTCCGTTCAAGACTGTGCACAGGATCTCGGTGTACACAGTGTCAACACCGTTTTTTCGTTGTTTGTCAGCTAGAGCTCCAAGGTTCACCTCATGGTGAAATTCTGCGTGTGGGACCATTTTTGCCCAACATTAAGGCAGCCGCATTCTGGCTTCAGGGAAATGTTAGGTAGAAGACTGAAGGGGATTAGAGTGTGCACAAGTTTGGGTTCTATAAAGTTTCCTGCAGTCTGGCAGCTGAGAGAGAGAGAGAGATTCTAACCCAAGATCATTTGATCAAGGACCAAACATCTTGCTCATTCAGCTGTACAATAACCGTATCATTATTTCTGATGATGATTTTGAAGTAGCGCGGTGCTGGTTATGTGTTGACACCACTGTTGTTCATGTGGCGTTTTTTTCCTGTGGCGTTAAGTGGAGTGTGTTGTTGTTGTGTGTGTGTGGCAGTCGTTGCTGCGCTACATCCAGGGTCTGGGCATTGCGGGGGCAGTGCTGGTGTTCCTGCCTGGATGGAACCTCATCTTCATGCTGCACAGATACCTCTCCATGTCGCCCGAGTTTGGTACGTTTCTCTTTCTCTGGGTGTGCCAGTGGGGTGGGGTGGGGGTGTTGGGTGGGGGTGGGTATGTGTGTGTGATTGTGTGTGTGTCTTTTGTGTGGTGTGTGGTGGGTGAGTGGGTGTTTGTGTGTGTGTGTTTCATGTTTTCATTTGGTTGTTCTTTGATTTTAATGTATGTTCACTTGTAGTGATGTTTGATGAGGGAAGGCAAAGGGGCAGAAATGAAGGGAAAAGGTAGCTTGCTAGTGTGTTTGTGTGTGTGTGCGCTTGCATGCGTGTGTGTTCATGTGTGTATGTTAGTGTGTGTGTGTGTGTGCACGTGCACACATGTGTGTTTGTGTGTGTATGATAGTGTATACGTGTGCCTATGTTTGTGTGTATTTGTCTCATGTTAATGCCCACTTGTTTGTTTTTCAAGTGTCTAGAGCCGAGTTCTGCATGAAAATCCTCATTATCTTTTGCTGCATCATCCATCGTGTATGTACGTGTCTGTGTTTCTGCTGCAGGGAGCCAGAAGTACCGCATCTTGCCCCTCCACTCCCAGATTCCTCGGGAGGAGCAGCGCAAGGTGTTTGAGCCTGTCCCTGATGGAGTGACCAAGGTGTGTAGTGTTCTGTAGGGAAGATTTGGGTTCTCCGAAAATCAGCCGTGGTGTATTCCATGCACCAAGTGATGTTCTTACAATTAGATCTGCTCTACTTGCCGTATATTTTATGTTTCAATGTGGACTTCTCCTTTCCCTGAAGGGTCATCGGGCACTGCTGTGACATGTTCAGGCTGTGTGTCTTGGTGGCAGGCAAGCAGTTTGATAAAAGCATGGGCGCATGTACTGCTGTCTGTGGACTTGCCATCCAGTTGACTAAAAGTTATCACCCACCAAACAGCTGTCATTTGTGTTCCCTATGTGAGTAACCATCCATCCTTGTTGGCCAACTTTCTAGTCCATTCAACAGCATGTTTTTAGGTTAATCTAGGTTGTAGATCTGTTTTGATGAACTCATGTTTAAGGCAAACATGCTTTGGTGGCGTTAGAGAACAGCCAGGGAGGTCATCTGAACCATGCAGAAAGAGAGACCCGTCTCTGTACTGTTAGTCGTCTATGAATGGAGAGGCTGGTTCTGCTGACATTCTTCTTCATTCTGAACGCTTTGCTCTTTGAAGTGAATCAGCCACATAGGACCACATTGCTCGTTCGTGCTTAACCATTCATCTTTTCTCTTTACATCATACTGTTGTCAGTGGAGAATGCAGTATTGGGGGAAGGACAGCACTGCGATCGCATAATTGTGGGGCAGATGAACTGTGGTCGAATGATTTCTGTGAACACAACTTATCCAACAGTGGTAGTCAGCTCAGAAAATGGTAGTTGTACAACTGTCATTGCCATTCATCAAACCTGTTGCATGTGACAGAGCCCACCTCTCTCTCCAGCTTAAACGGTGTGTGCAGTGTATCTTCTTCATTTTTTTGAGGGGTGGGGGGGGGATGTTGATGTTGTCGTTGCCGGCAGCCATAGCTGGCCTACTCACCTGTAAAAGATGGACAGGGTTTTTTTCTGTGTGCATTTGCATGATATGGGATTTCAGCTTATGATCCCATTTGAGAAAAATGACTGTGTGGTGTTTTGTTCCAGATCATTCTGTCCACCAACATTGCTGAGACCAGTGTAACCATCAATGATGTGGTTTACGTCATCGACTCCTGCAAGTAAGTGTGGTGTGGTGTGGTGAGGTGTGGTGTGGTGTGGTGTGGTGAGGTGAGTGGTGTGGTGTGTGGTGTGGTGAGTGTGGTGTGTGTGGTGTGGTGTGGTGGGTGTGTGTGTGTGGTGGGTGTGGTGTGTGTGGTGTGGTGTGGTGTGTGTGTGAGGTGTGGTGTGGTGTGGTGAGGTGTTGGTGTGTGTTGGTGAGGTGTGGTGTGGTGTGGTGAGGTGTGGTGTGGTTGTGGTGAGGTGAGGTGTGGTGTGTGGTGAGGTGTGGTGTGGTGAGGTGTGGTGTGGTGAGGTGTGGTGTGGTATGGTGAGGTGTGGTGTGGAGTGTGGTGAGGTGGTGGTGTGGTGTGGTGTGTGTTGGTATGGTGAGGTGTGGTGTGGTGAGGTGTTGGTGTGGTGTGGTGATGGTGAGTGTGTTGGTGTGGTGAGGTGTGGTGTGGTGTGGTGTGGTGTGTGTATGGTGTGGTGTGATGGTGAGGTGTGGTGTGGTGTGGTGTGGTGGGTGTGTGTGTGGTGTGGTGTGGTGTGGTGTGGTGTGGTATGGTGAGGTGTGGTGTGGTGTGGTGTGGTGTGGTGTGTCTGTGTTTGTGTGTGTGTATCTCTGTGTGTGCATGCATGCTTGCGTGCATGTATGTGTGTGCGAGTGTGTGTGTGTATGTGTGTGTGCATTTTTTTCCATTTTATTCTTTTATTTCGAGGATAATGGAATAAGCACTTATGTGCTTTTTTTACATCCAGTCCCCATGTGTGTGGTTTTGTAAATCTGTCATCTGTTCCCACCGGCACGCAATGGCCTACTCTTATGAAAAGCGGAACAGGATTTAACATGTGCACAAGATGTTCATTCTGTTTCTGCATGTGTGCATGTGTGTGTGTCTGCGTGTGTATGGGGTGTGGATCTCATACACATGTATGTACGTATCTGTGTATGCAGGCACGTGCATATGCCCGTGTCCTCTCTCTCTCTCTCTCCTCCCCCTCACACTCTTTCCTCACCAGTACAAAGGATGCAACATGTGGTGTTGGCTTGTGCCCCACAGGGCCAAGATGAAGCTGTTCACCTCGCACAACAACATGACCAACTACGCCACTGTGTGGGCCTCCAAGACCAACCTGGAGCAGCGCAGGGGCCGCGCGGGTCGTGTGCGCCCGGGGTTCGCCTTCCACATGTGCAGCCGCGCTCGCTTTGATAAGTAAGTCACCGGCTGGGGGGTGTCTGTTATGTTTTGTATTTCTTATTTGGTTTTTGGGACAGGGGTGGGGAGGGAGTTCTGCTCTGTTCGTATAAAGCGATGCTGCCTTCTAAGTTTCGTGCTGCTGATAAAGATAGTTTATCCCAGGCACGAGGTTGAGAGAGGTGTGTGGTGATTACTACGCCCCTACACAGACGGCAGCCAGTAACTCTTCAGACGTTGAAGACTGTGAACCTACACACGCCACAGCCAGAATAAGTGTTCAGCCACCTGTGGGTTTTTTTTGTGTGGTGTTTTTTTTTGGGTGGGGGGGAGGTGAAAATGGATTCTGATTCTGTTCCTTTGCACCTCTTTGGGATGAGACACTAACCTGATCAAAGTCCCACGTGTGATTGCATCAGCATGGAGAACATGTTCAGCAAATGTTACAAGTTCCCCCATTATGGAAGAGTAGTAGACTAGAGAAGTTTTGGCTTTCTATAATCTTCTAATTCAGAAAATCTCATTCTATTCTTATTGTTCAGAAACTTTTATCTGAAAGTATGAAGAAGAAAAACAACAAGTGGATGTAACCAGTGGTTTTTAAAACAAAGCGACTCGCTGTGGTGTTGTCAGGCTGGACCAGCACACGACCCCAGAGATTTTCCGCACGCCCCTGCACGAGCTGGCGCTGTCCATCAAGCTGCTGCGTCTGGGGTCCATCTCCGGCTTCCTGGCCAAAGCTGTGGAGCCCCCGCCCATAGACGCTGTGGTGGAGGCGGAGGTCACCCTCAGAGGTAGGGGCCCAGTGTGTGTGTGCAGAGGATGCTGCTGGATCAGAGGTTAACTCTTTCACCGCCGTAGTTGACACTACTCTTCACCATCATAAGCGACTCTTAGTCAACGGTGCAGATCGTGTTGAAAAGAGACAGTTTTTCATACTGTAACGAAAGTTTCGCACCTCAGTCAAAGTCAAAGTCAAACTTTTATTTTCAGATGGTACATGAATAAGCAGTGCATTTGCTTTTTTTCATCAAGCCATCTATCTAAAGAAAGAAAAAAAAGCGAGAAAAAAAAAAAAGATAATGTATATGCAGACATAGAATAAAAAACCTAGTCAATGGTAAACTATTCAAATCAAACAAGAAAAACAATAACATATGCATATGTGGAATTAAAAACAAAACAAAAAACCCAGAAAAATATTAGACCATACTATTCAAATAATTCAAAAATCTTGAAAAAATATCCGTCATAACACAAACAAACAAGTTGACTTGTGTGTGTGATAGCAGACATGTCATCCTTCACCCCTGACCCAGTTTTGAGCAGAAAAATGACAGTGTTATTCTGCCACAGACTGAATGCCGAGAAAATAGCAACAGCGCTGAAAAATAGTTGATGCTGAAGAGAGTTCTTCAGTTGGAAACTTGGTGGTGAAAGAGTTCATGCATTTTTGCAGGAAGCAAGGGGTTGAACTCGGCCCTAAGCCTTGTTTTTTATTCTGTATGTTTTGGTCTATGTGTGTGTTCTGTTCCTTTCAGTCATGGCAATAGTGGTAGCTTTTCAGATTAGACAGCAAACTCACGCCCTTAGAGCAACATTTCTGTAGCTCTCGCCAAAGAACAAAAAAGCCTATAGCAAGAGTTGACTTTTGAAAAAAAAAAATTTACTCTTGAAGTTGTTGGTTTCATCCAAAAAATCCAAATTACTCCACTCAGTAACTATTCATTCATAACAAAGAAAAGCAGAAAGGTGATTTGGTGATATAATCTTCCTTAGAGAAAGCACTGAGGAAGTATCAAGTTAAAGTGAATGCATGTGTGTATGTTCTTGAAAGGTAGGTTGTATTGGCATGCTTGTGCAAAAGTCCTTCGGATGAGACTATAAACCGAGGCCCCGTGTGCGAATGCATGCAGAACATCTTGCGCACATGTTAAATCCTGTTCCGCTTTTCGAAAGAGTAGGCCATTGTGTGCCGGTGGGAACAGATGACAAAATTTACAAAACTGCATACACACAGGGACTGGATGTAAAAAAGCACATGAGTGCTTATTCCATTATCCTCGATATATATTTTAAAAATAATTTAAAAAGTCATCTGAGCTCTTTGATTTGTTGCTTTACAAGACTCAGTGCTATATAAATTCCATACATTATTATTATTATTATTATAAAGTGTAGCTGAATTTGGTTTTTTCATTCCTCAGCTATATCCCCTATGTTGACTTGTGGTGTGATTTTGCATGTGACCATTTTTACCCACCATCAAGGTGGCTACATCCCAATCCAGGGACGATGTCTAAACACGACACCTGTGAGCATGCGCTTAAAAAAAAAAATTGTCGTCCATTCCTACTGGCATGTAATGGCCTGCTCTTCCAAAATGTGGAATGGGTTTTTAACGTGTGCGCAAGGTGTTCTGCGTTGGGCCTTGATTTATCGTCTCATCCGAAGGACCTGTTTGGGAGTGGAGCCAGGACTGGTGTTTATCCAGGGTAAAATCCCTCCCTCCTAAAACGGGTGCTTCCATGTTAAAGTCACGACACCTGGGCTCGCTTATAGAACATGTGTGTGCATTCCTTCTGGACCATTATGGTACCCCCTCCAATGTATGGTCAGTTTGCTGTGTGCTTGATTCATCGTCTATACAAGACATATGGGGAGTACGGTGCTTTATGCAGGGTAATCCCTCAAAAGTGCACTCATGCAAACTTCTCAAACAGTGTGTGCACATTCCATCTACTATACTCCCAGTAGGGATTTGGTGGTGCAGTGATGGTTATCAGTGGTAGTACCCCCTGCTGTTAAACTGGGGTGCTTAGCAGCAAGTCACTGACAGCAAACTTCTACGTGTGTACTTCTCTCGTGATTGTGGTGTGCAGCAGTGCTATATATACTTGGGGTACGCGCCGTTTAGATGTGATGTTAGTGTGAGTACTACAGCATACATTCAACTCTGTTTGTTTTTTTCAGTGCAGCATGCTTATGGACAGCATGTATGAGGAGTTGACCCGTTGGGGCGTATCACTGGCACTCTGTATGCCTATTCGAGCCATCATTCTGGGCAAATGATCGATTGACGTTGTGGCTTCTAGTGATGTAGTGGTCTGTAGTCTGGAATGTCTTGTGTGTTTTAGTGGTAGTGTTAGTGGTAGTGTTGTGTGTGTGGTAGTGTAGTGTGTGTGTGGTTGTGTGTGTTGTGTATTGTGTGGTGTTGTTTGTGGTGTAGTGTAGTGTGTGGGGTTGGTGGTGTGTGTGTGTGAAATTGCGTGTGAAATTGTGTGGTGGTGGTGTGTGTGTGTGAAATGTGCGTGAAATTGTGTGGTGGTGGTGTGTGTGTGTGTTGTGGTGTAAATTGTGTGGTGGTGTGTGTGAGTTTTGTGTAGGGCAGGAGTTGGTAGTTGGAATGGAATCTGTGTGAGTTACAGGATTGTCAAGAGTCCTCTTCTTTGTCGTTACTCCCTCTTCTGCTTTTTTTGTCTTCTTTTTCCTCACACCTTCATTGTGCATCAGTCACTCATTCTCATGTTTCCAGTAACAAGGGGGGGGGGGGGGGGGGGGGGGGGGAAATCAACAGAAACAGTAGCTCTGAAAAAGGTAACCCCAAAAGTGTGTACCCAAGATATTTTCAAAGAATTGTTTCCTTTTTAGTCCTTGTTTAATTAAAGTGGAGGACATTTTAAAATATTTTTTCACCTCTGCCCTGTATCTTTTTCTGTGCAGTTTTCACATTTTCTTTCTTTTTTCCCCCAGTTTCTCATTCTCATCCATATTATGTACTACCCCAATGTATCTTGAGTTGCCTTTTTTTAAACCTTTTTTAAAAAAGTCTTATCTCCATGGTTGGAAAGTGGCTACCGAAATGGTGAGTAGTATGTTCTTTCGAGCCAGAAGGCCTATAGAGCCGGAGCCTTATCCCGGTTTCTGTAGCGTTAAGCGAACTGATGGTTTTTCACCACCCCTGTGACAGGACGCTAGTCTGTCGCCAGATACTTCCCCAGCAGAGCTGGTACCCACTTGTACACCCTGGGTGGAGTGAGGAAAATAGGATTAAAGTGTCTTTCCCAAGGACACAACACCGAGCCGAGCGGGGATCGAACCTGCGACCTCTGGATCACGAGTTGACCGCCTAAACCACTCGACCACGGTGCCTCTGTACCGAAATTGTGGGTGGGGGAAAATTGTTACATAGGCATTAATCTCACCATTGGTAAACCTCAGAGTTCTAGCTGAGGAATGACAAATAAGAAGGAGAAAAAAAAAAAAGCATTTTTATCTTCATGAAAAAAAAACAACAACCCTCCAACATAAACGCCACCAGCGACTCCAGAGAAGGTGTACATTTGGAAGGGGGTAGGAGTTGGTTGGGTTTTGTGAGGTAAGCTGTAGGAAAGGAAAGGCAAGGCGGCCCAGAGTTAACGGTCAGCGTGACCTTGTGATGGCGGCAGCATGGGGGACGCCATGTGCACCATGGCGGCCAGCACCACCTTCCCCGAGCCCTTCATCACGCCCCAGGACCAGCGCCGTCTGGGCTGGATGCACAAGTCCCTGTCCGGGTCACGCCACAGCGACCACGTGGCCCTCCTCAACGCCTTCCAGATGTGGGAAGACGCCAGGTAAGGGGAGGTCACTGAGATTTGGGGGGGGGGGGTGTGTGGTATGTTTTTCTGTTTACTTGTCTAATATTGTTGGTGGGGGGGGGGGGGGAGTGCATTTGCATGAAATTGGATGGGTAAAATTTTGTAAGTGAAGGGTTACTGACTACCTCTGAGGCCTGCTGTCGCAAATATCAGAGCAAAAACAAAATGTGTAAGGAGTCATGTAGCTTCTCACTTGCTTCTGACTAATCTTTCTGATGGATGAAATTAAAAATTTTTTAAAAATCACCTTTTAAGCCCCTATCTAACTTTTTCCATTGACGCTCAGAACCAAACCAAAAGCTGCAGTTTCCCTCCTGCTTGCCAAGGAGCTGCTATATGGCCCCTCTTTGGTTTGTAGTTATTCTTTCTCGCCAAAAAACACAAACAAACCCAAAGTTCATTTCAGTAAGATTTCAATTAAACCGCAGTTTTTCTCCTGCTAGCCAAAGAGCTATATGGCCTTTCTTCGGTTTCCAGTTATTCTTTCTCACCAAAAAACACAAACAAACCAAGTTCTTCAGTAAGTTCATTAAACCGCAGTTTTTTCCTGCTAGCACAGAGCTGTATGTCCTCCTCTTCGCTTCATAATGTTCTTTTTTTTCACGAAAAGCCAAACCCAACCCAAAGTTCATTTCTACAAGATTCGAAACTGTGTTCTCTCTACTAGCAACTAACTAAACAAAGACTGAGGATGATGTGTCAAGGGTAGACGAATTAAGAGAATGAGGGGCAAAAAAAAAAAAAAAAAAAGCTTTTTATGTATCAACTGTGTAAAGAGTGTGTGGCCTACAACACGCTGGTCACGTCGTGGTTGACATCTGGCTCTGCGTTGGCGCAGGTGCGGGGGAGAGGAGAGCGAGATGTACTTCTGCGACCAGAAGTCCTGAACATGCAGACGCTGCGCATGACGTGCGAGGCCAAGAACCAGCTGAGGGACATCCTGACCCACATGGGCTTCCCTGAGGAGTGCCTGCTGCCCCAGCCCTTCAACTTCACCGGGCCCGACAACAGGCTGGATGTGGTCGGTATCTGCGTCTCTGTCTCTGTGTGGGTGGGTGTGTGTTTGTTTGGGGTGTGGGTGTTTGTCTGTGTGTGTGGGTGTCTCTGTGGGGTGGTGTGTTGTGTGTGTGTGTTTGGGTGTGTGTTTGTGTGTGTGTCTGTCTCTGTGTGGGTGTTGGGTGTGGGTGTTTGTGTGTGTGTCTCTGTGTGTGTGTGTTTGGGGTGTGGGTGTTTGTGTGTGTGTCTCTGTCTCTGTGTGGGGTGTTTGGGGTGTGTGTGTGTTCTGTCTGTGGTGTGTGTTGTGTGTGGTGTTTGTTTGGTCTGTGTGTGGTGTTTGTGTGGTGTTGTGTGTGTCTTGTGTGGTGTGTTTGTGTGGGTTTTGGGGTGTCTCTGTGTTTGTGTGTGTCTCTGTGTGGGTGTGTGTTTGTGGTGGGTGTGGTGTTTGTGGTGTGTGTTGTGTGTGTGTCTCTGTGTGTGTGTTGTTGTGGTGGGTGTGTGTTTGTGGTGTGTGTCTCTGTCTCTGTGTGGGTGTGTGTCTCTGTGTGGGTGTGTGTTTGTGGTGTGTGTTTGTGTGTGTGTCTCTTGTGTTTGTGTGTGTGTTCTGTGAGGGGGGAGGGGGTGGGTGTGTAGGTAGTCAAAGTCAGTCAGATTTTTATTTCCAGATGGAAGGGATTGGTATGTGGGTGGGGAGAGGGTTGGTGAGTGGGGGTGGTATTGGAAGTTCTTCTTTTGTGGGGGGAGGTGGGGGGGGGGGGAGTGTGAATGCGTCTGTGTTTAATTACTGTTGTAATAGAATTGAATTGTGTGTCAGTATGTGAGTGGATAGATGTGTCTTTGAGGATGTTGGTCAGTGTGTGTGTGTGAGACAGAGAGAGAGAGAGTTGACAAGTTTCCATTGTCCATTCAACTGTGGTGTTCCTCACATAAGAGGGTAAACCCTTAGAAGCTGCCTCTGACAAAGTTGTATTGAACATTGTATTGTCGCTCATATGTCAGACAACAGTAGTCGCTGTCTGAGCGTTGGACGAAGAAGAAGAAGCAGTAGTATTGTGAAACCTCAGTCATGAGCAGGTGAATCAACAGTCAGACAAGATTTTCTGGGTAGTGTTTTTTGGTTTGTTTTTTGTTGTTGTTTTTATGTTGTTGTTGTTTTTATTTTGGGGTTGGTTTTGTTGGGGGGGGTATTTTTTTTTGGGGGGGGGGTTCCAAAATAACGGCTGTTCACCTGAATGACGCTATATACAAATGTGCATGCAGGCGATCACCTTGCTGTGCATGGGCCTGTACCCCAACGTGTGTTACCACAAGGAGAAGCGGAAAGTGCTGACGGTGGAGGGGAAAGCTGCCCTGGTTCACAAGTCTTCTGTCAACTGCAGCAACTACGAGATCCACTTCCCCTCCCCCTTCTTCATCTTTGGGGAAAAGGTACCTGCTGCTGCCTGCTTTCCGTCATCCAGTTTTCCGTCCTTGAAAGGAACATGACAACACCTGTGTTACACTTGTATCTGATTTGCGATGGTCAAAGTTTGTCGGCTGATTTTTGTTTTTGTTTTTACTTTTATTTTTAAAATAGTGATTAATTCCCCTCCCCCTTCCGCCCCCTTCCCCCTTCCACCCCCTTCTCCCACCCCCTGTTCTTTGGCTAACGCTCCGAGGTTCACTGAGGGTGAGATTTTGTTGCATGTGTGACCTACCATTTAAGGTAGCTGTATTCTGACTTCGGGGATTTTATTTCTATAACAATACTTAGATTAGTGTTACCTACTTCAGGTCTGTAAAGACAGATTTGTCAACTAACCTCTATTTTTGTCCCTTTTTTTTTTTTGGTGTGGGGGTGTGTGACTAGATTGAAATTGTTTTATATTGTTTTATTGTTGTTGTTTTTTCTTGTGGTGGTGCAGGTCAATGACCTTTTGCAGTTACTTTATTGATGCATGTCTGGGGAAACATGCTTCTGTGTTTGAAAAAGACGGATGACGAATCCTTCCCTTCCCTCGCTGATGGTGGCGTGAAGGGTCCCTGTGTTTTGTGTTGACCTTTCAAAATAATCGTGTGGATGGTCTGTTGACTTGCTCAGCAAAGACAGAGTAGGTGCCAATACTGTGTTGAGTGCTTGATGGCACAGTTTTCAGTGATTATCAGTATGTGTACTGATCAGTAATTATGTGTGATTATATGTGGATTTTTTTTTACTGGATTCCTGAACATGTGGAGAATGGCTTAGTGAAGTACCATTCGGTTAAAGTCAAATTTCAGATTCAGTAGTCCAAGTCAATGTTTATTTCTGTTGAGCCGAAGGTCCCAATGGGTTAAGATTTTGTGGTTAGCGACACTCGCTTTTTGCCCACTTAAGGTAGCCACAATTGAGACTTTCGGATGATGTGCTAAACATGACACCAGTAGCTGTGTTTTTAATGTTGTTATCTTTCCCATGGCACATAATGGCCTGCGTTTCCAAAAGGCAGAAGGGGCTTTAAAGTGTTGACAAGATGTTCTGCGTTTGTTCGCACATGTGGCCTCGGTTTATAATCTCGTCCAAAGGACTTTTGGGGAAGTGGAGTCAGCACTGATGGTAACTGCAGGAGGAAAAAAGTCCCCCTCTGAACAGGCGTCTTGATAGTAGCTCAAACATGGGATCGATTCTAAGCCATCAGATCATGAGCACACGCACACACACACACACACACACACACACCAACCACTCTAACCACCAGGCCATCCCATCCCCCCATGCATGGAAGAAATGCTGTGGCTAACCTTTTTAATGTTGTGGTGTTGGTGTTGTTGTTGTTGCTAACCTCGTGACTTGAAGGAGGAAATGTTGGTGAGCAGATCCGGACGCGAGCCGTGTCGGCCAAACAGATGACGAACGTGACGCCCATACAGCTGCTGCTGTTTGCTGCCCGCACCGTGGTGGCCACTGGGGCCAGCCTTGTGCAGCTAGACGGCTGGTCAGTGCCTTGCTTTGCCTTGTCTTGGTCTTGTCTGGTCTTGGTCTTGTCGTTTTCTTGCCTTGTGTGTCTTGTCTGGTCTGGTCTTGTCTTGTCTGGTCTGGTCTTCTTTCTGGCTGGTCACTTTTTTGTCTTCACCTAGTTTACTCGGCACTACTGCGCAGGGCTGAGGACCGAGATGGATGGAGGAGGCTTACCACGGCATCGTCTTTCGTGTCTCCTCCACGACTGCCAAGGTCACGGGTCTGATGATGATGATGATGATGAGTTTACTGCATGTGGAGAAATGCGTAGCGAAGTTACCATTCTCGTTAAAGTCAGATTTCAGATTCAAAGTCCCAAGTCAAATTTTTATTTCCAGGTGATAACATTGAACAAGCAATGCATTTGCTTTTTTTTTTTTTTTTTTTTCATGAAGCCAACTATTTAGGAACAAAGGCAACCTTACCTAGAATATTTTAAGTGCAAGATTATTATAACAAACCATATCAATAAAATAGACTCATTAAAAGACTTGTGTACTCGCAAAATAAAATTTTTTTTTTTTTTTTTAAGTTTTTTTAGATATAATATATATACCCTTACAGACATAGACACATACTCTCGCATGCTCACACACACACACACACACACACATGCACACACTTACTCTACACAAACACACACACATGCACATATACACATACATGCATGCATGCATACTTTCACTGACACTCTTACAGGTAGGAAAAGAACATCAGTGGGTGGCGTTGTATGTTAGGCAAGATTCTACCAGGGAAGAGCAGCCTGAAATTCACACAGAAATGTTTCATAACTGTAAGACAATACAATACAGTACAAAACAACAAAACTACAACCCAGTGCTACACAATCCAGTACATTACAATACAGTACAATACATTATAACACAACAGAGTTACACTCACACTACACTCACAGTCTCTCTCTCTCTCTCTCTCTCTCTCTCTCTCTCTCTCTCTCTTCTCTCTTTCTCTCTTCCTTCTCCACATGTGATCTCTCTCTCCATTCCCTCTCTCTCTCTCTTTCTTTCTCTTTCTCTTTCTCTCTTCCTCTCCACATCCAATCTCTCTCTCTCCCTTCCCTTCTCTATCCTACCCCACTCCCTCCTCCATCTCCAAACTACTCCACCCCCCCCCCCCCCCCCCTGCCCCGCCCACAACGAACCAACACAACAACCCTCTCCAACACCAAACACACACACACTAAAAAACACTGTCTTCTTCTTGTCTCTCTCTCTCTCCCTTCTTCTCTACCTCCACCCACTCCACTAGTGAAAACTACTCCTTCTCTTGTTCTCTCTGCCCCTGCACCCCCAACAAACCAAACCAACTAACACAACTAAAAAGTGAAAAGCACTGTCTTCTTCTTCTTGTTCTTTCTCTCCCTCTCCCTTTCCCTAACAGGATCAACCTGCAGATGGAGGCAGAGGTGGCCTGCAAGCTGGTGGCCCTGCGCCCGGCCCTGGAGGCTCTGATGATCCGGGCCTGCAAAGACCCCCAGGGGGTGGAGAGGCCCGGGCAGCAGGAGGAGGCGCTGATGAGTCTCCTGAGGGCCCTGTCCAGACCCAACGCCGCTCGCCACGGCATCTCGGATGGGTGAGTCTGGTGGTGGGGGGAGGTTTTCAGCTTTGATGCTGCGTTGTGTTGAGTTGTAACGATGTCTTGTAGTTTGATTTTTGCAATGTTGTTGGGAAGGGAAGTTAGTAGAGAGAGACAGAATGTGTGTGTGTGTGGTGTGTGTGTGTGTGTGTGTGTGTGTGTGTGTGTGTGTGTGTGTCAAGATGTAATGTTGTTGGGTCATTTTCGTCATATTTTTTAGATAGGGAAGCTAGCAGAGATGGTGTTTGTCTGTGTTAGAGTGTGTGTGAGTGTGTTGTGTGTGTTAGAGTGTGTGTGTCTGTGTTAGAGTGTGTGTGTGTGTTGTGTTAGAGTGTGTGTGTGTGTTAGAGTGTGTGTCTGGTGTTAGAGTGGTGTTGTGTGTGTTAGGTGTGTGTGTTAGAGTGTGTGTGTGTTAGAGGTGTGTTGTGTGTGTGTGTGTTAGAGTGGTGTGTGTGTTAGAGTGTGTGTGTTGTGTGTTAGAGTGTTGTGTGTCTGTGTTAGATTTGTGTTGTGTTAGAGTGTGTGTGTGTTTTTGTTGTCGTGGTTTTTCGTAATGTTGCTGGATAGGGAAGCTAGCAGAAATGGTGTGTGTGTGTGTGTGTGTGTTCCTGCAAAAACCTTGTGGCCATTCCTGTCACGACTAAACTGTATTTCCCAGTCTTCGAAGCCTGATGGGCCAGGGAAAAAATAGTTGAGAGCTGGTAAAGAGACTGATAAAAAAAGGGGAAAAATGACAGAATAGGATAACGTTCACCAGAATTTCTTCTTTTCTCTGTGTGCCTTGATCAGTTTATCTGGTCTCACGAGCAGTAAGACTTTTTCTTTTTACCTAGAGCAGGGTTCGTACAAATCTTAAAAAGCCCTAAAAGGCCCTGATTTTTGAAGATCCAAAATAAGGCCCCTAAAAAGCCCTAAAAATGATACCTATGGCCCTGGAGGCCCTAAAAAGCCCTAAAATTGGGAACCATGAGTGAGAGTTTCTGTTGAAATGTAGATTAAACAAATACACAAAAAACTTACGAGAAATGAAAGCAAGAAGGGTGTCCAAAGATCATATTATCGCCGATAGAGCCTGTCGTCTGCTATTCATGTTGCACCACCTATTTTGCCAAGGGAGGTAATTTGCCTCCATTGGAAGTGCATATTCCTTTGCTTTCACCAGTTATTTTTTACATGCCGAAAACTACCTACCCCTATGGTATGCCCATAATTTGCTTGGAAAATGATGTTTAACTATGAAACTGCAATCATGTGTCAAAAACATACCAGTTTTCTGTTTACTGCCCTACAGTCCTTCTCTACGAGATTTGTCAATTTTAGCACAGCTGCACTGTGAATAGCAAGGCCTATTGTTTCTCCTGTGGGCAGTTTACAAAATGGCAGTCAGTGATAGAGTCGTGTGTCAGAATGGGAATACAATAAAACCTGTAGCCAGATCTATTCTTTATTTGAGGAGATTATCCCACAGATTTCCTGCAGAACGCATACAGAAACGAATCCAGTTCATAAGGCAAGTCACAAATGCCTGAATATTTACAAATGTACAGGAAAAATACAAATATTATTTGAATATTTTCCACCACTCAATGTAGTCGATTCAGTTGACTTTACTTTAAAATTCGCAGATTATTCAGTTATTGGCCAACTTGATTTGAAGATTCTTGCTTAAAAAGAAAAAACCTATGGGGAGAGGGTGTTGGCATCCTTTTCAAGCCAGTGTTAGGCCCACCTCTCTGTCTGCATTGACGATAGGGGACTTGTGCATGTATTCATAGTGAAGAGAACTTGCATCCAGCAGCCTCTCTGTCTTTCTGTCTCTCTTGTGCATGCATGCGTGTGCATGCATGCACGTTGTGTGTGGTGTGTGTGTGTGTGTGTGTGTGTGTGTGTGTGAATGCCTGCATGTAGGCATGTGTGAGATTGAAATAAAATAATAGAATTTGGAAGAGGCACTGTGACTGTGTGAGGGTATTGTTATTACAGTTCTAGTACCAGGCAACCATCTGCATCTTTGATAAGGCAAGGAGACTAGTTCACAAGTTTGAGGGATAGTGTCTTTTAAGTTCACTTTGCTAGCTGTTTGTGAAAAACATCTTAGAATCAGAGACACTTATTTCAGTTTTTACTTTACTTCGTATTTCAAGACATGGACTCTTCCATCACACCATGGATGTTTTACTGTGTGAGGATTTTCATTCTTGTAGTATCTATGAGTGAAAGACATTTTATTCTAGAACTTCACTTGAATTTGTGTCAATAATCAATATCCAACATGCAGTTGTAGACAAGAAGACTTTGCTTACATGAGTTTGAGATTAGTTTATCAATGTAAACGTGTACACAGGTTGATAAAATGTACTTTGATACCCTGTGGCTAGGCCCTAAATTTGGAAATAATGGCCCCTAAAAAGGCCCTAAATTTTTTCAACCAAGTCTGTATGAACCCTGTAGAGATAATCGTTCTTTTATGTTGTGTGTTGGTCTTGTCTGTACAGGTCAGAGGGCGGCGGGCGGTGGACCAAGGCGCCTCGCTACGACTACGGCAGAGGGCGGGGTGGCTATGCAAGCCGGGGAGGTGTCCGAGGAGGGGGAGGGTGGGGGGGCAGAGCCATGTCCCAGGGAGGGGGGGCTTCGGGGGAGGACGAGGGTTCAGCAGAGGTGGGGGGGGATTTGGTGGAGGAGGAGGAGGAGGCTACAGTGGGGGTGGCAGCTTCAGTGGTGGCAACAGCAGCTTCGGGACTGGCAACAGCAGCAGCAGCTTCAGTGGTGGCAACAGCAGCTTCAGGGGTGGCAACAGCAGCTTCAGGGGTGGCAATGGCTTTGGTGGTGGTGGTGGTTTTGGTGGTGGCAGTGGCAGTGGCAGTTTTGGTGGCGGTTACAGTGGTGGTAACGGCGGCTTTGGTGGTGGCAGTGGCTTTGGCGGAAGCAGTGGTGGTGGTGGTGGTGGTGGCAACTTTGGGGCAGTGGTGGTGGTGGTGGCAACTTTGGGGCAGTGGTGGTGGTGGTCATGGCTGGGGGGTTGGCAACTTTGGGGCAGTGGTGGTGGCTATGCTGGCAAGTGGTGGTGGCTATGCTGGCAGGGGTGGTGGTTATGGTGGTGGCAGCGGTGGAGGTGGTGGTGGTTATGGAGGTGGTGGCAGTGGAGGTTATGGTGGTGGTGGTGGCTATGGAGGTTATGGTGGTTGTGGTGGCAATGGAGGTGGAGGATTTCAGGGTGGGTATGGAGGGAACTTCAAGGGCCAGGGAGGAGGAGGAGGAGGAGGTTATGCTGATGGAAACTGACCAGCGACCACTACACCAACAAGGCGTGCCCCGTGTGCACCCTGGTTGTAGCGACAGTTGGGGAGTCCGTTTTGATGGTGCTGGTCTCAGGCGTCAGTCCACGGTCACAGGCGGGGGAAGAATCTTGCAGCAGAGTGGTGGTGGTGGAGAGATGCCAGTGACAGCAGAGATCAGGGATGAATTTTCTTGTAGTTTTCGATTGGTGTTCTGCACAGACAGGCCTCTTGGAGAATGAATCCAGGCCTGTTGAATGGTTTGGGGTGGTTGTTGCTGTTTTTTTTAAAGACCATTTTAGTTGTTGGGGTTTTTTTTTAAATAAAGAAAGATACAGAGTTTTATTGCAGTTGTGTGTGTTGGCTTTCCAGTGTTCTCATCTTCCATGTATTCAAGTTCCGTTTCAGTGGGTCGGTTAGTCTGACGTGATTATGTCGGTGTGGTTGTTGTGTTATGGTTAGTTGTTATGCTTTTGTCGGTCAGATTATGTGTACTGCTAGTGTTTTGAGTGTGTGGCATATATTCCACAGGCTGCATGAGTCGGTCATTGGATGTGACTTCAGGCTGTGTATTCATGAACTTTATCTGCACACAGAGTGTGCCTGCTCCAAGACGTACGTCCTGTTGTTTTAGCGAGGGGGGAGTGTTTGCATTACATTTTTAACTGTTTGCCGTTTTGTTAGTTTTCCAGCTGTTGCAGTTTGTTTCACAACAGCACCCATGTCCTGGATCATTATAGAGACACACATTTTGTGGTGGTGTTATTCAGCAGGGTTTTTTGGTGGTGATGATGGGTTGGGTTTTTTTGCCACATGTTCCTGTAATTGTATTGAAGTTTCTTTTAAAAGTTAAGTGCAAGTTCATTGGGAAAAAAAGACAAAAAAAAAAAATAAAATCTGTGCATGTGTTGATATGGGATCAAAGTGTTCATGATGCTGGGGGAAGACTACGTTAGAGCCAAACCAGGTTATATCTCCTTAACTGGGCGCGCTAAAGATGACCTGGCTTTTGGGGCTGTAATGTAGCGGTTATTGAAGTATACTCTGTTTTTGTGTTTTTCTTGTGCAAAATGGATGTGAAATTGTATACATCCTGTTGTCATGTTATGTGGGTGACCAGGTGTTTTTAGGGGGGTGAGGGTGATGGTGTTTTTTTTGCATGTGTAGTCAACAGACTTCTGCTTCAAATTAGGACTGCTTTTAAGGGACAGAACATGTTGCCACAATCAACATCAGCACAGACTCCACTCTTCCGAAAAGTCCTTTGGATGGGTGCGGGTCACTACCGCTAGCGTCACTACCGCATGTAACACTACGCGTGTAACACTAACGCGAGTATAACACTACCGCGAGTGACACTTCCGCGAGTAAAATTTCTGCGTGTGTAACACTAACGCGAGTGTAACCCTACCGCGAGTAACTCTTTCGCGAGTAACACTTCCGCGCGTGCAGCATTGTCGCACGTTTTGTCTCCCTCTCTTTCCCTCTCTCCTTATCAAGTGTTTAGTATATTTGTACCAAAAGCAATACTGAATAAAAAGCAACGACATTGAGCACATAGTATATCTGGTAGTAAAAGCAATACTGAATGACATAAACACACACGGACACACAGGGATTGCATAGACTGTTTGATCATTTTTTATTTATAAAACATAACACACACACACGCAGAATGCATAGATTGTTTGAAATTTATACACACACACACACACTTGCGCGCGCCCGCACGCGCAGAATGCATAGAATGTTTGAAATACTAAATTAAAGAAAAATATAAAACTGAGCACATAGTATCCCTCTCTCTCTCTTTCGCTCCTTGGATCACAAATGTAAATAAAGCAAAACAAAACAAACAGGTGCACACAATATTTTCCCTTTGATCGTCTTATTCCTAAAACAATATGGCTGTTGTCAAATGTCACGATTGGTTCAACACACATTGAATTCAATGTTTCTGGCCACTGACCGTAAGAAAGGAACCTGACCTTCTTCATCACCATCCCCGTCCTCGTTGTCTTCAGCCTGTTCGTACGACTGGATGAGCGTCTGGAGTCGTTTATTGATGGCCGAGAAATGTTTCTTTTGACGTTGGGCCAGGGTGACCTCCTTCCATTTGAATTTTAACTCCGTGCTGCAGACTTTGTTCTTTTTGGATTCCGGCGATGAATTTCCAGATGGATGGATTCGGGCCGTCAAACATGGATTGCAAGCCCCTGTGCCAGCCTTCCAGTTTATTATTTGTACGCGGGAGATCGACTTGGTTCCTGTCTCGAACTGACCAAAACTGGAGAGAGAAACGTGGAGGGGCCCGCGTGGGATTTGGGTCCCGTCTTCTCCCACGGCGGAATCTTCCAACATAATTGTCCTCAAAGTAGTCATAGAGTTCACCCAAACGTGGGTCCATGTCTCTTTCACTCATGTCTTCCCGCACTTTCTCGAAATGCCCTGTGATCTTCTCTGGTGATAAAAATGCCAATGATGCGAGCATGCGGCAGTACAGCCGGGTGTCTTCGTCGTCGGTATAGGTGAGTCGTAACCCCAAGATCCTGTATCTTTCTCCAGATTGACTGGCATAAGTGGAAGAAGCATCCTCTCACCTCGATGTCTGGAAACGCTGCGATGATTGCGGCTTTGGCTGTCAATTCAAAATCAAGGATGCAAAACCGTGGGTTCAGATTCGGTGCGTACATTTTGATAAGGCGCCACATTTCATCATATGTCCGTCTGTTCTTTCCTGCCAGAAGAGCATACAAGCATGGGAAGACATGGTTGCCTTTAATGACATGAATGGTGTACAGCTGAAAGAACAGTTGTGGTGCTACTTTGAACGTGCCGTCGGCCATCCAGTTAGAGTTTGCAGTCATAAACCGCAACATTTCGTCGGTTCCGAAGAGAATAATGCGTTTCAACCGGTTTTCTTCTTCTTCAGCATCATTATCAGCGTCACCTGTATCATGCAATAGAAACCTAACTTGAGTGCCTCCAACTAGAACGTCTCTGAATTGTTCCGGAATTTCGATGTCTTCCAAATTTCGTGGCAGAGGGGAAAGGCATCATCTCTTTTCCGTTTTCTCTGAATTGTTCGCCTGAGTGATGATCTCTGTGGCAAATTGGTCAGCGTCTCATCAGTCAAATTTGCCATCATTTCACCAATTAACCTTCGAGGTGGTGCATTGGTAGCAGCGGCTCTTTCTTTCATCTCAGCAACACTTTTCTGCTTCTGGACGTCAGCTGGGTTGGCAGGGTGGTTGTGGTCATATTTTACATTGGGGACCGCACCATTGCAGTAGTCAAGCGGTGTGCTCATTCTCCCTTTACATGTGTCCTGTACGCAGCGCCAGTTGACCGTTGTTTTATTTATACGACGGTAAATATACCAGTTGTAGAGGATCTTGTCATTGGAGTAACGAGACTTAATTACCTCCATGGCCAACGTTTGAAGCAAAGTGCTGTTCGACAGAAGAACACTGTCCTTGAACACTAACTCAATGCTTGTTGTGCTAACCAAAAGAACTTCCACTCTCTCTTGTGGCCGCTCAAACTCACTTGAGTGAACTCCCACTCTCTCTTTGCGGTAGTGACCAGCACCTGTTTGAAACAATGCTGCACGCGCGGAAGCGTTACACGCAGTAGTCTTACACGCGGTAGTGTTAAACGTGCGACACCGCTGCACGCGCGGAAGTGTTACTCGCGGAAGTGTTACTCGCGGAAGTGTTACTCGCGGTAGGGTTACACTCGCGTTAGTGTTGCACACGCGGTAGTGTCACTCGCGGAAGTGATACTCGCGGTAGGGTTACATTCGCGTTAGTGTTACACGCGGTAGTGTTACTCGCGGTAATGTCGCTCGCGGTAGTGTCGCACAACCCCTTTGGATAAGACTATTAACTGAGGCCCCTTGTGTGAACGCACGCAGAACATCTTGTGCACACTCTAAATCCTATACCGCTTTTTGAAAGAGTAGGCCATTGTGTGCCGGTGGGAACAGATGACAAAATTTACAAAACCCCATACACATGGGGACTGGATGTAAAAAGACAATAACACATGAGTGCTCATTCCATTATCCTTCATATAAAAGAATGAATAAAAGTAAAATAGATCCAGTACATTTTTGTTTTCCAGTCAGCGGTTTGTTTTTTGTAATGGGAGTGGTGTTTTTTTCTGCGCAGAAATTTGTCAGGGACATACTGGCATGGGTTCTGTTTAGGTGCACTAAATGCATATTGCACACACATCTTCATCTGAAAGAAGGGCACTCAGACTGGCATTCATGGTTTAGGGATGAGGGAGGGAGGGAAAATGTGGTCTGGGGCGTGATGGAATCCAGGATCTGTCCAACACAGTGAAAAGTGATGTGTACAATATTCTGAACTGTGCCACATTTTTTGTTTCTTCTTTTCTTTTTCTTTTTTTTTCATTCCTCAGCTAGATCTCCAAGGTTCACTAATGAGGGGGGAAAAAAAAGGTTCACCAATGGTGAGATTTTGTGAATGTGACCTTTTTTGCCCTCCATACAGGTAGCCGCATTCCCACTTCAGGGATGCATGCTGGGTATGTTTGTGTTTCCTTAACCCACCGAATGCTGACATGAATTATGAGATCTTTAACATGCATATTTGATCTTCTGCATGTGTATATTCGAAGGGAATCAAGGTATTGGCAGGTCTGCACTTGAGGTTGATCCAGGAGATTGTAAAAATCCCCACCTGTAATTCACCAGACACTGCCAGGATTCGAACTGATGACTTCATGGACTTACGGGATCGGATTGAAGTTGAACGGTTTTAACCATTCGGCTATTGTGTCCATCATTTGTGTCGATATAAGAATATGCTTAATATGGTGGGGGGTTTTAAAAGCATGTGAAGGATTGTACAGTTGAAGTTCATTGTTAAGGTTTAGTTTCTTCGCTGTTGTAGAAATTCTGGTATTGTATTTGTACGGTTTTGTGAACTGCAAAATATGTCTGTGGAAGGTCTGACTGTCGCAATTAAATTTGGACATTGAAGCTCAGCGAGTGTGGAGCCTTTCTGCTCGATTTAAATAATTGTCTGTTTTACCCTGTTTATTGCTGTCTGTCTATTCATTTCTGTCTGCAACCTATGAAAGTGTGAACAATTTATTTGTTTTTTGTCCACACCATGATGCCTCTGAAGGCCTTGAATTAACTCATTCTGTATTATCCAGTTGGAAACTTCATTATACTCTCCACACTGGCTGATTCGTATTAGTTATAAGTAAAAATATTATAAACAAAACAACAATAAAACCCTTCAAACACACACAGCTTTCAAACTTTGTGGTGATAATAGTGTAGTATGGAACAGACTAACAAAAGGCAAAGTTTCAAGGTAATCACTTTATCTTTTTATGATTTATGATTTTTTTTAAAGGTTTTTTTGCCCCCCCCCCCCCCAAAAAAAAAAGGGGGGGGGGAGGGGGTAGATTATACCCTGAGAATAAAAAAACCCAAACAAAAAAGAATGTAACTTTATTTATAAAGTATCAAAATTGAGTGGGTAAACATGATTACACAGTGGATATTGTTTATAGAATCAATTTCAAATAGAATAAATTTCCATGTCAGATTTTCAAAATGTACACTTCTTTTTAGGTAATACAAAAGCGCTGCCACCATTTTGTGATGTGTGTTCACAGGCAGGTGTCAGTCGCTCACTACGCTCAGCTCTTCAGACTAAGACACTGCAGACAGCCTAAAAGCACACCTGTACTCTAGGATAGTGGCAGAACCCAGCTGCACTAGTTAGCTTCACACATGACCTTGACCCCCCCTGTTAGCGACACTTTTCAAAGAGCCTCTGCAACAATACTTGGGCTACATAAGGGACAGGATAGCCTAGTGGTTAGAACATTGTGCTCGCAATCTGACGACACGGGTTTGATTCCCGTTCAAGGAGATATTTTCCCCTGGAGTTAACATCAGTGTAGACTCCACTCTCCCCAAAAAGTCCTTCTGATGAGGACTATAAACTGAGGCCCCGTGTGCGAACGCACACAGAACATCTTGCGTACATTTTAAATCCTGTTCCACTTTTTGAAAGAGTAGGCCATTGTGTGCTGGTGGGAACATAAAATTTACAAAATCGCATACACATGGGGACTGGATGTTAAAAAGCACATGAGCACTATTTCCATTATCCTCAATATAAAAGAATAAGTAAATAAATGAATAAGGTATTTATAACTGTTATTTTTCTCTGTCCAATAAATGAATTCATTTTGTGTGTAATTTCATCTTCCAAACTGCAGTCTAAGCAAGAATATCAAAATAATAAACATTTTACCAGGATGGTGATTACTCATGATGTTCACAATAACAGTTGAAACAAATTACATTGAAAAATAGATCATAATCTAAATTAGATGAAATATAATTATCTTTGTTTTTAAAATGCTTGATACAGCTGTGTTTAAAATATTTAAAAAACGAAACAAAACTTCCGTTGAAATTTTCAACACCAGAATTGTTACTTTTCCCTTCAGAAAATAAACTTCTTTGTATGAGCTAACAGACTTTTCTGCAGTGTGAAAGTAGGCAAAAGTTTGTCATAAAGATTTTTTTCTGATAGTTTTCTTGTTCTGATTACAAAAACAACACACCATAAATAACTGACTTCACCCACCCTGTCAGCCTCGAAACCTCTTTCACGAACCTCAACTGTATTCGTTAAAGTCATGGCCTCATCACCATGTCTCTAGGAAAAGAAAGGTAGAAACCCTTTCTCTACCGACAACTATTGGAAATAAGTATAAACGAGTCCTGTCCTTTCTTACATTGAACACAGTCTGGTCTCCACATGAATAAAAGTAGGCAATTCTACTTAGGAAAAGAATGATGACTGAAGTAAGTGTCATCCCACGTTGATATGAACACAAACTACTAAACGAACACATTATGTTGATATGAACACAAACTACTAAACGAACACATTATGTTGATATGAACACAAACTACTAAACGAACACATTATGTTGATATGAACACAAACTACTAAACGAACACGTATGTTGATATGAACACGAACTACTAACGTATGTTGATATGAACACGAACACATGTGTTGATATGAACACAAACTACTAAACAAACACATTATGTTGATATGAACACGAACTACTAAACGAACACATTATGTTGATATGAACACGAACTACTAAACGAACACATTATGTTGATATGAACACAAACTACTAAACGAACACATATGTTGATATGAACACAAACTACTAAACGAACACATTATGTTGATATGAACACGAACTACTAAACGAACACGTATGTTGATATGAACACAAACTACTAAACGAACACATACACAAACTACTAAACGAACACAATATGTTGATATGAACACAAACTACTAAACGAACACAATATGTTGATATGAACACAAACTACTAAACGAACACACGTCCAAGTTCTGGAGATGACGTTTTCAGCTTCGCTCCTTTTCAGCTTCTTAGTTGTTGGCAAAGAACTGGAGACTGGGACGCCTCTTGACGATGCTGCTGACATCAAACACAGACTTGTCATCACTGCCCCCAGACACTCGGGCAGCAGACTTTCCTAACTGGGACTCTGCCCCCTGTCCGAACACCCCTGCGGTCACACTCAGCCCGCCCCGACCAAACAGGGCTCTGGACTGGGAGGGGGGCCTGCGGAGGTTGCTGAAGAGAGACCCGAAGGACTGCTGGTAGGCATCTTGCAGGCTCTTGCCGAACATCATCTCAAAGGGCGAGGCAGGAGGTCGAGAAGATGTTGGGGACCTGGCTTTTTCTGTGAGGGAAGGGTTGTGTGTGCCACTGGCTGCTGCTGCTGCTTCGCTCTGTTGGGGTTTGCTGTGTGGGTTTTGTGAGCCTGGGATAGTTCGCTGGGGTTCAGATTTGAGGTCTGGCGATTTTTCAGAGATGTGTTGGTTATATTCATCAGAAATTGCCGAGGACTTCTCAGCTTGGCTGGCCTTCTCTGTCGCTGGGTTAGAGTCCTCACGGAGGGGATCTGCTAACTGCTGAGGGTTGTCTGACCCTGCTGAAGGCGAGGAGGAAGCCCGTGCCCCTGGCTTGTTTTCTGAAGAAGGGAGGTTCCGTTGCAGACGCGGTGCCTTTTCTCGCGGTAGTGCGCCATCTTCTGACGATGATGATGGCGATTCTGCTGCAGTCCGGAAAGCCTTGGAGTTAGCAGCACGTGCTTGACCCCCCTCCCTTCCTGTTTGGTTGGAGGCATCTGCCTGATCTGAAAACAAGTGGCCATTTTTTAATTTGTGCAGGCTTCTAAAACTGCATTAAAACTAGAAACATCAGGATCAATATGTGTTGCATCGCATCTTTAACAGCTGGACATCATGTTTTGTTTCACTTAAAAAAAAAAAAAAACCGCTTTCAAACCTTCAAAAAATCACATGTAGTCAAGTACTGGACTAACTATAGGAAATCAAGCAAATTATACTCAGAGTCAGCCAATGCAATAAAACAAAAACTGAAATGTGCAGCAAAATCTTACAGTTTCTTTCACTAAACTCTGTCTGTCTGTATGTCTATCTCTCTCACTCGCTTGCTCGCCCGCTTGCTCTCGACTGTTCTTTCACCAGTTTGAGCAAAAGAGTGAAACAAAACGACCCAACAAATATATATCGTTTCAGCAAATGTTTGTAGGTTACTTTTTCACACTGCCTGGGATTGTCAGATTTACATTCAGGCTGCGTCAGACGACATGGTGTTTGTGGCCAGTGTCAGTGGCTGTAAGACTCTGCTGGAGACAGGGTTTATCTATCTGAACAACTAGATTGATTTTTGTTTTCATTCAAGCTCAACACTTACAGCTCAGTGCTTAAAGAGGCCATATCAAGGTTTGGCCGGTAAACTGAATGTTTGAAGACGGTGTTTAGGTATACCAATCACTGTCAGCATTCTTCTTCTTCATCTTCGTATTCTTCTACTTCCTCCTCCTCCTCCTCCTCCTCATCATCATCATCATCCCTGCCCCCCTCCCCGCAAACAAGCTGCACAAAGATCCAATATTTCAATAAAATGTTGGAGAGCTGCAGAAACCTGAGAATACCTAGCACGCAATCCTGGTTCACCGCATCATTTAATTTTGGGACACGTGCAGCTGAACTGAGAAACAACTGCAAGAAAAATGATGACCTTTCTGTGCAGATGTGACACAGTATTATTATGGCGAATATGGAAATATTCTTGACGCAGAGCAAGAGCCATCCCCCCCCCCCCCCCCCCCCCCCCCCCCCCCCCCCCCCCTTGGTGAAAACAAAAACTTTTGGGGGGTTATGGAAGTTTTTGGGGTGTTTGTTTGTTTTTGCTTGTTCCTCGGCTTAGAGCTCCAATGGCGAGATTTTTGCGAATGCAGCCGTCCCCTCCTCACCTCTCCCAACCACTACCATTTAGGTAGCCACATTCCTCCTTTCGGGATGAAAACTGTTCAAAGTGAATTGGCCTCTTCCCCTTTTTCAACTTAGTCTGGACAATTCTATCACCTTTCCTTATCCCCCGCTTTTAACCGTCACACTTTACCCCTATTCCATAAAGTCCGAAAGTTCATGAACTTCGACGCCCCCCCCCCCCCCCCCCCCCCCCCCCCCCCCCCCCCCCCCAAAGCCCTGTCCCTCTCTTTTCCTATCTGCCCTCTCTTTCCTCAAATCTCCATACTTTAAAACAACGTTGTCCTGTCTTTTCATCCTTGCTCTGAATGGCTTAAGTTCAAAACTGGTTCCCCCCCTAACTGTCAACATCAAAAGCCCGACTAGCCCTTTCGGCCACTGTCTCGTTTGTCTCCCCTACCTTCCCCCCCTCCCCTTTCCCCCTTCACACTCTACTTCATTCCATCCCTTTCTCTACTGGCATCGTCCCGTCGTCAACAATGACGATCATAATTATCACCCCCCC
The DNA here is from genome assembly GCA_028751875.1 of Rapana venosa. NCBI lineage: Eukaryota > Metazoa > Mollusca > Gastropoda > Neogastropoda > Muricidae > Rapana > Rapana venosa. The sequence goes on along the minus strand of CM054167.1, from coordinate 8,311,594 downwards.
CCCCTCCCCCCCCCCTTTCGAGGTAAACATCCAGCAGTCTCCCTCCCCCCCCCCCCCCCCTTCCCCCCCTTCCCCCCCCCCCCCCCCCCCCCCCCCCCCACCTTTGCCCTGGCATAACTTGAAGTCAGTTTATCATAAAATTACGACTTTTGGCCTCATTCCCCATAAAATGGCCCCCTTATGTGTGACACGGATCTATAAACAATGGCGCGGTTGGAATGACATACGTAATTGTTATTACTGCTGGAAAGTCAACCGGAATAACTGTTGTCTGGGAATTTAGTACCCTGACAGTAAAACCAAACAAAGAACGATAAGCACTGACAAGGTTTTCTTAATAGATCAGACTGTATAAGATGTGTCACTCTTTAGGACTTAGTTCAGCTAATTCCATGGACTGTTACAGTACACTCACCCCCTTAATTAGCATGTGTGCTCAGCTCGCGCGCGCGCGCACACACACACACACACACATGTACACACCTTAGCCTACGGATGTGAATCTATCAATTCGTAGTTGCACAATGGAAAAACTGAAAATCTGATCTCAAAAGAAAGCGGAAAAGAGAGAAAAGAAGCACACTCACTCACTCACCAGCATTCATCTGAGGGGAGTATGGTCCAGAGGACTTGCCTGCACTCCCACGTTCCTGATCCCCCTCTGAGTCTGCCTCAGTCCCCACCTGTACGTACCTCTCTTTGCCTTCAGTTCGCTCATTTTCATTTACAGCCTCCTGGCCTCTTTTCTCTGGAACACGGTTTTTGCTGCCACCGCTATTTTCGTTACTGCCACTGCTTCTGCTGTTATTGCTGCTGCCTCTGTCACTGCTGTTATTGCTGCTGCTACTGTTTCTGTTGCTGCTGCTTGGTGAAGAAACGTCCACATTCCAATCACCCGCACTGGGAGATGTTGTCATGGAATCAGAAAAATCTTGAGGGTGACGGCAGTATTCCCTTCAGAAGTAGTTGAGGATGGCAAAACCTGATGGCTGTGAGAGCTGTCCAAGGGGGACCCAGTGGGGTGTTGGGTATACAAGTTGTCCGGAGTGGTTGTCGGCAAGTCATCCGCGATGGTGCTGAAAGAGAGCTCATCATTTACACTGTTGTCCTGCTGTCTTCTTGCGGTTGAGCCAGAAGAAACAGTGTGTCCAGTCGGGTCTTCTTTGCCTCCTCCAGCCTGCTTTCCAGAGTTGTCCCCGTGCATCTGACCAGATCTGCGAACATCTCTTGCATCTGAGAATTGTGTGCCGCCTTCAGGTTGATGCGCATCTTGGGTGATGTTTTGTTTGGAATCTTGCATTTGGTTGGGATAACGTCTGTCTTGTGTGTCTTCTCCTGGTGGTTCGCTTGCCTGTAAAGAAGAGTCTGGGGAGGCATCTGACACACCAGGAACGTGGGTCAAGGCCACCAGTGAGTCTGCAGAACTGAAAGAGATTCTTGACGGTACTGAAGTGTCCTCGTGGCTGCTTTTTGGTGGCTCCGACACTGAAGTGTAAGCAGAGTCCGTGTGATTATGTGCAGTGTTGTGCACTTGTTCTGCGTTCGTGTTCTCTGACCTGGACACTATGAGGACCCTGGGACGTGGATCATTGTTTCCAACTTGCTGAGTATGCTTTCCAGTTGACTTCTCTTCAGCATGGCTGTCTTTTAGGCTTGTCAGAGAAACCTTTTCTTTGAGATTACTTGACGGCTCATCTTCACCAGCACTGTTTATCTCAGTCTCTTTTGAGATGACAGGCTGTTCAGGGTCATTGTCTGATCTGGGTACTGACCCGAGGTCTCCGAAGCTTAAAGCAATACCGTTGTGGTTAATCACTGAACCAGCTGAAGACTCTGAATCTTGATTTTGAGAGGAAGAAACTGCCCCGGGTGTGCGTAAAACGGTATCAGGCACAAAGTCGTTAACTGCAGGGACATCATCCTCATCCCTCATCCTCAAGGGTCTTTGGGGGTGACAGTCTTTCATCATCGGGGGAAAACTGGGGCAGTCCACCCACCGGAGGAGGCTCGTCTGACTCGGACCGTTCAGCACCCTGTCCCGGTTGGCGAATCTCACCATCAGGGGGCAAGTTCTCTGCACCGGACTGTTCCACCGCTGAAGACAGCAGCTCTCTGTCTGACGCTGGCTTTTCCAGGTCCTTTTCCATAACAGCGGCATCGCCCAGGTCAGTATTCTCTATGTTTTCTAACAGACTTTCGTCATAGAGGTCTGGCTGCTTGGAAGTATGAACAGATGAAGGTTCGTTGTCACCAGGTTGTTCAGTTGTAGAGATAACGTTTTCCACATTCTGCTCGAGTTGATTGAAGGCATCAGCGGGGTGAGAGTGTTCCCTTTTCACAGGACCCTCCTCGTTGGACCCTGCTTCCTCAACCGTGGGGACAGGAGGGGGGTTGTCCACACGAGGTTGTTGCGGTGTTGAAACGATGTTGACCGCTCTCAGCTGTGTTGGTTTGTGAACTTCATCGTCAACAGATGTGTCACCAAGTCTGGCAAGACTGGTGGATTCCTGTGGGTCTTCAGTACTCTGCATCGGCCGCTCCTTTTCAACGCTAGCAGTTTCACCCTTCCTAGGAGACTGCTGCCTACCTGTCAGATTCTCCTGATCTGAATCAGATGGTGGCGCTTTGGATTCTGATTTGTTCCTGGGCTTTTGTGGTGGAAGAGCCTGTGGACTGGAAGATGGGGATGGTGAAGCAGACGGGGAGGGGTGGAGAGGGGCTGGTGTGCGGAGTCTGGGAAGGAAGGTGGGGGGTCGGGTGCTGAGGAGTGACGTCAGTTTGGGACGTTGGGTGTCGGCGATGGCCTTGAGACCTCGAGAGGGAGGGAGTTTTCCTGCAACAGAAGTGTCGTCTGTACCCTTTGATGGCGTTTCTGTTAAAAGGAAGGGAAGGCTGTCATTGTATGCGTTTGGTGTGGTGTGTATGCGTGTGTATGTGCGTACGTGCGTGCGTGTGTGTGTGTATGTGTGTGTATGCGCGCGCGCGCGCGCGCGTGAGTAGGCACTGCAAAGACTGACTTTTTTGGTAACTTGAAATTGTTGGTGAGCCATTATCCGACTTATCTATGATATTGAAGTTGGTTCGTGTGTTATGTGTGCATTCCCTCCAGTATTAGCCTAACTCTCTCTCTCTCTCTCTCTCTCTCTCTCTCTCTCTCTCTCTCTCTCTCTCTCTCTCTCTCTCTCTCTCTTCTCTCTCTCTCTCTCTCTCTCTGTGCTGAATGGCTGGTAAAGTCTTAACAGCAGGAAATTGTATTCATTGTTTTTGCTCTGCTAAAAATCATACCATAGTTTACAATACCTGTATTTGTTGGATCTGTTAAACCATGATGTGGAATCCAGGCCATGATAACTGTTTGGGCTGTTGTGAATCGCTTTTTCTTCTTAGTTAGATAATTATGTTGTTTCTGCCCAGTCCTCTTTCCAATGTCTGCATGTGAATAGGCTTGAAAGCTTACCACAGTAAACAATTCTCTCTCTCACACCCCCCCTCTCTCTCTCTCCCCTCCCTTCTCCCCCCTCCCCCCCCCCCCCCCCCCCCCCCATCTCCCTTAATAACAATAATAATATAATAATAATAAAATAATAATAATATATGGAATTTATATAGCGCTGAATCTTGTAAAAAACAAACAAATCGAAGCGCTTGCACTCAAATCATTTACAGGCATGCAACTCTCCTTAAACATAATGAACAACAGATTTCAAAACCATGCGCGCGCACGTATGCACGCATGCACGCACACACACACACACACACACACACACACACACACACACACACACACACACACACACATCGGAACAACACTTAGAAGGTGAAAGATGCTGTTGAAAATTAGGGACAGATATTTGGGGGGAAAGTCTCAGGTAGGAATAAGTGTGTTTTGAGGCTGGATTTGAAGGAATCAAGTGAAGGCTTTTGGCGAAGTGAAAGAGGGAGGTCATTCCAGGTGGATGGACCAGAAACAGAGAAGGAGCGACGGCCAACAGTGGTTTGTTTGAATCTGGGTGTTCGAAAGCACAAAGTATCTGCGGCTGAACGAAGGGAACGGGATGGAGTGTACAGGTGAAGACAGTTACAGAGATAAGAGGGTGCAGATTTGTGGAGACATTTGAAACAGAGGGTATTGATTTTATACTCCAGTCTTTGTGAGACAAGCAGCCGTCCCCCTTCCGTCCCCCTACCTCCTCACCTCTATTCGCAGCAAAGGCCACGCGCTGCAGTTCCTCAGAGGCCAGGTCCATGCGGATGGGGCTGTGGATGTCGGGGAGGCGGGAGGTCCTGCTGACGGGCCTGTCGAACGTGCTGGGGGCGTCCAGGGAATACTTGCGAGCCATGTCCGTGTCGAACAGCGACGTCAGGGGACTTCGCCCCCCATGCCGGAAAGGATCTTCTCCTGGATCGGACACGGGCACGCCTCTGGAGGTTGCGGCAGGGTTCAGCGTGATGGATGGGAAAGTCTGACGCCGTGAGGGAGCCCCGCGAGGTTGTCCTCCTCCTCCGTCTGCATCGGTTCTGGCTGGGAACTGGAGTCGTCCTCTTCTTCTTCTTCCTCCTCCTCCTCCGTCGTTCCTGTTCTCGTCGTTGTGATTACTAGCGGCGAAGTTGTCGTGGTGGTCGGTAGTGGAAGGGGAATCTAGACCCGAACTGAGGACTTGCTGGAAGGGGAGGTGGGAGGGGGGGATCCTTGGCGGAGAGAAGGCGGGGGGGAAAAGTGGAGGGTGAGGCAGGCCTCCCGAAGGGAAAAAGCATGGGGAGGGGGACTGGGCGGGAAGAAGGGAGGGGGGCTGCTGCTGCTGAGGGTTTGGGAAGGGTGCTGGTGGCGGTTGTCTGCGGGCCGTTTGGCGTTGTTGGTCTGTGATTGGAGGAGAGCCTTGCTGTGACTGTGCGGGGAAGAAGACGGGGGGCTGGCTGGCGTGGTGGAGGTGGGGGAAGAGACTGGTCACCAGAAGCACCAGCACAGCTGCACGTGCAGCCACAGTCATCCTGCTCAGCGGCTGATGTCGTGAGTCCAGTTTGGGAATGGGGAGGGTGCTGTAAGTCAGCGCCAACCGTTGTGGGTGAGGAGGCGTTAGGGTGGGGTGTATGGAGTTCAGTTGACGCCCAGAGCCGCGTACAGTCACATACTGAGGCCGGTCTTTTACTCTGTCCGTGGAGTATTCCAAGGATTCTCTGAAGGGGAAAAGAGGTTAAAGTTATTTCTTGTCTGTTGTGTACATGGTCCTGCCTTCAACAGTCATGCCTGCCGACAATGTTCTGGACCATTCAATTAATCATGTTCTATGGGGGCAGAATCGCCCGGAGTTTAGTACTAAACTGTTCCCTGGGTCAATCAGTGAATGCCCCAGCTACACTAATAAAATGTTGACATGATACAGTTGAAAGGCTGTACTTTGATTTTTTTTAAAAAAGCAAACTTTTGTACATAAGAAATACATAAATGACTCAAAATAATAATATAAGTTGATTTATGTCAACGCAAGAATGAAAAAAAATGTTTAGATCGGATTTTCAGTTTTTCCATTGTGCAACTGCGAAGTGAGAAGATCACATTCGTAGACTAAGGAGTGCTGAAGTGGGAATCTTTGCTTTCCTCTTGCTATTGTGATGAACATGAATTGAGCATGCATTACAATGATGAAAAAGTACCCCAACTTTCCAACATGACTGTGTCCCATCCATTTACACGATCGTTTTTATCCTTTGATGCACTGGTAAAACACATGTATGGTTATAGTGTGGTCTACAACTATCACTGTAGACCTTCAACTTTGACCGAGACAACCACTAATTTTTCATGAGGAAAAAGGGGGAGACAAAAAAAATTCCAGAACCACATAACTAAGAACATATCAACTGTAGGCATAAGTTTGTAGAACACAATACAGACAAGACACTGGTTTGGGGAGTATGTGTGCCAAGTCTGGAGAAAATCTGATTTTAAAAAGGAACATATATTGCACTAAGTGAGTGCACATGCTCGCCTTTGGTAAACTTTCGGCATGCTAAATTCAGAAAAGATGTCTGACCTTTAGAAGACTAGCACCCTCCTGCTTTATAGGGATGTCCCTCCATGTCTGCATGCTGCTCTTCGGACCAAGCCTCTGACTTCCCCCTTCTTGCCCTCCTGAGTTTCTTGCATGCTAATCTGGCTACAAGTCTCCCAGCATTTCACCCGAAATACATAGTCTTCAACATTGTCTCTGCAGAGCGGTCCAGGCTGACTCTCTATGGATTGGGGCACTGCCCTGTGTCCAGAACAGTCAGTGCTAAAAATACACACAGCAACGGCAACTGCTGTAGACCTCCACAGTCAGAAGCCCGTGGCACTTGTATTTAGGGCACAAAAAGCATCTCAAGCTTGAGGGACCGACTCAGTCTGGTTCTGTGTGAAGCCACCGAGACAGCGCACTGGGAGTTGGGTCTTGGAAAGGTCTCTCCACACTGGTCTCGTTGCCTCCACCACAGAATCAGGCAGAGGGTTGTGCTCTGTGTGGCTGTCTGGTCTGTCTGCCTTCTTGTTGGTCTGCCTGCTTGTTGGTCTGCCTGCTTGTATTTACACCATGACGCATGGCAAAACTCATGGGCGGGAGCAGCATGGGAGGATTTGTTTTGTATCGGAAGCAGACAGCCCAGACAGTTTTCTGCATTTCGATAATGTCGTTACTGTATTCCCCAACTGCATTCCCTTACTATCTCTGAATTGAATCTATTTCCAGACTTCCTCTCCCACTCAGTCCCTAGTTATTAGCTGTATCCTTAGCCAGTTGGCCTTCACTGTCTGCTTGAGTTTTCTGAGCCGAGTCACTGCCCTCTTTTGCACGTGCCCTACACATTCTAATTTCTCTAACTTTACATCCCCATAGGGCTTCTCTAGGTGTTTATACTCCAGAGCGCAAAGCCTGGGTAAGTAAGTATGGAGGGCAAGCTGTTACCCGTGCAGCAGACACCCCCCCCTCCCGCTCTCCACATCGCTGGAATGGTCCATTGGAAAGGCAATCGCCTTACACGGTTCCAGTGCCGTCGCAGGAGTTGCCAGAACGACGCTGTATACAGCTCTTCAGATCATAACACAGGCCCTAGGTGTCGCGGGGTTTTTTCGTTCCTCCACAAGAGCCCCGAGGCTCACCAATAGGGAGACCCATGTGTATGCGACCTTTTTTTCCACCCAACTCCGAGATGGTGTCTAAACATGACGCCTGTGTGCATGCTGGGGTTTCTTGTTCTTCTTGTTTTTTACTTTGTCATCCGTTCCTACCGGCACACAATGACCTACTCCTCCGAAAGGCGGAACGGGTTTTTAACGTGCGCGCAAGATGTTCTGCATGCGTTAGCACAGGGGCCTCGGTTTATAGTCTCATCCGAAGGACTTACTGATAGGACCCCGGCATCCCGGCAGAGGTAGTTCAGTAGTTCTACTACGCTCTAACCCATGACAAAGGCTACCCCGCCCCAGCATGCACCCTGCCACCTGCAGAGGAATGGGCTCCGCCTTGTTTAACTTGGGCACGACACACGGCCTGAAAAAGTCAACGCAGCCCCCAGACGACTGCTCAAGGAGTTATGGGGAAAGTCAAATGGAGTACGGGGGACAGGATACCCCGGTGGTTAGAGCGTTGCGCTCGCGATCTAATGACCCGGGTTCGAACCCAGGTTTGAGCCACCACCGAGACGCCTGGTCAGGTGATGTTTGTTCTTCTTCTGGGGTTACAGCAGTGCCGACTCCACTCACCTCAAAGTCCTTCGGATGAAACTGTAAACCGAGGTCCCGTGTGCAAACGCACGCAGAACATCTTGCGCACACGTTAAAACCGTTTCTGCCTTTCAGAAGTGTAGGCCATTGCTGGTGGGTACAGACGACAAAATTGGCAAAAGCACACCGGTCTGAATGTAAAAAATCCACCCAAACAAACAACAACACCTGACACCTGCGTGCTTATTCCATTATCATGAAGACAGTAGAAAAAAAGCAACTGGGCCTAACACTGAACTTTATACCATAATTATTCCTTTTGTTTCCCCCTCATTTGTCTTTACAAACAAAGCAGACGGTACAGAAACTGTTGTTTCACATTGCAGGCTACTCAAGTTTAAAAAATAAAAAAAACTACAAAAAAACAACAACAAGAGAGACAGAGACAGAGAGAGCATTCAACTTTGCGTCTATTCACAATGAAATGACTG
>CM054167.1:8217655-8302907 GCA_028751875.1 Rapana venosa | reverse complement strand
GGGTAATTTTACCCCCCACAAAACCAAAACAAAAAATAACAACCCCATTTTCATAACAACAAATTGTCACCAACTTAAAAAACCGGAAAATTTTACATCCCCCCCCCTTTTAATTAGCAGGGTTGCTCGGGGCTCGCGCGCGCGCGCACCACACAACACACCGTAAAACCCCTTTACCCCCTACGATTTTGAACATAAATTCGTATTGCACAAGGGAAAAACTAAAAAACGACTCAAGAAAGGGGGAAAAGAAGAAAAGAAGCACATCACCACTCACCAGCATTCACTGAGGGGAGATGGTCCAGAGGATTTGCCTGCACTCCCATTTTCCCGATCCCCCCTAGTCTGCCTCAGTCCCCACCTTCGTACCTCCTTTGCCTTCAGTTCGCTCATTTTCTTTTTAAAGCCCCCGGGGCCTCTTTTCCTGAACACGGTTTTTGCTGCCCCGTATTTCGTTCTGCCATGTTTCTGCTTTTATTGCTGCGCCCCTGTCACTGCTGTTATTGCCCCTTAGTTTCTGTTGCGCTCTTGGTAAAAGAAACGCCACTTCCCAAAACATCCCCCCAGGGGAAGTTGTCAGGAAATCAAAAAATCTTGAGGTGTGACGGCAGTTTTCCCCTTCGAATATGAGGAGGGCAAAACCTGATGCTGGAGAGCTGTCCGGGGGGACCCAGTGGGGTTTTGGGTATACAAGTTGTCCGGAGTGGTTTCGGCAAGTCACCCCGCAGGTGGAAAGAGAGCTCATCATTTACACTGTTTTCCTGCGCTTTTGGGGTTGAGCCAAAAAGAAAAGTTTTCCAGTGGGTTTCTTTGCCTCCTCCAGCCTTTCCAGATTTTCCAGTGCATCGCCGATCTCAACATCCTTGATTGAGAATTGTTGCCCCCTTCAGGTTGTGCGCATCTTGGGTGATGTTTGTTTTGGGAAACTTGCTTTGGTTTTGGGGTAAGTCTTCTTTTTGTCTTCTCCCGGGGTTCGCTTGCCCGTAAGAAGAGTCTGGGAGGCACGAAACCCCCAGGAAAGGGTCAAGGCCACCATGATCTGCAAACAAGAGATTCTTTCGGTACGAATGTCCCGTGGTGCTTTTTGGCTCCGACACTAATGAAGCAAGTCCGTGTGATTTTTTGGGAGTTTGTCACTTTTTCTGCGTTCGTGTTCCTGACCTGGACATATGAGGACCCTGGGCGGGATCATTGTTTCCAACTTGGAGTATGCTTTCCAGTTATTCCTTCAGCATGGGTGTCTTTTTTGGCTTGTCAAGAAACCCTTTTTTTTGAGATTACTTGACGGTCATCTTCACCACACTGTTTTTCCGTCCTTTTTAGTGACGCTGTTCAGGGGCATTGTCTGTCTGGGTAAGACCCCAGGTTCCCGAACTTAAAACAAAACCGTTGTGGTAATCCTGAACCACTGAAGACTCTGAATCTTGTTTTGAGAGGGAAAAAACTTGGGCCCCGGGTGTGCGTAAAACGGTATCAAGGGGCCAAGTCGTTTAAATGCAGGGACACATCCTCACCCCATCCTCAAGGGGGCTTTGGGGGACAGTCTTTCACATCGGGGGAAAAAATGGGGGAGTCCACCCCCCGGAGGAGGCCGTCGACTCGGAGTTTAGCACCCTGTCCCGGTTGGCGAATCCACCATCAGGGGGAAGTTTTCTCCCGGACTGTTCCACCGCTGAAGACAGCAGCCTCTGTCTGACGCTGGCTTTTCCAGGTCCTTTTCCATAACAGCGGCATCGCCCAGGTCAGTAATTCTCTATGTTTTCTAACAGACTTTCGTCATAGAGTCTGGCTGCTTGGAAGTATTAACAAGTGAAGGTTCGTTGTCACCAGGTTGTTCAGTTGTAGAGATAACGTTTTCCACATTCTGCTCGAGTTGATTGAAGGCATCAGCGGGGTGAGAGTGTTCCCTTTCACAGGACCCTCTCGTTGGACCCTGTCCTCAACCGTGGGGACAGGAGGGGTTGTCCACACGAGGTTGTTGCGTGTTGAAACGATGTTGACCGCTCTCAGCTGTGTTGGTTTGTGAACTTCATCGTCAACAGATGTGTCACCAAGTCTGGCAAGACTGGTGGATTCCTGTGGGTCTTCAGTACTCTGCATCGGCCGCTCCTTTTCAACGCTAGCCAGTTTCACCCTTCCTAGAGACTGCTGCCTACCTGTCAGATTCTCCTGATCTGAATCAGATGGTGGCGCTTTGGATTCTGATTTGTTCCTGGGCTTTTGTGGTGGAAGAGCCTGTGGACTGGAAGATGGGGATGGTGAAGCAGACGGGGAGGGGTGGAGAGGGGCTGGTGTGCGGAGTCTGGAAGGAAGGTGGGGGTCGGGTGCTGAGGAGTGACGTCAGTTTGGGACGTTGGGTGTCGGCGATGGCCTTGAGACCTCGAGAGGGAGGGAGTTTTCCTGCAACAGAAGTGTCGTCTGTACCCTTTGATGCGTTTCTGTTAAAAGGAAGGAAGGCTGTCATTGTATGCGTTTGTGTGGGTGTGTATGCGTGTGTATTGCGTACGTGCGTGCGTGTGTTGTGTGTATGTGTGTGTATGCGCGCGCGCGCGCGCGCGTGAGTAGGCACTGCAAAGACTGACTTTTTTGGTAACTTGAAATTGTTGGTGAGCCATTATCCGACTTATCTATGATATTGAAGTTGGTTCGTGTGTATGTGGCATTCCCTTCCAGTATTACCTAACTCTCTCTCTCTCTCTCTCTGCTCCTCTCGTCTCTCTCTCATCTCTCTCTCTCTCTCCTCTCTCCTCTCATCTCTCCTCATCTCTCTCATCTCTACTCTCTCGTCTGCTGAATGGCTGGTAAAGTCTTAACAGCAGGAAATTGTATTCATTGTTTTTGCTCTGCTAAAAATCATACCATAGTTTACAATACCTGTATTTGTTGGATCTGTTAAACCATGATGGAATCCAGCCATGATAACTGTTGGGCTGTTGTGAATCGCTTTTCTTCTTAGTTAGATAATTAATGTTGTTATCTGCCCAGTCCTCTTTCCATGTCGCATGTGAATAGGCTTGAAAGCTTACCACAGTAAACAATTCTCTCTCTCACACCCCCCCTCCTCTCTCACCCTCCTTCCCCCCCTCCCCCCCCCCCCCCCCCCCCCCATCTCCCTTAATAACAATAATAATATATAATAATAATAATAATAATAATAATAAATATGGAATTTATATAGCGCTGAATCTTGTAAAAAACAAACAAATCGAAGCGCTTGCACTCAAATCATTTACAGGCATGCAACTCTCCTTAAACATAATGAACAACAGATTTCAAAACCATGCGCGCGCTACGTATGCACGCATAGCACGCACAACACACACACACACACACAACACACACACACAACACACACACACACACCACACACTCGAACAACACTTAGAAGGTGAAAGATGCTGTTGAAAATTAGGGACAAGATATTTGGGGGGAAAGTCTCAGGTAGGAAATAAGTGTTTTTGAGGCTGGATTTGAAGGAATCAAGTGAAGGCTTTTGGCGAAGTGAAAGAGGGAGGTCATTCCAGGTGGATGGACCAAACAGAGAAGGAGCGACGGCCAACAGTGGTTTGTTTGAATCTGGGTGTTCGAAAGCACAAAGTATCTGCGGCTGAACGAAGGGAACGGGATGGAGTGTACAGGTTGAAACAGTTACAGAGATAAGAGGGTGCAGATTGTGGAGACATTTGAAACAGAGGGTATGATTTTTATACTCCAGTCTTTGTGAGACAAGCAGCCGTCCCCCTTCCGTCCCCCTACCTCCTCACCTCTATTCGCAGCAAAGGCCACGCGCTGCAGTTCCTCAGAGGCCAGGTCCATGCGGATGGGGCTGTGGATGTCGGGGAGGCGGGAGGTCCTGCTGACGGGCCTGTCGAACGTGCTGGGGCGTCCGGGGGAATACTTGCGAGCCATGTCTGTCGAACAGCGACGTCAGGGGACTTCGCCCCCATGCCGGAAAGGATCTTCTCCTGGATCGGACACGGGCATGCCCTGGAGGTTGCGGCAGGGTTCAGCGGGGATGGATGGGAAAGTCTGACGCCGTGAGGGAGCCCCGCGAGGTGTCCTCCCCTCCGTCTGCATCGGTTTCTGGCTGGGAACTGGGGGTCGTCCTCTTCTTCTTCTTCCTCCTCCTCCTCCGCCCGTTCCTTGTTCTCGTCGTTTGTGATTACTAGCGGCGAAGTTGTCGTGGTGGTCGGTAGTGGGGGAATCTAGACCCGAACTGAGGACTTGCTGGAAGGGAGGTGGAGGGGGGGATCCTTGGGGGAGAGAAGGCGGGGGAAAAGGGAGGGTGAGGCAGGCCTCCCGAGGGAAAAAGCAGGGGGAGGGGGACTGGCGGGAAGAAGGGAGGGGGGCTGCTGCTGCTGAAGGGTTTGGGAAGGGGTGCTGGTGCGGTTGTCGGCGGGCCGTTTGGCGTTGTTGGTCTGTGATTGGGGAAAAGGCCTTGCTGTGACTGTGCGGGGAAGAAGACGGGGGGCTGGCTGGCGTGGGGGGGAGTGGGGGAAAGAGATGGTCACCAGAACCAGCAAGCTGCACGTGCAGCCACTTCATCCTGCTCGCGGCTGATGTCGTGATTTCCAGTTTGGGAATGGGGAGGGTGCTGTAAGTCAGCGCCAACCGTGTGGGTGAGAGGGCGTTAGGGTGGGGTGTAGGGAGTTCAGTTGAAACGCCCAGTAGCCGCGGTACAGTCACAAAACTGGGGCCCGGGTCTTTTACTCTTCCGGGGAGTATTCCAAGATTCTCTGAAGGGAAAAGAGGTTAAAGTTATTTCTTGTCTTTTTGTGTACATGGTCCTGCCTTCAACAGTCTTGCCTGCCGACAATGTTCTGGGCCATTCAAATTTAAACATGTTCTATGGGGCAGAATCGCCCGGAGTTTAGTACTAAACTGTTCCCCGGGGCAATCGTGAATGCCCCAGCTACACTAATAAAATGTTGACATGAACAGTTGAAAGGCTGTACTGATTTTTTTTTAAAAAAGCAAACTTTTGTACATAAGAAATACATAAATGGGCTCAAAATAATAATAAAAAGTTGATTTATTTAACGCAAGAATGAAAAAAAATGTTTAGATCGGATTTTCAGTTTTTCCATTTTGCAACTGCGAAGTGAGAAGATCACATTCGTTAGACCTAAGGAGTGCTGAAGTGGAATCTTTGCTTTCCTCTTGCTATTGTGATGAACATGAATTGAGCATGCATTACAAATTTATGAAAAAGTACCCCAACTTTCCAAAATGACGTGTCCCATCCATTTACACGATCGATTTTATCCTTTGATGCACTGGTAAAACACATGTATGGTTATATGTGGTCTACTACAACTATCACTGTAGACCTTCAACTTTGACCGAGACAACCACCTAATTTTCATGAGGAAAAAGAGGGAGACAAAAAAAATTCCAGAACCACATAACTAAGAACATATCAACTGTAGGCATAAGTTTGTAGAAACAATACAGACAAGACACGTTTGGGAGTATGTGTGCCAAGTCTGGAGAAAATCTGATTTTAAAAAGGAACATATATTGCCTAAGTTGAGTGCACATGCTCGCCTTTGTAAACTTTCGGCATGCTAATTCAGAAAAGATGTCTGAAACTTTAGAAGACTAGCACCCTCCTGCTTTATTGAGATGTCCCTCCATGTCTGCATGCTGCTCTTCGACCAAGCCTCTGACTTCCCCCTTCTTGCCCTCCTGAGTTTCTTGCATGCTAATCTGGCTACAAGTCTCCCAGCATTTTCACCCGAAATACATAGTCTTCACATTGTCTCTGCAGAGCGGTCCAGGCTGACTCTCTATGGATTGGGGCACTGCCTGTGTCCAGAACAGTCAGTGCTAAAAATACACACAGCAACGGCAACTGCCTGTAGACCTCCACAGTACAGAAGCCCGTGGCACTTGTATTTAGGGCACAAAAAGCATCTCAAGCTTGAGGGACCGACTCAGTCTGTTCTGTGTGAAGCCACCGAGACAGCGCACTGGAGTTGGGTCTGGAAAGGTCTCTCCCACACTGGTCTCGTTGCCTCCACCACAGAATCAGGCAGAGGGTTGTGCTCCTGTGTGGCTGTCCTGGTCTGTCTGCCTTCTTGTTGGTCTGCCTGCTTGTTGGTCTGCCTGCTTGTATTTACACCATGACGCATGGCAAAACTCATGGGCGGGAGCAGCATGGGAGGATTTTTTCTTTTATCGGAAGCAGACAGCCCAGACAGTTTTCTGCATTTCGGTAATGTCGTTACTGTATTCCCCAACTGCATTCCCTTACTATCTCTGAATTGAATCTATTTCCAGTCTTCCTCTCCCACTCAGTCCCTAGTTATTAGCTGTATCCTTAGCCAGTTGGCCTTCACTGTCTGCTTGAGTTTTCTGAGCCGAGTCACTGCCCTCTTTGCACGTGCCCTACACATTCTAATTTCTCTAACTTTACATCCCCATAGGCTTCTCTAGGTGTTATACTCCAGAGCGCAAGCCTGGTAAGTAAGTTAGGGCAAGCTGTTACCCGTGCAGCAGACACCCCCCCCTCCCGCTCTCCACATCGCTGGAATGGTCCATTGGAAAGGCAATCGCCTTACACGGTTCCAGTGCCGTCGCAGGAGTTGCCAGAACGACGCTGTATACAGCTCTTCAGATCATAACACAGGCCCTAGGTGTCGCGGGGTTTTTTCGTTCCTCCACAAGAGCCCCGAGGCTCACCAATAGGGAGACCCATGTGTATGCGACCTTTTTTTCCACCCAATCCGAGATGGTGTCTAAACATGACGCCTGTGTGCATGCTGGGTTTCTTGTTCTTCTTGTTTTTTACTTTGTCATCCGTTCCTACCGGCACACAATGACCTACTCCTCCGAAAGGCGGAACGGGTTTTTAACGTGTGCGCAAGATGTTCTGCATGCGTTAGCACAGGGGCCTCGGTTTATAGTCTCATCCGAAGGACTTTCTGATAGGACCCCGGCATCCCGGCATCCCAGCAGAGGTAGTTCAGTAGTTCTACTACGGTCTAACCCATTACAGAGGCTACCCCGCCCCAGCATGCACCCTGCCACCTGCAGAGGAATGGGCTCCGCCTTGTTTACCTTGGCCACGACACACGGCCTGAAAAAGTCAACGCAGCCCCCAGACGACTGCTCAAGGAGTTATGGGGAAAGTCAAATGAGTACGGGGGACAGGATACCCCGGTGGTTAGAGCGTTGCGCTCGCGATCTAATGACCCGGTTCGAACCCAGGTTTGAGCCACCACCGAGACGCCTGGTCAGTGATGTTTGTTCTTCTTCTGGGGTTACAGCAGTGCCGACTCCACTCACCTCAAAGTCCTTCGGATGAAACTGTAAACCGAGGTCCGTGTGCAAACGCACGCAAACATCTTGCGCACACGTTAAAAACCGTTTCCTGCCTTTCAGAATGTAGGCCATTGCTGTGGGTACAGACGACAAAATTGGCAAAAGCACACCGGTCTGAATGTAAAAAATCCACCCAAACAAACAACAACACCTGACACCTGCGTGCTTATTCCATTATCATGAAGACAGTAGAAAAAAAGCAACGGGGCCAAAACACTGAACTTTATACCATAATTATTCCTTTTGTTTCCCCCTCATTTGTCTTTACAAACAAAGCAGACGGTACAGAAACTGTTGTTTCACATTGCAGGCTACTCAAGTTTAAAAAAATAAAAAAAACTACAAAAAAACAACAACAAGAGAGACAGAGACAGAGAGAGCATTCAACTTTGCGTCTATTCACAATGAAATGACTGTGGTCACAGACACTGTCACACCCATAGGCCTACTTACTAACAAATACACACGTGCGCGCGCACGCACGCACACACTCAATACAAACTTTGAACATCTGTTGTTTTTTTTCCACATCTGGCCTATAATGACAGATTTTTGACCATCACAAAAAGACCTCATAAGAATATCAAACTGTTTCTCACACACAGTCTTTCTCATTGACAGTGTGAAGAAAATCCAATAATATCTCTCGTATTAAATTGTCGTTTTTCATAAATTCGGTCTCAGTCTATCATAAGCAAAAAATGCCCCCCCCCCCCCCCCCCCCCCCCCCACATTCCCCTCCCTCTCAAAAAACAAAAGACCTTTTTGTATTGTAGAAAAAAGGCAAATAATTTCAGCTCTGTCATAGGAAAAATCCTTTTGAATAAAGTCAAGTCAAGTCAAAAACACTCTAATCATCCCATGAAAGGGCAATTACAATACTGACAGGCACATTGATAGGTATAATTATCTCAAAAGACACCAGAAAAATACATTTCAAATCGGTATGAACATTCCAAGATAGCTTTAAAAATTAATCACACACACAAACCTACGCGCGTGCGCACATACACGCACGGTGTACGCACACCCACATACACACACACACCAATGTAGGAATACAATGTTGTAAAAACCATTGACTGGAAAAGACATATAAACTTATTATTTACGCGTGAACGCACGTGCGCACTCACATACGCACGCACACGTGCGCACACCCATACACACACACACCAATATATGAACACCATTTATAAACACATTTCATAAACCACTAATGGCAGAACACCTGCAATAAACACATATAAACTACTAATGATAGAACACCTGCAATGAACACATATAAACTACTACTGAGAGAACACCTGCAATAAACACATTACATAAACTACTACTGAGAGAACACCTGCAATAAACACATTACATAAACTACTACTGAGAGAACACCTGCAATAAACTCATTACATAAACTACTACTGAGAGAACACCTGCAATAAACTCATTACATAAATCACTAATGACAGAACACCTGGAATATACACATGACATACAGTACTAATGACAGAACACCTGCAATAAACACATTGCATAAACCACAAATGACAGAACACCTGCAATAAACATAATAATATAAACTACTAATGATAGAATACCTGCAACAGTTTCAATTCATTGCAACTCCTTGTTTAACCCACGGTCTGTTTTCAGAGAGAAACGATCGAAAAGGAATATTTAAAAAAAGATCAGCCACTGAGAATATCCAGTAACCTCAACAAAACAGAGGCATTGAACCAGAAACAGCAACAACTACACCAACACAACACAGGCACGGATGCTGAACTAACCCATTAAAACAAAGAGATGCTGCGACTATAAGGTCACACTGAGTAAAGGCAGGGTGGCCGTTGAGTGTTTATACGAAGAGCAACTGTGCGTGACTGACAAGTTTATTTCAGCGGGCGGTTCAAGGTTTGACAGTTGGCTTCATAAAATGCTTCAAGAAGACAGGGTGAACAGAATACATGGGGTCCTCCTCCATTTCTCTCTGATCTAGAGCACAGAGAGAGAGAAAGAGAGAGAGAGAGAGAGAGAGAGAGAGAGAGAGGAGAGAGAGAGAGAGAGAGAGAGAGAGAGACAGACAGACAGACAGACAGAGGGAGACCGAGCCGAGAGACAAAGACACAGAGAGATAAAAACATAAATATAATATATATATATATATATATATATATATATATATAGAGAGAAGAGAGAGAGAGAGAGAGAGAGAGAGAGAGAGAGAGAAGAGAGAGAGAGAGAGAGAGACACACACACACACACACACACACACACAGACAGAGACAGACAGACAGACAAACAAACAAACAGAGACCGAGAGACAAAGACACAGAGAGATAAAAACAGAGACAATGACAAATTCTGTTATTTCGAAGATAATGAATAAGCACCCATGTGCTTTTTTACACCCAGTCCCCGCCCTTAGGGATATATATGATAATAAAATAAAATAAAGCCCATACCAATACACTCACACAGTATACAGAGAGAGAGAGAGAGAGACGCTTTGACGCTTTGACCAATTTATTGTCATTGCCTAAAGTGGCCTATTGACAAGGGGGGTTATACACGACTTTCTTTTGTAAATACAAATAAATACAAGAAAAATCACATGATGCATTTAACGTAATGAAAACCAAAAAACCAAAAATGAGCTCTTATGAACGGATACGACTTTAAGCTCTGACAAACTCAGTTTCAAAATGAACACAAAGTAATAACAAGGATGAACAATAGGAACCAATAAGCAATAAGTAAAATAATGAAAAGAACATTCTAGAATGCTATATTAGACCATCCATTGACATTGTATGTGAAATTTTCAAAAAATATTCTTGCTGGAGACTCAGCGTAATTATAAATGTTTCTTTATGTGTTTCACAAAATGCTGGAGTTTACATAATATAAATGTTACTTAGTTTAGTCACAAATGTTAAGCTAATTGGAACTTAGCTGTAATTGTCTTAATTTCAGTGCTTCAGCAATAACTTTGCAACCCGATTTGATCACAATATCATCATCGGACGATAAGATAGAAAAAATATCTTGCCTTCGGAAAGCTTCTAGATTGAGAACACCACATTTTTCACGTATGGAAACATATGATTGACAATGAAACAGGAAATGCACTTCATCATCAAGAATTGACCACACATAGGGCATGGGAACTGTGTGGACGTCTCAGGTTGAAACCATCTTTTGTTTGCATTGAAGCCGAGTGTTCTTAGTCCGAAATCTGCATAAATTAGTCGATGCCATTTGTCAGTGACTATTCGAAGATACTTTTCAGCTTGAAAAGCACACTTAAACGAAAAAACCCAGCAGTATTTATCTTTACTTTCCATGTCCGAGTGCCAATTTGTTTAAATGAACAATGAGTCTGTCTTCAATTCAGAAATAAACCCATGCTCGCTACCTACTTCCTGAGACAACCACACGATTCCAAAACCATGTTCTGATAAAAACTTTTTAACTTCATATGCCCAATTCTTCTTACCCACTCCATTTGTATAACCATCATGTCATAAGACTGCCTACATAAACGTGACCCTGGAAGTTTCAGTAGTTTTAGCCAGTACTTAATACACTTAACAGACGTTCTGATGTTTAAAGATATCTTCCCGTTTCTCCATATAGTACAGTATTTGACGAATGATGGGACATTTAGAGAACGTTTTGATAGCATATGTATGTATTTTTTCTATTTGTGGATTAACAGTAAGTCCCCATATTTCAGATGCAATGTAAGTAAAGGTTCTATTTGAACATCAAACAATTTCCAAAATAAAGAACAATCTACTGAATTCAGCTTTCGTAACGTTTTTTAAGATTTCGATTACACTTTTTTTCCCTTTCCTGCAACATTCACGCCATGCAACATTCAAACTAGCTTCGTTGAAAATGTCATCCCTAGGTACTTATAAGAATTCACGACTTTCACTTCACATTTCCATAAAACCATTTTCCACGCACTGATAAATGTCCACCCATTCTAAAATCATGATGTTCGTTTTTTCCATATTGACTGAAAAAAAAAGGCGATCTGCCTCTTCTTTAATATATCTAGTTGTTTTGTAAACCTAGTACCGTGTCAGACAAAGAATCATATCATCGGCAATAGTAGTAAAAATACCTCCATTGCTCCTGAGATAAACTGAATACCATGTTTTCCTTTTTTTGTTAATTCAAAGGCTAATTCGTTTACAAAAAAAGAAAATAATTGTGGACTTAATATACAGCCCTGCTTCACTCCTTTTGGACATTCGAAATATTCCGAATAATCATATCCTGCGCGTACACATGCTAATACTGATTTATATACACTCCTTAGTGCCATATATAATTTACCGTTTATTCCATTTTTACGCAGAACAGTCCATAAGATATTACGATTAACAGAATCGAACGCCTTACGAAAATCGACAAATGCAACAAATAGTTTTTTATTTGATTGCAAGTATTTTTGAACAATAGAGTATTGGGTGAATATATGATCAGTAGTACTATAATTTGCTCGAAAACCTGCTTGTTCTTCAAGCAGTTTTTCATTCTCTTCAGCCCATCTAGTTAACCTTTTATTCAAAATATATTTTTTGCTGACGATGCTAGTGAGGGCTACTCCACGATAATTGTCTGTTTTAGTGCTGTCGCCTTTTTTGTAAATAGGAATAAAAAGAGAGAGAGAGAGAGAGAGAGAGAGAGAGAGAGAGAGAGAGAAGAGAGAGAGAGAAGAGAGAGAGAGAAGAGACAGACAGACAGACAGACAGACAGACAGCCCTGACAGACAGACAGACAAACAGAATGAATGAATGAATGAATGATTTATCTTTTTATTTGTCAAGGGTTACAGATAAGCATTTACATTCTTATTTTAATCGGGCCCTAGTCCTGATTAAAGACTATCAAGGCAAAACCAAAACTAATAATATAAAGACTCACAGATAACCTACAAGACAGAGAGAGAGCGAGAGAGAGAGAGAGAGAGAGAGAGAGAGAGAGAGAGAGAGAGAGAGAGAGAGAAGAGAGAGAGAGAGAGAGAGAAGAGAGAGAAAGAGAGAGAGAGGTGGATCGGTGGTCTAGAGGTAACGCGCCTGTCTAGAAAGCGAAAAGTCCGGGTCTGAAGTGTTCGGCGGTTCGTACCCCGTTTGGACCGGAAATTTTCCCCCATCCATTAGACCATGAGTGGTGGTCTGGGCGCTAGTCTTTCGGGTGAGACATAAACCGAGGTCCCGTTTGTTACACGTATTATTTAGCGCACGTAAAAAAACCCCCGGCAACAAGAGAGTTGCCCTGGCAAAATTCTTAGAAAAAAGCCACTCTGATAGGAAAAAAAATACAGCTGCAGAAAAAAAAAAAAAAAAAAAAAAAAAAAGGGTGAAAGGTGGCCAGCGCTAGTGCGCGGTCCCCGCTCCCCCGGGAGAGCACCCGAATTTCACGGGAAAACTGCCCCGACTTAAATGATAAATAAAATCTACGTTTGTTTTCTTTACAAGATCAGTATAAAATTCCATACCATTATTATTTTAGAGAAGAAGGGAAAGACAAGATAAAACAATACAATGACAAACAAATTCTTTTTTTTCGAGTAAAAAATGTAAGTAAAATGTTTTCGCCAAACCCATAACCGACACCCCCTTTTCTTACGTTAACACTATGTTTTTCACCACCCCTTGCAACCTAGTCGGCCCAAAACTCCCCCCCAAGCTTAAAACCCCTTTTCACCGGTGGGGGAAAAAAAAAATTCTTTCCCACACAACACCGAGCCAGGGGAAACAACCCCAAAATCGGGTCACAGTTGACCGCCCCAAACCCTCGACCCGGGGGGATGATACTCACCTTTTTTTTTCATTATCCCCCCGAGGGAAAACATCTTTTAAAAAAAAACCCAAAACCATACCCACACGTAAAAACAAAGGGAAAAAAAGGAGAAGAGAGAAAAAAAGAGCCAAAAAAATTGAACACGAAAAACTTGACGGGAAAAAAAACAAAATTTTTCTTGGTCCCACATTACAAAAATTATCCGCACAGAATGGTGTGGTGTGGTGTTTTTCCCCAACTATTTTTTTATTCCTTTTCGATATGTAATTGGGCGTTTATTTTCTTTTTTCGTTTTCTTTTTCTTTTTGAAAACCTAAAAAGAAAACTGCACACCCTATTAATAATCACTCTTTTCCTTTTTTTCTATCAAGTCAAAAATTTAATGTCTTTAACAGGAAAAAATTAAATTTAAACAACTTTTTTTTCATCCCCCTCCAAAAAAAAAGAAAAAAAACAAGAAAAAATGACATAAAAAGCAATCAAAAACAATGTCACACATGTTTTTGCAAACTCAGGGAAATTTTTTTAAAAAATAAACCGACAACAAAAAATGATAAAGCAAAACAAGACATATAACATAAGCTCAATGTCATACAGAGAAATGAAGACATTAAAAAACCCAACAAAAACCAACAATAAAACAAACAAACTCACAAACAAACATAATAATAATAATAATAATAATAAAAGGAACTTATATAGCACTATATTGCAAAGACAAATCAAGCGCATGCATTCGACCTAATCTTACACAGTCATACAACCAATGACAAATAATCAATAGTACAAACAGATATTACAAACTGGTAACGCTGCAGACCAATCTATGAAATAAAATGCAATAGTCAAATGCTTTCAAAACGCCACACACACACACACACACACACAGTCATATACTTTACAGGTGATAGGACATGGTTAGTGAAGGTGGATAGTCTGATATGAGACAGAGGGAAATCTAGGTTGAAATAAATGTCTTGAGGCTTGATTTAAAAGGTCATAGCTAGGCTTCTGGCGAAGAGAGAGAGGGAGCCATTCGAGGTCAAGGGACCCGTCTAGAGAAGAAGTGGTGGCCAACATGGATTGGTGAATCTAGTATTCGTAGGCACAAGGTATCTGCAGCAGAGCGAGGGAACGTGAAGGAGTGTACAGGTTAAGACATTCACAGAGGTAGGAAGGTGCAGTTTTGTGAGACATTTAACAGAGGGTACTTGATCTTATATTCACTCTCGTGGCACAGGCAGCCAGTGAGAGGATCGCAAGAGGGCTAATGTGCTCCGAATTTATCTTTCTGAGAACTAGTCAAGCTGCGGAGTTTTGTATACGTTAAAGGGAGTGGCTAGATGATGTTGGCAGACCAGACAAAAGAGAATTGCAATAGTCCAGAGTGAAAGAATGAGAGAAGTGACAAGTTGGCTGTTGCATCTGTGGACAGGTACTTTCGAATTGCACTAATACCCGAAATTGATAGTAGCAAGACTGACAGGTCTGGGTGATGAATTTTTGCATAGAAAGTGTGTTGTCGATAACAACACCTAGGTACTTCACAGCAGTGGATAGAGGGACTGATGCATTGCCAAGTTCTATTGAAGCTGTTGTAATGGAAGAGAGTTTGTGTTTGGTCCCTACAAGTATGGCTTCGGTTTTATCTGCATTTAGCTGTAATTTGTTCTGTGTCATCCAATTTTGAATATCTTCAAAGCAGTGGGCCATATTTGCCAGGAGAGAAGGCAGATTTTCAGGAGTAACGCTGCTTTGAATCTGAGAGTCATCTGTGTAAAAATGATGGTTGATTTGATGACGTTTTATTATATGTGACAGTGGGGCCGTGTAAAGAGTGAACAGAACAGGGCCTAGAACTGATCCCTGTGGGACTCCGCATTTCAGTTTGGCAGGGTATTGATTGAATCTTGTTTACTGCAACTGTCTGAAATCGGTCAGTGAGGTATGAATTAAACCAGGTGAGGGCTGTGCCAGTGACACCGAACGTTTTTTGAAGACGGGAGAGAAGAATTGAGTGGTCTATAGTATCGAAGGCTGCCGATAAGTCGAGTAGAGTGAGAAGGGAGATTTTCCCTGAGTCAGAAGCTAGTAGAAGCGTGTTTAAAGTGTGTACTAGGGTGGTTTCAGTGCTGTGGTTGACGCGGTAGGCAGACTGAAACTCAGGAAGAAGATTGTTGGAGAGAAGGTGGTTGTTGAGCTGTTTGAGAACTACTTTTTCAAGGACTTTAGAAATAACAGGTAGACTGGAAACAGGTCTATAATTCTTCAGAATGTTAGGGTCAAGGTCATGCTTTTTGAGTAGAGGTGTGACTATAGCAGTTTTGAGAGCTGATGGAACATTTCTGAAACAAGAGATGGTTCAACTATTTCGTGATAGTGGGTATAAGTTGTGGTAGGCACTGTGTGAAAAGAGAAGCAGGTATGGGATCAAGATCACATGATTTTATAGTCATTTCTTTCAGAATTATCGTGATTTCTTTCTCACTTGTCGGATGAAAGAAAAGGAGAGGAGTGCCAGAGAATTGGGGATCAGGAAGTGCAGGCTGGAAAGGAGTCTGATCCAGTTTGGAGCGAATGTTATGGACTTTTTCAGAAAAAAATGCAGAAAATATAGAAGGAAGTTCAGAGTGGTTGTAGATGGAAGGCAGAGGGCTTGCCTTCACAGATCCAAGAAGAGTAGATGTGAGAGAAAAGAGAGATTTCATTGACGTGGCATCAAGAACTTGAGAAGAGTAATACTTTGTTTTTTTCTGAAAGAATTAAAGACTTGACTTTGTTTACTTGTTTTCGGAAGAGCTGCTTATTAATTTCCGTTTTTGCTTTTTGCCACTGCCGCTCTAGTTGCCTGCGTTTGCGCTTTGCGACCAGAATGTCTTGGGTGTACCATGGCCCACATGGCCTATCAGGCAGGAGACGGTCAGTGGGAGTTGCATGCTCATCAAGCAGTTGGCTGAGAATATCATTGTAGTGTTTAGAGGGGTTATTGTTGTCAGAGGTTTGCGATAGGCGTTCAGCAGCTTGTGCAGAGAAAGTTTGAATATCTATGGCCTTGAGGTTGCGAAGGGTGACATACTTTTTCTTTCTGATAGGCTATGCAATGTTTAGAGAAAAAAGAACAGCGGAATGATCAGAAAGTAGTTCATCAGTGATAGATACAGATGTGATCAGATCTTGGGAAACATCAGTAATTAGCCAGTCTAAAATATGTCCTGATCTGTGCGTTGCTTCATTTACCAGCTGAGAAAGAGAGTGGTTTGACAAAGAAAGAGAAAGACGTTTGACGCCGGAAGAAGATTGCTTATCAAAGTAGAAGTTAAAGTCACCGAGAATGATAAGCTTTCTGGGAGAGAGGCTGTAGTGATCCAGGAGTGACTGAAACTCCTGATGGAAGATGGAAGATGTCAGATTATTCTTACGGCTTGGAGGAGGACGGTAAAAACAACATAACAAAAACAAACAAACAAACACAAGACTCACAAGACAAGATAAAACAACACCAAGACATTATAACATAAGCTCAAGTCATACAACAAATGAAGAAAATACAAATAACAAAGGTAGGAATAACAAGGTAGCCTGGTGTAAGATAACTTCGAGTATAAGAGTGGACTTACAATTTGTCCATCAGATGTTTCTTCAAGAGTTTCTTGAACGTTTGTTTCAAAGGAGCTGATTTTAAATAGATAGGTCGACTATTCCAAACTGTTCTCCCTGAATAAGCAAGGCTTGATTTATAGATATTGTTATGGGACCTGGGCAAAGACAATCTTTGAGTAGGCTTGTTTTTATTAACGGCAATTTTTTTTCACAATTTTCTGTGGGGCTTTTCCCTATGATGCATTGTACATACATAGACACTTGTTGAAATGCAGACTGTCTTTGAGTGGAAGAATATCTAATTCTTTGTAGTTGTTGGTGGTCAATGTATTAGGAATCAATCGGATTAGTTTGATAGCTCTTTTATGTAGGCGGCTTATATGCTTTAGGTTTTTTTCACTAGCACTATCCCACAAGGTTGAAATTTATAAGAGATAGAATATGTGCGTGAAAAAAATGTTTCGTGATTAGGTTTTAGAAATGTTTGATTTTTCTAAGTTGATATAGTCTTACTGAGATTCGTTTTCCTAAAGTGGCTATGTGTTCTGACCAAGATAAATCATTGTCAATTACTGCACCTAGAACTTTGTGTGAAACAACTTCTTCAATTTTTCGTCCTTGGATAAATATTGGGACGAATGGAAAACGCAATTTCTGTCTTTTATGCCGAGTCGTTATAAACATACATTTGTTTTGTTTGAATTAAGAGACATATGATTGAGTTCTGTCTATTCAATAAGTTTATCCATATCTTCCTGCATATCTTTCACAAGCTGGTTAGGATCAGTGTTGCTACATTGAATTGATGTATCGTCAGCAAACATTTCAGATTAATATAAATAGAGAAAAGAAGGGGTCCTAGTATTGATCCCTGTGGTATACCATGTATCACAGGTAATAAGGTTGATCTCCTGGGCCCGATTTCAACCAGCTGTTGACGATTACTGAGAAATGAATCTAAAAATGATAATGCCTGGTCAGAAATTCTGTAGTATTTTAATTTTTTAATGAGGAGAGAGTGGCTTATAACGTCAAAAGCTTTAGCAAAGTCTAATATAAAAAAATAATAATAATAAAGGACTGCAGTAATTTCACTATTATTGATATTCAAAAGACATCGTTCAGTCAGTTGTATTAGGGCAGTATGAGAAGAATGATTTTCACGAAATCCTGCTGGTTTTCATTTATTAGATCCTGGATTTTAAAATGAGACTGCATGTGAAATTGTACATGTTTTTTCTAATGGTTTAGATAGGACTGATAGTATGGATATTGGTCTATAGTTAGACGGATTGGTTCGGTCTCCTGATTATGTAAAGGTATTACTTTGGCTTGTTTAAACTTCAGTGGGAAATATTTCTTGTCAATATACAAGTTAAAGATATACGTTAGAGTATCAGTTATAGCATATGCGCTGATTTTTAGTATTTTATTATCTATTTTGTCAAGGTCTCTTGATCCTGATTGTTTTAATTTGAGTAAGCTATTAAGCACTTCTGTTATTTTGATTGGGGGCATGATAAAGTCATAAGAAATGCTTTTTGATGAACAGTAATGTTTTAATTCTGTCAGCTCATTTGTTGTTGTTCTATTATTTGATATTATAGATTCAGCAATGTTTGAAAAGTGAGAGTTAAGGTTTTCTGCTGTTATTTCTCTTATGACTTTCCATGTGACTCTTATATTCATACCGCACGTACTAAGGCATCCACAGAAATAAAAACCACTTTTTGTGAAAGACTAGCCTCTGACTCAAAACTCATGTGATTTTGAACGAATTCGGAAGGTTTGAAATGTTTTAATTTTTCAGCAAACACTGTACACCCTCAGTCCTTTGTTGTCTGCTAGCTTCCTTACCGAAATATGCATGTGCAGGGTCAAAGCTGTAGGAATACAGGCAATCCTCATTAATTTTTATGATTATTTCCAACTTTCTCGTGACTACCTGGTATTGCTCTATGTCCTCAATCCCAAAACAAGAGCACAGTCCATTTTTTCTTACTTAAAAAAATCTGTGAAAATCACCAACATTTTTTCCACTCGCACTCTATACAAGATACTACGTGACCCCCAAATTAATACCAGTGTGTAGCCAAAGTTGAGGGCAACCTTCTAAGGGAAATAATTCTGAATAATTTCCTGGAGTTTCGGAGGCGTCTGGACAGCCTGGTATTGATTTAAAAGAAAAATCTTCCGTCTTGTTTTCAGGTAAGAAGCAGGAATCACTTAGCAAACATATGTTTTTTCAGAGTATTTGATAATCTCCAGGAGTATGGAGTTAAATGATCAAGTAACTTACTGGATCACATTTTGATTCGGGTTTCCCTGTCACCCTTAAAACGCTGACTTCTACAAAACCGAAAATAGATTTTTTCCTTTCGGTTTTGGTGAGGCTAAGGGGTTCTTGTAGGGTCTAAATCAGAGCCTTGCCTTTATTGAAGTGCCAAATATTACTGGCGTGATCATATTTAACAGTATTTGGTATATCATCCCATGACCATTTTCTGACAATGTGTATAATCATAAGCAATATTATAGATGAGTATGAACAGTGGTTAAATGTATTATTATTGTTGCTTATATTGGCTAATAATAACAAACATACACAAGCAATTCATCATATTAGTATATCAAATTTGTCGGTCATACCGATCACATATTGAATATATATATGAACTAGAAGTAGAACTCACACACTGACACAGACACACAGACACACACACTTACACAGACCAAGTTCATACTGGCAAACATGCTTACACACACGCACATACACACGCACAAATATTTTTTATATGAGAAGCAGTAGAAATACAAAAATTATATAGAATGCTTACATTGTTGTGCACCAACATATGTAACTAATGCAGAGTAATTCAGCATGATGTACACAGATACACACATGTAATATGCAATAGATGCAACATGATGTTTCTGCAAATGTGTATATATATGTCACATGTGTATGTATATATGTATGTATGCATTATATTATATACACACATACAATACATACTACATTAATATATATATATATATATATATATATATATATATATATAATATATATATATATATATATATATATATATATATATAATAATTAAAAAAACTCAGCATGACAGAAGTTATATCAGGTGAACATTAAGAGCTTTTGTTGTTGTGGATTTCGTTGTAGTTTTAGGGGGGTGGGGTAGGGTATTACATGGTACTTTATCAAGCACTAGTGGACTCTTTAATCACCTGCTTTCATGGGAATCTCATTTGATGCAGAAAGTGCAAACTAATTACAGGTACTTGCATAATTTTGACAAGCCTGATCTGAGATAAATATATTTATATTTCATTTGTCTGATCTGAGATTAATATATTTCATTTGTCTGATCTAAGATCATTATATATTTCATTTGTCTGATCTGAGATCAATATATGTCATTTGTCTTTCAAGATAAGGTTATGTCACCAGAGTCTGGCATTGTATCAGAAGAAAACAATAGCAACCCCTTACCCCAGGTGGAAAAACCCCCATAAGCAAACAGAAGAGTTGCATGCATGTAGAATTTATTTATTTCCAGCCTTTGTTTTGAACAAGAGTAGCTTTGGCAAGAAAAAGCAGGTAAACCAGTACTTTTACTTCAACTGATTTGTTTTTAAAAAGATTTTTTCCAAGAATTTGGTGAATATGATTTTCAAGGTCTGTACTTCATGTGATCAGAAATTTAAAGAATCTTCATTGTCTGTGCTATAATAATGGCTAAAAATAGATAAATTGTGAGTTCATATAATTCACTTTAAATTCAAAAGTTTGCTGGATTCTGCCAATGTAATTATCAGGGGAACAAAGCAAACATTCCTTCAATGAAACATGAGAGTTTATTAAGACTGACATGTTTTTACACACATCCCCACCCCCCACCCCTCAAAAAAACCAACAACAACAAAAACCATACATTATAGTCTCTTCCCTCCCCCCAACACCACACACACATGCACGCACATGCGCGCGCGCACACACACACACACACACACACACACACACACACACAAACACACACACAGTGAGTGAGTGAGTAAGTGTGTGTTTTTGTGTTTTTGGAAGAGTAGGCTATTGTATACCTGCAGAAAATGGATGATAAAATTTCAAAACTGCATACACACAGGGACTGGATGTAAAAAAGCATGTGAGTGCTTGACTTGCACAGTCCTTATGTGCTGCAGCCCTGGGGGCTGGTTGGCCTTTGGAGAACATCTCCAACACTGACTGTCCTTATGCCCACTTGGCCGAGAGAGTGGGGGTGTGCTGTGGGCAAGGCACCTCCACTAAAATCAAATTTCTGCCCAATTTCTGAAACAGCATCTTCCTCCTCTGCTGTTTTGGAGGTCATCATTGGACACAATGTCAATGGGCAAACACGCACTCACATTATATATATAAATATATATATATTTATATATATGTGTGTGTGCGCATATATCCCATCCAAAAAACCCAACCATATACACACACATTATTATTGTACTCTTTCCACATATCAGTCTGTTTTATCTTTCAGCATGTCACACCCACACCCTTACAATCTTCGGAACCGGGAGCAGTCTCCCAGCTACACAGAGAAGGAAGACTACGATATCGACCAAGCATATGACGATAGTGGTGATGAGGATTCACGAGAGGAATACGACAAGAGGCCATCAAGGCATCAGAACCAGAACTACAGCCACGCATCCATGTCAGATTACAATCAGAGTGACAACTCCCATCTCTCGTCTACAGCCAGCGACTCATTCTCGTTCAGGGACTTTTCGGGTCGCTCCCCCAGTACGGGAAGTGCAGGCCAAAAGTTGTACCCTGATCTGTCTCCGCACAACAAGGATCACAACCGCAGCCCTCAGCACAGTCCTGTTCACAAGAGACGTGGTATTCATCGTCCTGCAGAGTTTGAAAGCAGGTCACCACGGGAAGAAACGTTACGGGGCAGGCATCAGCACAAACCAGCTCCTGCAGGGTCTAAGCCCCAACGTCATTCTGAAGAAGCTACATCCTTTGGACTTATGTTAAAAGTTTGCTTGCTCTTTGGTATTGCTGTAATTATGATTTATTTTGCTTTTGTAATGCATGGTGAACCTACTCCAGCAGCAGATTCAGAAAAGAAGGTCAGCCATTTTGACACATTCTCCAAGCAGGTAGACAGCCTGCAGAAGGTCTTCCCCACCCAGAACAGTCGCTTTTGGAGAGTGGTCAAATCTTGCACGCGGCATGTGTTTGATCCAGAGCAGGCTACCTACCCTGCTATCCTACTGATGGTGGGTGAGAAGAAACACGCCAGCTACGCCTCGCGCATTGCTGACTCCATACAGGAAACGTTCACAAGTGTCAAGCTGCAGTCTTCGTCACCTGCTGAAAGAGCCTCTCTTAACTTGACCGCCTCCGCGGCCACACTGGGTGTGGACGAGCAAAAGCTTCTTCTGGACGACTGGCTGAAAGAAAAGCTGGACAACAACAAAGTGGCGGTCGTCGTCAACCATTTGGAGACACTTCTGCCCGAGGCGGCACTTCTTCTTCACGGTTACTGCGATGGCGACAATGCTCCATACAAAGATGTGATGCTGATTTTCGGGTTGTTTTTCAACAAGCGTATGGATTCCTCACAGGTGGCTGAAGATGCTCTGCGTAGATTGTGGATGTCCGAGTTCATGAAGGACAAAATTGGGGCGTTGCTCAGTCGAGTTGCCAACAACATTGTGTTGGTGGAAGGACCCCAAATGTAAAAGGAATTGACTGTGAAGTGATTTCTTGTTTGTAAGTGTGAGTTTTAAAATCATCGTCATTGTTGTTGTCGAATGCTTTTTTTGTTTGTTTTAATTTGTTCTCTTGGTTCTATGACATGTGAGCAGTAGGTTCCATGATGCTGGTAAAAGTAGATATTTATTTAGATATTCTCAGAGACATTAATAACTTAACACCCCTCTCTCTGTGTCTCTGTCTCTCTCTGTCTTTATCTCAGTCTCTCTCTCTCCATCCCTCTCTCTCTCTCTCTTAACCCTCTTGTTGTTGGATTCTTCAGAGCTAAACTGCCTGTAGATTTTGAATTCTTTGAAGGTTTTCTACCTCCATCTGACTTACTTTACTCCTAAGACAATTGTGTGTGTGCATGACAAGTTATCAAGCTGAAATTTTGTCACAAGCTAGGTATGTCTTTGTACTTGCATTTAGGCGCAAGTTATGTGTCTGGTCACCAGATGTCTTGTCATTGTCACCTTATTTGTCACCAATCACAGGTAAAAATATGGTATATATGATAAAACAGCAAATCCTGCATGGATTTGACAATAGTTCAAGCATGTTAGTGTCAAATAAGGAAGTGATACCCAGCTGATGTGTTTACCAATGGTTATGTGCAATAGTACTTCAAGGATGTGTCACACAATGTCCCCATAGCACCTGTTGTTTTATGGTATGTCTTGAGGAGACAGAAGTTTGTTTAACTATTTTTTCTTATGAAAACAAGTCATATTCAATCAACATGTGACCTTTATACTGCACTTCATATCTGCATGTGCTACCACATGTTTGTTAAGTGTACAGAAGTGTATTATTGTACATGACTGTCACACTGTCACCAGTGTCACAGCACAGGTGTGACAAATTCGAAACAACACAGAACTTCTGTAACCCTACAAAATTTTAATGTTGGTAGTCTCTAAAGTAGTCGTAGTGGTTGCACAGGGTCACATCACATCACAAAAAGCACAAATTATGGATGTGTGTGTGTGTGTGGGGGGGGGGGGGGGGGTACCCATTGTTCTCACCTGCCGAACCTTGGCAGACGGGAGACCTATTTTCTTTTCCTTCTTGCTATTTTCATTATTGGCATATCTGTTCGTTTCTGCCATTACAGTTTCAAAGCAAAAGTGTGGTAATAATGAGAAAACGTCAAAAGGCATCGTTTTCAGGCGTCTGTGCCGCGGACCAGCCAGGAGGTCAAATTTCTCCACAGTCGTGTGTGTAACACAGGTCAGGAATGTGCCCTGTAGCACATTATTTTCAGGCTCACTCTTCTCCCTAACTGCAGCATTTCCTTCCTCTTCCTCGTAAGCATTTAATATCGGACTCACTTAACAATTCTCGTTCAAATGTTTCTACTTCCAAGACAATATTATTCAATTTATCGTCTCGCTAATCAGATGAATCCTCTGCTACTAAAGAAAACGCCTTTTTTTTTCCGCCACGCTGCACCATTGAAAAGCGTTCCGGTCGCTGGCTGTTATTTCTTCCTTCCCTCCCCACTACACGCATGTTAGTGGTCTAAATTTATCACTGGCACCCTCTGACACCCTCCCTGCATCGCCCCACCAATTTTCAGACACATTGTGTGAAAACAACGAGGTCTGTGTGTGATGGAAAAGTACTGCCCACGTGGGCAGCACCAACTGTCGGCTGCGGTCGGATTGGAATCTAGCGGCAGCCTCCGTTACTGTCGGCTGCGGCCAGATCGGGGACAAGAGGGTTAAATATGTAATTGGTGCTTTGGCTTTAAGTCAACAAAAGGCATTTCATAGAACTCCTCTCACTGATGGATGCTATAGCCTAGTGGTTAAGGCCATTTCACTTCAATCCCATAGGTCCATAAAGTCAGGGGTTTGAATCTCGGCGGTGTATGGTGAATTAAAGGTGGGGATTTTTACGATCTCCCAGGTCAACTGCAAGTGCAGATCTGCCAGTGCTTAATTCCCTTTGTGTATACAGGCATGCAGAAGATTGATGACATACATGTACTTAAAGATCCTGTAATTCATGTCAGCATTTGGTGGGCTACAGAAACATGAAATACCCAGCATGCAACCTGTATTTGTGACGCTCCACCACGAAATGAGTCACTTTGCACCTCACCCACATTTCCGCTAGCAGCCATTTTAGGCAGGTGGGGGTCAGGTTGTCGATTTTGAGATTTTATTGATTATAAAACTATAGTCTATAGCCATTCTTCTATCTTGTACTGAAGTATGGAGGCGTAATTTTGTTTCCATTTGCTTTTAAAATGTGCTTAAAAAGCATCCAAGCCCTCATTCTGTGTTGCACTGCCGTGAAGCACTGCATCCGACTTCAGTATGCACCATCATCTGAAACTTAGGGATATTTTACATGTACGTATGTATTTGTGAAAGTTCTTAGGATGAGACTATATCCTGTGCGTGAATGTACGCAGAACATCTTGTGCACACATTAAAACCTGTTCCGCCTTTAGGAAGGGTAGACCACTGTGTACTGATGGGTGTGGATCACAAAATGTACAAAACCGCATGCATGCACATGGAGACTGAATATTTAAAAAGTACATGGGTGCTTATTCATTGAATTGTGGAAATAAAAGAATTGTGAATTAAACACCTGAAAAAGGAGGTTAAGACATCAATAATCATCATACCAGGTAGGGCATTAAAGTCTTGATTTGTGATTGATCATCAGTCATGTTTACTACAAGAATGAAACCACAGAGTCCAAAGTTGTGTTATGTTTTATTGTTGCACTTACTGTATTATATATCTATGTCAAATAAAGCCTCCTAGCCAGATACCCGTTCAAGGGGATTTTTACCCCTGGAGTTAACATCAGTACTGACTCCACTCCCCTAAAACAGTAAAATTCTTTTGGATGAGACTTAACACACAAGGTCCTATGTGCAAACACATGCAGAACATCTTTCACTCATGTTAAAACCCATTTTATTTATTTAATTTATTGATACCACTTTAAGTTATGGCAGATTTCTCTGCATGAAATTCAGGCTGCTCTTCCCGGGGAGAGCGCGTCGCCACAAGAACACCGCCACCCATTTTGTTCTTTTTCCTGTCTGCAACTGTATTTGTTTCCCCATCAGAGTGGCTTTTTTCTACAGAATTTTGCCAGGGACAACTCTCTTGTTGCTGTGGGTTCTTTTACGTGTGCTAAATAACTTTGTATAACACATGGGACCTCAGATTATTGTCTCATCTGAAAGACTAGCACCCAGACCACCACTCATGGTCTAGTGGATAGGGGAAAGTTTTGGGTCAAAATGGGATTCAAACCACCACACACTTCCGACCAGGACTTTTCGCTTTCTAGACAGGAGCATTACCACTAAACCACTGATCCACTGTCCATTCCGTCTTTCAGGAGAGTAAGCCATTTGAGCTGATAAGAACGGATGACAAACAATATGTATTGTATACACACCGGTGTCGAGTACATGGTCCCCGAGGATGGAATGCTGCTGGCTTTATCAATGATGGCGGGCAAAAAGGGTCACATACACAGACGTCTCACCAGTGGTGAGTGAACCTCTGAGCTCTGGCGGAAGAACGAACAGCGGGATCGTTGTGAATTGAAGTGAGGCTGTTTGCTTCAGTTGCTTTCAAAACTTGATACCAATCTTTCACAGTCGCCCCTACTTGATTTCAGTGTCAAACATCTTTGTGAAAAAAAGAAATCCATTTTGATATGGTTTTTCACGATTTTTTAGTAGACATTGGGGAATATAATTTGTGTAGTAGACAAATTTGTAATGTGTATGATTTGAAGTAAACTTGTGTGTGTGTGTGTTGTTTGTGTGTATTGTTTGTGTGTGTGTTTGTGTGTGCGTGTGCATGCTTGCGCTGACACATGTGCACATGCAGAGTTTTTAAAGAAAAGTTAAGGGAAGATTTGAGGCATTGAGGACTGAAGATCAGTTTCCTTCTGTAACAGTTTTTTTTTGTTTGTTTCCTATTTAACCTTGCACTATGTATAACAGTAACAGTATTATATAGCTCTGTAGTATCATTCATCATTGCTGTTCTTCTTGAAGAGTATGAAAGACAAAAGCATAGATTTATAAACGTGGTGTATGTAGCGTCTGAATTAGTGTTGTTGATTTCATACCCTTTATCACTATTATGACCAATATATTTATGTTGAGATCGGTCTCAGCATTTTTTTTTGTTCCTCTCACTGCATAAAATATCTACCCTTTTATTCTTGTGTACCTCTGGATTTATGAAGTTATGTATCTACATGATCCTATCCTCTGTACTCTTCCAGATATACGTATATACTGTGTTAAAAAACACCTCACCTCTACCCCCCCCCTCCCCCCCCCCCCCCTCCCCCCCCCTACAGCCCCTCCTCCAAATAAAAAGCAACTCATCTGAACTATCTCCATCACATCCCCAGCAAAAATACCTGCCATAACCCCTCCCTTGTATGTTCACTCCCCTGCCCTCAACCCACCCCCAACCCCCACCCCCCACCCCAATGGAGGAGGGGTTTCCCACTCTTCACAATATTTGAATGTAGAAAGACTGAATTTCCTTGTCATGTATGTTGTTTGGGGACGGGATAGCTTAGTGGTCGGAGCACTCGCTTTCCCCCAGCCAAGGTTAAGCAGCATCGAGCGTGGTTACCAGTTGGATGGGTGACCATTTGCGCGCCTTGGCTTCAGTACAGTCTCCCAGTTCACCCAGCTGTAAATGGGTACCTGCCCTCTTTAGGGTCAGGGAAGGTAAAGCAGTGAGGGAGAGGAGATGGGCGCCGCCCTCAATATGCTGGCCCCTAGAGAAGTGAGGTCTCTGACGCCTCATTCCCCTACAACCTTATAGGTTATGGGACACCTTTACCTTTATGTTTGTGCGAAGTTGAGCCAAGCTCTTGCCGGCTCGCTCAATCTCACGAAGAGTGAAGACCCATTGTCTGAGTGAGGTCTCTGTATTTCCCTAAGTGATTGATTAATTATGAACTGTATATTAATCAGAAACCTTTTTGGAATGTGGCAGACCATATGATTTTGCACCCATTGGACATTTTGTGTCTATTTTAAGAATGAAAAAAATATTGGAGGGCAGGATAGCCGAGTGGTTAGAACGTTGTGCTTATGATCTGATGGCCTGGGATTGAGCCACCACAGAGGCACCTGCTTAAGGGTATTTAACCCTTAAAAAGAATTTTTTTTTAAGTCTTACCATGCAGTTAATAATTAGTACTGACTCCATTTCCCCAAAAGTCCTTCATATAAGACTGTACACACACGTTAAAATGTTCCACCTTTCAAAAGAGTAGGCCATTTTATGCCGGTAGGAACAGATGATGTTTTTTTAAAAAAATGCTTTCACACAGGTGTCATATATATATATATATATATATATATATATATATATATATATATATATGCATGCGAAATTCCACCATTTGTGAACCTTGGAGCTGTTGCTGAGGAACAAAAGAAGGGAAAAAAAGGAAAATGTTGATAAGATATACCATTGATGCAGCAGAAAGAATCTGGGGCCTGAAACTTCATAACACAACAGGCCCTTTATTTATTCTTTTATCTGGAAGATAATGAAATAAGCCCTCTTATGCTTTTTTACAATCAGTCTTTGTGTGCATGCGGTTTTGTAAGTTTTGTCATCCATTCCCTCTGGCACAAATAACCTACTCTTTGAGCTTTCTGCTTCCAAAAAGTGGAAGAGGTTTTAACTTGTGCACAAGATGTTCTGCATGCTTTTGCACGCATGACTTTCGTTTATAGGCTCATCTGAAAGACTTTCAGGAGAGTAGAGTCAGCACTGATGTTAACTCAAGAGAATAATTCACCTTCAACCGGCATTGCAGTGGTGGCTCGAACCTGGGCTTGAACACAGGCTGTCAGATCGTGAGAGCAGTGTTCAACACTCTAACCACCAGGCTATCCTGTCTCCTGATGTGACAGTGAGCGCTTGTCTGGCCTTTCTGTTGATGGCTGGCTTTGAGCCCATCCCTGGTCCAGTTCAGAGAAATATGAACATTGTAAAAAAAAAAAAAAATGTATTTGTATATATAATGAACCAGACCTTGTTTTAAACAATGGCAGAACTGTACAGAAGTCAGACATGGTGATGATAGATTATTAGTTTTGCAAGCATACAGACTAATGTGAATAATCAATCTTCACATGCTTAAAAAGAATACTATACTTATTACAGTGATTTGCTTGCTTCTTGTTCTTGGCGTATTGTTTATTTTGTTGGTTGATCAGATGGTTGTTTTAAATGATACAGATAAAGTTTGGCCTTCATACAGAATTCTTTAATGTATATTTGTATGTGTGTGTATGTATGTATGTATGTATATGTGCATATATATATATATATATATATATATATATATATATATATATATATATATATATATATAAAGTGATTGCACATACTTACACTAACCTGAGCCTGGTTCGTAGTGTTTCATGGACTGGTGGTTGGTATTTTTTTTATTTCTCAGCTAGAGCTTTAGTTCACCAGTGATGAGATTTTTACATATGTGACCTTTCCCCCCACTATTAAGGCAGACACATTCTGATGTTGGGGGGGGGGGGGGGGGGGGGGGGGGGGGGGGGGGGGGGGGAGTACAGTTGGGGGCTGAACCTTCCAATTTTGCCAGGACAGTCAGGAGGTACCTCCCTGCTCTTTCCCATTTTCATCTGTCTGGGGTTCTTTTGATATGCGCAAGTTTATAAGCAAAGGGGTCCGACTGGTTGAGTCTCCTCTGAAAGACTGGACATTCAGTTCAATTTTCCTGTCAAACTGGTAAAGTAAAGGCAAGGCTGGGAATTGAACCCAGAACCACACGGTTTATTTGTTAGGCAGGTGAATGTCTAAACCATCCTGTCACCTTCCTTCTTAAAGCCTGTTTAAATTGGTGTGGCGTTTTTTCATTGGTTGGATGGATTGTTTTTATCAGTAGATTATTTGACAAGCATACGGAGTTAGGTATTGAATTTGATGTGAATAAAAACTTGTATAATAATGCTTGTGTTAAATGTAATGTACTCCATAGGTGATAGTGCTTTTCTTTGTTCTGTGTATGTAACTGGTTTTGCTTTGTGTGTGGGTTTTTTGGGGGTGTCTGGTTGGGACTGGGGTTTTTTTCCCCTTGAAAGAGGGATGCAATGAGGCAGATCTTTATTCCAATAAAATTGATTGGAAGCAAATATGAGGATTTGGTGTTGTTCTTGTCCTGTGTGTGTGAGGTGTATATGTGTTGTGTTGTGTGTGCTGCTTGTGTGAGTGTGTGTTGTGTGTGTGTACATTTATTGTTGTTTCATTTATTCAGCTACTGAACATTTTTTCCTCCACTGTCAAAAATGAGAAAATAAATCTGCTTGGATTGAATAGTAGTAGTATGTTCTTTCGAGCCAGAAGGCCCATAGAGCCGGAGCTTATCCCGGTTTCTGTAGCGTTAAGTGAACTGATGGTTTTTCACCACCCCTGTGACAGGACGCTAGTCTGTCGCCAGATACTTTCCCAGCAGAGCTGGTACCCACTTGTACACCTGGGTGGAGTGAGGAAAATAGGAGTAAAGTGTATTTCCCAAGGACACAACACCGAGCTGAGCGGGGATCGAACCTGCGACCTCTGGATCACGAGTTGACCGCCTAAACCACTCGACCACGGTGCCTCGCGCTTGGATTGAATGGGACACATCAAAACAAAGTAAATTATTAATAAAATCTTTTAAATAATCTGAAAGGAAACTACCAGACTTAAAATGTACACAGCTCAGCTCATTTCTTGTATTCATTTCATGATTAAGACTTACACATGCACGCAAATGCATGTATCACACACACCTAACCAGCTCAGGAAGATGATAAAGAATCTTTCTCCTCTTTTTCAAAGGTAGTAAACTGCTTCAAATGTATGTGATATATATATATATATATATAGAGAGAGAGAGAGAGAGAGAGAGAGAGAGTACAAATTTACACAGACACAAATCAGTATCTCAGATGTGACACCAAACTGAGGTTTTATGTACATGGTATCTTTTTTTATTTAGTGCATGCACTAACACCTAATTATTACATCCTTAGAGCTTGCCTCCTGTGGTACAGTTCTTTGGCAGGACCCTTCTATGATGTTTGCCAGTGAGAAGGGGTGACAAAACAGAACCACGTGCACGCTGGTGTCACCTTTAGATACAATTCTGGAGGGCAGAATGCAGGTTCAAAAAGTATTAAGGAGAAAAGTATACTCAGAAGATTTTTTGTTCAACCACAGAACCCAGTGTGCTAATAAAACGAATATGATTACTGTTTTAAAATTTATGTAGGTAATAATAATAATAATAAATGGAATTTATATAGCGCTATATCTTGCAGAGACAAATGTGAATTAAGGGATCGTTTATGCATGATTTTTCTTTTTAAAAACAAACATATATAGGGGTGTAACAGGCTTGAAGGTATGAACATGATTTTGTCTGGGAGATTCTTTGTGAAAAATAAATAAAACTCTTCAGTCCCTCCCCCCCCCCCCTACCCTTCCTCCCGAAACATTTTGGAGTCCAATTTTAGACAGAAGGTCTGCACTTAGGGTAAAAACTAAAACAAATAAACTAAAACTGAAAAAAATATTTTAAAAATTATGAAATCTCCCATGTTCTCAGCCATAATATTATGATATCATCAATGAAAGGACACATTAACAGTTTGAAAAGCAAATCGGACCGCCCC
The DNA here is from genome assembly GCA_028751875.1 of Rapana venosa. Lineage (NCBI taxonomy): Eukaryota > Metazoa > Mollusca > Gastropoda > Neogastropoda > Muricidae > Rapana > Rapana venosa. Next base: position 8,271,660 of record CM054167.1, on the reverse strand, counting down.
CCCCCCCCCCCCCCCCCAAACAATACCCCCCCCCCCCCCCCCTTCCCAAAAAAAAACCAACCAACAACAACAAAAACCAACCAAACAAACAAAACTGAAGCTGTAAGGAAAGATAACAAATGGAAAGTTTGAGAATGAACGTGGGAGTTAGAGCTACGTCCCTTACTAAGGACGCAGACGACACTATTCGGCGGAAATTGTAGGTAAACGAGGTATGTTTCTGGATCTGGATCAATACGTCGCAGTAACCACTTTGTTTGTTCGTTTTCGTGTTGTTTTGGTTCATCTACACAAAAAAATCAAAACCTTTCTGTCTGAATAGGGAACATCTTGTTGTTTAGATTAAACAAAACAGTCGTGTTAAAACATTCTATAAAACTGAGCTTGCCAAAAACTGTTAATTAATTTCATACGTGGTTTTGGGGTTCTTCAATTTCGCCAAGTTAAAATAAAAACAGAAAAGAAAAAGAGATGTTTTTCCTATCTTTTGTCATTTTACGTATTATTTTTTTGTTATACTTTTGATTTAAACTCTTTTTTCTCTGCCACTTTGTTGTGTTCTTCTCTATCTCAACCCCATGTAATAATAATAATAACAATGTATGGAATTTATATGTGCATGAGAAGGGTGTGTGTGTGTGTGTGGTCAAGTCAGGTCAAAATGATCTTTATTGGGGTAAAAGGCTAAGTTTACACTTTTTTTCATCCTACCCTTACCCAAAAAAAATTCTAGAAAACTGACTTATAAAAGCATTCAAAAGACAGTGTTAATCTATATTAAAAAAAGAATAAAAACGAATGAAGGAAACCTTTTTTAAAAAAAAAATCCAGACCTTAAAAAAGACCAAGACCGACCCCCCCCCCCCCCCCCCCCCAAAAAAAAAAAAAAATTCAAAAAGCTCAATTCAAACAAACAAAGATTGAAAAAAACAACAACGAAACGAGAGCGAAAATAACAGTTTCCAAGCAGCAAGTCCTAAAGTCCATCACATGTTTCTTCAAAAGTTTCTTAAACGTTTGTTTTGAAGGAGCTAATTTTTAAAACAAACAAACAAAACAAAACAAGAGGCAGATTTTTCCAGAATGTTCTTCCTGAATAAGCAAGACTTGACTTACAGAGATTATTCCAGGGCCTGGGAAAAAACAGTATATGAGTAAGTCTGTTTTTAATGACAGCAAATATTTTCAGTTTTCTTTGGGGCTTTTCCATTTAATATAGTGTACATAGATAGAAATTTGTTGAAATGCAGGCTGTCTTTGAGCGGAATAACATTTAATTCTTTGTAGTTGGTCTTGGTTAGTGTATTAGGATTCAATCCGTAGGCGGCTTACATACTTTAGGTTGGTTTCACTAGCACTGTGTGTGTGTGTGTGTGTGTGTTTGTGTGTATGTGTGGGGAGGGGGGGGGGGGGCGCGTGCGTGCGTACGCGCGTGTGTGAGTGTGTTAAATCTTTAATTAAAATTTGTTTGTTTGTTTATTCTTTTATTTCGAGGATAATGGAATAAACACTCGGTAAGTTTTTTCATTCAGTCCCCGTGTGAATGCAGTTTTGTAATGTCATCCCTTCTCACTGACACACATTGGCCTACTCTTCCGAAAAGCGGAACGGGTTTAAACTTGTGCGCAAGATGTTCTGCGTGCGTTCGCACACGGGGCCTCGGTTTATAGTCTCATCGGAAGAACTTTTGGGGGGAGTGGAGTCGGCACTGATGTTAACTCCAGAAGAAAAATCCTCTTGAACGAGATTCGAGCCCGGGTCAGCAGATCACAAACGCATCACTCTAACCACCAGGCTATCCCGTCCCCTTTGTGGTGTGTGTGTGTGTGTGTGTGTGTGTGTGTGTGTGTGTGTGTGTGTGTGTGTGTGTGTGTGTGTGCTCCTTTTCACATTCCTTCTCCCAGACTCCCCTTCTTCCTGCCTCCCTCTGCACAACCTTCCTCCAAATAAAAATAAAAAAAGACATTAAAAAAAATTGAGGGCGGCGCCCATCTCCTCTCCCTCGCTGCTTTACCTTCCCTGACCCTAAAGAGGGCAGGTACCCATTTACAGCCGAGTGAACTGGGGGACTATACTGAAGCCAAGGCGCGCGAACGGTCACCCATCCACTTGGTACCCACGCTCGATGCTGCTTAACTCACGCTCCTTTCTCAGGGTGAGTAGATGGGACATGAGATGTGGGATGGAAACGGCAATGAGCGGAAGGGGAGTGGGGAGGAGGAATGGGGCGGGAGGTGCGGGTAGGGTCCAACATCACATCATCCATCCACTTGTTACCCACGCTCGATGCTGCTGGGGGAAAGCGAGTGCTCTGACCACTGAACCATCCCGTCCCGGTAAAACGGAGGAAAGGGACACATGTGAAAAGAAGAAGAAGACTGGAAGCGATGTCCTTAGTATCATTGACTTGGTTGGTGACAGGGTGTCTGATTGTCTATTAAATACCCCCCCCCCCCCCACCTCCTGATCATCCCGCCCCCTACCTGCTCCCCCCCCCCCCCTTCCCCTTTTCGCTCATTGCCGTTTCCATTCCACATCTCATGTCCCATCTACTCACCCTGAGAAAGGAAGATTATATAAGAATAATTATACCAAGAGAGAACAAAACTTGTCAACACTGCAACAAAATAGAAGATGTATGGCTGCCTATAAGGCGAGGTACTTAACAACAGTCATAAGTACACACAAACTTCTCATTCAGTAGTGTGCAATTTCGATCTCACACTGATTCCCAGGTGGGATGAGGGAGTCAGAGTGCACATTCTGGGTGACCCCCCAGAGTGTTAAGCTGGGGAACGCTTAACAACAACATTTACTGGATGAGTGCATTTTATAGACTGAGCAAAGAGAAAACATTGGTAACTCTTAATGCGAATATCAACGTAAATATGAACGTTATATAGACAAATTAAGCAAGGTCATTGTAACAGATAATTATCAAGCTGAAGAAAAAACTTTGTACCTGTTTTGAAAAAAAAAAAATCAATTAAGATAAGATAGAATGCAACATGGTGTTTTCTTGCCCATCATTCCAGACACGCTGACCAGTGAATAGTACGTTGTAAAGGTACATGTTTCTCTGGTTTCTCTGTTATGGAGTGGCAAAATATGTGGAAACAAGAGCAGAGGAAGACAACGCACAAAATTCACAGACAGCTTAAACAAATTCGCAACGAATAAAGAGGGCACCAACAATGAGCTCATGAGAGGGACCGAGAACAGGGAAGAGTGGAGAGCCATGATCGGCGATGTCTGCAGGACCAGACCGGACACTTGAAGAAGAAGAAAGGTACATGTGGTGTATTGTATAGTACGTTGTAGTGGATTGTGGAGAGTTTATTTCTTTGTATCAGATTAAGTCCATGTGACTTTCATGGCAATAAACATTTTCTGATTCTGATTCCCTGCACGCGCGTGGACTTTAAGGCACGTGCAGAGACAGATTGGGGTCAGGAGGGTGACAGAATAACGCCGCGTGTGTGTGTGTGTGTGTGTGTGTGTGTGTGTGTGTGTGTGTGTGTGTGAGGAAGATACTAATTTACATGCATTGTCATTGATATGTTAACATCGATAAATATGTATGCACACACAAATCTCCCCTCTCTATTTTTGTCTGTCTGTCTGTAGCTCTCTCTCTCTCTCTCTGTGTTACAGACAGATAGACAGACACACACACACACACACACACACACACAGCGCCACGTCCGCACGCGTGCGCACACGCACACACACATAAACACACACACACACACATAAACACACACACACACTCACTCACATAAACACACACACACACACACACTCACTCACATAAACACACAACACACACACACACACACACACACACACACACACACACACACACACACACATAAACACACACACACACACGTTTAGGTGTAAAACAAGAGGGGAAACTGATGAAGAAAATAAATACATCACGAGCTAAAATGAACTAAGCTTACTCCATGCAAATCAATTGCAGAAGACACGAACAAGACAATTGACAAGACGGGCAGCAGCAGAACTGAGGGGTAAACTATTGTGCTGTTTCTGAAATCCCGTGTGCGGCTAAACACGGTAAGAGAGACTGTCTGTCTGTCTGGTTGTATGCTTGTCTGTCTGTCTGATTGTTTGTCTGTCTGTATGCTTGTCTGTCTGTCTGGTTGTGTGCTTGTCTGTCTGTATGCTTGTCTGTCTGTCTGGTTGTGTGCTTGTCTGTCTGTCTGATTGTTTGTCTGTCTGTATGCTTGTCTGTCTGTCTGGTTGTTTGTCTGTATGCTTGTCTGTCTGTCTGGTTGTGTGCTTGTCTGTCTGTCTGATTGTTTGTCTGTATGCTTGTCTGTCTGTCTGGTTGTATGTTTGTCTGTCTACATGTCTGTAAGTTAGTTGCACAGTTTTATTCGGAGATTCAAAATTGTATGAGGTGACAGCCCCGATATGGCCTCTGTGGTCGGCAGGGCTATAAACAACAGGATTAAATCGAATTCGTCTGTTTGTCTCTTTGTGTGTCCCTCTGTGTGTCACTCTCTCACTCTCACTCTTCCTGTGTGTGAGTATGTGTGTGTGTGTGTATGTGTGGTGTGTGTGTGTGGTGTGTGTGTGTGTGTGTGTGTGTGTGTGTGTGTGTGTGTGTGTGTCCGTCTGTCTCTCTGTCTCTCTGTCTGGTCTCTCTCTTTTTGTCTCTGTCTCTCTCTGTCTCTCTATGTCTGTCTGTCTTTGTGTGTGTCTCTCTCTCTCTCTCTCTCTCTCTCTCTCTCTCTCTCTCTCTCTCTCTCTCTCTCTCTCTCTCTAAGAAATAACTTGCACTAAAGAGCTAATGAGCAAAAAAATATGATTGCAGAAACAGACGACATGAAATATTGATGATGACTGTACCTAATTGCCGATAACACGAAGTATACAGACACAGATATACATGGATTTTATGACCGTCACTAACGCTGTCGCAAGCACTCGCTGACATGCATGCGTGCGCGCGTGCACTCACGCAGCACGCACACACACTCACACACACACATACACACGCACGTGCGCGCACACACACATACATACATACATACACATACACATACACACATACACACACATGCACGCGTGCGCACACACCACAAACACACCATGGGGCCTCCTTAGTTCATTCTGTCTGTGTGTCTGTCTGTATGTCTCTCTGTCTGTATGTCTCTCTGTCTGTTTGTCTGTATGTATGTCTCTCTTTCTCTCGCTCGCTCTCTGAGAGAGAGGGAGTGCACATTAGACTGATCTTTACATGCAACCTTGAAATTGTTGACAAATTAATGTGAAGTGTTTTGCTTTGCTTTGTTTTGCTTCAAGATGTTCTGAACCTCGTGTCATGTTCTCTCTCTCTCTCTCTCTGTCTCTATCTCTCTCTATCTCTCTCTCTCTCATCCCATCCACTCATCTCGTCTCTCTCTCTCTCTCACTCTCCTTCTCCCTCCCTCCCTTTTTCAAGTATTATATATTTTTTATTATACATTTTTAAAAAAAATCTTGTTTGCCCTTGGGAACTTGTTGACTCCCTATCCCGTGTGTTTGCCGTTATTGATGAGTCCCAGTCTTGATGTCTGTTTTGTCGAGTGCATACATACACATAATTATGTATCTGTCCGTCTGTCTGCCTGCCCGTATATCTGTGTTTGTCATTATCGTCTTGTTTGTATCTTTGCTTACGTTCGTTTCCTTCAGGGGAAGGAAGACCACGCTGTCTTATGACCCACCTCCACCCCCACCCCCGCCCCTTAGCAATATTGCCACCACCATTATCATCATCGTTATGGTCTTTGTTGTTTATGTCAATGTTCTATTACTCTTGTTTGTCTTGATCTTGATTTCGTTGATATTGATGTTGGGGCTGTATTTGTTGTTGTTGTTGTAATGTGTAGCAGTTTGCGTTCTCTATTATATTGTGTTGTATTGCCTTGTATCAAATTAATGTGCCATGTATCATTGCAGCATTGCATTCCATTCGATTGCAGTGCAGTGCAGTGCAGTGCAGTGTAGTGCAGTGCAGTGCAGTGCAGTGTAGTGTAGTGTAGTGTAGTGTAGTGTAGTGTAAGTGTAGCGTAGTGCAGCGTAGCGTAACGTAACGTATTGTAGTCTGGCGCAGTGCAGTGCAGTGCAGTGCAGTGCAGTGTAGTGTAGTGTAGTGTAGTGTAGTGTAGTGTAGTGCAGCGTAGCGTAGCGAAATGTAACGTATTGTGGTCTAGCGTAGTGTAGTGGAGTGTAGTGTAGTGTAGTATAGTGCAGTGTAGTGTAGTGTAGTGTAGTGTAGTGTAGTGTAGTGTAGTGTAGCGTAGTGTAGTGTAGTGTAGTGTAGCGTAGTGTAGTGTAGTGTAGTGCAGTGTAGTGCAGTGCAGTGCAGTGCAGTGCAGTGCAGTGCAGTGCAGTGTAGTGTAGTGCAGTGCAGTACAGTGTAGTGTAGTGGTGTAGTGTAGTGTATAGTGTAGTGTAGTGTAGTGTAGTACAGTGCAGTGCAGTGTAGTGTAGTGCAGTGTAGTGCAGTGTAGTGCAGTATAGTGTATTGTAGTGTAGTGCAGCGTAGCGTAGCGTAATGTAACGTATTGTGGTCTAGCGCAGTGCAGTGGAGTGGAGTGTAATGCAGCACGGTGTTGTGTAGTGCAGTGCAGTGCGTGCAGTGCAGAGCAGTGCAGCGTGGTGTAGCGTAGTGTAGTGTAGATAGTGTTGTGTAGTGTAGTGTAGTGTAGTGTAGCGTAGTGTAGTGTAATGTAGTGTAGTGCAGTGCAGTGCAGTGCAGTTTAGTGCAGTGCAGTGAAGTGTAGTGCAGTGCAGTACAGTGTAGCGTAGCGTAGTGTAGTGTAGTGTAGTGCAGTGTAGTGTAGTGTAGTGTAGTGCAGTGCAGTGCAGCGCAGCGCAGCGCAGTGCAGTGTAGTGCAGTTCAGTGCAGTGTAGTGTAGTGTAGTGCAGTGCAGTATAGTGTAGTATAGTGTAGTGTAGTGTAGTGAAGTGTAGTGTAGTGTAGTGTAGTGTAGTGCAGCGTAGCGTAGCGTAATGTAACGTATTGTGGTCTAGTGCAGTGCAGTGGAGTGGAGTGTAATGCAGCACGGTGTTGTGTAGTGCAGTGCAGTGCGTGCAGTGCAGTGCGTGCAGTGCAGAGCAGTGCAGCGTGGTGTAGCGTATTGTAGTGTAGATAGCGTAGCGTAGTGTAGTGTAGTGTAGCGTAGTGTAGTGTAGTGTAGTGTATGTAGTGTAGTGTAGTGTAGTATAGTGCAGTGTAGTGTAGTGTAGTGTAGTATAGTGCAGTGTAGTGTAGTATAGTGCATTGTAGTGTAGTGTAGTGTAGTGTATTGTAGTGTAGCGTAGTGTAGTGTAGTGTAGTGTAGTGTAGTGTAGTGCAGTGTAGTGTAGTGTAGTGTAGTGCAGTGTATTGTAGTGTAGTGTAGTGCAGTGCAGAACAGTGCAGCGTGGTGTAGCGTATTGTAGTGTAGTGTAGTGTAGTATAGTGCAGTGCAGTGCAGTGTAGTGTAGTGTAGTGTAGTGTAGTGTAGTGTAGTGTAGTGTAGTGCAGTGCAGAACAGTGCAGCGTGGTGTAGCGTATTGTAGTGTAGTGTAGTGCAGTGCAGTGCAGTGCAGTGTAGTGTAGTGCAGTGCAGTGCAGTGCAGTGTAGTGTAGTGTAGTGCAGTGCAGTGTAGTGTAGTGTAGTGTAGTGTAGTGTAGTGTAGTGTACTATACTGTACTGTATTGCATTGGATCGGATTGTGCTCAAAACTGTTACCCTCCCTCCCTTCCTCTCCCTCCCCCCTCCTATCCACAAGACCACGAGTGTTGGTCTGGGTGCTAGTCTTTCGGATGAGACGATAAACCGAGGTCCCGTGTGTATCACATTTAGCGAAAGAACGCATGGCAACAAGAGAGTTGTCCTTGGCAAAATTATGTAGAAAAATGCCACTCTGATAGGCAAACAATTACACATGCAGACATGAAAAGAAAGGGTGGCGCTGCTCTCGTGGCGACGCGCGCTCTCTCTCTTTGGGGAGAGCAGCCCGAATTTCACGCAGAGAACTTTTCTGTGACTTGAAGTGGTATACAATGCAGTACAACATTGTACATAGTTTCTGAGAGAGAGATTCCAGCTGTTTTTCCCTCAGAGGGCGCGTCAGTGTACCTTAACACGATGCCATACCTTTCATGCTGTTTTTTTCTTCTTTTTTATCTCACTGTTTGCGTATATATTTGTCTTGTTATTGCTGTATATGTAACTCCACTCCGTCTTCCCTTTCCTTATTCTTGTCTCCCCCTTCACTTATCCCCTGCTTACTTTCTTCTACTCGCTGTATCCATTTGCATAATCCCATAATCAGTCCGTCTGTCTGTCTGTTTATCTGTCTGCCTGTCTGTCAAAGCGTCGTCTCACTGTCTGTGTTGGTGAATGACATTTCTTTTTTTCTTTTCGTCTTCCTCCTCCTCCTCCATCCTTCTTCTCTGTCCCTTTCTCCCTCCCTTCACTTTCACAGTCTCTCAGTCTCCCCACACTGCTAAGGACCCCTGACAGCTGATTAGTGTTCTGTCTGTCTGTGTATATGTCTGTCTGTTTGTTTGTCGGTCTGTCTGTTCTTTTCTGGGGGTTAGTCTGCTTGAGATCACACACACACACACACACACACACACACACACACACACACACACACACACACACACACACACACACACACTTAAAGAATCCAAAACAGCCAAGCACACTACCAAAAAACAAAACAAACCAAAAAAAGACACAGAAGGGTAGATAATATAGCTCGGAAGAGACATGGGGACGTCAGTCTGTCTGGCCAGCCCTCCTTCCCCCCCCCCCCCCCCCCCCCCATACCACCACCATCTTTAACATTCCTCCTCCTCCCCCTCCCAGTAGGCTACTACCACCACTATATTTAGCACCCCTATACTCCCCCCCCCCCCCCCCCTACTCCCCTCTCATCGCTTTCCCTCATCCTTCTTCCATCTTCCTGGGATCCATGTTTGCTTGTTTTTATTTCGTATCATTTTAAATTTCAGCCCAAAGTTTCAATGTCTTGAAAAATACATCGCAAAATCTAGCATGATGTGTGCCGATTTTTGTAGGTAAAAATGGCATTCTTACAAGTTATTGATTGAAAATTGATCAGTGTTTGAAGAAACTGGCACTGTACTGATATTATAGTTTTAATTTTTTTTTTATAGGCTTTTGGTATGGTGATTTTTGATAGCTGTATAAGTGAGAAGAGATAGTTTGAATATCCTTCATTGCACACATTAGCTGTGTAAATAATGGATGTATGCATTGTACACATGATTTTTGCTGATGATTGATTTTTTTTTGATTCTTCATATATCCACGCAAACGTTCAGGTACATCCATGTAGTGGTTGTTGTTGTTGTTGTTGTTTCTTTTTCTTTAATTGAGCGTCTTTTTACATGAAGTGATATTAGACGAAAGAAATATGTGGTTTTGTGTGTGTGTGTGTGTGTGCGTGTGCGTGCGTGCGTGTGTGTTGTGTTTGTGTGTGGTGTGTTTGTGTGTGTGTGTGTGTGTTGTTGTGTTGTTGTTGTTGTTGTTGTTGTTGTTGTTGTTGTTGTTGTTGTTGTTGTTGTTTGTTGTTGTTGTTGTGTGTGTTGTTGTTGTTGTTGTGAAATCGTTACGTTGTTGGCTGTTATTTTTGTCTAGTATGTGTAGTGTGACTTTTTTTTCACCTGGTCAATTGTGATCTTTTGGACAAATTGAGGAGAAAAAGTGCCAACATTATACCACAAAAAAGACGTTTCTATGCGTTAATGCTCTACATAATTATTCATTGTTGTTGATTTTGATACTTGTTTGTTGTCTCTTCACACTTTGTGACACTGGACAATAAAAATATTAATAATAAAAACTGAATGGAAAGGAAGGCTAAGGGGTGTTACAGAAAAGCGTTAATGACAGGCCGAGAAAAAAAACAATCCTGACTAGATAATTTAATTTTTTTTGTGATTTATGATAAATGTATTTACGGGTCACTTTCCCGAATTTCATTGCCAGAGCCCTTATATGAATATAATCTAGATTTTATCCCCCTTGGGATGCCGGGGGGTCTTTCAGTATAAATAGCACCCCCACCTTCTTGAAATTCTGTGCTAGGAATTCCGTCTTTTCTATAACTCTCTTTGCTTCTGCCTTGTTCCTTTTCTTACTGCTACCTCCTTCTGTCTATTTTCTGCTTTCTTGGTCCATTCTCAAGCCTTTTTCTCACAAAAAGACTATATAATAATTCTCTCTTACACCGACGTCAGATGCGCTGGGCCTGATTTGTCGGGCGCTTAACGGCAGCGCAACGCATTTTTGCTTATATAGAGAAAACAATAGTACCGTCTGAGCGTTCATCGAGGAAGAAGAATTTCATCTAGCATTTGGCATTCAAAAATAGTGTGTTAACTGTCATACTGATAGGACGGATGGATGGATGGTTTACGAAACACTGACGCCTAATAACAGGACTATGGATGACAGAAAGAAAGAGAAACAGACAGACAGAGAACTTGAGGAGGACAGACAGACAGACACTCGAATGCACAGACAAATAGACAAGGCACGCAAATGAACACATAGCTAGGGCTCACTGACAGATAGATAGAGCACACAGACATACAAACCACACAGACACACTGATAGAGCACACAGACCACACAGACACACTGATAGATAGAGCACACAGACACACAGATAGAGCACACAGACATACAAACCACACAGACACACTGATAGAGCATACAGACATACAAACCACACAGACACACTGATAGAGCACACAGACATACAAACCACACAGACACACTGATAGATAGAGCAAACAGACATACAAACCACACAGACACACTGATAGAGCATACAGACATACAAACCACACAGACACACTGATAGAGCATACAGACATACAAACCACACAGACACACAGATAGAGCATACAGACATACAAACCACACAGACACACTGATAGAGCATACAGATATACAAACCACACAGACACACTGATAGTTAGAGCACACAAAATACAAACCACACAGACACACAGATAGAACACACAGACATACAAACCACACAGACACACAGATAGATAGAGCACACATACATACAAACCACACAGACACACAGATAGATAGAGCACACATACATACAAACCACACAGACACACTGATAGAGCACACAGACATACAAACCACACAGACACACTGATAGAGCACACAGACATACAAACCAACCAGACACACAGATAGAGCTCACAGACATACAAACCACACAGACACACTGATAGAGCAAACAGACATACAAACCACACAGACACACTGATAGAGCACACAGACATACAAACCAACCAGACACACAGATAGAGCTCACAGACATACAAACCACACAGACACATGATAGAGCAAACAGACATACAAACCACACAGACACACTGATAGAGCAAACAGACATACAAACCACCCAGACACACTGATAGATAGAGCATATAGACATACAAACCACCCAGACACACTGATAGAGCACACATACATACAAACCACCCAGACACACTGATAGATAGAGCATATAGACATACAAACCACACAGACACACTGATAGAGCACACAGACATACAAACCACACAGACACTGATAGATAGAGCACACAGACATACAGACCACACAGACACACTGATAGATAGAGCACACAGACATACAAACCACACAGACACACTGATAGATGAGCACACAGACACACAGATAGAGCTCACAGACATACAAACCACACAGATAGAGCATACAGACATACAAACCACACAGATAGAGCTCACAGACATACAAACCACACAGATAGAGCACACAGACATACAAACCACACAGATAGAGCTCACAGACATACAAACCACACAGATAGAGCATACAGACATACAAACCACACAGACACACTGATAGAGCACACAGACATACAAACAAGTCCGGATGAGACTATAAACCGAGGCCCCATGTGCGAATGCATGCAGAACATCTTACGCACACGTTAAATCCTGTTCGCTTTTCCAAAGAGTAGGCCATTGTGTAATAATAAATTTATAAATAAATAAATAAAACCACACAGACACAGGTAGAGCACACAGACATACAAACCACACAGATAGAAAATACAGACATGCAAACCACACAGACACACTGGTAGAGCTCACAGACATAAAAACAACACAGACACACTGATAGATAGAGCACACAGATAGAGCACACAGACATAAAAACCACACAGACACACAGATAGAGCACACAGACATAAAAACCACACAGACACACAGATAGAGCACACAGACATAAAAACCACACAGACACACAGATAGAGCACACAGACATACAAACTACACAGATAGAGCACACAGACATACAAACCACACAGACACACTGATAGAGCACACAGACATACAAACTACACAGATAGAGCACACATACATACAAACCACACAGACACACAGATAGAGCACACAGACATACAAACCACACAGACACACAGATAGAACACACAGACATACAAACTACACAGATAGAGCACACAGACATACAAACCACACAGACATACAGATAGAGCACACAGACATACAAACCACACAGACACACAGATAGAGCTCACAGATAGAGCACACAGACATACAAACCACACAGACACACAGATAGAGCTCACAGACATACAAACCACACAGACACACAGATAGAGCACACAGATAGAGCACACAGACATACAAACCACACAGACACACAGATAGAGCTCACAGACATACAAACCACACAGATAGAGCACACAGACATACAAACCACACAGACACACTGATAGAGCACACAGACATACAAAAAACCTAACACGAGACACACTGAATAGATAGATAGAGCACACAGATAGCACCCCAAAAGACCAAATACAAACTCAACACACAGACACACAGATAGAGCACACAGCCATACAAACCACACAGACACACTGATAGAGCACACAGACATACAAACCACACAGACACACGATAGAGCACACAGACATACAAACCACACAGGATAGAGCACACAACATAACAAACCACATAACACAGACAAAACACACTGATAGAGCACACAGCCATACAAACCACACAGACACACTGATAGAGCACACAGCCATACAAACCACACAGACACACTGATAGATAGAGCACACAGACATACAAACCACACAGACACACAAAGATAGAGCACACAGACATACAAACCACACAGACACACTGATAGAGCACACAGACATACAAACCACACAGACACACTGATAGAGCACACAGAAATACAAACCACACAGACACACTGATAGATAGATAGAGCACACAGAATAAAGCACACAGACATACAAACCACACAGACACATGACAATAGATCACACTGATAGACACACAGACATACAAACCACACAGACACACAGATAGAGCACACAGACATACAACCACACAGACACACTGATAGAGCACACAGAAATACAAACCACACAGACACACAGATAGAGCTCACAGATACATAAACCACACCGAAAGAGCGCACAGACATACAAATCACACAACACACTGACAGAAGAATACAGACATACAAGCCACACAGACACACTGATAGAGAATACAGACATACAAACCACACAGACACACAGATAGAGCACACGAGACATACAAGCCACACAGAACACTGATAGAGAATAGACATCAAACCACCGACACACAGATAGACACACAGACATACAAGCCGCACAGACACACTGGTAGAGCACACAGACATGCAAAATCACACAGAACATGATAGATACAGCAAATAGACCATACAAAACACAGACACATCTGATAGATACAGCAAAAGCTTACAAACCACACAGACACACTGATAGAGCACACAAATGAATAATTGTTTTCTTTAAATTAATTTTTATTTGATTTGAAGATTGTTTTCCCTTCCACACTATACTCTTCCCACACCCATCCTTTCCAAGCTTTTCTGTTATCATCGTTATGTGTTGTCTCATGGTGATGGGGATTATTTGTTATAGTGTTGTCTCAGTGGTGATGGATTGATTTTGCTATTATTGTAATCTCTTATTAATAACATCATTATTATTGTCTTATTTGACTTTCATTTGCTTTTTGTAGTTATTGTGTGAATATATATTTATGTTTATAAAGCGCTATTTGAAGAGTATGAGCGCATAAAAAGCACAGTTTGCTGGTGGATGAGGAGAGGAGGGAGGTCATTGAGGCAATATTGTCAGTAATGACGCAACGAATGTCTAGTATTTTCTAACGTTTTGTTCCTGTACCTTTTTATTATCTAAAGTATAAACGGGAAAGAATGGATGAAACAGTAGGTGAAGTAATTTGTTTGTCCTAACGTTTTATGATTTTCTTTTTTTAATTCTTAAAACATTCTTTATTTAAGTATGTGTTTGGACGTGAGCGCGCACGCGCGCAGGTGTGTATGAGTATGTGTGTGCATGTATATGTATATGTGGTAATTTGTATTTTCAATGTATTACGTTATCGATTTTCCTTTTTTTACTGGTTTAATTCAATGATAAAGGATGCAATAATGTATTTGTTCTTAGAGAAATGGCTTGATGAAAAAAAGCAAATGCATTGCTTATTCAATGTACCATCTGGAAATAAAATTTTGACATGACTTGACATACAAACCACACAGACACAGTGATAAAGCACACAGACATACAAATCACACAGACACACAGATAGAGCACACAGACATACAAATCACACAGACACACTGATAGATAGAGCAAACAGACATACAAACCACACAGACACACTGATAGAGCACACAGACATACAAACCACACGACACACAGATAGAGCACACAGACATACAAACCACACAGACACACTGATAGAGCACACAGACATACAAACCACACAGACACACTGATAGATAGAGCACACAGATATACAAACCACACAGACACACTGATAGATAGAGCACACATACATACAAATCACACAGACACAGATAGAGCACACAGACATACAAACCACACAGACACACAGATAGAGCACACAGACATACAAACCACACAGACACACTGATAGAGCACACAGATATACAAACCACACAGACACACTGATAGAGAATACAGACATACAAACCACCCAGACACACTGATAGAGAATACAGACATACAAACCACCCAGACACACTGATAGAGAATACAGACATACAAACCAACACAGACACACTGATAGAGACACGACACAAACACAAGACACTGATAGGCACAAGACACACAAACCAACAGACACACTGATAGAGCACACAGACACACAAACCACACAGACACACTGATAGAGCACACAGACATACAAACACACAGACACACTGATAGATAGATAGAGCACCAGATAGGCACACAACATCACAAACCACTACAGGACAACAGATAGAAGATACGAGCACACAGATAGAGCTCACAGACATAAAAACCACACAGACACACTGATGA
The DNA here is from genome assembly GCA_028751875.1 of Rapana venosa. Taxonomy (NCBI): domain Eukaryota; kingdom Metazoa; phylum Mollusca; class Gastropoda; order Neogastropoda; family Muricidae; genus Rapana; species Rapana venosa. The sequence goes on along the minus strand of CM054167.1, from coordinate 8,256,145 downwards.
TAGAGCACACAGATATACAAACCCACAGACACACTGAAGATAGAGCACACAGATATACAAACCACACAGACACACTGATAGATAGAGACACAGACATACAAACCACACGACACACTGATAGATAGAGCTCACAGACATACAAACACCCAGACACTGATAGAGCACACAGACATACAAACCACACAGACACACGATAGCACACAGACATAATCCACACAGACACACGGATAGAGCACACAGACATACAAACCACACAGACACACTGATAGATAGAGCACACAGAATACAAACCACACAGACACACTGATAGAGAATACAGACATACAAACACACCAGACACACTGATAGAGAATAAGAAACATAACAACCAACAGACACACTGATAGAGCACACAGACATACAAACACACGACACACTGATAGATAGAGCAAACAGACATACAAACCACACAGACACACTGATAGAAGCAAACAGACATACAAACCACACAGACACACTGATAGAGCACACAGACATACAAACCACACAGACACATGATAGAGCACACAGACATACAACCACACAGACACACTGATAGATAGAGCACACAGACATACAAACCACACAGATAGAGCCAAAGACATACAAACCCACAGACACACGATAGAGCTCACAGACATACAAACCACACAGACACACTGAAGAGCACACAGACATACAAACACACAGACACACTGATAGAGCAACAGACTACAAACCACAGACACATGACAGAACCGACATACAAAACCACGACAATGATAGATAGACAACAGACAATACAAAACCAAAGGCACACTGAAGATAGAGCACACAGACATACAAACACACAGACACACTGATGTAGAGCACACAGACATACAAACCACACAGACACACTGATAGAGCACACAGACATACAAACCACACACACACTGATAGAGCACACAGACATACAAACCACACAGCACACATGATAGAGCACACAGACATACAAAACCACACAGACACACTGATAGAGCACACAGACATACAACACACAGACACACTGATAGAGCACACAGACATACAATAACACACAGACACACATGATAGAGCACACAGACATACAAACCACACAGACACTGATAGAGCACACAGACATACAAACCACACAGACACACTGATAGATACAGACATAGAGCACACAGACATACAAACCACACAGACACACAGATAGAGCACCAGACATACAAACCACACAGACACACTGATAGAAGCACAGCAGAAGAGCACACAGACATACAACCACACAGACACACTGATAGAGCACACAGACATACAAACCACACAGACACACTGATAGAGCACACAGACATACAAACCACACAGACACACTGATAGACACACAGACATGAAACCAAAGACACACAGATAGAGCATCACAAACACACAGATAAAGCACACAGACACACTGATAGAGCACAACAGACATACAAAACTACACAGACACACGATAGAGCACACAGACATGATAAAATACAGCACTGTCAGAACGCACAGACCACTGATAGAGCACACAGACATAAAACCACACAGACACAGATAGAGCACACAGACATATAAACCACACAGACACAAGATAGAGCACACAGACTAACACAGATAGAGACACAGACATTACAAACCACACAGACACACTGATAGAGAAACAGACATTCAAACCGCACAGACACACTGATAGAGCACACAGACATAAAACCACACAGACACTGATAGAGCACACAGACATACAAACACAAGCACACGATTAGAAACAAAAGACAATAAAGCACACAGACACACTGATAAGAATACAGACATACAAAAAACACAGACACACAGATAGAGCAACAAACAAAACAACACTGATAGAGCAAACAGACATCAAACCACACAGACACATGTATAGAGCAACAGACATACAAACCACACAGACACATGATAGAGCACACAGACATACAAACCACACAGCACACAGATAGAGCACACAGACTACAAAACCACACAGACACACGAGACGCAAGACATACAAGCCACAAGACACCCACCGTAGGAGAACTCAGAAATTCCCAACCACAGCGACACCCCACTGATAGAGCACCACAGACATTTTCAAACACACAGACATTCGATAGAACACAGAATAAAAACCACCAAGACACACCTGATAGATAGCCAAACATGGACTATCAATGACCACAAGAGTCACTGGGTAGAGAATGCTCGCCCAGACAACACCAGAACACAATAGACCATCAACACAAACCCAAGAACTAACACTGAAACAAACATGATACAGCATACAACCATGATAAAGCAACGACATACAAAACCACACATAGAGCCAACAGACATACCAAACCACACAGCACCCCAGAAAAGGAACACAAAACATACAAAACCACACAGACACACATGGGGATGGGATAGCCTGTGGTTAGAACATTGCGCTGCATCTGACGACCCGGGTTATTCCCGTTAAGGGGATAGAACTCCCGGGATTATTCCCTGAGTTAACATCAGTGCCGATCACTTCCAAAAGCCCTTCGGTGAGACTATAACCCAGGCCGTTGCAACGCACGCAGAACATCTTGTGTACACGTTAAATCCTGTTCCGTTTTTCGTAAGAGTAGGCCATCTGGAGAGATAAAAATATCTCACTTATCTCCAAGATCAGACTAATGCGCTCCCTTGTCATATCCATATTTCTGTATGCCTGTGAATCATGGACCCTGACTGCAGATTTGGAGAGAAGAGTACAGGCGGTGGAGATGAGATGCTTTCGGAGACTCCTTGGCATCTACAAAGACCACATAAGCAACGAAAGCGCGCATAACAGAATCCAGCAAACCATTGGACCCTATGAGAACCTTCTAACGATCGTGAAAAAGCGTAAACTTAAATGGTATGGGCATGTCACAAGATCCAAATGACTTGCAAAGACAGTTTTACAAGGCACTTTCCAATGAGGTAGAAGAAGAGGCAGACCAAGGAAGAGCTGGGAGGATAACATCAGCGAATGGACAGGCCTAGAACTCAACAAAACCCTGAGAAAGGCAGAACAGAGAGAAGAATGGAGGGAACTGGTTGTTGAGTCTTTGAGGGTGCCCCCACGGTCGTCAGACTACGGGACAGATAGATAGATAGATAGATAGATAGATAGATAGATAGATAGATAGATAGATAGATAGATAGATAGATAGATAGATAGATAGATAGATAGGCCATTATGTGCCGGTGGTAACAGATGACAGAATTTACAAAACCGTATACACACGGGGACTGAATGTAAAAATGTACGTAAGTGCTTATTCCATTATCTTCGAAATAAAAGAATAAAACAAAACAAAACAAAACACACAAACACTGATAGAGCACACAAACATACAAACCACACAGGCACACAGATAGAGCATACAAGCATGTCAGACAGACAGTGACGGGCGTATAGACAGACAGGTCACACGGATTACAGCCCACACATAATGTTAGGGACACACAGACTGACAGATAGATAAAGACAGAGAGATAGACAGACAGGTAGGTAGAGCACTCGACCAGGCAAGCCACACAGACACACTAATAGAGCATACAGACATGTCAGACAGACAGACAGACAGGGACGGGCGTATAGACAGAGAGGTTACACGGATTATATACCACACAGAATGACAAGGATACACCGAGAGACAGAAAGATAAAGACAAACAGATAGATAAACAGACAGATAGATCGATCGATAGATAGATAGATAGATAGATAGATAGATAGATAGATAGATAAGGGTACACAGACAGACAGAGAGATATACAGATAGATAGACGGACAGATAGATAGACGGACAGATAGATAGACGGACAGATAGATAGACGGATAGATAGATAGACAGATAGATAGATAGATAGATAGATAGATAGATAGATAGATAGATAGATTTTTGGCACACAGACAAACAGACAAGAACACACAGACAGACAGACAAGGGCTCCCAGACAGACACACTGACTGATAGACAGAGCACACACACAGAGACACACTGATTGATAGAGCATACACACAGACAGACACACTGATTGATAGAGCATACACACAGACATACACACTGATTGTTAGAGCATACACACAGACAGACACACTGACAGATAGATAGAGCATACAACAGACAGACACACTGACTGATAGACAGAGCATACACACAGACAGACACACTGACTGATAGACAGACTCACACACAGACAGACACACTGACTGATAGACAGAGCATACACACAGACAGACACACTGATTGATAGAGCATACACACAGACAGACACACTGACTGACAGACAGAGCACACACACAGACAGACACACTGACTGATAGAGCATACACACAGACAGACACACTGACTGATAGAGCATACACGCAGACAGACACACTGACTGATAGAGCATACACGCAGACAGACACACTGACTGATAGACAGAGCATACACACAGACAGACACACTGACTGATACACAGAGCATACACACAGACACACTGACTGATAGACAGAGCATACACACAGACAGACACACTGACTGATAGAGCATACACGCAGACAGACACACTGACTGATAGAGCATACACGCAGACAGACACACTGACTGATAGACAGAGCATACACACAGACAGACACACTGACTGATACACAGAGCATACACACAGACACACTGACTGATAGACAGAGCATACACACAGACAGACACACTGACTGATAGAGCATACACACAGACACACTGACTGATAGACAGAGCATACACACAGACAGACACACTGATAGAGCATACACGCAGACACACTGACTGATACACAGAGCATACACACAGACAAACAGTTCACACAGACAGACAGACTCACTGACAGACACACCAGGACGTCAATTTGTCTGGCGATTCTCCTCCCCCCCCCCCCCCTCTATTTGCCCCCAACCCACCCCCCCCCCCCCCCCCCCATTACTCTTCCTCCCCCCCCCCTCCCCTCCTTTCTCATGTTCACTTTCCCCATCCCTCTCAACACCCCTCACTCCCTTCCTGGTTGTTGCTAATCTTCTTTCATGTTCTGGGATTGTTCTTGTAATTATTGTTATTGCTGTTGTAATTATTGTTATTGTTGTTGTTGTTGATGTTGTTGATAGTGGTGATGTTGTTTCGTCTGAAGTGACAATTGTCTGTATATAACTATGTCCATCTGTTTGTGAGTATCAACGTCTTATCTGCCTGCCAGCCTGTTGGTCTGTCTGTCTGTTGTCTTTCCTCTGTTTGTCTGTCAATCCGTCTGTCTGTCTGTGTGTGTGTGTGAGGCTGACTGATTGTGTTGTGGCTTGGGAAAGAGCTAGATTTGTAGACCTTTGCTGTTTGGATAATTCTCTCTCTCTCTGTGTCTGCCTGTGTCTGTCTGTCTATTCTGTCTGTCTGTTTATCTATCTGTCTATCTATCTATCTATCTATCTATCTATCTATCTATTCTATCTCAATCATACAATCTATATTTCTGTGTCGCCATACTTTGATTGTCTATATTTTTGTTTCTATGCAACATTTCTTTTTTTTTGTTTCTACTTGCTTTCACGTTAATTTTGTTGATCTGTCTGTTTATCTGTATGTGTGTGTATGTATGTATGTTTGTTTGTTTGTTTGTTTGTTTGTATTATGTATGTGTGTATGTATATATGTGTGTATGCATGCATGCATGCATGCATACATACATGCATGTATGGATGGATGGATGGATGGATGGATGGATGGATGGATGTCTGCTTGGAGTCCTGAATCCCCAGTTTGTCTGTTTATTTGCGATGCTGACTTTCAGTTCAAAGTTGATCAGTTATGCCAATGTCGGTGCGCTTTACTTTTATCTGTGGTTTTTCTCTACAAGCAAGGGGGTGCACAGCGGTCGGCGGGGCTATAAACAACAGACTGGAAAGTAGTGTACGCGCACACACACACACACACACACACACATGTAAACACACGCACGCGCGCGCGCGCTCGCGAGTGCTAGCACGAACACACATACATGCAGACACATACACACACAACGCACACACACACTCGCTCTCTCTCTCTCACACACACTCACATACACACATTTACACACACACACACACACACACACGCACGCACGCACGCACACACACACACACACTTACGCACGCACGCACACACACACACACACACACACACACACAAACACACACACACACACCGACACGCTTTGAGATTCACACCCACGCCTCTCTACCTGCAAGAAAATATGGGAAAGAAAATGAATATTGACGGAGGAAAGGGACCGGGCAAAACCAGACTGCTGAATGCAAACGAATTCAGGAGCACAGGAATCAGCGATAAACAGAGCAGACTGCAGAGAGAACCAGCTTAAAACTGTGCCCTGTCTATGTTAATGAACTTTGCGCCAAACATGGTAATCTGTAAACAGGAGCTGGAGAGTTTGTGCCGTTTCTTAAGTAGCGCTTGCAGCTGCTGAAGCCATAAGCGATATTAAATGCAATGATGGACCTAGATAGAGATGGTCCAGAAGACTTCGTAAAGTAAGCACAGGAAGATACAGTGAGACGGAAGGTGATAAAGAGACACATAATACTGTCTATTGTTGCTCACATGCATGCATGCACCTCTGTCCGAACATAAACTTTCCTCCATCACAACAACTTCAATAGAATTCGGCAATACCAACTCTGTGAAGTATTTAGGTGTAGTTCTCGATAACACACTCTCTATGAAAAAATTCATCAACCAGACCTGCCAGTCTTGCTACTATCAATTCCGACGCATAAGTGCAATTCGCAAGTATCTGTCCACTGACGCAACTTCCAAGCTTGTCACATCTCTCATTCTTTCACGTTTAGACTATTGTAATTCTCTCTCTTGGCCTTCCAGCATCATCCATCCACTCTCTTCAACGCATACAAAACTCTGCAGCTCGACTGGTCCTAAGAAAGAAAAAATCTGAACACATCACTCCTCTTCTGCAATCTCTTCACTGGCTGCCTGTCTCACAAAGACTGAAGTATAAGACCATTACCCTGTTTCAAATGTCTTCACAAATCTGCACCCTCTTATCTCTGTAACTGTCTTCACCTGTATACTCCATCCCGTTCCCTTCGTTCAGCCGCAGATACTTTGTGCTTTCGAATATCCAAACAGACCCCTGTTGGCCATCGCTCTTTCTCTGTTTCTGGCCCATCCACCTGAAATGACCTCCCTCTTTCACTTCGCCAAAAGCCTTCACTTGATACCTTCACATCCAGCCTCAAAACGCACTTATTTCCTACCTGACACTTTCCCCTCATATCTGTTCCTACTTTTCAACAGCATCCTTCATCTCCCTCATCACCACCTAAGTGTGTGTATGTGTGTGTGTGTGTGTGTGTGTGTGTGTGTGTGTGTGTGTGTGTGTGTGTGTGTGTGTGTGTGTGTGTGTGTGTGCATAAATTTGAAATATCTTATGTTATTTGAGGAGAGTTGCATGCGTGTAAATGATTTGAGTGCAAGCGCTTCGATTTGTTTGTTTTACAAGATCCAGCGCTATATAAATTCCATATATTATTATTATCATATATGCATATATAGCGTGGTCGTGTGTATACACACACGCACGCACGCGCACACATGTATGTGCGCACGTGCGCACACTTTGTAAAATGTTGTATTGTGTTGTGTTGTATCATTTTGCACGACATTGCATTGCACTGTATATAACTGCATTGCGTTGTAATGTACCACTTACATTGTATTGTATTGTGTTGCATTGTATTGTATTGCACTATATTATATGGTATTGTATTGCACTATATTATATGGTATTGTATTGCCCTGTATTATATTGTATTCCATTGTATTGCACTATATTATATGGTATTGTATTGTCATAAAATTCTTCTACGGCTTCATCTGTGCAGTCTGATGTAGGGGCGTATGCCTGTACTACAGTTATGTTAAAGGGGGTTGATCTCAGGCGGATGGTAATAAGTCTGCTGGACACAGGCTGACAGCTCATGACGGTGTTCACGGTGTCTTTGTGAACGAGAAACCCCACGCCGTGTTCATGTTTATCCTGTTTTCCACTGTAGTATAATTTGTGGTCTTCCTGGGTCGTTTCTCCCATGTTTTTCCACCTGACTTCGCAGAGCCCAAGGATGTGCCAATGATATCTGGACATCTCATGTGTCAGTTCTTCCACTTTGCCTGCAGCTCTTAGTGTTCGTACATTCCATGTGCCAATGATGGTGTTGTGTCTGGCACGAATTTTGCTGCGTTTTACATCAGTAGCATACTTTCGACATCTGTCCTGATGAGCAACAGAAGGCGCGGTCCTTGGTAACCCGGGCGACGACCGATCCGGTATGGAGATTCTGGCTGTCTTTGTCATTGGTGTATCTTGGGCAAATCAAACCTGGCGGAGCCCATCCCTCTCCAGGTCGGATTTTTTGGTTGGGTTTACTCCCCACATGTGGCAGGTGGTACTGGGTTACATGGTTACCAGTAGCAGAGGGAGTCTCTGACCTGACCAACCAAGCTACAAGAGGTTCTGAATCAAACACCCAAGAAAGACATCCTCGTTGTGCAAGGCGACTGGAACGCCAAGGTAGGAGAAGATGCATGGAAAGACTGGGAGGGCGTTTGTGGGCCACATTGTAATAACCAATCAAATGAAAGAGGCTTGAGACTCCTGGGGTTTGCCAGTAACAACCACCTCCAGCTAGTGAATACACTTGGCCCACACAAGAAATCCAGAAAATGGACATGGCATAGCCCAAATGGAGAACACCACAACCAAATAGATTACATCATGGTGAAAAGACGGTTTCAGTCTAGCGTTAACATCGCACAGACACGAAGTTTTCCAGGAGCAGACATAGGGAGTGATCATGATCTTGTGATGATGACTTTCCGACTACGTCTAAAGAAAATCCACAAGCGGAACAACATCAGGATCAAATTTAACCTCGAGAAGCTGAAGGACCCAGAGGTATTAGAAATTTTTCAAGCAAGGATAGGCGGAAAGTTTGCAGCACTCACTGTGATAGACTCAGACATAGATACACTGACGAATAGTTTCAATACAGCAGTGACTGAAACAGCAAACGAGCTTCTGGCAAACGCCGACCAGTCAAAAAAACCATGGGTCACACCTAACATCCTACAACTATGCGACAAGCGTAGAGAGTTGAAGAAAAAGAAAAATGAAACAAAAGAAAGAGCAGAACAATATAGGGCAGTCAACAAAAGAATCAGGAAGTCCATGACGGAGGCAAAAGAGAAATGGATCGGTGAACAGTGCCAAGACATTGAAGAGAATATCAAGAAAAGCAATAGCAAGAAAGCATATCAGCTGGTGAAAGACCTGACTAGCACGAAACAGAGAAAAGGTTTAACAATCCAAGACAAAAATGGGAAGTGTCTCACTGACGACCAGGATATTCTGAACAGATGGACAGAATACTGCTCCGACCTGTATAACTATAGAACCGCAGGAGATCCAGAAGTCCTTAATGTACCCGAAAGCAAAGACACAGACAGTCACCCTATCCTCCGAGAAGAAGTGGAAACAGCAGTCAGATCGCTGAAAAAGGGGAAGTCAGCAGGGGCTGACAACATTCCAGCTGAGTTGGTCCAAGCTGGAGGGGAGCCATGATCAGCGCCCTACTAAGAATCTGCAACAAGATCTGGCAGACAGGAAAATGGCCAACACCATGGACGCAGTCGCTCATCATCACCCTCCCCAAGAAAGGAAATCTACAACAATGCCATAATTACCGCACAATCAGCCTCATATGTCACCCAAGCAAGGTCATGCTGCAGAAAATTGAATAGACTGAAGCCACAAGCAGAGACCATCATTGCTGAGAACAAGCAGGTTTCAGAGCAGGGCGCAGCACAACAGAACAGATATTCAACCTCAGAATACTATGTGAGCGGTACCTTCAACATCAACAAGACCTATACCACGTATTTATCGATTTTAAGAAGGCATTTTGACAGGGTGTGGCATGCAGCTTTGTGGGCAACCATGAACTTGTACAGCATCAATGCAAACCTGATCAGAGTCATCAAACAGCTGTACAGCGAGGCCACCAGTGCAGTGTACTACAACAACAACATTGGAGAATGGTTTCGAACAACAGTTGGAGTAAGGCAGGGCTGTCTACTCTCACCCACCCTTTTCAACATCTTCCTTGAGAGAATCATGGCTGATGCACTGGAACATCATGAAGGATCAGTCAGCATTGGTGGCAGAACGATCACAAACCTCCGCTTCGCAGATGACATTGATGGAATAGCAGGATCAGAAAAAGAGCTTGCCAGCCTAACAGAACACTTGGATAAGGCCTCCAAAACATACGGCATGGAAATCAGTGCAGAGAAGACCAAACTGATGACTAATAACACCAACGGCATTAGCACTGATATCAGGGTTAATGACCAGAAGCTGGAAACAGTTCAAAGCTTCAAGTACCTGGGAGCCATTGTATCCAACCAGGGATCCAAGCCAGAAGTAGTGTGCAGGACTGCACAGACAATAACAGCTTTGTCAAAACTAAACACCATCTGGAGAGATAAGAATATCTCACTTATCTCCAAGATCAGACTAATGCGCTCCCTTGTCATATCCATATTTCTGTATGCCTGTGAATCATGGACCCTGACTGCAGATTTGGAGAGAAGAGTACAGGCAGTGGAGATGAGATGCTTTCGGAGACTCCTTGGCATCTCCTACAAAGACCACATAAGCAACGAAAGCGTGCATAACAGAATCCAGCAAACCATTGGACCCTATGAGAACCTTCTAACGATCGTGAAAAAGCGTAAACTTAAGTGGTATGGGCATGTCACAAGATCCCAAGGAATTACAAAGACAGTTTTGCAAGGCACTGTCCAAGGAGGAAGAAGAAGAGGCAGACCAAGGAAGAGCTGGGAGGATAACATCAGTGAATGGACAGGCCTAGAACTCAACAAAACCCTGAGAAAGGCAGAACAGAGAGAAGAATGGAGGGAACTGGTTTCTGAGTCTTTGAGGGTGCCCCCACGGTCGTCAGACTACGGGACAGATAGATAGATAGATAGATTGTATTGTACTATATTATATGGTATTTTATTGCCCTGTATTATATTGTATTCCATTGTATTGCACTATATTATATGGTATTGTATTGCCCTGTATTATATTGTATTCCATTGTATTGCACTATATTATATGGTATTGTATTGCCCTGTATTATATTGTATTCCATTGTATTGCACTATATTATATGGTATTGTATTGCCCTGTATTGTATTATATTGTATTCCATTGTATTGCACTATATTATATGGTATTGTATTGCCCTGTATTGTATTGTATTCCATTGTATTGCACTATATCATATGGTATTGTATTGCACTATATTATATGGTATTGCTCTGTTTCATATTGTATTGTATTGCACAATATTATATGGTATTGTATTGCACTATATTATATTGTATTGCTCTGTGTCATATTGTATTGTATTGCACAATATTATATGGTATTGTATTGCACTATATTATATGGTATTGTATTGCACTATATTATATGGTATTGTATTGCACTATATTATATGGTATTGTATTCCATTGCATTGTATTGCACTATATTATATGGTATTGTATTCCATTGTATTGCTCTGTATTATATGGTATTGTATTCCATTGTATTGCACTATATTATATGGTATTGTATTGCACTATATTATATGGTATTGTATTGCTCTGTATTATATGGTATTGTATTCCATTGTATTGCTCTGTATTATATGGTATTGTATTCCATTGTATTGTATTGCTCTGTATTATATGGCATTGTACTCCATTGTATTGCACTATATTATATGGTATTGTATTGCACTATATTATATGGTATTGTATTGCTCTGTATTATATGGTATTGTATTCCATTGTATTGCTCTGTATTATATGGTATTGTATTCCATTGTATTATATTGCTCTGTATTATATGGTATTGCATTGCATTGTATTGCTCTGTATTATATTGCATTATATTGTATTATATCATGAGCTACTTCCCCGGCGGTTAGTGTGTTACCGTTTTTTAACTGAATAGCCCCACCTGTCCTTTTTCTTCTTCTTTTTATTATTTTTTAAAATACCATTTCGTTTTCCTGTCTGCATGTATATTTGTTTAGCAACTTTCATATTGTTTCCCTACCCCCCTAACCCCCACCCCCCTCCTTCCCTTTTCTTCTCGACGTATCCTGTATCACATTCTGTCACTCATTGTATTCATATGTATAATCTGACGACCGGTCCGTCTGTCTGTCTGTTTATCTGTCTGCCTGTCTGTCAAAGCGTCGTCTCACTGTCTGTGTTGGTGAATGATAATATTATTTCTGCTTTTTTTCTTCGTCTTCTTCCTCCTCCTCCTCCATCCTTCTTCTCTGTCCCCTTCTCCCTCCCTTCACTTTCACAGTCTCTCAGTCTCCCCACACTGCTAAGGACCCCTGACAGCTGATTAGTGTTCTGTCTGTGTTTGTTTGTCTGTGTGTCGGTCCGTTTGTCTGTCTGTATGTCTCTGTGGGTCTGTCTGTTTGTCCGTGTCTGTTTGTCTGTCTGATGCCTGTGTGTCTGTGTGTGAAACTGTTTTGCTCTTTAATCTAGTTTCTTTACATTTCAGAATGAAAGTAAAAAATAAAATAACCAAACGTTAAACCCAACTGTTATATTCAATTCTACATAGGCTGATAGACAGCGTGCATAAATGCGCACTCACACACGCAAGATTGCAAGCACACACACACACACACACTCACACTCACACACACACACACACACACACACACACACACACACACACACACACACACACACACACACACACTTCGAACAAACAAAAAATAGAAAGCCCCAAAAGAAAGCAAGATAAACAACAAAGACAGACATGAACATGTCAGTCTGTCTGGCCAGTTTACCCCCCCTCCCCCCCCCCCTCTCTCTCCACCTCCACCTTCCTTCCCCTCCACCCCCACTCTACCAACCCCCTTCTGTCTATCCCCCTCTCCACCGTGTGTATCCCTCTCTCTCTCTCTCTCTCTCTCTCTCTCTCCTCTCCTCTCTCTCTCTCCTCTCTCCTCTCTCTCTCTCCTCTTTTCCTTTGTCTGCTTACTTCAATCTTTGCTTATTTGTGCGTCAGCTTGTTTTGTCTTCGTATCATTATTTTTTATATATCTTTCAAAGTGTTCACTTGTTTGTGCTGTACATTGGTCTACTTATTTTGTTTGTGTGCGTGTTGTGTGTGTGTGTGTGTGTGTGTGTGTGTGTGTGTGTGTGTGTATGTGTGTGTGTGTGTGTGTGTGTGTTGTGTGTGCGTGTTGTGTGTGTGTTGTGTGCATGTTGTGTGCTTGTGTGTTTGTGTGTGTGTGCGTGTGGGTGTATGTATGTATGTATTTATATCTGTCTGCACGTACGTATGAATGTATTTATATATGAATGTATGTATGTATGTATGTATGTATGTATGTATGCATGCATGTATGTATGTATGTATGCATGCATGTATGTATGAATGTATACTAGTGTGTATGTATGTGTGTGTATGTATGTATATATATATATATATATATATATAATATTAATATTTATTATGTGTGTGTGTGTGCGTCGTGCATCTCTCTCTCTCTCTCTCTCTCTCTCTCTCTCTCTCTCTCTCTCTCTCTCTCTCTCTCTCTCTCTCACACACACACACTCTGTGCACATCGGCATGTGTGTATAAATATAACATTTTCTGAGAGATAGCAATTCTGATATTGTAAAGTGGCTAAAGATGTTTTGAATTCCTCCGTTTGTAACATATACAATATCTCTTTGTATGTTTGTTTATTTGTTTGCTTGCTTTGGATAGAAAGGAATAGAAAGTAAAAGATACAATAGGAAGTTAAAGCACGTGAGCGAGAGACAGGCAGGCAGACAGACAGAGAAACAGACAAATGGACATAAAGACGAGAGGGACACATAGAAAGACACATTCAGAGTCCGTCTGTCTGGTGAAGCCACCACCCCTACCCTATTTCCCCCTCTACCCTATCTTTTCCCTTCCCCTTTCCCAATGTTTCTCATGTTGACCCACTACTCGCCCCTCTTACCTCCCTTCACCCTATTTCTTTGGCAATTGTTGCTGCTGTTGTTGTTACTGTTCTTCTCCTCCTCCTCCTCCTTCTTCTTCCTCGTCTTTGAATACTTTGAATTCTTCTTCTTTGAATACTTTGAATTCTTCTTTTTTAAATTCTTCTTCTTCTTCTTAAATATGTCAAACTTAAGTCTCTAAATTCAAGACCCTGAAGAGCCACCCAATGCACAAGAGAATGTCAGAACCCAATAAGTGCGGGCTTAAACGCAGCAGCTTTGTGCACAATGTGCGAAGACTTGAGAGGCTGGTTCCTGATCTAATGCAGCAAGGGAACAAAGAGATACCAACCCACTCCACAGTACCAGCGTGGAAGAGAGAGCAGTTCCCCAAAATGAGAGACACAGTTCCTGGCATCGTACCAAAAGGAACACAGTCAGTGCATGTGAGTACATGGAGGAGATCTATCCGAGAGAACTCTGAACACATGCACTCACAGATGGATCACCAGAAAATAATCTAGAAATGGAGGTGGTGGAGTCTTCATCATATTGAAAGATGGCACAGAAATCCGCTAATCAGTACCAACTGGAAAGTTCTCAACAAATTTCAGGGCTGAAGCAGATGTACTGTTGACAGCAGCCAATGCACTCTGCACCAACAGAGAGGCAATCCACCCCAGTTGTCATGTTCACAGATGCGCTGTCTGTGCTTCAGACCATTCAGAACTCGGAGAACAAGGAACTTAACGCCCTAGCCTTGCCTCCACTCTAGTTGCCCTGCACCAGTCCACTGAGCATACGGTCATCCAGTGGGTTCCTTCACGCTGCACTATCGTTGGGAACAAGAAAGCGAAGGTAGGAAGTCAGATGCCTCAAGAGGAGCAGGAGGTGACGTATGGAGAAACAAAGACAATTAGTGAAAGAAAAGCAAAAGAGAAGATGGCTTCAGCAGCGTCCTTATTTCAACAGTAAGGATGACTACTACCCCCTGCCTAGAGAAGACCAAGTAGCAATCTTGAGGCTGAGGACTGGACACTGCAGACTCAGACATCACATGTTTTCCAGTGAAACATTTCCTCCAGACCTGTCCAACACACCAAAACCTGAGGGCCAATATCTGGCCTACTGACCTGCCGATGAGGGATAAACTCTTCGGACCCCTGGAGGGCCTTCATAGCACGGCAGCATTTGTCAGGGCCTCAGGAGTTGCTGTGTGAGCGTTCGACGAAGAAGAAGTATGCCAAACAATCAAACTGAATTGCTAAATGGACAGCTAACGAACAATACCGAAAAGCCCTTTGGTCCTATTCATTTTGACTTACATGCTGCTTTTTATGTACACTCCACAACCCTATCTCCAAACTTTTATATGTTCATAGCCGTCAGTGTATCATTGCACAACTGAATGCAACTACAACATAATATTAGTAAGCACACACACACACACACACACACACACACACACAAATATATATATATATATATATATATATATATATATATATATATATATATATATATATATATATATATATATATAATGACGATTTGGAGCGTAAGAAGATCAGTTATTAACAAGTTTGATGCATTCTGAAAATATTACTAACGATTATTTTATTAAAAACCTAAATCTAAGCCATAAACATTCTTCAAGAAGCCGTCGTTTTTGTCGTTGTTCGGTTTGTTGTAGTAGTTGTTGTTGTTGTGTGTGTGCTTTTTTTTTTGTTCCTTGGCTAGAGTTTAGTGTAGGGTAGTGTAGTGTAGGGTAGTGTTGTATAGTGTAGTGTAGTGTTGTACAGTACAGAGCAGTGCAGTGTAGTGCAGTGCAGTGCTGTGCAGTGTAGTGCAGTGCAGTGCGGTCCAGTGTAGTGTAGTGTTGTGTAGCGTAATGCAGTGTAGTATAGTGTAGGTTATTGTAGTGCAGTGCAGTGCAGTGCAGTGCTGTGCAGTGTAGTGTAGTGCAGTGCAGTGCGGTCCAGTGTTGTGTAGTGTAGTGCAGTGTAGTGTAGAGTAGCGTAATGCAGTGTAGTATAGTGTAGTGTAGTGTAGTGTAGTGTAGTGTAGTGTAGTGCAGTGCAGTGCGGTCCAGTGTAGTGTAGTGTTGTGTAGTGTAGTGTAGTGCAGTGCAGTATATTATAGTGTAGTGTAGTGTAGTGCAGTGCAGTGCGGTCCAGTGTAGTGTAGTGTTGTGTAGTGTAGTGTAGCGTAATGCAGTGTAGTATAGTGTAGTGTAGTGTAGTGTACACAGTTTCTGTGTGAAATTGGAACTGTTTTCCCCACAGAGAGTATGTAGTTATAATGCTTCATCCTCTTGTGATCTTTCTTTTTTTTTTCTTCTCTGTACATATGTTTATCTTCCTACTGCTGTATGTAATTCCACCTCTCTCGCATTTCCTTATCCTCTACCCTCCCCCCCCCCCCTCTACAGCTTAGTCCCTATTATCTGTCCCCCCCCCCCCCCCCCCCTCTTCTCTCTCTTCATTTGCATAATCTCAAATCAGTCTGTCTGTCTGTTTATCTGTCTGCCTGTCTGTCAAAGCGTCGTCTCACTGTCTGTGTTGGTGAATGATAATATTATTTCTGTTTTTTTCTTCGTCTTCTTCCTCCTCCTCCTCCATTCTTCTTCTCTGTCCCCTTCTCCCTCCCTTCACTTTCACAGTCTCTCAGTCTCCCCACACTGCTAAGGACCCCTGACAGCTGATAAGTGGTGTGTGTGTGTGTGTGTGTGTGTATGTGCGTACGCATGCGCGCGCGTGCTCGCCTGCCTGCCTGCACGCATGCATGCCTCTGTGTGTGTGTGTGTGTGCGCGCGCGCGCGCGCGCGCGTGTGTGTGTGTGTGTTCAGTCTGTTTAAGGTTCGTCGCCTTGTCTGTGTTTGCATATATGTTGCATGTCTGTTTATGTTTTGTTCCTGTGTCTGTGTGTCTGATTGTGTCTTTCAGTGTCTTTCTGTTTTAACCCCCCACTGTCTGTCTGTCTGTCTGTCTTTCTTTCTAAATACATCAGTGAAAAATTCCTTCCGCACTTGTGTGGATGGACAGACAGACAAACATATAGAAACTCTCTCTCTCTCTCTCTCTCTTCTCTCTCTCTCTCTCTCTCTCTCTTCTCTCTCTCTCTCTCTCTCTCTCTCTACTCATGTCCAGCAATTGGAGAAGAAGAAGACGAATTTCATTTTTTATTTGCTTGTAGAACTTATCATGAAATTCGCCCAAAAAAAAGCTTTTATGACAAACCCAACCAACAGTTCCACCAATCTTGTACAAAAGGTCCTATCTTATTATAATATGTCGGAGCTTAAATCTTTAGCAATATATGTAACGCAGGCTCTAGATAAACGTAAGCAGACTATGAATGAAACGGATCCTATACGTAATAACTGAAAATATTGGTTGGCATTTATCTGGACTTTGGATTATTACTCATGTTCTTTTCATACTCATTCCTATGTTGATATGTCATTTACAATTGCCCCCTTTGACTGATGGGCTTGTAGCTTTTGTCAAATAAAATTCGTTCATTCATTCATTCATTCTCTCTCTCTCTCTCTCTCTCTCTCTCTCTCTCTCTCCTCTCTCTCTCTCTCTCTCTCTCTCTCTCTCTCTGTCTGTCTGTCTGTCTGTCTGTCTCTCTCTCTCTCTCTCTCTCTCTCTCTCTCTCTCTCTCTCTCTCTCTCTCTCTCTCTCTCTCTCTCTCTTATTGATCTCCTCAAATGGGAGTGGTTTTCCTCAGTTAGAGGGTGTAATAGGTCTGAAATTGGTGTGTCCTTCAGGACACTGTTCGAAAAACAAAATAATATACATGATACTACTGCTTATAGTTAGACTTGTTGTCTTTCAAGTATGATTTGATGTGTTTCGACAAAATGCAAATGTACATCGACGTAGTAATTCTCTACAAGGCATATACTGCCATTTTTGTAAGGTAGTAATTGAAGAATAGCAGCGTTCTTTTTGATTGCTCCAATGTATTCAGATCTTAGAGCAATGGGCATGCAGTAAAGCTTCTATTCCCTAATGTGTGCTGTTACAAGTTGCGAATATTCACCACATGCATAGTGTTTCTATCTTTCATTCAGTGAAAAGACGAAAGTAAAAAGCGTTTTTTAAAAATTTGCCATTCATTAGAACAACCTGCTAACTTTTCTTTTTTAATTCATCTCAAGTAGGTTGCATGTTGTCATATTAAGTCATGGTGATGATGCTGAGGAGGAGGAGGAGAGGAGGAAGAAGAGGATAAGGAGGAGGACGACGACGACATAGCGATGATGAGATGATGATGATGATGATGATGATGCTGTTGGCGATTATTATGATAATGATGATGAATTACATAAAAAGATTGCTAGGAATGTTTCAATCCCTGCTTCATTCTCACCTAATGATAGTTAATGATGCTTGGAAAGGAAAAAAACACCCTGGACCATGAGTTAGCCAAGTTTCGTCACAGTCAATAGCAGTATACATTCTTTGCATGATGGCAGGAGTATTACTAGTGGTGATGGTGGTGGTGATAAATAAAATATGTTAAAAATTACTTGAATATGTAAATGAAATAAATCTGCATTCCCTCGTGATGTTCAGTTTCTCCAACCCTCCAATAATTGTTTTGAATAGTGGCCTAAGGCCGAAGTATAGTAAAATTGTTCAGTGTTCAGTTCTCTCCCCCCCTCCCCCTGTCTCTCTCTCTCTCTCCCAAATCTTTCCATATACATATATAAAGCATTTCAAATAAGAGAGATATCAGTATCGTAATTTCACTATATTTTTCTTAAGAATGTTCAAATTTTGCATGTTTTCATACATACACACACACCCCTTCATATGGGCCGAAGGCCTTTCGTGAATAAACCTCGTATTTCGTACCCCCCCCCCCCCCCCCCTCTCTCTCTCTCTCTCTCTCTCTCATGAGAGTGATTTAATTTGTTCTCTTTGTGATGCTTCTGCTGAAGACGAAATACATTATCTATTTACTTGTTCACAACTTACGGAATTAAGAGAGCAGTTTATACCTCAAAAGTTCTTATGTCAATCATGTCTCCATACGTTAACTATGCTCATTATGTCTGGAAAGAAGTTATTATTAAACAACTATTTCTTTATATATATATATATATATATATATAATATATATATATATATATATATATATATATATATATATATAATATTTAAATTGCGAGATACTTGTTAATTCCTGATACGTTGTGTTATTTGCAAATCTGTTTTGTATATTGATTTCTCATGAGTATTCATTGCATGATAGTGTGTACTTTGTGTTTTTCCCCTGCAAATGTCGCCGTGGCCTTTTTACTAAACCATTCGCATTCTGTCTCTGTCACTCTGTCTCTGTCTCTGAGAGAGAGAGGGAGAGAGAGAGAGAGAGAGAGAGAGAGAGAGAGAGAGAGAGAGAGAGAGAGAGAGAGAGAGAGAGAGAGAGAAGAGCAAGCACACAGGCACAGCGACACACAGACACAACACACACATGCACACACACACACTGACACACACACACAACACACACACACACACACACACACACACACACACACACACACAACACACACACACACAAATCACTTTGAAAGGAAGGCAAAGGAGACAGCACAAACAAAAAACAAACAACCAAAAATAAAAAAGAGAAGAAGATAGACAACAGGGACAGACTCAGAGATGTCTGTCTGTCTGGCCCCCCTCCACCCCCCACCCCCAGCCACCAGCCTTCCGCTCTCCCCTATCTCCATCCCCAACATTCGTTACCCCCTCCTCCCATCCCCAACCGTCCATGTCCTACACCACTTCCTCCTCCTCCCTCATCCACCTCTCTCTTCTCTTGATCCTCGTTTGCTTTTGTTTTCACTTTTCTTCATTTTACCTTGTAGTTCAGTGTTTGTACCTGTTTATGTTGGAGATACTCAATGTATTGTAGCCTATCGTATGGTATGTGTGTGTGTATGGATGGATGTGTGTATGTATGTGTTTGTGTATATTTGTGTATGAATGTTTGTGTATATTTGTGTATGTATGTATGGATGCATGCATGCATGCATATATGTATGTATGTGTATGTATGTGTGTATATCTATCTATCGGTGTATATATATATGTCTATTCACATCTTAGTCTGTACCTGTCACTGACGAACTACCCTCCGATCATTCTGCCATTCTTTTCTTCCTCAACATCGCAAAGCCTATCAGAAAGAAGAAGAGCATTACCCGTCTCAACCTCAAGGTCTTAGATATTCACACTTTCCTTTCTCAAGCTGCTGAACGCCTATCACAAATCCCTGACCATACTGACCCTTCTAAGCACTACAATACCGTTCTCAGCCAACTTCTTGGTGAGCATGCACCTCCTACTGACCATCGCCTGTCTGATAGGCCCTGTGCACCATGGTACACCCATGACATCCTGGTCGCAAAACGTAAACGCCGACAGCTAGAGCGGCAATGACGAAAAACAAAAACTGAGATAAACAAACAGCTTATCCGTAAACAAATCAACAAAGTCAAAACCTTAATCCATTCAGCAAAAACAAAGTATTACTGTTATCAAGTTCTTGATGCGACGTCTATGAAATCTCTCTTTTCCCTCACATCCACTCTTCTGGATCTGCGAAGGCTAGTCCTCTGCCTTCTATCTACGACAACTCTGAACTTCCTTCTATATTTTCTGCATTCTTTTCTGACAAAGTTCGCAACATTCGCTCTAGTTTGGATCAGACTCCTTTCCAGCCCGCAATTTCTGATCCTCAGTTTTCTGGCACTCCTCTCCTCTTTCATCTAGCAAGCGAGAAAGAAATAGCGACAATTCTGAAAGAAATGACAATAAAATCATGTGATCTTGATCCTATACCTGCTTCTCTTTTCACTCAGTGCCTTCCACAGCTTATACCCACTATCACAAAAATAGTAAACTCCTTCTTTCAGGAATTTTTCCAACAGCTCTCAAAACTGCAATAGTTACACCTCTACTCAAAAAGCACAACCTCGATCCTAACACTTTGAAGAATTACAGACCTGTATCCAACCTACCGTTTCATTTCAAAGTCCTTGAAAAAGTTGTTCTGATACAACTCAACAGCCATCTTCATTCAAACAATCTCCTTCCCCCTTTTCAGTCTGCCATCGCGCCATCCACAGCACCGAAATCACCCTAGTCCACACCTTAAACACGCTTTTACACGCGTCTGACTCAGGAAAAATCTCCCTACTCACTCTTCTCGACTTATCTGCAGCCTTCGACACAATAGACCACTCAATTCTTCTCTCCCGTCTCCAAAAACTTTTGGTATTAAAAGCACAGCCCTCACCTGGTTCAGTTCATACCTTACAAAACGATTCCACACAGTTGCAGTAAACAAGATTCAATCAAAACCTGCCAAATTGGAATGTGGAGTCCCACAGGGGTCAGTTTTTGGCCCTGTTCTTTTCACTCTCTACACTGCTCCTCTTTCACACATAATAAATCGTCATCAGATCAACCATCATTTTTATGCAGATGACTCTCAAATTCTTAGCAGTGATACTCCTGAAAATCTGCCCTTTCTCTTGATTAATATGTCCTATTGCCTTCAAGATATCCAAAATTGGATGATACAGAACAAGTTACAGCTAAATGCAGATAAAACCGAAGCCATGCTTGTAGGGACCAAACACAAACACTCTTCTATCACAAGCAGCTTGAATAGAATTCGGCAATACGTCTGTCCCTCTATCTACTGCTGTGAAATATTTAGGGGTCGTTATAGACAATACACTCTCAATGCAAAAATTTATCACCCAAACCTGCCAGTCGTGCTACTATCAATTGCGGCGCATCAGTACAGTTCGAAAGTACCTGTCCACTGATGCAGCATCCAAACTAGTCACGTCTCTCATTCTCTCACGTCTGGACTATTGCAATTCTCTTCTGGCTGGTCTGCCAGCTTCATCTTTCCACTCCCTTCAACGTATACAAAACTCTGCAGCTCGCCAAGTCCTCAGAAAGAAAAAATCTGAGCCCATTACTGCTCTCTTGCGATCTCTCCAAAGGTTGCCTCCGCCACAGAGTAAACTATTAAGATCAGTACCCTCTGTTACAAATGCCTCCATAAAACAGCACCTTCCTACCTCTGCTGAATGTCTTCACCTGTACACTCCTTCTCGTTCCCTCCGCTCTGCTGCAGATACCTTGTGCTTAAGAATACCTAGATTCAACCAGTTCACCGTTGGCCGTGGCTCTTTCTCTGTTTCTGGTCCATTGATCTGGAAAGACCTCCCTCTCTCCCTTCGCCAAAAGCCTTCTTATGACGCTTTTAAATCCGGCCTCAAGACACATTTATTTCAAACCTAAGATTCTGCCCTCTTGTTCCATTTCATTTTTGTCCCTGCCCTCAACAGCCAAAACCCCATCACCCTGCCGGAGAGTAAACCTGTGTGTGTGTGTGTGTGTGTGTGTGTGTGTGTGTGTGTGTGTGTGTGTGTGTGTGTGTGTGTGTGTGTGTGTGCGTGCGTGCGTGCGTGCGTGTGTGTGCGTGCGTGTGTGCGAGTGTGTGTATACATTTGAACTTGTAAAAAAATCCTATTAATTGTAACTGGCTGCATGTGAATGAATAGGATGAATGAAAGCGTTTTGATTTGTTTTGTTGCAAGATATAGCGCTATATAAACTCCATGTATTATTATTATGTATTATATATATATATATATATATATATATATATATTATGTGTGTGTGTGTGTGTGTGTGTGTGTGTGTGTGTGTGTGTGTGTGTGTGTGTGTGTTTGTATGTATGTATATATGACAGAGAGACAAGTGTATCGACAGACACATTGAGAGACACTAACACTGGTGCAGTAGGTATCCTAATCCTCCTAGTCCTCCAAATCTCTCCAATAACAACACGTGCATGTATACAGACCATGCTCTTTTCAGAGAGAGCTGAACAGAACAGAAAAGGCGAGACAGGGAGACAGACTAACAGACAGACAGACCAGATGGCCAGCCAGGTAGACAAGACATAGGTGGAAAAACAGACACACGGACAGACAGATGGAACAGTCAGACACACATGCAAACAGATAGAGACACAGAGCAAGACCGAGAAACAAATAGAGGACGCGAACAGACACACAGATGGCACAGACAGACTGAACTCACAGACAGCCATGCAGAGATACAGACAGGCAGAGCACACAGACATAGAGGTAGGGGACAGACAGCTGGGCTGACTGACAGATAGGGTACGCAGACATACAGAGAGAGAGAGACAAGGCACGTTTAGCACCCAGATATTATAGACAGACAGGGCAGATAGACAGACAGAGCATTCACAGACGAGTAGACAGGGTGTACAGACAGACAAAGAGAAATGGGAACACACAGACAGACAAGGGCGCAGAGACAGACAGACGAGGGCTTACAGACAGAAATACAGAGCATTCACGGACAAATAGCAGGCAGACAGCCAGGCACATAGGAAAAGGCGCACACATGACAGGCACACAACAGACAGACAAGGGCACACGGACAGACAGATACGTAGACACAAACAACAGGGCATATAGACAAACGGACACACAGACACACACACACACACAGACAGACAGACACACAGAAAGGGCACACGGACATACGAACACAGACAGACAGGCACACAGGAAGGGTACACAGACAGATACACAGACAGGCCACACAGATTAGACAGACAAAAAGGACGCACATACAGATACACAAACAGACAGACAGTCAGGCACAAAGACAGACAGGGCACAGACAGGCAGACAGACACACAGGTAGACAAGGCACACACACACAGAAGACAGACAGACAGACAGACAGACAGACAGACACGCAACACGCAGACAGACAGGGCACATGACAGACAGACGGACCACAGAAAGACACATGAGGACGTCAATCTGTCTGGTAACAGCCCCCCTCACCCCGGCCCCCAATCTCCATGCCCCCCCCCCCACTGATCTACACAGCCCCTTCCCTTTCTCTTTTCTTCCCTATCCCTATTTACTTATGTTGGCCCACATTCCCCCTCCCCCATCCTACCTCCCCCCCCCCCCTCCCTCCCCCACCCCACTCACCTCCTCTCCTCTCTCTCTCTCCTCTTCCTCTCTCTCTCCTCTCTCTCTCTCTCTCTCTCACTGATTCCCCCACCCCTCTCTTGATCTTTTGTTCAACGATTGTTGCTTGCTATTGTCGTAAATTTGTAACATTATTTCTTTTCTCATGTTGTTAAGATGTTGTTGATGCTGTTAAGTTTTTTTCAGTTGTTGTCGTGCTATACAGTGCAAACCGACTGCTCTGCAGACTATTATTTTTGAGGGCTGAAAAAGATGGATAGGGGTGTTTTTTTTTGGTGTGTGTGTGTGTCTATGGTTTTTGTTTGTTTTGTGTGTTGTTGCTTTTCTGCAGACTTGTCGCTTTTGTTTGTTTTTGTTTTTTGGTGTGTGTGGTGTGTGTGTGTGTGTGTGTGTGTGTGTGTGTGTGTGTTGTGTGTGTGTGTGTTTCTTCTATGGAGGAAAAAATAGATGTGCTTGGTTCTGTTATTTTGTCTGTCTAGCTAGCTATCTGTTTGTCAATCCATCTAACTGGCTGCACATTTTGGGGGTCTGTTTATTTCGGTGTTTTCTTTTCTGTCTGTTAGTTTATTTGTCCACGTGTCTGTCGTTTCGAGCTGTCTGTCTATCTATCTATATCCCTCTCTACCTATCTATCTGTCTGTTTGTCTGTCTGTCTAGCTGTCTGGCTGGCTGTCTATCTGTTTGTCTACCTATCTCCCTGGCTGTTTATCTATAGTCTCTATCTGTCTATCTGTAGGAGTCCGTCAAGGCTGTCTCCTATCGCCGCTACTGTTCAGTGTTCTTGAGCACATAATGACTGACACCTTAGAAAATCACACTGGCACAGTCTGTAATGGAGGACAATCACCAGCCTTAGGTTTGCCGATGACATCGACGGACTGGCAGGAGACGAACAGGAACTAGCCAACCTAGTGTACCACCTGGACGAAAAATATCTTCCAGATACGCATGGAGATCAGTGCAGAGAAGACAAAACTCATGACAAACAGTGCCCAGCCAAGCACTAGCAAGATCAAAGTCAGTGGAAAAGAACTTGAGGTTGTAGATCACTTCAAGTACCTTGGAGCTTTTATTACTGAAGATGGTTAAAAGACTGAAATCCTTGCAAGAGCTGCACAAACAGTAGCAGCAAATGTCAAGCTCAATACCATCTGGAAAGACCGAAACTTTTCTCTCAGGGCCAAGGTCAAGCTACAGCATGAATTAGTCACCTCCACATGTCTGAATGCATGCTAATCCTGGACATTGAATGCAGATATGCAAAGGAGGATCCAGGCTTTGGAGATGAGATGCCTCAGAAGACTCCTTGGCATCTCATACACGGATCACATTACCAACGAAGAAGTATGACAAACCATCACCCAACAAGTAAAGCCCTACGAAGACCTGCTGACCACAATGAAAAGAAGCTCAGATGGTATCGACATGCAACAAGATCATAATTATGGAGAATGAAGAAGAAATGGGCAGACAACATCACTGAATGGACCGGGAAGAGCCTCTCCACAACCCAGGCACTTGCCCACAACCGAGCAAATGGAGCCAACTGGTGCAACGCTCGTCACAGCAGTGCCCCTACGACTCCGGAATAGGTTACGGGAGCAGATGAGATGAGATGAGATCTATCTGTCTATCTATCTGCCTGTCTGTCTATCTATCTGTCTATCGATTTATCTGTCTGTATGTCTGTCTTTCTCTCTGTCTATATCGAAGTATCTATCTCTCTCTCTCTATCTCTGTCTGTCTGTCTGTCCTGTCTGGCTGGCTGTCTTTGTATCTTTTCTTCTCGGTCTGTATGTTTGTCTTAGTAATGTTTTGTTGTTGCTTTTTGTTTGTTTTGTTGTTATTGTTGTTTTACTGTGTACGTGGCTGTCTGGCGTTTAAGAGGTAGAAGAGACGGGTGAAGTAGGTTTGGAGATCGTGTTTGTATTTTAATCTTATTTCTCATTCCTTCCTTCCTGTCTCTCTGTCTGTCTCTGATTGTTATCATCTTTCTCTCTCTCTCTCTCTCTCTCTCTCTCTCTTCTCTCTCTCTCTCTCTCTCTCTCTCTCTCTCTCTCTCTCTATCTATCTATCTATCTATCTATCTATCTATCTCTCCTGGTGGTGGTGGTGGTGTGTAGAATTTCCATTTTTAATTTCTATTCTTTTTATTTTGAGGATCATAAAAAAGGACTCTTCTGCTTTAAATTTGGCTACATTCAGTCCCAGCGTGCATACGGTTTTGTAAATTCTGTCACCCGTTCCCACTGGCACACATTGGCCTACTCTTCGTAAGGCGGAACAGGTTTTAGCGCCTGCGCGTGTGTGGTGTGTGTGTGTGTGCGTACGTGCGTGCGTGCGCGCGCGCATGTGTGTGTGTGTTTGTGGCATATACTTATTTTCTTGCGAATAAAGACAACTTCAAACACACGCTTATTCCATTCACATGTGCGTGTAAGCAACGGGTTCTCTCTCTCTCTCTCTCTCTCTCTCTCTCTCTCTCTCTCTCTCTCTCTCTCTCTCTCTCTTCTCTCTCTTCTCTCTCTCTCTCTCTCTCTCTCTCTCTCTCTCTCTCTCTCTTTCTCTTCCTGATGGTGCCGGATGAAAAAAGTGTGCGAATGTTTATTCTGTTACCCTTGAAAAATAAAGCTTCATTCATTCCTATGTTTACCCTGACCTCTCTAGCTTATTCCCCTGACCTATTATCTCTTTCATGTGTGCTAAAATTGACATGAACGGCCAGCAACTGGAGGTGGTAGACGCCTTTAAATACCTTGGCGCTACACTCACAAAAGACGGGCGATCGACGACAGAAATCAAAGTCAGACTAGCCATGGCAACATCTTCCATGACAAAACTCACCGCCATATGGAAAAGTAAAGAGATCAGTTTCCCAATCAAACTAAAGCTCTACAAAGCCCTAATTCAGACTATCCTGCTGTACGGAAGTGAAACCTGGACATGACTGCTGAAACAGCAAAGCGAATCCAGTCATTTGAAACAAAGTACCATAGAAAACTGCTGGGCATATCCTGGAGAGAACGAAAGACCAATGAATTTGTCAAGAGCCAAATGACACGGCTGGCAGGTCCACAGGAACCCCTTCTCACCATCGTCAAGAAGAAAAAGCTGACATGGTCCGGCCACGTCACCCGCCACAACACTCTGCCAAAAACAGTACTGCAGGGAACACTCGAAGGTGGCAGAAAGAGGGGAAGACAGAACAAGTCATGGATGGACAACATCAGAGAATGGACCAGGATGAATGACTCGGCACTACTGCGCAGAGCCGAGGACCGAGATGGATGGAGGAAGCTTACCACGGCATCGTCTTTCGTGTCTCCTCCACGACCGCCAAGGTCATGGGACTGATGATGATGATGATGATTGTCTCTTTGGTCCCCTTCTACATAATTTAACACCCTCCTTCCCCATCCCCCTCATTTCAGCTCTCTCTGTCTCCTTTTCTCTCTGTCTGTCTGTCTGTCTGCCTGTCTCTCTGTGATCTGCGGTCTGTCTGTGTGTGTGTTTGTCATTATTGATTGGGAAAAGTGGGGTGGGGGGTGGAAGTGGAGAAATTTCGTCTGTCTATCTATCTATTTGCCTGTCTGTCTATCTAACTGTCAATCGTTCTATTGATCTGTCTGTATGTCTGTCTTTCTGTCTATATCTATCTCTCTATATCTCTGTCTATCTGTCTGTCTGTCTGGCTGGCTTTGTATCTTTTCTTCTTGGTCTGTATGTTTGTGTTAGTAATGTTTTGTTGTTGCTTTTGTTTTTTTTGTTTGTTGTGTTGTTGTTGTTTTACTGTGTACGTGGCTGTCTGGCGTTTAAGAGGTAGAAGAGACGGGTGAAGTAGGTTTGAAGATCGTGTTTGTATTTTAATCTTATTTCTCATTCCTTCCTTCCTGTCACTCTGTCTGTCTCTGATTGTTTATCTCTCTCTCTCTCTCTCTCTCTCTCTCTCTCTCTCTCTCTCTCTCTCTCTCCTGGTGGTGGTGGTGTGTAGAATTTCAATTTTTAATTTCTATTCTTTTTATTTTGAGGATCATAAAAAAGGACTCTTCCGCTTTAAATTTGGCTACATTCAGTCCCAGCATGCATACGGTTTTGTAAATTCTGTCACCCGTTCCCACTGGCACACATTGGCCTACTCTTCGTAAGGCGGAACAGGTTTTAGCGCCTGCGCATGTGTGGTGTCTGTGTGTGTGTGTGTGCGTGCGTGCGTGCATGCGCGCGCGCATGTGTGTGTGTGTGTTTGTGGCATATACTTATTTTCTTGCGAATAAAGACCAAACCCACGCTTATTCCATTCACATGTGCGTGTAAGCAACGCGTTCTCTCTCTCTCTCTCTCTCTCTCTCTCTCTCTCTCTCTCTCCTCTCTCTCTCTCTCTCTCTCTTTCTCTTTCTCTTCCTGATGGTACACGATGAAAAAAAGTGTGCTAATGTTTATTCTGTTACCCTTGAAAAATAAAGCTTCATTCATTCCTATGTTCCCCCTGCCCTCTCTAGCTTATTCCCCTGACCTATTATCTCTTTCATGTGTTCTAAAATTTACATGAACGGCCAGCAACTGGAGGAGGTAGACGCTTTTAAATACCTTGGCGCTACACTCACAAAGGACGGGCGATCGACGACAGAAATCAAAGTCAGACTAGCCATGGCAACATCTTCCATGACAAAACTCACCACCATATGGAAAAGTAAAGAGATCAGTTTCCCAATCAAACTAAAGCTCTACAAAGCCCTAATTCAGACTATCCTGCTGTACGGAAGTGAAACCTGGACATTGACTGCTGAAACAGCAAAGCGAATCCAGTCATTTGAAACAAAGTGCCATAGATAACTGCTGGGCATATCCTGGAGAGAACGAAAGACCAATGAATTTGTCAAGAGCCAAATGACACGGCTGGCAGGTCCACAGGAACCCCTTCTCACCATCGTCAAGAAGAAAAAGCTGACATGGTTCGGCCACGTCACCCGCCACAACACTCTGCCAAAAACAGTACTGCAGGGAACACTCGAAAGTGGCAGAAAGAGGGGAAGACAGAACAAGTCATGGATGGACAACATCAGAGAATGGACCAGGATGAATGACTCGGCACTACTGCGCAGAGCCGAGGACCGAGATGGATGGAGGAGGCTTACCACGGCATCGTCTTTCGTGTCTCCTCCACGACCGTCAAGGTCACGGGACTGATGATGATAATGATGATGATTGTCTCTTTGGTCCCCTTTCTACATAATTTAACACCCTCCCTCCCCATCCCCCTCCTTTCAGCTCTCTCTGTCTCTTTTTCTCTCTGTCTGTCTGTCTGACTGCCTGTCTCTCTGTGATCTGCGGTCTGTCTGTGTGTGTGTTTGTCATTTTTGATTGGGAAAAGTGGGGTGGGGGGTGGAAGTGGAGAAATTTCGTCTATCTATCTATCTGCCTGTCTGTCTATCTGTCAATCGATCTATTGATCTGTCTGTATGTCTGTCTTTCTATCTATGTCTATCTCTCTATATCTCTGTCTATCTATCTCTCTGTCTGGCTGGCTGGCTGGCTGTCTTTGTATCTTTTCTTCTTGGTCTGTATGTTTGTCTTAGTAATGTTTTGTTGTTGCTATTTGTTTGTTTTGTTGATGTTGTTGTTTTACTGTGTACGTGGCTGTCTGGCGTTTAAGAGGTAGAAGAGACGGGTGAAGTAGGTTTGAAGATCGTGTTTGTATTTTAATCTTATTTCTCATTCCTTCCTTCCTGTCTCTCTGTCTGTCTCTGATTGTTTATATTTTGTCTGCCTGCGTAAGTGTTGGAGACTGTCCCTATCAGTGTGTGTTTATCTGTCCTTCCTTCTCAGTCTGTCTGATTCTCTCTGTCTGTCTCTGTCTGTCTCTACTCTCTGTCTTCTCTCTCTCTCTCTCTCTCTCCTCTCTCTCTCTCTCGTGGTGGTGGTGGTGTGTGTGTGTGTGTAGAATTTCAATTTTTAATTTCTATTCTTTTTATTTCAAGGATCATAAAAAAGGACTCTTCCGCTTTAAATTTAGCTACATTCAGTTTCTGCATGCATGTGTACCTGCCTGCGCGCGCGTGTGTGTGTGGTGTCTATGTGTGTGTGTGTGTGTGTGTGTGGTGTGTTGTGTGTGTGGTGTGTGTTGTGTGTGTGTGTGTGTGCGTGCGTGTGCATGTGTGTGCGTATTTGTGGCATATACTTATTTTCTTGCGAATAAAGACAACTTAAACAGCACGTTCTTTCTCTCTCCTCTCTCTCTCTCTCCTCTCTCCTCTCTCTCTCTCTCTCTCTCCTCTCTCTCTCTCTCTCTCTCTCTCTCTCTCCTCTCTCCTCTCTCTCTCTCTTTCCCTGATGGTGCCGGGTGGAAAAAAAAAGTGTGCGAATGTTTATTCTGTTACCCTTGAAAAATAGAGATTCATTCAAAACTTCATTCATTCCTATGTTCCTCCTGGCCTATCTAGTTTATTCCCCTGACCTATTGTCTCTTTGGTCCCCTTTCTACATAACTTAACACCCTCCCTCCCCATCCCCTTCCTTTCAGCTCTCTCTGTCTCTCTGTCTCTTTTTCTCTATGTCTCTATCTGTCTGTCTGTCTCTCTGTGATCTACTGTCTGTCTGTCTGTGTGTGTGTCTGTCTGTCGTTATTGATTGGGAAAAGGGGGTGGGGGTGGGTGGTGGAAGTGGAGAAATTTCGTCTGGGTGTCCATGTGTGTGAATGTAATCAATCTCTTTTTTCCTTTGCTCCTGCCTTTTATGTCCTCCCCCCCCCTCACCCACCCCCACCCCCTACGACCCCCTCCCCTACTGTCCTGGCTTTTGTCTGCCTGTGTGTCCATCTATTGATCTGATTGTCTGCTAAAGTGTCTGTCTGTCTGTCTGTCTGTCTGTTGTTTGTTTATCTGCTGCCTGCCTGCCTGCCTGTCTGTCTATTTCTGTGTCAGTCGATTCATTTTTCTTTTGTGTGGTGTGTTTGTGGTGTGTGTGTGTGTGTGGTGTGTGTGTGTGTGGGTGTGTGTGTTGTGTGTGTGTGTGTGTGTGTGTGTGTGTGTGTGTGTGTGTGTGTGTGTGTGTTGTCTTTCTGTCTGTCTATTTCTGTGTCAGTCGATTCATTTCTTTTCTGTAGTTAGTCTGTCTCCCTGAGTATTTGCATATTGATTTATCTATCCGTCTTTTCTCCTGCTTCTTTATCAATCTGTTTTCCCAATCGGTATTTTGTTTATTTGTCTGTGTTTGCGTTGTTGTTGTTGCTGTTGTTGTTGTTGTTGTTTTCTGTTTCATTTGTCTGTGACCTATTTCTGTTTCTTATCTTATGTCTGACTGTGTCATCTGTCTGTAGTTATGCTGCAGTCTTCTGTCTGTCAATTGTCGTTAGTTTTGTGTCTGGCAGTCTTTCTGTCTGTTCATCTGTCTGTAAGTTTTGTGTCTTGGCTGTGTGTTCATCTGTCTGTTAGTTTGTGTCTGGCAGTCTGTCTGTTCAGCTGTCTGTCAGTTTGTGTCTGGCAGTCTGTCTGTTAGTTTGTGTCTGGCAGTCTGTCTGTTCAGCTGTCTATTAGTTTTGTGTCTTGGCTGGTCTGTCTGTTAGTTTGTGTCTGGCAGTCTGTCTGTTCAGCTGTCTGTCAGTTTGTGTCTGGCAGTCTGTCTGTTAGTTTGTGTCTGGCAGTCTGTCTGTTCAGCTGTCTATTAGTTTTGTGTCTGGCAGTCTGTCTGTTAGTTTGTGTCTGGCAGTCTGTCTGTTCAGCTGTCTATTAGTTTTGTGTCTGGCAGTCTGTCTGTTAGTTTGTGTCTGGCAGTCTGTCTGTTCATCTGTCTATTAGTTTTGTGTCTGGCTGTGTGTTCATCTGTCTGTTAGTTTTGTGTCTGGCTATCTGTTCATCTGTCTGTTAGTTTTGTGTCTGGCTGTGTGTTTATCTGTCTGTTAGTTTGTGTCTGATTGTCTGTTCATTTGTCTGTTAGTTTTGTGTCTGGCTGTGTGTTCATCTGTCTTTAAATTTTGCGCTTTACTGCCTGTTTATCTGTCTGTTTGTTTGGTGTCTGGCTGTCTGTCCATCTGTCTATTAGTTTTTTGTCTGTCTTACTGTCTGTCCATCTGTCTGTCTGACTCTTTACCTCGGTCACTCGGTCTCTATCACCTTTCTATCAAGCTGTCCCCATCAGCATTGTGTGTTGCTATCGTCAGCGTCACAGTCACTCTCTTTACTATTGTTTTTGCTGTTGTGGTTTCCCTTATTGACTTGCCGCTGTTGCAGCAGCAGCAGCAGCAGTAGTAGCAGCACAGTAGTAGTAGTAGCAGCAGCAGTAGTAGTAGTAGTAGATAGTAGTAGTAGAGAGTAGTAGTAGTAGTAGTAGTAGTAGTAAGAAGTAGTAGTAGCAAGAGAGGAAGATGACATTATGATGTGAGTCAGAAAGATTGGTAAGGAGAAGAAAGATATCAATCTGTATCCTCCGTACTCTGTTAGTTGAAATTTTGTTGTCTGATCTTTCTGTCATCTTTCTGTCTCTGACTACTTTCTCTCTCTCCTTCTGCTCTCTCTCCCTCTCTCTCTCTCTCTCTCTCCTCTCTCTCTTCTCTCTCTCTTGCTCTCTCCCCTCCCCCCCATCCCCGTCTCTGTCTCTCCGTCACTGGTTTCCACTCACTCCCTGTCTGGGTGTAATCTCATAATCTGTCCTGCTGTCTGTCTCTCTCTCTGTCTATCAGTCTCGCTGTCTGGCAAGCCGGTCGTCTGACTGTCTGTGTTCGCCAATTATCATTCTTCTTCTCCTCCATCTTTCTAGCCCCTCTCCCCCCCCCCCCCCCCCCCCTCTTTCTCCTCCTCCCTTCACTCTCCTGCCTTCAGTGTCTTAATCACACAACAGTTAGAGAGCCCGTGACACCCGATTTCTGAGGATCAAATAGTGAGTCTGTCATGTTTACAGTCTGTCTGTCTGTCATGTTTACAGTCTGTCTGTCTGTCTGTCATGTTTACAGTCTGTCTGTCTGTCATGTTTACAGTCTGTTTGGCAAGTTTACAGTGTGTCTGTCAAGTTTACAGTCGGTCTGTTTGTCAAGTTTGCAGAATGTCTGTCAAATTTACAGTCTGTCTGTCAAGTTTACAGTTTGTCTGTCAAGTTTACATTCTGTCAAATTTACAGTCTGTCTGTCTGTCAAGTTTACAGTGTGTCAAGTTTACAGTCTGTATGTCTGTCAAGTTTACAGTCGGTCTGTCAAGTTTACAGTGTGCCTGTCAAGTTTACAGTCTGTCTGTCTGTCAAGTTTACAGTGTGCCTGTCAAGTTTACAGTCTGTCTGTCTGTCAAGTTTACAGTCGGTCTGTCAAGTTTACAGTCAGTCTGTTTGTCAAGTTTGCAGAATGTCTGTCAAGTTTACAGTCTGTCTGTCTATTAAGTTTACAGTATGTCTGTCTATTAAGTTTACAGTATGTCTGTCAAGTTTACAGTATGTCTGTCAAGTTTACAGTCTGTCTGTCTATTAAGTTTACAGTCTGTCTGTCTATTAAGTTTACAGTATGTCTGTCAAGTTTACAGTCTGTCTGTCAAGTTTACATCTGTCTGTCAAGTTTACAGTCTGTCTGTTTGTCAAGTTTGCAGTTTGTCTGTCAAGTTTACAGTATGTCTGTCTATTAAGTTTACAGTATGTCTGTCTATTAAGTTTACAGCATGTCTGTCAAGTTTACAGTCTTGTCAAGTTTACATCTGTCTGTCAAGTTTACAGTCTGTCTGTTTGTCAAGTTTGCAGTTTGTCTGTCAAGTTTACAGTATGTCTGTCTATTAAGTTTACAGTATGTCGTCTTTAAGTTACAGCATCTGTCAAGTTTACAGTCTGTCCAGTTTACAGTCAGTCTGTCTGTCAAGTTTACAGTCTGTCTGTTTGTCAAGTTTACAGTATGTCTGTCAAGTTTACAGTATGTCTGTCAAGTTTACAGTCTGTCTGTCTAGTTTACAGTCTGTCTTTTTGTCAAGTTTGCAGTATGTCTATCAAGTTTACAGTCTGTTTGTCAAGCTGTTTGTCAAGTTTGCAGTATGTCTGTCAAGTTTACAGTATGTCTGTCTATTAAGTTTACAGTGTGCCTGTCAAGTTTACAGTCTGTCTGTCATGTTTACAGTATGTCTGTCAAGTTTATTGTCTGTCTGTCTATTAAGCTTACAGTATGTCAAATCTCTTGTGTTTGTTTATACTCGGTCTCTTTATTTGTCTGTCTGTCTGTCCCTTGACGTACTTGTCTGTCTGTCTCTCTCTCTGTCTGTCTGCCCTT
Organism: Rapana venosa; assembly: GCA_028751875.1. Taxonomy (NCBI): domain Eukaryota; kingdom Metazoa; phylum Mollusca; class Gastropoda; order Neogastropoda; family Muricidae; genus Rapana; species Rapana venosa. Next base: position 8,221,678 of record CM054167.1, on the reverse strand, counting down.
TCATCTATTTGTCTGTCTGTCCGTTCCTCCACCTATTTGTTTGTCTGTCTGTCTATTTCTTTGCTTTTTCTTTTCGTTTTTCTGTGAGTTTGGCTGGTCATTCTTCACCTTTATTCTGCCATTGTATTTATCGTAATTTATGTCATCATTATTGTTTCATCACCATTATTGATCACCATCATCATCATTGTCATCATTGTTGTCGTCATCATCGGCAGCAGCAACCCTTTGATTACTTTTTCTCTTTTTTTTCCTTTTTCTATTTTTCTCTTCTTTTTGTTTTTAGGTTTGGAGGTGTAGGCTGTGGCTTTTGCAGCAGTTATAGTGATAGTAGAAGTAGTAGCAGTAGCATAGCAGCAGCAGGAGTAATAGAAGTAGTAGTAGTAGTAGTAGTAGTAGTAGTAGTAGTAGTAGTAGTAGTAGTAGTAGTAGAAGTAGTAGAAGTAGTAGTAGTAGTAGTAGTAGTAGTAGTGTAGTAGAAGTAGTAGTTGTAGTAGTAGTAGGAGGAGGAGGAGGAGAGGAGCAGCGGCGGCGGCAGCAGCAGTAGTGGTAGCTTATCTCTTCTTCGTCTTGTTGTCGTTGTTCTTCTTCTTTATATACCTCTTGCATCTGTCTTCTCTTTCTTGATACTGCTGTTGTATTGTGTACGTTGTCGTAGGCGCTGTTGTTACTGTTGTTACTCATTATTATGACATCAATGGTATTGGTGCTGACCATAGTGGTGGCGCCGGCGGTGGTAGTAATGGTGATGGTGGTGGTCATGGTGCTAGTGGCGATGATGAGGAGGAGGATGATGATGATGCAGTAGCGCTGCTGATGGTGGTGGTATAGGGGTAGGGGTTCTTTGTCTTCTTTATACTCTTCTTTTTTATCTCCCCCCCCCCCCTCCCCCCCCCCAATCCCGCTTCCAGTCATTGTCTTCCCCTTGCGATCTCTGTCTGGGTGTAATCTCATGATCCGTCCTACTGTCTGTCTTAGCGTGTTCATCAGTCTGGCTGGCTATGTACTCGAATTATCATTTCTCTCTCCTCTACATCCTCCCCTCCCCCCTTCCCCTTCCCCCACTTGTCTGTCTGCCCAGTACTTAACTTTCATATCCTCCCCCCCCCCCCCCTCCCCTTAACCTCACCCCCCCTTCCCCTCCCTTCAACTTCTCAAGCTCCGAACAGTATAACAGCCGGCAGATCCCGCGACACCTGATTTGTATCTGGCAATCAGACAGGGAGTTTACTGGCCGTCTGTCAGTTTCTTGTGTGTGGATATTACCGTGTCTGTCCCCCTTCTTCTTTTGCCTGTCCGTTCTCTCTCTCTCTCTCTCTCTCTTCTCTCCATCTCTCTCTCTCTCTCTCTTCTCTCTCTCTCTCTCTCTCTCTTCTCTCTCTCTCTCTCTCTCTCTTCTGTCTGTCTCGCCATCTTGTTGGTTTTTTTTCTTATTCTTCTTTTTTTTTTTCGCGGGGGGGGGGGGGGGGTCTCCTCTCTCTCTCTCTCTCTCTCTCTCTCTCTCTCTCCTCTCTCTCTCTCCTCTCTCTCTCTCTCCTCTCTCTTTTTTCCCCTCTCTCTCTCTCTATTTTTTATTTTTATAATTGTCACTGTCTGTCAGCCTGCCTTTTTTTGTTTTGTAGTTGTTCGTGTTTCTTGTTTATTTTTTGTTTTGTTCTTTCTGTGTTTTTGTTGTTGTTGTTGTTGCAGTCATCGTCATGGATGTTAATGTTGTTGTTGCTCTTCTTCTTTGAATTCTTTGATTTTTTTTTTTAAAAATACTTCTTCTTTTTCTTCTTCTTCTTCTTCTTCTTTCTTTCTTTCTTTCTTTCTTTCTGTTTTTTCTTTCTTTCTTTCTTCTTCCTTCTTTGAATTCTCCTTCTTTGAATTCTCCTTCCTCTTTTTTTTCTACTTTTTCTTCTTTTTCTTCTTTCTTACTTTCTTTCTTTCTTCTTTCTTTCTTTCTTCTTCTTTCTTCTTCTTCTTCTTCTTTCTTTCTTTCTTTCTTTCTTCCTTCTTCTTCTTTGAATTTTCCTTCCTTCTTTCTTTCTTTCTTTCTTTCTTTCTTTTTCTTTCTTTCTTTCTTCTTTCTTCTTCTTCTTCTTCTTCTTCTTTCTTTCTTTCTTTCTTTCGTCTTTCTTTCTTTCTTCTTCTTCTTGTTCTTCTCTTCTTCTTCTTCTTCTTCTTCTGCTGCTGCTGCTGCTGCTGCTGCTGTTGTTGCAGTCGGCGTCATTGATGTTAATGTTGTTGTTGCTCTTCTACTTTGAATTCTTTAAATTCTTTTTTTTATATACTTCTTCTTTTTTGAATTCTTCTTTGAGTCTCTTCTTTTGAACTCTTTTTGAATCCCCCTCCTTCTCCTTCTTCTTCTTCTTCTTTGAATTCCTCTTCTTTAAATTCTTAGTCCTCTTTGAATTCTTCTTCTACTGCTTTGAATTCTTCTTTGAGTGATTTTTTTTGTCTTTTCCTCAAGTTCTTCTGGGTCGTTGGAATTTTTTTTTTACGTGCCTGAACTCCATGCTGCTAATGTTAGTATTGTCTGTCGTTGTTTGCTTATTTGCCTGTTTGCTTTTTTTATTTTTTATTTTATTGTTATGATAGTTGTTGTTATGATGAAGATGATGACCACGACCACGACACTAATGGTGATGATGATGATGATGATGACGGCGTTAATGATTTTTTTTTTTTATTGATGACAGGAAAGACAACCACATCGACGATGATAATAATAAAGCATTCATAGTGGCAGTAGTGAGGGTGGGTTGTGCACCCCCCTTCACCCCCACCCCCTTCCCCCACCTCTCTGGTTTTTCTTTTCACTCACTCTCCGTCTACGTGTAATCTCAGAACCTGTCCTGCTGCCTCTGTCTGTATAGCAGTCTTTCTGTCTGTCTTTCGTTCTGTCTATCAGTCTGTCTGTCTGTTATTATTTTTAAAATTTTTAAAATTCTTTTATATAATAATAATAATAATAATATATGGAATTTATATAGCGCTGAATCTTGTAAAAATCGAGGATAATGGAATAAGCACTCATGTGCCTTTTTACATCTAGTCCCCGTGTGTATGCGGTTTTGTAAATTCTGTCATCTGTTCCCACCGGCACACAATGGCCTACTCTTAGGAAAAGCGGAACAGGATTTAACGTGTGCGCAAGATGTTCTGCGTGCGTTCGCACACGGGACCTTGGTTTATAGTCCCATCCGAAGGACTTTTGGGGAGAGTGAAGTCTGCACTGATGTTAACCTAACCTTAACCTTAATTCTCTCTGTGCCAGGAGGCACACAAGGCTTGAACATCATTTCTCCATTGGTTCCGGTCTGCAGATTGCGAGCGCAATGTTCTGACCACTAGGCTATCCCGTCCCCCCTGTCTGTCTATCAGTCTGTCTCTGTCTGTCTATCAGTCTGTCACTCTGTCTCTGACCATTAGTCTGTATCTCAGTGTGTCTATCAGTCTGTCTATTTCTGTCTGTCTGTCTCTGTCTGTCTATCAATCAGCCTGTCTGTCTATCAGTCTGTCTGTCCTGCTAACACTATCAGTCTGTCTATCTCTGTTTGTCAGTCTATATGTATCTGTCTGTCTTTGTCTATCAGTCTGTCTTTCTACCAGTCTGTCCGTCTACCTATCAGTCGGTCTCTCTCTATCAGTCGGTCTGTCTATCTCTGTCTGTCTGTCTGTCTCTGTCTGTCTTTGTCTATCAGTCTGTCTACCAGTCTGTCCGTCTATCTATCAGTCGGTCTCTCTCTGTCTGTCTATCTCTGTCTGTCTGTCTCTGTCTATCAGTCTGTCTGTCTATCAGTCTGTCTACCAGTCTGTCCGTCTATCTATCAGTCGGTCTCTCTCTATCAGTCTGTCTGTCTATCTCTGTCTGTCTGTCAGTCTGTCTGTCTCTGTCTATCAGTCTGTCTGTCTATCAGTCTGTCTGTCTATCAGTCTGTCTATCATCCTGTCTATCAGTCTGTCTGGCAGGCAGGCTAGTGTCTGGCTGTCTGTGTATTTGCCAATTATCATTCCTCGTCCTATCCTTCCACCTCTTCC
>CM054167.1:8197655-8212655 GCA_028751875.1 Rapana venosa | reverse complement strand
ACAGCAACATTGTTTGGGGTGGGGAGGTTGGGTTGGAGGTCATATGAGCGGAAACACCCTGTGCTGCTGTTAAGCGCCTGACTAGTCAGGCCCAGCACATCTGACTTGAATTCTTCTTCTTCTTCTTCTTTTTCTTCGTCAGAGTGATTCACCTCATTCATTCTCTTGTGTCTCAGCTCCGTGTCACTGTTACTGTTGTTGTTAGTGTTGGTATTGTTGTTGTTGCTGCTGCTATTGTTGTAGTTGATGGTGATGATCATGATCATCCTGGTCATGGTGGATCGGTGGTCTAGAGGTAACGCGCCTGTCTAGAAAGCGAAAACTCCGGGTCAGAAGTGTGCGCGGTTCGTACCCCGTTTGGACCCGAAACTTTTCCCCCATCCATTAGACCATGAGTGGTGGTCTGGGCGCTAGTCTTTCGGATGAGACGATAAACCGAGGTCCCGTGTGTTACACGTAATTATTTAGCGCACGTAAAAGAACCCACGGCAACAAGAGAGTTGTCCCTGGCAAAATTCTTAGAAAAAAGCCACTCTGATAGGGAAACAAATAGAGTTGCAGACAGGAAAAAGAAAAAAAATGGGTGGCGCTGCTCTTGTGGCGACGCGCTCTCCCCAGGGAGAGCAGCCCGAATTTCACGGAGAGAAATCTGCCGTGACTTAAAGTGGTATGAAATGAAATCTGAGCGCTTTGATTTGTTGCTTTACAAGATTCAGCGCTATATAAATTCCATAAATTATTATTATTATTATCCTAGTTGTGGTAGTGAGGATGACCACAACTCCAGGGAACATAACGATAAAGAAAAAGGTGAATACGATGATAATGGTGGTGGTGGTTGAAGCAGTGATGGTGGTGGTGCTACTTGTAATAACAATGACAACCACATTGATGATGATAATGACAGCCGCCTACTATGATCATGATGGTGGTTGGGGTGCGGTGATCATGATGGGGGTTGCGGTGTAGCTGTAGTGGGGATGTAGAAAGAGTGTACAGTAATTCTATCTCTCCCTTCACTACTACCTCCTCCTTTCCATCCTCACCCACACCCTCACTGCCTGCCATTCATTCCATATCTGCGTGCTATCCCATAATCTGTCCCGGCTGTCTTTGTCTCTCTATCAGTCTGGAGGTCTGGCTGGCTATGCAAATTATCATTGCTGCTTCTCCTCCAATTCCCTTACAGATAGATCCCCATACTCTTTTATCCCCCTTTTGAGGTGTCCTTAAATTGTCTTCTTGTCGTTAACTGGTTTAAAGCCTCCAACTGTACGAACCTGGTCCGAAACGTCGTAGGAAATTATTTTTAAACTGCTTAGCACTTCGGGTTTTTGTTGTTGTTGTTGTTATCAACACACGTGAAAACACGACCGAAAATATTGACAATAAAAAGATAAATAATAGATTTAAAGTCAGTTGTGACTGCGAACGTAGAACGAATACTCCCGGGGAACAAAATCTGTTGTGTTACCGTTGTTGTGTTGCATGCTCACGAAGACCAAAAGAAAATGTCAGATTATGAATCGTTTGTCTCGCGATTTGCTGTCTGTGCATTGGCAGCAGCCCACCTGGTGAAGGAAAGGGGAAGGTGAAGTGTCCACAGGCAGTTTCCAGCCAAGAGAAGAGTTCTTGACTTAGCTGAGCCTGTCCACTTTACGACTAGAACCACTTTAGGACACAACACCCTCCCCACCTTACGTTTTTGCTTTCGTCCCCAGCTGACAACAGCTAGAAAAGCCTTCGTAGGCCGACTGGCGAGTAAACAGTCAGTTTGGCATCTGTCTGTCTGTCGGCTGGTTAATCTTCCTTCCGTCTGTCTGTCTGTCTGGCTACATTCAGTCTCTGTGTCTGTTTACCAGTCTGTCTGTCTATCAGTCTATCTGCCGGTCTTTGTCTCTTTTCTGTCTGTCTCTCTTGGTTTCTATTGCTATTTTCTGACCGGCAACCATCGTTGTGCCGTGGGTAAACTGTCATATTCTTGGGTCGGGGGGCCACGGGTTTGAATCCTGTAAGAGTCATAGGTTTGTTGTTGCTGTTAATGTTTTAAAATAGATTTTTGACTGCTCTTACTCAGAGTGGGCTTGTTTTGGGCTAGGGAAGACTGGAACCCGTAGACTCGGTAGAAAGATTAGCGCATTGTTTGGCTTATCCCTTGAGACTGACGAGGAGACTAATCAGATAGACTGTCTCCCACCTTATGCGACATAATGCGTTAAAAACGAATTGAGCAAAAAAAATGCAGTAGTTTTTCTGAAGACACCTTTGAGGACATAACTTCAGATGACGATCTTATTTCTGATACATCATAACTACGTGTACATTGCCCAATATGTTCATTTCTTTAAGCTGGTTCAATTTTACGAAATTTAATTGCTTTCTAAAATCCAGGTGCTCTACTATCTTTCACATTTTTGCTGTTATTCTCTCTCTTTCTCTCTCTCTCTCCTCTCTCTCTCTCTCTCTCTCTCTCTCTCTCTCTCTCTCTCTCTCTCTCTCTCTCTCTCTCTGTCTCTCTCTCACGAACGCACTCATACAAACAGAGAGAGAGAGAGAGAGAGAGAGTAAATTCAAGGAACAACTTCGGTGGCCCATTCAAACCTTTCACTTTAGTGACACAAACATTTCAAACGAAAGCAAAGCAACATAAAACAAACCAAATCGAAATAAAGTAATGTAAAATAAAATAAAACAAATCGAAACAAACTCGCAATAACAACAGTTTTACAGCGGGGAAAAAGATAAGTTTGTTTTCCTGTGGCATTTTTTCTCTGAACGAAACCTGTAACTTGTTAGCCTAATTTTGTTTTGCTTTTGAGTCTGTCTGTTTGTTTGTCTGTTTGTTTGCTTGTTTGTTCAGTTCATTTCAGTCTTTCTTCTCTCTTTTGTTTTTAAATGACCGTTGGAGAAACTGACGGATGCGCAGCAATGAAAAGAAAGAAAGAAGACGAATGATAGTGGTGTTAGTGATAGTGACGAAATTGTCAAGTACACGTCATCTCCGGGTGATCAGAAGAAGAGAGTGAGGAAAAGATGAAACAGACAAAAGGTGGAAAATGAGAGTTGTTGTATTGTATTGTGTTGTATTGAACCGCATTGGACTGCATTGTATTGTATTGTATTGCATCGTGCAATGTAATGCATTGCAGTGTAGTGCAGTGCAGTGCAGCGTAGCGTAGTGTAGTGTAGTACAGTGCAGTGCAGTGTAGCAGTGCAGCGTAGCGCAGCGCGGCTGTGTAGTATAGTGTAGTATAGTGTAGTGTAGTGCAGTGCAGTGCAGTATTGTGTAGTGCATTGCAATGCAGTGTAGTGTGGTGTAGTGTAGTGTAGTATAGCGTAGAGTAGTGTAGTGTTGTGTCGTGTAGTGTAGTGTCGTGTCGTCTAGTCTAGTGCAGTGCAGTGCAGTGTAGTGTAGTGTAGTGTAGTGTAGTGTATACCACTTTCAGTAACTGCATATTCTCTGCATCATATTTGGGCTGTGCTCCCTGGGGAGAGTGCGTGCATGCGTACTGTGGGCGTGTGTGGTGTTGTGTGTGTGAAGAGAGAGAGAGAGATGGAGAGGAAGAGAAGAGAGAGATGAGGAGAGAGAGGAGAGAGAGAGAGAGAGGACAGGAAAGACTCCAGACTCAAAATATATTATGATGTAAGCTAAGTGGCTCCCAAAAGATCGACTTAAAAATCATAACTTTCCTCTTTCCCATATCCCAGCCTACCTCGCCTATCCACACATGCACAAATTATGTAGTTTACAGAGAGAGAGAGAGAGAGAGAGAGAGAGAGAGAGAGAGAGAGAGAGAGAGAGAAAGGCGGGCATGCAGGCCGACAGGCAGACAGGCAGGCAGGCAGATATAAAAAACTGACCTGCAGACATTGAAAAAGTCCTACAAGCCATCTCCCGGTCCGGAGTATATATATTATACATGACCCTCCACCTTACAATGAGTCACATTGTACCAGAGGTCAGCATTTGATTGATAGCATGTTATCAGTCTGCAAAAATAACCCAAAAAAGCTACTCAAATTTTTTTTAAAAGATTGAAAATCAAGAATCTATATTTTAAAAAAATATTTAAGTTATTGCAAACTGAAATACTAGACTCCAGGATGTAAAACTGACGAGTCTTGCATCCTAATAGGTGGTCAGGATGAGGGATAGGGTGTTTTTTTTAAAACGCGCTTTTGTAGCAAAAGGAACCACAATTACGCATTGATAATCCAATACAAGGTAGAGCATAGCTTGCAGTTTTATAATCCATCAAAATCTCAACATTGACAACATGACCCCCACCTGCCTAAAATGGCTCCTTGCGGAAAACTAAGTCTGGTGCAGTGTGACTCATTTTGTGGTGGAGTGTCACATCCGTGAGGAGAGAGACAGTGTATAATTTATTCTATAGATTGTCCCCTGAAACTTGAGAAGGCTCAACAACAACATAAATAGGAGAAACAAAAAATGGTCAGGAAAGAGGCAGACTAGACAGATAGACACATACCGTTTCTGACCTAAGCACACACACACACACACACACACATACAGAGACAGAACAGACAAAAGGAATATTGAGACCAAAAACCAAAACAAACAAAACAAGAGAAAGCATGACTCAGACAGAGACAGACACACAGACAGACAAGACAGTCCTCGATAAGCAGACACACTGTCACAGACATGCAAGATAAGAAAAGATACAAAACGTACGTCAGAGACAGTAACAAAACAACAACAACAAAACCCAACTCGAAAACCAAAAAAGGAAGAAAGAGATTAGATTTCTGCTCGTAAAAAAACAGAAGTCAACCTTTCTTCTGATAACATTGTCTGACAGACTTACAGACAGACAGACAGACAGACAGCCAAACATTGAAACAGACTGAGGGACAAGCAGACAGGTAGACAGGCCGACAGACACAGCAAACAGTGAATAGAGAGAAAAAAACAAGGGAACTTTGGATAGAAGAGGTGAATGGTACGTAGGGGTCGACTTGGGATGGGGAGGAGAGAGGTTTGGGGTCACCAGACTGATAGACGTCTCTATGTGTCTCCCTGTCTTGTGTGTGTGTGTGTGTGTGTGTGTGTGTGTGTGTTGTGTGTGTGTGTGTGTGTGTGTGTGTACACGTGTGTACAACACAGAGAGAGTCAAGTCTGGAAAAAGATTGCAGACTTAAATATTTACTGACATAAGCCAAACAGGTCTGACTACAACACGAACATCATCATGTCCCTCAATCTTCTATCCAAGCCTCCCAGCCCCTCACACATTTTCAAATCACTCAATCACTCACAATCACACATTATGTAGTTTACAACAATAATCACACATACATCAGACAGGCAGGACAGACAGACAGATGTACAGACAGGCAGGACAGCCAGCCAGATATACAGGCAGGCAGGTATGTAGCTAGCAAGCAGGAAACAGGACAGACCAACTGACAGACAGAAAGATATAATTTATATTCATGTATACAAGCAGGCCAGCCAGAGGGACAGACAGATGGACAGGCGGGTATGCAGCTAGCAGGCAGGCAAGAGGACAGACAGACAGACAGGTAGAGAGCTAGTATCAGCCTTCAAGTGGCTGTAGGGGGAATGGGACAGCCTAGTGGTTAGAGTGTTGCCCTCGTGATCTGATGGCCCAGGTTCAAGCCACCACAGAGACACTCATGCAAGGGGATCTTCCCCCCTGGAGTTAACATCAGTGAGGAATTCACTTCCCCAAAAGCCCTTCGGATGAGACTATAAACCGAGGTCTGTGTGAGAACACAAGCACAAACATCTGCGCACAGATTTAAAAACCCTGAGAGAAGAGGAGACTAATACATGCCGGTAGGAATGGACAGCAAACTAATTTAACAAAATCGCATGCAAATTGTGTATAGTTAAACAGATACCCAAATAAGAAATGCGTTTACCCAGGCGTGAAAACTCACTTACACAAACCTCATCATTAGTGAACATTGGAGCTCAAGCAAGACGGAAAAAAAATGCTGCTTAATATTTAGTATAAACACTTGTAAGAATTAATCATTTCTAATACATGAAACTGCTTTGACCCTAAAATCTTTCACTTAATTTGTGACATCCAAACGAACTGCCATAGTTAATATTAAGCCATTGTTATGCGTGGAAACATATTGAGATTGTCTTTATTATGATACATTTCTAGTATAACGATCTACATTTTAAGTTCCTAGTATTAAAATATTCATTATAAGCTCCTACTATTACAATCTTCATTATGAGCTCCTACTGTAACAATCTTCATTAAAAGTTCCTAGTGTAACAATCTTCATTAAAAGTTCCTAGTGTAACATTCTTCATTAAAAGTCCCTAGTGTAACAATCTCATTATAAGCTCCTAGTGTAACAATCTTCATCATAAGTTCCTAGTGTAACCATTTTTATTATAAATTCCTAGTGTAACAATCTTCATTATAAGTTCCTAGTGTAACGATCTTTATAATAAATTCCTAGTGTAACAATCTTTATTATAAGTTCCTAGTGTAACAATTTTTATTATAAATTCCTAGTGTAACAATCTTCATTATAAGTTCCTAGTGTAACAATTTTTATTATAAATTCCTAGTGTAACAATCTTCATTATAAGTTCCTAGTGTAACGATCTTTATAATAAATTCCTAGTGTAACAATCTTTATTATAAGTTCCTAGTGTAACAATTTTATTATAAATTCCTAATGTAACAATCTTTATTATAAATTCCTAGTGTAACAATCTTTATTATAAATTCCTAATGTAACAATCTTTATTATAAATTCCTAGTGTAGCAATCCTCATTTTTAATAACAAAAGAAAAATCTCTAAACTCAGAGAATGCAGACTGCATGGTCACATCCAAAACAACCATTCACGCGGTTTTCTCATCTGGCGTGGATTTACACTCTGCAGTAATTCCTACAATAATGACATTTGAAAACCAAACGTGCAATCTTCTTGTCCAGAGTGAATCCAGGGTCTCATAGTGATTTGCAGATGTGACGAGTGAGACAGAGTGCATGTTCTGAATGATTTCCCTGACTGTGTAAACCAGACAACGCACAACAACAACAACAACAACAACATAAATACGAGAAACAAAAAATGATTGTGAAGGAGGCAGACTAGACAGACAGACATACGCCCTTACTGACCTAAGCAAGCACACACACACACACACACACACACACACACACACACACACACACACACACACCACACACACACACACACAGAGGAAGACAGCAGACAAAACAAATATTGAGACAAAAAGAAAACCAAACAAACAAAACAATAGAAAGCATGACTCAGACAGAGACAGACAACACAGACAGACAGACAGTCCTCGACATGCAAGATAAGGAAAACTACCACACACAAAAACCTACGCCAGAGACAGAAACAAAACAAAACAAAAAGAAAAAAACAACAAAAAAGAAAAGAAAAGGATTAGATTTCTGAGCATAAAAAAACAAGTCTACCTTTCTTCCAATAAGCATAGTCAGACAGACAGACAGATAGACAGACAGATAGTCAGACAGACAGACAGACAGACAAACAGATAGACAGATAGTCAGACAGATAGACAGATAGATAGTCAGACATACAGATAGACAGACACATAGACAGACAAATAGACAGACAGACAGACAAACACTGAAACGGACAGAGACAAGCAAGCAGACAGGTAGACAGACTGACAGACAGAGCAAACAAAGTGGATGGGAAAACGCGACATTGGATAGGGGAGAGGCGGATGGTACCTAGGGATGGACCTGGGATGGGGAAAGAGGGGAAAGGGAAGAGGGGGCGGGAGGGGGGGGGGGAGAGGGGCGAGAGGAGAGAGGCAGGAGGTGGTGGGAGGGAGGGGGAAGAAGCGTTTGCCAGACTGATGGACGTCTCTCTGTGTCTGGCTGTCTTTGTGTGTGGATGTGTGTGTGTGTGTGTGTGTGTGTGTGTGTGTGTGTGTGTGTGTGTGTGTGTGTGTGTGTGTGTGTGTGTGTGTGTGTGTGGAGTGAAGAGAGAGACAGATATACAGTCAGACAGATATACAGGCAGGCAGACATATAGACAGGCAGATATACAGACATATATACAGGGAGACGATATACAGGAAGACAGACAGATATACAAGCAGACAGATATACAGGCAGACAGATATACAGACAGACAGATATACATGCAGACAGATATACAAGCAGACTGATAAATATACAGGCAGACTGATAAATATACAGGCAGACAGATATGCAAATAGTAGGGCGGCAAAAGCCCTGAAAAGGACAGACAAAGTGATGGACTGAGGTAGCTAGCATCAACCTTACTATGGCAGCAGTGCATACTGGATTATACGCAAAATGAATAAATGAAGAACTCTTTAAATATAAGAAATTAAGTGTTGTCAGTTATTAACATAAGGAAGAGCCACGGCCAACATTAGCTTGTTACGCTTTGGAACATTATGTGGGGACTGATTTCATCCATGACAAGCTTCTAACAACAGCCTTCATTCTCCTTTCTTTTTTTTTTTTAAAAAGGTGAGAAAGATCTGAAGTTGGAGTATGGATGACTATATAGTGACTTTTTTCTCATTCCTCAACTTGTGCTCTGAGCTTCACTAATGGGGAGATGTTATGTATGCAACCATTTGCCCATCTTTGAAATAACCACATTCTGGCTCCGGGCATGTCTAAACGCGATACACTGTGTGTGCTTCCTAAAAATAAAATAAAAATTGATGTTCTTTCCAGCCAGCATACAATGGCCAACTCATCTGAAAAGTGGAACATGGTTTTAACTGTGTGCAACATGTTCGTTCTATGCACGTTTTTTTTTTCATGACACCTCGGTTTTTAGTCTCAACCGAAGGACTTTCATGGGAATGGAGTCAGTACTAATACTAACTCCAAGGGCAAAAAAATCCCTTCGAACAAACCTGGTGGTAGTGGTGGCTCGAACCCATGCCATCAGATCGCGAGTTCAATGCTCTAACCACTAGACTACTACCTCCAACCCCCCCCCCCCCCCCCCTTCCTGGATGTTTGAAAGCTAGATAATGCTCAACAACAACATAAATACAAGACAGACATAATGACCAAAGGAGCCAGACAGGGAGACAAATAGGGTTGCTAGCTGACACGAGTGGAGAGGACAACACAGAGGGGAAAAAATGGAGACAAAGACAAAAAACAGCACAGAAAAAAAGAGAGAAGATGAGCATGACTAAGACAGAGACAGACAGACAGTCCTCGATAAACAAACAGACAATAACAGACCTGAGAGAGGGGGGGGGGGGGGGGGGGGGGGGGGGGGGAGGAGAGAGAGAGAGAGAGAGAGAGAGAGAGAGAGAGAGAGAGAGAGAGAGAGAGAGAGAGAGAGAGAGAGACGCTGGGGGAAAAAGACGAAAAATAATTGAGATCAAATTTCTAAGAATAAAAAATTATCACAGTCGGCCTCTCTTCGTATAAGCATTTCAGACAGACAGACGGACAGACACACAGACAGACACTGAATGAGACTGAGAGACAAACAGGCAGACAATCAGACAGTCACAGCAAAAAACATTGGATGGCAAACAGAACAGGACAATGGATGGGGAAGGCTGGTTGTGGGGGGGGAGGGGGGGGGGGGGGTAAAACTTGAATGGGAAAAGAGGGAAGGGGAAAAGAGGAGAGAGAGGGATCGGGAGGAGAGAGGGTTGGGGGGGGGGGGGGGGGGGTACCAGACTGATAGACATCTCCATGGGTATCCTTGTGTGTGTGCGCGCGCGCGTGGGTGTGTGTGTGTAAGAAGAGAGAGAGTCAAAGTCTGAAAAAAGATTGCAGACTCAAATATTTATTTATTTGTTTGTTAAGTCATTTATTTCTTCTTTTATTTCGAGGGTAATTGGGGTAAGCACTCATGTGCTTTTTTCATCTAGTCCCCGTGTGTATGCAGTTTTCTAAATTTTGTCATCCGTTCCCACTGACATAAGCCAAACAGGTCTGACTACAACACGAACATCATCATGTCCCTCAATCTTCTATCCCAGCCTCTCACACATTTTCTAATCACCCAGCCACATACATCCCACATTGAGGCACATACACCTAAAAACTGCCATACAGGTAACCAACATTCTCCTCCAGGAAGACTTGATACAGTCTCAAAGGGATTTCCAGGTAGGCGGGAGGGAGGGGATTTATGGTCTGGCGGTTAGAGCGTTGTGCTCCCGATCTGACAGCCCGGGATCTCGATCCCAGGTTTGAGCTACCACCGAGGTACCCCTACAAGGGGATTTTTTCCCCTGGAGTTAACAGCAGTGCCGACTCCACTCCCCGTAAAGGCCTTCGGATGAGACTATGACCCGAGGTCGCGTAAATGAACGCACGCAGAACATCTTGCGCACATGCTAAAACCCGTCCTGCCTTTAGGAAGAGTAGGCCATTGCGTGCCGGTGGAATGGGATGACAAACGTTTGGGGGGTTTTCTAAACGCATGCGCACTGGTGTTTTATGACATCATCCCCGAAGTCGCAGTGTGACAACCTAAATGATGGTAAAAACCTGGCGTGTACGCAAAATCTCACCATAGGTGAACCTCAAAGCTCTTGCGTGAAACCAAAAAAATTATTTGTTGTCTTCAATTTAACGTCTGTTTACTCTCAGTGATACTAATAATAATAATGTATGGAATTTATATAGCGCTGAATCTTGTAAAGCAACAAATCAAAGCGCTCAGATTTTATTTCATACCACTTTAAGTCACGGCAGATTTCTCTCCGTGAAATTCGGGCTGCTCTCCCCGGGGAGAGCGGGAGAACGCGTCGCCACTTAGCGTTGCGCCACCCTTTCACCCTTTTTTTTTTTTTCTGCAGCTGTATTTGTTTCCCTATCAGAGTGGCTTTTTTCTAAGAATTTGCCAGGGACAACTCTCTGTTGCCGTGGGTTTTTTTACGTGCGCTAAATAATTACGTGTAACACACGGGACCTCGGTTTATCGTCTCATCCGAAAGACTAGCGCCCAGACCACCACTCATGGTCTAATGGATGGGGGAAAAATTTCCGGTCCAAACGGGGTACGAACCGCCGCACACTTCAGACCCGGACTTTTCGCTTTCTAGACAGGCGCGTTACCTCTAGACCACCGATCCACCATAATCATACTAGACATGATTTGGGTTTTTTTTTATTTCGAGGATAATGAAATAAGCACTCATGTGCTTATTTACAACCAGTCCCTATGTGTATGCAGATTTGTAAAATTTGTCATCCGTTCCCACCAGCACACAATGGCCTGCTCTTCCGAAAAGCGGAACAGGACTTAACGTGTGCGCGAGATGTTCTGCCTGCGTTTCCACCGGGACCTCAGTTTATAGTCTCATCCAAAGGACTTTTGGGAGGAGTGGAGTCGGCACTGATGTTAACTCCGGGGGAAAATATCCCCTTGAACGGGATTCGAACCCGGGTCAGCAGATCACGAGCGTAATGTGCAACGCTCTAACCAACCAGGCCATCCCGTGCTCCAAGTGTGATGAGCACGATAGAGGGCATAATTATTATTTTGTATGATCCCGTGAACTTTGAAGCACGAGAATGCTCAACGACAACAACGACGACGACGACGATGACGTAAATACCAGACAGAAAAACAATGACTGTGGAAGGAGCCAGACAGGTAGACAAATACGGTGACTGACCGAAGCAGAGAGAGATAGACAGACAGACAGACAGACAGAGTCAGGTCAAGTCAAGCCAAGCCAAATCAAGTCACGTCAAGTTCTATTTCGAGGATAATGAATAAGCACTCAAGTCCTTTTTTTACATTCAGTCCCCGCGCTTATCGGGATAACATCAATATTGAAAAAAAACCGACTAATTGAAAAACAATAACAATCACAATAAACAAACACAACAAACAAACAAAAACAAATATTGAGACTGAGGAAAACAAAGAAAAATAAGACCGGCATCCAGACTCAGACAGACAGAACAGATTAAAGGACAGGACAAACAGACAGAACAGACAAAAGGACAGGACACACAGACAGAACAAAGGACAGGACATACAAAAGGACAAAGCAAACAGAACAGACAAAAGGACAAAGCAAACAGAACAGACAAAAAGGCAAAACAAACAGAACAGACAAAAGGACAGAACAAACAGAACAGACAAAAGGACAGAACAGACAAAAGGACAAAGCAAACAGAACAGACAAAAGGACAGAACAGACAAAAGGACAGAACAAACAGAACAGATAAAAGGACAGAACAGACAAAAGGACAAAGCAAACAGAACAGACAAAAGGACAAAACAAACAGAACAGACAAAAGGACAAAACAAACAGAGCAGTACAAAAGGCAAAACAAACAGAACAGACAAAAGGACAAAACAAACAGAGCAGACAAAAGGACAGAACAGACAAAAAGAATAGAACAGACAAAAAGAATAGAACAGACAAAAGAACAGGACACACAGACAGAACAGACAAAAGGACAAATCAAACAGAACAGATAAAAGGACAGAACAGACAAAGGACAAAGCAAACAGAACAGACAAAAGGACAAAGCAAACAGAACAGACAAAAGGACAAAACAAAACAGAACAGACAAAAGGACAAAACAAACAGAGCAGACAAAAGGACAGAACAGACAAAAAAGAATAGAACAGACAAAAGGACAGGACACACAGACAGAACAGACAAAAGGACAAATCAAACAGAACAGATAAAAGGACAGAACAGACAAAAGGACAAACGCAAACAGAACAGAACAAAAGGACAAAACAAACAGAACAGACAAAAGGACAAACAAACAGAACAGACAAAAGGACAAAAACAAACAGAGCAGACAACAAGGACAGAACAGACAAAAAGGACAGAACAGACAAAAGAATAGAACCAGACAAAAGGACAGGACACACAGACAGAACAGACAAAGGACAAATCAAAACAGAACAGACAAAAGGACAGGACAGACAAAAGGACAAAACAGCCAGACAAAGGAAAAAACCAGACAGAACAGACAAAAGACAAATCAAACAGAACAGACAAAAGGACAGAACAGACAAAAGGACAAAACAAACAGAACAGACAAAAGGAAAAAAACAGACAGACAGAACAGATGGACAGGCCTTGATAAACAAACACACTGTCACAGATTTACGACAAGAAGAAGAAGAAGAAAAGAGAAGATAGAAAACACGTCAGAGACAATGACAAACGAAAAAAGAACAAAACAAAACAATAACCCCCCACCCAACCCCCATCCTCCACAAAAACCACACCAAAAAACCAAACAAAAGATTAGATTTGTGAGCATTAAAATAGACCAGTCAGACTTTCTTCCAGTAAACATCGTCAAACATTGTCGGATGGACAGATCCTCAGGTAAACAGATTGACCGACAGACGGACGGACATACAGACAGACAAACAAATGAACTGGCAAACAGACAGACAGACAGAGGAAGACTAGTGGGGTCTAGTAGAAGACCAGGACTGTGGATTGGAGAGGCGGGTGGTGGTACCTGGGGATGACGCTGGAATGGGAAAAGAGGGAAAGGGGACAGGGAGGAGGTGTGTGTGTTGGTGGAAGGGGGGATGTGTGTTTGTATGTGTGCGTGCGTGAGTATGCGTGCGTGTGTGTATGTGTCCGTTTGTCTGTGAGTGTATTTATTTTATTATTTTTTAAATTCTTTTATATCGAGGATAATGGAATAAGCACTTATGTGCTTTTTTACACCCAGTCCCCGTGTGTATGCGCATGTGTGTGTATGTGTGCATGCGCACGCATGTGTCTTTTCCTCCTCCTCCTTCTTCTCCATCTTCTTCTCATTAATGTAATGTCCATTCACTACAAGGTGATTTAGACCATTGCACGTTCACGTTAAGAATGTACAGGAATAAAAGGTGGATGAGTGGGAGGTCGGAAAGGTGAAGAATGTAATGGATGACGTTGGTAAGTCTGTAAGATAAAAATTACAGTCACTCTCCTGATGGTGACTGGCAAATACTTTCTGCAACTGATACTAGGACATGCGACTCGGAATCATACAGAGCACTTCGGATATTTCTATATGTTTTTAACTTAGATATATTCCTTTGTTTTGATACGAGGCACTTAGCACAGGGCAATCAAACATTATGTGATGGACTGATATACTTGCAGAACAAGTGTAGAGAACATTTCTGGAATATTTAGTTTTCCAAGCAATCAGATGTAGTTTATGAATTATGCTTTCTATATTTTGTGGGCAACCCAGGCGATCAAAATGAAGTATGAAAACCTTTGCGCACACAGATCTTGCAAGATTTGAAATAATTTCAAATGATGATAAACTTAGGCCTGTACTAATAGCCATTATGTCAAGTGCATATTTTGAGGCACCACGTTTTGCTAAGGAATATGTCATCTCATTCTCATTCTGCTGACACAGGTTCGAATCTTGTTCAAGAGGATTTCTCCTCTGGAGTTAACATCAGTGCCGACTCCACTCTCCCCAAAAGTCTTTCGGATGAGACTATAAACCAAGGTCCCGTGTGCGAACGCACGCAGAACATCTTGCGCACACGTTAAAACCAGTTCCGCTTTTTGGAAGAGTAGGCCATCGTGTGCCGGTGGGAACAGATGAAAAAAGCACATGAATGCTTATTCCATTATCCTCGAAATAAAAGAATAAAAATAAATAAATAAAATAAAATAAAGACCGCAATGTGATGGCACCCAGCAAACATGTATTCCAATACCCTTAGATGCAAGAGAATGTATAAGGAACTTGGATTTTAAAATAACGTCATTTCTCATTTTAGAGTCCCAGTGTTTCAAGAAAATAAAACTTATTTTTAATCGACACAAAAAACGATATTGTAAATCGCAAGAGAAGTAGTTGAAAGATATTTTTGTGCCATTGAAACTGCGAAAGATTCAGGTGTAAAAAGAAGATTTCCAACACAAAAAGATCTTTTAACTTTCAAATCGGAATAACGACTGCAGATCAGCACATGCCCGAATCTAAAACGGATCGGTC
>CM054167.1:8180155-8192655 GCA_028751875.1 Rapana venosa | reverse complement strand
TTTAGTCCAGTACTGGAACGATTTTGTCAAGGAAAAACTTGCAACAGCTTTTTGTTGTTGTTTTGTTTCATTCTACTCTGAAAATTGTCGGTAATAACATATCCAAAGTTGAGGCCCAGGAAAATGCACTAAAATCAAATAAAAGATAAATAATTTCCAGAAGATACACGCACTTTAGCCCAGTCTTCTGGCCATACCCCAGATATATATAGTTGAGTAACACCCACTCACCCATACCCAAGACTAGAGGTGAGTGATACCACCTGTGGAGTGTAGGGTCCACCACACCCAAGGCTTTCAACATGTCTCTTGACCACGTCATGGAAGAACAAGACAAGGTACCAGCAGGGGCTGATGTTGGAGACAATGCAGGTCTCAAGTCATGCATTGGCATGCAAGACCCTAAGAAATGAACATGTCACTTATTGTTGTGGATGAGTGCAAGCAGTGGAAAACAAACCAACCACTGAATTTGTCTTACATTTAGAGCAAAAAATGTAGTTATTTTAAATAATATAGTAATATATTAAATTGTTAGAGTGCTGAGTCTTGTAAAGCAAAGAAATAATAGCACTTGCATTCGAATCATTAGTACACATCTGACTGTTCAATCCCCCCCCCCCCCCCCAAAAAAAAAACCCCAACAACAACAGTTTACATTAAGACTCTCTCACACACACACACACACACACACACGCGCGCGCGCGCGTGCCCATCGGCGGGGTAATGGAGATGTCTGTTGAAAGTAGGAACATATAAGAGGTGTAACTATGGGGGAAGATCCTAAAAGTCGGAAATAATGTGTCTTGAGGGTGGATGCGAAAGTATCAAATTTAGGCTTTTGGTGAAGTGACAGAGAGAGATCATCCCAAATGGATGGATCAGAAATATAAACATACATATAAAAAGAGCAACTGCCAAGAGTAGAATGTTTGAATTCGGGTGTTTCAACACTGTTTGGAAGCATATTATTGTATATTGTTGTTTTTTTATATATATTATTGACTTTATATGCGCATTTTCACATTCATGAAGCAAAGTGATGCTATTTTTATATGACTCACAAGAAGACCTCTTTAACGAATGATTACACGGCTATATAATAATAATAATAATAATAATAATGTGTGGAATTTATATAGCGCTGAATCTTGTAAAGCAACAAATCAAAGCGCTCAATCTGGGGTGACAGTGGAGGAGTTCTAAAAATTAGAAACGCCATGACATATATTTGTCTGAAAATATAAACAAACGCATTGCGTTATCATTCGCAACTTTTCAGTATTTGTTTAGTACTATAAACACTAACCATTGACCATAAAAAGTAACTATTGCAGTTAGTTTCTAACTTTCGTTTTTCAAATCGTACCAGTACTGGACTACTTCAATCTCGCGTTCTCTCCCTGCATCCAACACCCCCCCCCCCCCCCCCCTCCATCCCACCCCCTTACCCTCTCCGCCCCTTGCCCACTGGGGAAGCCCCCCCCCCCCCCCCCCCCCCCCCCCTTCACTCATACCTATAACGGTTTTGTCAAAGTGGCGTTACTCTGTCTAGTCGTCTGTCTGTTCAGCGCAAACACACACGTACACACGCATCCATGCATGTATACACAAAAAAACACTGGCGTGCGCGCACGCGCGCACGCACTTACACACACACAACACATATGCATGCATACACACTCAACACACAAATGCGCGCGCGCGCGCACACACAACCCACACATGCGCACACACACACACAACACAATACAACACACAACACACACACAAACAACACACACACGGATCTCTCTCTCTCTCTCTCTCTCTCTCTCTTCCCCTTCTTCTTTTCCCCAACCCCCTTCCTTTCCCCCTCTCACCACCAACACCTCACCTCACCTCCCCCACACCCCACAACCCCTCCCTGTCCCACACTTTCTTCTCCCTCCCTCCTTCCCTCACTCCCTCACTCACACCTATCACTCTTGTTGAAGTGGCCAGAGACAGAAGTGGCGTCTGTCTGTCTGTCGCCTCGTCTGTCGCGTCGTCTGTCTGTGTTGTCTGCCTGTCTGTCTGTCTGTCAGTCAGTGCGTCTGTGCTCCCGTCTATCTGCCTGTCTAGTCTGTCAGTGTTCCTGACTGTCTGTCAGTGCTTCTCTCTCTCTCTCTCTCTCTCTCTCTCTCTCTCTCTCTCTCTCTCTCTCTCTCTCTCTCTCTCTCTCTCTCTCTCTCTCTCTCTCTCTCTCTCTCTGTAACTGTCTGTCTGTCTGTCATTGCGTCTGTCTGTGTTGTCTGTCAGTGCTGTTTGTCTCTCTCTCTCTCTCTCTCTCTCTCTCTCGCTCTCGCTCTCTCGCTCTGTTGTAACTGTCTGTCTTGTCATTGCGCTGTCTGTGTTGTTTGTCTGCCTGCCTGTCTGTCATGCGTCTCTCTCTCTCTTCTCTCTCTCTCTCTCTCTCTCTCTCTCTCTCTCTCTCTCTCTCTCTCTCTCCTCTCTCTCTCTCTCTCTCTCTCTCTCTCTGTGTAGCTGTAACTGTCTGTCTGTCATTGCGACTGTCCGTGTTGTCTGTCTGCCTGCCTGTCTGTCAGTGCCTCTCTCTCTCTCTCTCTCTCTCTCTCTCTCTCTCTCTCTCTCTCTCTCTCTCTCTCTCTCTCTCTCTGTCTGTCTGTCAGTCAGTGCGCCTCTCTGTCAGCACGTCTCTTTGTCCGTTTGTCCGTCAGTGCGTCTGCCTGTCTGCCTGGTGTGTCAGTCAGTCAGTGTGTGTGTGTGTGTGTGTGTGTGTTTATCTGTCTCGGTCGCCTGTCTGTCTGGCAGCCGCTATTATATCCTCGGCCATTGGGTAGTAAAGACGTATCCAGTCATTCCGTCTCGCCTCTTGTGTGTGTGTGCAAGAGAGGGAGGAGGAAGAGGAGGTGGGAAAGGAGAGGCAGGAAGGGTGTGTGTGTGTGGTGTGTGTGTGTGGAGGGGGGAGGGGTAGGTAAGGAGAAGCCTAACCCCCCTCCCCCACCCTCCATCTCCACCTCCACCGAGAGAGGGAGGGGTGGGGGGGGGTGGAGAGGGAGGTTGCTGGTCGTCTCTTTGGCGCCCCATTTCTCGGCAGTGTGTGTGTGTGTGTTGTTATCGTTTCGATTTTTTTTCTTTTGTTTTTTGTTGGAGCTTTTTTTTTTCCCCTGTCTTGTGTTAGTGTTGTTGGTGGGGTTTTTTTGGTGTGGGTTTTTTTTTTTCTCTCCTGTATGTTTCCTGCGCTGTGTTGTTTCTTTTGAAGGCGTCTTTTATCTACTGGTGGGTGTCCTGTTCTGTCTATCTGTCTGTCTGTCTGTCTGTCTCTGTCTTTGTCTCTACACTCTCTACCACCCCTACCACCACCCCCAAACCATAGCTCTGGTGTTTTGTGTGGGTTGGTTTTGTTTTTTCTCTGGCCCCGCGTGCCCTCCAGCCCTGTGTGTGTGGTGTGTGTGTGTGTGTGTGTGTGTGTGTTGTGTGTGTGTTGTGTTGTGTGTGTGTGTGTGTGTGTGTGTCAAAGTCAAAGTCAAAGTCAAACTTTTATTTTCAGATGGTACATTGAATAAGCAGTGCATTTGCTTTTTTTTCATCAAGCCATCTATCTAAAGAAAAACAAAAAGCGAGAAAAAAAAAGATAATGTATATGCATACATAGAATAAAAAAACCTAATCTATGGTAAACTATACAAATCAAACAAGAAAAACAATAACATATGCATATGTGGAATTAAGAACAAAACAAAAAAAACAGGAAAAATATTGTGTGGTGTGTGTGTGTGTGTGTGTGTGTGCCAGCGTGCGTGTGTGTGGTGTGTGTGCGCGCGCGCGCGTGTGTGTGTGTTGTGTTGTGTTGTGTTGTGTGTGGTGTGTTGTGTTGTGTTGTTTGTGTGTGGTGGTGTTGTGTGTGGTGGTGGTGGTGTGTGTGTGTGTGTATGTTCGCTGCATGTAAAACAAAATTTAAGCTGTCTCTGTCTGTCCGTCTGTCCATCTGTATGTCTGGCTGGCTCTCTCTCTCCTCTCTCTCTCTCTCTCCCTCTCTCCTCTTCTCTCTCTCTCTCTCTCCTCTCCTCCGTGACTTTCCCGACATCTCTTCATTGTCTTTAGTCTGGTTTATCTCCTGATTCCCCCCCCCTTCCCTCCACTCACACACACACACACACACGACTGCCGCCCCCTCTTTCTCCCCGTCTTTTCTTACGTCATCTTTCTTTCTTTTTCCCCCCTCTCCCGTGTGTGCGTTTTCGTGTGTGTGTGTGTGTATGTGTGTGTGCGTGCGTGCGCGCGCGTGTGTGAATTGTTGTTGTGTTTTGTTTTGTTTTTTTCCATTCAATCCACACATCTGATAGTTCAGCTGCTTTTTTCATCGACAAAGATAGAACATATCTTAGCATCTTTTCTTCTTTTTCTCCTCCCCCCCCCCCCCCCCCCCCACTCCCCTTACCTTCCCTTAAAACGTGTATTAATTTTATGAAATGAAAACAGTTTTTATGCCCCCTCCTTCCCCCCTCCTCTCTCGCCCCCCACTGGTCCCTTTACTCCCCACTTCTATTCCACCCTTCAATGAGCCCTCCCAGTCTACGCATGCGCACTTCACTCTATATTTGCACAGCAGACATTATAGGATGGGAAACGTACACACTCGGAAGTTCCGATTTTATCCAAGATATAATATGTGATGTTTTGTCATTGTAGTTTGAGACAGTGATTTTTGTTTTCTTGACGATGTGTTTTCAACCATGAAGTGACTGTCGATATAGTTTCTTTTCTTTTAGCCTGCTGTTTTGATTTTTATTGTTGTTGTTGTTGTTTTATCCCGTTTTAATCTGTACAATAGTTGCACAGTCTTAATCTTGCTTGAAAGTTTTACGAGGTGACAGCCCCCATATGGCCTCTGTGGTCGGCGGGGCTATAAACAACAAGATTGTTTCCTTTTATAATCTGGATTGAAGGAAGCTGATTCCCTTTCAGTCATTCTGGAGAAAGTTGATGACCATCTTGAACACTGTGTAGTTTGATATCAAAGTCGCCTGAAAAGAAGTATTTCGGGTTTTCATTGTGGTGATACTTGGAAGGTCAGTTGTTCGGGGTTTTTTCTTCTTCTTTTTGTCACAAGCTCAAGTGAAGATAGATTTGTGTATGATTTTTTTTAACGTTTGTTAATTTATTTCCTTCACTGTTATAATCTGTCCTTATTTACTGATTCAAATAATTGTTTGATTGTTTCACAAAATTATGTGGGGATGTCTTGCAACTTGTTCATCATTTCTTACTTTTAATCGGTACTTTGCGATACAAGTGTGTGTGTGTTTTATTCTTTTATATTGAGGATAATGGAACAAGCACCCATGTGCTTTTTTTGCATCCAGTCCCGTGTATGCGGTTTTGTAAATGTTGCCATCTGTTCCCACCGGTATACAATGGCCTACTCTTTCGAAAAGCGGAACAGGATTTACGTGTGCGCAAGATGTTCTGCGTGCTTTCGCACACGGGGCCTCGGTTTATATAGTCTCATCTGAAGGACTGTTGGGGGAATTGGAGTCTGCACTAACGTTAACTCCAAGGGAAATATCCCCTTGAACGGGATTCGAACCCCGGTCGTCAGATTGCGATCGCAATGTTCTATGCTATCCCCCCCCCCCCCCCCCCCCCCCCCCTGTTCTGTGTGTGTGATTATATATACATATATACAATTATTATATATAATCTTTATTGTGAGCTTTATTATCGTTATTGCCGATCATCAATCGGGACAACTGGGGAGACATTTAGATGTGATGTATTGAAGGCCTTGCACGGAGTGTCACGCCCTAGTAGTGATCTGTTGTGTGCAGAACAGACCCCGAAACAGTGACAGGCAGTGGGGCCTGACATTCAGCAGCCTGTCTGGTGGTTGTTTGGATGGGTCAGATTGTAAGATAGGACTGAGTCTGTTAGTTGATACTGATGATGTACGTACGATGACTGACGGTGTGTGTTGTGTGTGTGTGTTGCGTGCGTGTGTGTGTGTGTGTGTGTGTGTGTGTGTGTGTGTGTGTGTGTGTGTTGTGTTGGTGTGTTGTGTGTGTAAACTTCTCTCTCCTTCTCTCTCTCTCTCTTTCACACACACACACACTCCCTCACACACACACACACAACACATACGTTAACACACACAGGCACGAGCACGCACGCACGCACGCACACACACACACACACACACACACACACACACACACACACACACACACACACACATTCACACGGGCGCGCACAGAGAGACCGAGACAGACAGGCAGACATAGACAGACAGGCAGACAAAGACAGACAGACAGGCAGGCACAGACAGACATAGACAAAGACAGACAGGCAGACATAGACAGAGAGACAGGCAGGCATAGACAGACAGGCAGACATAGACAGACAGACACAGACAGGCATAGACAGACAGGCAGACATAGACAGACACACACAGGCAGACACACACAGGCAGACACACTCAGGCAGACAGGCAGGCAGACATAGACAGACAGGCAGGCAGACATAGACAGACAGGGCTAGGCAGACATAGAGACGGGGAGAGAGACAGACAGACAGACAGACGGGGTTATCAGTTATCTGATCGCTTTCATCGTCTGTCCTCGACCCCATCCCCAAAACTGGTCAATAAACAAATTCGATAGTCGAAACGTTATCCTCCCCACCCCCTCCTCCGCACTCACACCAACCACATACACACACACACACACACACACACACACACACACACACACACACACACACACACAACACACACACACACACACACACACACACACACACACACAACACACACACATCATACACACACACGCGCGCGCGCGCACGCACACGCCTTCCTGACCTGTTGAGACTTTTTTTTCCTTTCCAAAGTTTCTTTTGACCCGCTGCCTTTTCCTTTGTCTGTCCAACCCCCCCCCCCCCCCCCCCCCCCACCCCCCACCCCCCACACACCCACACACACACACACACACCATTCACACGTCTTCCTTCATGTTCATGTCAGCTGTCACCTTCACGTTTCGCCCTAGGGCTGCACTCCACTTTTCATATTTTACCCATTTCCTTCGGGGGGGGGGGGGGGGGGGGGTTTGTTGCTGTTGTTTTACATTAATTGGTATACATACAGCATTCACCGCTGCATTGAAATGCATGACAAAATGAATAATTATAATAATGATGAAAAAAATAGGAAAGAAGGTGGCAGGACGGTTTAGACACGTTCACCTACCTAACAAGTAACCTGCGAGGTTTTGTTTTCGATTCCCAGCCTTGCCCTTTTTCCCCCAGTTTGACGGGGGGAAAACAAACTGAAAGTCAAGTCTGAGGTAGGATTCTCTAAAGGAGTCGGACCTGTGCGCTTACAGACTTGTGCACGTCAAAAGAACCAAGGACAGCTGAAAATCGGAAATAGTAGGGAGGTACCTCCCTACTGTTCTGGCAAAATTGGTAGGTTCAATTCCCAACTTTATCCCCTTGAGTCGGAACGGCGGTACCTTAATGGTGCGGGAAAAACACCCACACAGGCAAAAACATCAATCACCACTGGTGAACCTCAGTACTCTAGAATCTAGCCCGAAGAAGGGAAGGAAGGAAAGAAAGAAAATTAATTGTAAATATTTTTTGGTAAAAAATCTAGCTTTTGACTCTCAGCTCTAGTGATTTTACATACAAATTTGGCAGATTTGGATTTTATGTTTAAAAAAACCCACCATCCAACGCTGTAAGCGCTCCGTTCTTTGTTGTATACTAGGCTCGTGACCACAATATACATAGGCGTGCTCAACCTCTCTCGTAGGGACACAAGCAATCTTCAGAGGATGATCCTTTCCAGCTTTCTCATGACTAACTGGAATCAATCTGAATCATCACCTCCCCTCATCGTCCCCCGCCCCCCCCCCCCCCTCCCCCCCACAAAAACAAAACAAAAAGCAACAAGAACAACAAAACCAACAGTCACACAGTGCATTTTTTTCTATACTTTAAAAATTCTTCTTGGAAATGGCCACAATTTTTTTCTTTTTTGGGGGGGAGAGGGGGCGGGGAGTACTCGGGGACATACTTAACCTAGAAGTTTCAATTAGTTGTTCTTGTTGTTGTTATGTTGATTATCTTCACGTACCAGCAGAGATGTCCCATTAATTTTATGGTCTGAAGCTAACGCTGGAGTGCGGCCTCCATAGACACTCCCCCCTCCACTCCTACTCCACCCGGAAGCTAAAGCTGGAGTGTGGCCTTACCGCTGTGTCATAATCACCCATGTGGTCCCTGCAGCTATTCAGCAGTAGCTGCCTTCTGCTCTGCCAAGGCTGACGTACCTGGTATAGGCCTACATGTAAGGTCCGCTTCTCTCTTGTTGCTGTTGATCTCCATGTGCTGTTGTTGTGGATGGTTATATTCAGAAAGGTGGGTACTGTTTCTATGTTTATTTATTTATTGATTCATCTATCAACGAAATTGTTGAGTCATTTATTGGAAAAGGTATCGTGGTGTTTATAATTATTCAGAAAGATGGGTACTGTTTCCATGTCTATCCATTTCTTTATTCATCTATCTATCAAACGGTTAAAAAGTCTTTTATTGGATAAGATTTCGTTGTGTTTATATTCAGAGAGATGGGGGCTGTTTCTATGTTTATTCATGTATTTATTCGCCTGTCTTTCAAACGGTCAAGTCATTTATTAGATCAGATATTCATTTCTTCACGCGTGTGAAAGCTGAGAAGGGTCTTGTCATGTTAAGAGGTAGTGTTAGTGTGACAGCCTGTCTGCCTGCCTGCCTGCCTGTCTGTCTGTTTGTCTGTCTGTCCCTCTGTTTCTTTGACAGTGCTACGGATGTACCCTTACATGCAGAAATACTGCAGAAGTTGTCATCTCTTTTTGTTCATTATTTTTCGTTCTCTGTGATCTTTTTTGTTTATTTGTTTGGTTGTCGCTGATAGTGAGAAAGTGTGTGAAAGCTGAGAAGGGTCTTGTCATGTTAAGAGGTAGTGTTAGTCTGACAGTCTGCCTGTCTGCCTGCCTGTCTGTCTGTCTGTCTGTCTGCCTGCCTACCCCTCCATCTGTAAGACAAGGCTTGCCTTTAAGTCTTTATCTTTGTGTATTACAGATAAGTTATTCATTCTTTCTGTCCTCTATCCTATCTGTCAGAAGTGGCGTCTTACTGTCTGTCTGTCTGTCTGTCTGCCTGCCTGTCTGTCTGTCTGTCTGTCTGCCTACCCCTCCATCGGTTTTGTTGTTGTTCTTGTTGTTGTTTGTTTTTCTCTTTTTTTCTTTTTCATTCTTTTGTTGATTTGGTTTTTCTTTCTCCTTGTTTGTTTGTTTTCGTTGGGGGTTCTTTCGGGGGGTGGGGGTGTTTTTAGGGTTTTCTTTTTTTTTTTTTTTGTTCTTTGTTTTTTTGTTTTATTTGTTTTTGTTGGGGGGGGGGGGGGGGGGGGCTGTTTTGAAAAGGGTTGTTTCTACTGTAAGAGTGTATAAGTGTTGAGTTATTATTAAGATGTATCCCTACGGGCGGGGACTGGATGTAAAAAAAGCACATGAGTGCTTATTCATTATCTTCGAAATAAAAGAATTTGTCATTGTCTGTAAGACAAGGCTTGCCTTTAAGTGTTTATCTTTGTGTATTACAGATAAGTTATTCATTCTTTCTGTCCTCTATCCTATCTGTCAGAAGTGGCGTCTTACTGTCTGTCTGTCTGTCTGTCTGTCTTCTGACAGATTGCAAGAGGAGGCTTGTCCAAAAATCTGTATTCTTGCGCATTAGAGATCACTTATTCCTTCTTTCTATTCTCCATCCTGTCTTTCTGTCTGTCTGTTAGTCTGTCTGTCTGTCTGTCTGTCTGTCTCTCTCTCTCTCTCTCTCTCTCTCTCTCTCTCTCTCTCTCTCTCTCCTACTCTCTCTCTCTTCTCTCTTCTCTCTCAGCAGCACACCTTGCGCTGCGCACACGTTAAAACCTGTTCTGTCTTTCGGAAGAGTAGGCCGTTTGTGCCAGTGGGAACGGATGACAAAATTTACAAAACCGCATGGACACCGGGACTGGATGTTAAAAAAACAACACCATAGGAGTGTTTATCCCATTATCCTCGAAATATAAGAATTAATAACATTTATGCTGTTTCTCTCTCTCTCTCCTCTCTCTCCTCTCTCTCTCTCCTCTCTCTCTCTTTCGCTCACACCACACACACACACACACACACACACACACACACACACACCACACACACGCACGCACGCACGCACGCACGCACGCACACACACGTCGGGTAACAGCTGATAACAAATTTCCAGCTGGCTCTGATTGGCTTAGATTGTCCTAGCAGTCACCGGCTATCAATATTTTTGTGTGGGGAATACCGTTGAACGCTTGGCAGTAAAGGTGGTTGTGTGATGCATGGTTTTCGTTCCTCGGCTAGAGCTCCCAGGTCCACCAATGGTGAAATTCTGCCTACACGACCGTCCCCCCCCCCCCCCCCCCCCCCCCCCACCACCACCACCACCACCACTGAAGGTAGCCGCATGCCGACTTCGGGGATGTATGCTGGGTATGTTCGTGTTTCCGTAACACACCGAACGCTGAGATGAAGTACGAGGATCTTTAACGTGCGTATTTGATCTTCTGCGTGTGTATAAAGACGTAAAGGAATTAAGGCACTGACAGGTCTGCATGTGAAGTTGACCTTGGAGAACATAAAAATTCCCACCCTTAATTCACCAGACTCTTGTTGAGATTCGAACCCACGACTTCATGGACCCAAGGGTTTTAAAGTCGAACGGTCTTACCCTCTGGGCTATAGCAGTCAGTAGGTCGTCTTAATATTGAATGTTGCCTGAGCAAAAGAGAAAGGGAAAATAATTCGTGAAGTTTTGCTTGTATAATTTATTGCTGCATTTCCTTCCATACCAACAACATTCCACGAAACACTACTAGTTGCTTTCTTTCACTGAAAGATGTCGAATGTGCTTCTTGAGGAGTCGGTTTTGCTTTTTACTTGGTGCCTAGTAGTCTGATATTTCATAGCTTGCGTGTTTGTTTGTTTGTTTGTTTGTTTTTTCCGATTTGTTACAAAGGACATGAACATGTTTCCGTCATGTGTTGCTTTGGTGTTCCTTTCTCACCCACGCCCTCTCTTCCTTGTTTGAATGCGCTAATAATGATGTGCTTAGAACTTTTGAAGGTGTTTGTACTCTTCTTTCCTTCCTTGTAGTTGTCTTTAGTTGTGTTGATTTGTTTCTTTTTGTTGTTTATTCTTTTTGGGGGGACGGGAAAGCTCAGTGGTCAGAGCACTCGCTTTCCCCCAGCTAAGGTTAAACAGCATCGAGCGTGGTTACTACTTGGATGGGTGATCGTTTTCTTGGCTTTAGTACAGTCCCCCAGTTCACCTAGCTGTAAATGGGTGCCTGCCTCTTTAGGGTCAGGGAAGGTAAAGCAGCGAGGGAGAGAAGATGGGCGCCGCCCTCACTATGCTGGCCCCTGGAGAAGTGAGGTCTCTGACGCCTCACTCTCCTACGACCACATAGGTTATGGGACACCTTTACCTTCACTTTGTTTTAAAAATTCTTTTTACAGACTACTTTAGTTTTTGACGTGTTCTTTCAATATTGGTATCCCTGCATGATTGGTTTTGTTCCAGATCTTCATTTGTTTGGGGGGTTTTGTTGGGTTTTTTTTTTTTTTGCTTAACTAAGAGCTGGGTGCAACAACAAAAAAACCCAAGCCAACAACAACAATAAACCCATGATGTGTGCTTTCTTCCTCTCAGTCAATGAAAAAACTGTTCTTCATCATTTAATACTTGGAAGATTGGGTCTGAATTTTGTTTTTGTTTTTTTAGATAAGTGTGAAAGTTAAGTAACCTATTAACTACAAGAGTTCGCATTTACTTCAAAGACACGCGCATATATCATTTCTCAGTGTATGAGAGATTAAACATTTTCTTGAAGTTTTTTTCTTTTTCAGATCAGTGCACTGCACCTACGGTCTGAAGAGAATCCTTAAATGGGAAGTGAATCAAACCAAAATTTAAAAAATTTTAAAAAGAAAAAAAAAGAACAAAATGGAAAAACAGAAAGAAAGGGCTTAATAAGTTTCCTAATCTTATCCAATCTTAATTTGTTGCACTTCCAATATGCACCAACATGTTTGTTTGTTTGGATATTATTTAAAGCATAGCGCTTTAGAAATGTTAGGAATAACCTAGCAGTCTGAGCTTTGAATGGTGATCTGAGGGGCGTGGACGTTGAATTAGCAGAGTTTCTTTTTTTTCATCCAGCCATTTTGTGTGTTAGTGTTAACTTTTTTGCTTGTGTGTTTGTGCGCGCGTGCGTGCGTGTGTTCACTTTTTTGCTTTTGTGTGTGTGTGCGTGCGTGCCTGTGATCATTCTTTTGCTTGTAAGCAAATGCCCAATGCATGGCTGGGTACGGATCCCTGTGTCAATGTCCGTGTTTAAATTGTCAGTCTGTCTTCCAGCTTTGTATGAAGGCTGCCTGCCTGTCTGCCTGTCTG